>JANUSC010000089.1:0-600000 GCA_025200525.1 Camellia lanceoleosa | reverse complement strand
ATAATAGAGCGGCGAGAGCTTCACTAGAATGAAGAGATGCAGGCAGTTGCAGAGCTCGAAGCTGGAACAATGGCGGATTTAGGAGGAAAGGCAAGAGAGAGAAAGAACTTGATAGTGCAAAGTGAAGAGACGAAAAAGAGGGAAACATTTTGATAAAACTCGAAACGGTGGCAAAAGAAATCATTAATGAAAACCTAGAAGATCATATACGTCAGACGGCGCACACAGACGCAAGACGGCTTTACAGGCGCGTCACAGGCACGATCCCGTAAGGATGGAACACGTGGATGAAACAGTTAAATAAGTGATGCGTGACAGCTCATATGTTCGAGAGAACTCTTGGAGTCCTTAGTTTTAATGGAGGCATGTCGGCCTGAAATAAATGATCTCAGCAGAATAAATTTTAAGCCGATGTACTAGCAAAAAGTACCGATATAGGTTCCATCACCTCAGAATGCCGAGATAATAGAACCTAGGGGGTAGTTGTGGGGATATATTTTTTGAGTACCAACACGTGGCAAGGTGACGCCGATGTGTCAGCTGAGGTGCCACGTGTCCCGTTCTTGAGCAGATAAGGAACAAAAGTCCTAGAATGAAGAAAGACTTCAAGATGGATAAGGATAGTATTCTTAGGGAGTCTATCCTTATCTCTTGTAGAGTCCAAAGTAAGCACTGAATGAGAGTCCATAGAAGTCAGGCTTCTAGTGGGACTAAGATTGAGTAAACTATAAAAGAGAGGCACCCCCGTGGGTCTAAGGTATGCAATTTACGCTTTGAACAGTGAATTTAGCACTTGATTATCTTTGAGAGATATACTGACTTGATCGTCGGAGTGCCCACAGGTAGAAGAACTACCGCCAGAATCTTCTCTTTCTGTTGCAGGTTAGCCAAGTGTCATCTATTCTGCCAGTTCTCTCTAGCTGATCACTGAGTTGGCAGTGTGATCGGAAAATTACTCACACAGTAACAATCCTAAAAAGATATGTAGTACAATATCAACTAACATGCAAAATTCTATAATAAACACCTTTAAAAAAAATCTTTACATTTTAGTAGTTGAATTTAAAAAAATTAACATGAATCATTAATTTTTAAAAAGTATGTTACTTTTGTCTTTAGGTATTTTTATTTTTATTTTTATTTTTTTCTAGATTATGCCAATAATTTTTAGTTTTCAAGTCTATCTAATGTAAAATGAACTAAAAGTAAAAATAAATAAATAAAATTCTAAAAAAGTTTAGTGAAGACAAAAAAAGAAAAAAAGAAAAAAAAAGCCAACTGTTTTTTTAATCTTTGGTGGACTTCTTTTAAAATTTTTATTTTTATTTTTCTGATCAGTTTAGTCTGGTAGAACTTAGAATATAATTTTTTAAATATTTAATTTTTATTTTACTAAAGATAAAGAAAAAAGTTCACAAAAAGATTCCCTTTCGTTGAAAGAGATTACTTGTCCTCATAAAATAAATTAATTATTAAATAGAAAGATTTTATTAATAAGTTTTCCAAAAGTATTTGTTAACAAGTTTGAAATTATTTTACATTATTTATAAAAGTGTGAAACATAAACAATTTATAAATATTTTAAACTTTGTTAATCAATACCCATATATCTTAGATCATTCACTTAAAATTATTAGGGTAAATTAAGCCAACCTTTCTAAAAATTTGAAAAAAATAAATTAAACTTCACAAGTTTAGCATATTTACACTAAATTTCTTTAAAATTTTAATTTACATAACACTTATTTTTTCAAATCCGTACTCTTTTAGTCATATAGAAGAAAAATATTATTATTATCACTTTCACATTAAATATTATTTTACCTCTATTTATTCTTATATTTACATACTATCTCACTTTAAATTTGCTAAAAATAAAATCAATGCAATTATATTAAAATTGTAGAAATTTATTATATATTTTTTTAAAATTTTAAGAGTAATCAATGTAATTTATCCAAGTTATTATATTAAAATTATAAATATTTAAAGAGTTGTTGCCCAAGTACTTGTGTGTTTTGAAGGATTTACTTTTTGGAATAAGATTTTGTCCGGTCTACAAAGTAGACTAAATTATGTTGTTTGAACTCGTAGGGCATTCTATGAGTTTCACCTTGATAATTTACATCGTTCATTTTTTAAATCATAACATGCAGATCATTCAATTCAAAAAATTTGGTCGATCAAATAACCGTAGACACGTTAATTTATTATATTTATTTCTCAAAAAATAAATAATTTAATTTTTAAATAATATTTATTCTTCATTTTTTGTTATAAATAAATATTATAAACTAACATTATTATGGCTATCAAATTAATCAAATTTTCATATAAATATTTATAAAATATTATTTAAAAATAAATAATTCAAATTATCCAACTGTTCTGAGATGGGACGTGCGATGAGATTCATATGCCTAAACAGCATAACCCAGTCACAGTCAGAGAATATGGGTCCTTATTTTGTTGGTAGAAACTTGCGTGTTTTGATTGGGCGCTCAATGGCACCAACTCGTTTTAAAGCCAATGATTAGGGGTGTACATAATACCGCCGAAATCGTCGAAATTGTCAAAATCGTACCGAGTCGTACCGCTAAGGTAAATTCATTATTATTTGTCAATTGAACCACCGATTTTTGGTAAGAAAAATGGCAAATTCTAGTAACACTTTTATCAATCTGTAGGTTTCTATTTTTCTTCCAAACCGTACCAACCCGCACCGCTATTAAATCATATTTTATAAGATTCTAAACCTTGAATGATATTAATTTTATATATTGTATTTGATCATTGTAGCTTTCACAAATACTTGTAATGAACTGATGGCATAGTCGTTGATATTATCATATTGTTGCTACACTTGTTGCATCAGAAGAAAGCTTCACAAGATGCTTAACATCATGGTATCTCTCGTCTTTGTTTACTTTTTGATAATTTGAATTATATTTTTTTATAAACCGCGAATCCGCCCGAACCGCCAAGGCAAATCCGTCATTATTTGCCAACCGAACCGTCGATTTTTGATAAGAAAAATGACAAATTCTAGTGACACTTTTATCAATCCACCACCCGCCATACGGTTTCTATTTTTCTCTCAAACCGCACCGACCCGCACCGCGCACACCCTTACCTGTGATCATTATTTAAATATATAATAAAAATTAATTTAATAAAATAAATAAATAGATATATAAAAAATTTATTAAATTTATATAATTTTATCTTTAATAAGTATAAATAATTTTTAAAAATTTAAAAATATTTTTTTGAAATTTATTTTTGTTAAAATTATTTATATTTTATTAAATTAACGATTTTATTTTTGAAATTGAATAATGATATCTGAAATTATTTTTATTTAAAATAAGATTCAAAATTTAAAATCAAATATATCATAATTTAAAAAATCAAATACTAAAATAATACAAATTCTAAACTATAAAAACTATTAATATAATTCTCATAAATTATGCATGTCATTGTTTTTTGGATACGTTGTTGGACGAAAAGGACAACAGAGTCTACGTTCTCTTGTTAGATTTTGACTATTCCTAATAGTTAGTTAGTTGGATTTTGACTATTCCTAATAATTAGTTGTTGTTTTTGTCTTTTTAAAGACTAATCCGAATGGTTGATTCTTCATAGTATTTGATGTTGGAGTAATCGAAATTAGGAGAATCTGTTAAAGATATAATGCTTATCATGTTTTTTAACACAATAAATAAATAAATTACATTAACCGTCCTTATAATCTATACCTGTATTACTTTAATTCTTAACTTTTTAATTGTGACACATTTAATTTTAAATTTTAAGTCTTATTCCAAATAATGACAATTGAAGATACCATAACTCAATTTTACAGATAAGGTCGTCAATTTGATAAAATATAAACTAATTTAATAAAAATAAATGTAAAAAAAATATTTTTGAATTTTTAAAAATAATTTCTACACCAAAGATAAAATTATATAAAATTGATAAATCTTTTAAACATTTATTTATTTATTTTACTAAATTAATTTTTATTACGTGTTTGGATAATGATCATATAATGGGTGGCTGTTAAGCTTTTAACGTGTAATCGATATATTTAATATATGAAATATTTTTAATTTTGAATTTTTGAATTTAATTGTTTGGTTTGATAATGACATTAAAGTTGTCGTCATATTTGACTTTTAGAAAAATATAAACTAATTTAATGAAAGTAAAAATAACCACACATTACATGATCATAATCCAAACACATAATAAAAATTAATTTTGTAAAAATATAAATCAATAAAGGTCTAAAAAACTTATTAATTTTACATAATTTTATTTTTAGTGCATGGAAATAATTTTAAAAAATTCAAACATATTTTTTTGATATTTATTTTTGTCAAATTTATTTATATTTTATTAAATTGACGACTTTACCCTTAAAATTGAGCAATAGTATCTTCAATTATCCTTATTTGGATCAAGATTTAAATTCAAAGTCAAATATATCATAATTGAAAAGTTAAGGACTAAAATGATAAAAGACTCAAACTATAGGGACCATTCATGTAATTCGGAAAAAAAAAAAAAAGTTGCACCACATAATTTTATAAATATTTATGGTCAAATAGACTGAATTTTAATTTTCTCTTAAAATGATTGTGGTATGATGAGCTTATCTCTGTCCCATTCTATATATTGTTGTTTGTCAAAAATATTTTTAACACTCCAACAAATAAGAGTTTTATGGACCAAAATTATTTCTAAAAGTAAAAATTTTGTTTTAAGCAAATTTAGGGACCAAATCCGATCGTAGCGAGTATAGTCACTAAAATGTTGTGTCAAAAAGTAAAAATAAAAGATTAGTGACAATTTTGAAAATGTCACTAATAAATGCAGGAACAAAATAATTTAATCTCATAGGTTTATTTTTTGAGACAAAAAATTTGGTCTAAATGGTAATTTATATCTAAATATCCAATTTGTCTCTAAAAATACAATAATGACACTTTTAACGACAAAAATATTTTATCTCTAAAAAGTAATATTATTTTAAATTTTTGTATCTAAAATTTTAATTTGTTATAGTATAACCTTTAATTTCAATCACCTAACAATATGAGATAGAATATAAAATAAGACCAAACGTGACAGATAATTTGTGCTCCAAACGTGACATTTGTGCTCCTTTATCTCTTTATGTGGAACCCATATGAAAAATCCTCACCAATTTTGAATAATTATTCAAACTAGGAAAAAATAGAAAACAAACAAGAAAACATATTTAGAAGAAAATGTCCATATTGACTCATGTGGATAAAGTATGATTGAAAAAAAAAAGAAGGAAATTTCTTCCATTAATATTTTTCCAAAATTAAGCATTTTTTAATGAAAAATTTACTTATAAATCTCATCTTAAGGAATGGTGATTCGATTAGTCCTAATAGTCCCATTAATTTTGAAAATGTAAATTTAATATATTATTTAAAAATTAGATTTACAGTTATACTTTTATTTCTATTATGTTTTCTTTAATTTTTTTTTTTTTTTCTTTTGTGTTAGAAAGGTAAGTTACATAACAAATGAGAATCAAATTTGGGATAAATTTTTATAAGAAAATCTTTTTTATTTGTAATGACTTAAAATGTAAGATTTTTCAAATATTTCAAAAAGAGTACAAAAATGACTTAAAATATGAGATTCTGCAAATATTTCAAAAGGAGTATAAAAACTCCTTAGTAAGTTTTAAGCAAATGTATAATTTCAATTTATAATAGTTCAGTGTAACACTTAAAAAAAATCTTTATTATACTTTTTCCAAATGTAACGCTCCAAAAAAAACTCTTTAGTGTAATACTCCAATTAAAAAATAAAAAATAAAAAAATTAGCTTACTTTTCCCAAACATAATATTCTAATGTAAGACTAAAAAAAAATGTGGTATTCTTCAAATCATTGCAAAAGGGTGTGGAATTCTTCAAACCATTCCAAAAGGAATACAAAAATTCCTTAGTAAGTTTTGAATAAATATGTAATTTCAAACTGAGTGTTACATTTGAAAAAAGTACACTAAGTAATTTTTTAATATTTTTATATATATTACATTAAAGTGGTACTTTTGAGATTACATTGATTAGAGTGTTATGTTTGAGAAAAATACACTAAGCAGTTTTTTTGTGTGTTACATTGGAGTGTTATGTTTGAAAAAAATTTGGAATGTTATGTTGTTACATTTAGAAAAAGTACACTTGTTTTGGATGATCTAAATAAGTGCACTTTTTAACTTTTTATGAAATATGAGTTGGATTTGGGTTGGGTTTGAAGTGATGTGTTAGAGATGTGATATCACTTAAATAAGATGATGTGATTTAAATAGGATAGTGACTTTTTGACTTTTTTGAAACTTGCCAAACCAACCCTATGTTTGGCTGGAGGATTTTGGAAAAGGGATTTAGAAAAGGAAAGAGAAAAGATAAGTAAAATGTGAATAAAATATACTTACATTTCACCTAATTTCACACACCTTCACCTTTTTCTTTTCACTTTTCAAATCCTTTCCAAAATCCCTAACCAAACATAGTGTAAGGAGTTTTTTAGTGTATTATATTAGAGTGTTACGTTATTGGAGCATTACATTGGAGTATTACATCCTTATTCGTAATGTGAGATTTGTTCTAGAATGAGAAAAAATCGAAAACCTTTATAGTGTAGATTACCCAAATATATAATTTCATATTTGGAGAAACTTACTTTTATCTCTAAAAATTAAACCCAAACTTATAAGTGACTATCATTTTATACAATTTTTATTTTAATAAGACCTTTACATTCATAAGAAAAAAAAAAAAAAAAAAAAAACAGAATATTAACTGATTCATAAGTTCACATTTTAAAATTTATTAATACTTTACCCTTTTTTTTATATAAAATTTTGCAAATTTCTTAAACCATTGTAGATAAAGGAAACCTTGTGCCAGCTCAATAACCATGGGTTTCTATAACACGTTCAGATACAATTAACCAAATTAGTTAGGATAAACTATCATTAGGTCTTGATAGGTATATTTAATTCTCATAAAATTTTATTAAAAATAAATTTTAATAAAATAGTTATTAAAAGTAATTTTTTGTGACGATTTTTACATGTCGTTAAAAATTAATAATTATTGATTTTTTTTTCACTGTTTTTATAAATTGTTACTAAAATTTACAATTAGTAACTTTGTTTTGTAACAATTTTTTTAAACTATCGCTTAGCGTTGAAAATTAGTGACTTTTTGTGACAATTTTTGTAAACTATAGCTAAATTTATAATTAGTAACATTTTTTTATAACAAAATTTTTAAATTGTCATTAAAAATTAAAAATTAATAAATTTTTAATAATTATTAATAAAAAAACTCTATTAATTCTTATAAAATCTATTAGACAATAAATTTGCCAATTAAAATCTACTCATAAATTTCCCATTACGTTATTGACTATAAAGAAGAAAATGTCTACATTGACCCATGTGGATAAAGGAAACCTTGTGCCAGCTCAATAACCATTGGTTTCTATATGAACATAAACGAAATTAGATTCTCTCCGGTCCACTAAAAATGGTATTATTAAGTTGGGAGGTTTATCATAGGTTTTATTCTAATAATTTAAATTATTTATTTTATAAAATTTATAAATAGATCATCTATGAATAACTTATATTGATCCAATTTTTATAAAATTAAATTTTTATGAATATTGCATCAATCTGAATTATTTTATGAATGATGTGAATACAAAATCCAACAAAAAAAAAAAAGTTTAAATTGTTAGACCATTCGTCAAAATTTCAAGGTAGTTTCTTCAAAACTAAAATCTCGTTTGTAAAAGACGAGGTTAAACAAAAAGGATTGATAACCATTTAATGAAGAGAATTTCACTATGAAAATAGCAATTCTTGTTTAAATTTCATATATATAGATTAATTAGTTAAAATAATAATATGAAAAATCAGAAATTCCATGCATAATAAAAAAATAAAAATAAAAAGAGATTAAAAAAAATTTCCAACATTTGAATTTGCGATGTAGATTTAATATTGGTTTTGGTGTGGGCGATGCTCAGAATAAATTCAATACTCACATTTCAAATGTTAGGCAATTTTCTGGTTTATTTGTCTATTTATTTATTTTTGTATGCTCTAACATATAATTTTTTTTTAAGAGAAGTACCAAAAGTCATGACATAAAATTGATTGTTAACTATTCCTATATTAAATGTAAAGGAAAGATCATGCTACTTTTCATTATTTTTTTTTTTCAAAATTAAATTTACTTAATTTGATATTCAATTTCAAATTGTCTTGGTAAAATTTTCATGAAAATTGTGACATTCAGCTGTCAATGGTGAAGGATTCTTTGCTGATGGCATTTCATTCCAAAGTTGATTGATATAATCAATTTATTATGCCGGCTATTCTTTTTGAACAAGTTAAATATCTTTTTTTAATAAAGTCTAGAGTTCTTCATTGCCAATTTAAAGTTTCCATCATTATGAAAGATAAATTCCTGAATTAATTCAATTTTTTTATTTATAGTATGAAAATTCAACCTTTGTAGAAGCATACATTATAACATATAAGAGTTTTAGAGACCAAATTTTTTAGTCTCTAAAAGTGAAAATTTTGTTGCAAAAAACATTTAGGGACCAATTTCTATCGTCTTGAGAATAATCGCTAAAAGGTCGTTCTGAAAAGTAAAAAATAAGGCTTTTAGCGACAAAATTTTAAAAATGTCACTAATAAATAGACTTTTAGGGACAAAATAATTTGGTCACAAAATGGTTTATTTTTTGAGACAATAAATTTGGTCCCAAAAGGATAATAATTCATGACTAATGTTTAATTTCCGTTGCTAAAAATATAATAACAATACTTTTTACAGCAAAAATATTTAGGCGCTAAAAAAATAATTTTGTCCGTAAGTTTTAGTTTCTAAAATTTTAATTTTTTGTAGTGATAAGCTTTTATTAACTTAATTTGAAAGGACAATTAGAGATCACAACATTACTAAACCATGGAGTAAACAAGTACTAATTATTGATAACATATTTTATTTGCAGCGGTTATCGGTGGAGGATTCATTACTCGTAAAATAACATTCCGTAACACAGTTGAGCCATAAAATCACCAAGCTATAGCACTTAGATCTAGCTTTGATCTCTCCGTTTTCTACCATTGTGGTTTTGAAGGATACCAAGACACACTCTATGTTCATTCTCAACGATAATTTTACAAATAATGTGATATTTATGACATGGTAGATTTCATATTTGGAAATGCAGTAGTAGTTCTCCAAAATTGCATGATATATGCCAAAAAACCAATGAGTGGGCAACAAAATACTGTAACAACACAAGGGTGAACTGACCCTAACCAAAGTACTGGTATTTTAATTTATAATTCTCAAGTCATGGCTTCATCTGACCTAAAACCGGTACTTAACTCATTCAAGACATATCTAGGAAGGCCTTGGATGGAATATTTGTGCACTATTTATCTACAAACTTACCTTGATACCTTGGTTGATCCAGTAAGCTGGTTAGAATGGAATGGTAACTTTGCTCTAAATACTCTGTATTATGGAGAATATAAAAACCTCAGCCCTAGTTAAACGACTAGTGGAAGAGTAAAGTGGGGTGGTTATCGAGTGATATCTAGCACAACTGAAGCATCACAGTTTAGCGTTACAAATTTTATAACTAGTCAATCATGGTTGCCTTCTACCATTGTATCATTTACTTCTTACCTCTAATTATGTTGTATTTGATCAATTCATATGTTTGTTATTGCTTTGTTATTTAGTTTTTCCATACTATACACAACATAGAGTATTGAACAAAGTGTATTTTTAAGATCTCAATAAAGAATGAAATGAAATTTTTTTGTTTCATTCAATGCAATACAACATTTTCTTGTGACTACTTTCTCTCTATCTTATCGCTGATAATAGAATTTCAACTCTTGAGGCCTATTATTGTTGTGAGAACTCTTAATTGGGTTGTCATTTTGAACCAGCCTCGTAGAAATGAACATCTATATTTGTGCTTTAAGATAATATTATAATTGAAAAACCAACAAACTCATAAAATTGTCTTAGAAAGTGAAGTGTATGAGATACATTCAAATTTAATATGATATGAATTATATTCAAAATAAATTTGATCCATAAATTTAAATGTTTGGGCATTTATCTATAAATTTTATTTATTTTTTTTATAATTTTTATTTTTTGAGTATGCAACAATAATTATAGTGATCTCCTACGAGGCTGAAATTGATTCGCATGGGCAGCCCATTTATATTGTAATTGGTCTTGCAACAACAGGTTTGACCCATCTATGAGCCTTGAATATTATCTTCAAATTCAATAGTACATAACAAAATTTGAAAATATAATTCCAAAACTGCATATGGTTATTTTTTCTTAAATACATAGTATATATATATACATAGTATACATAGTATATATATACTTTCTACATGCTTGAATAATATTAAATCTTCAGCCAATATTATTTGTAGCACTCTCTCTCACTAGGTTTAAAAAAGTAAAAATAATAAAAATCATGTGATAAATGGCTGCAAGTATTTGTATCACTTTTAGAGCATTAGCAGGATCAAATTTTGTGTTAAATTGTAATCTAAAAATTATTTTCTGTTTTATATAGCAATCTTCTTAAATATACTATCCATTAGAGTCTCCATTTTACTCTATTTTATTAAAAATTTGAAAAATCTAGAAACCTTCTAGATGTTGATTTGTGATTATGAATCAATTTTAAGCAGAATATAACACTCCCAATCAAACAATCAAGAGAAAGAGACACAAAGATTTTACGTGGAAAAACCACAATTGGACACCTTCCAATTGTGATAAAAAAAACCACGGGCAACAGCCACAAGAACAATCCACTAAGAAGATATAAAGGAATTACACAGGTATCACTCTCAATTATCTAGCGAATTCACAACGCCTAATTGAACCAACCTCTATGTGCCTCTTCCTACCCCATCTTCAAAGACGGAATTGTCTTTCCGATGAGCCACTCCGATTCCTCCAAAGCTTGTGCTCAATTCTTCAGAATTCACAACTGAAGAACAACTCTCTCTCTTTTGTGTATAACAAACTAACCTTTGATGTACTCTCTTTAAACCATGAGTTGAACACTCAATAAAACATCAAAGAAAAATAAAATATCCCCAGATATAAACCTTTAAGAACCAAAAAGAAGATCTGGAGGACTTCAATCAACTTACTTAGTTTTGGGAGAAAACCAAGTATTTATAGAGAACCAAAAGTAATCCAAGATTGGGAAGAAATCAAACTCCTTGAGAAATCCGGATTCTGAGGCTCGCTCGAGCGAAGATTTCCTGGCTCGAGCGAGGAGAGTAATTTTCATGATTTCTACTAGTGCCTTGGCTCGAGCGACGGATCCTTGGCTCGAGCGAGGAACACACTTCTTCAGGTTTTTGTATGGACGCAATCCTTCGCTCGAGCGAGCATTCCTTGGCTCGAGCGAGAAAGCCTTAGCTCGAGCGAGCACTCCTTGGCTCGAGCGAGCAACGGCTGACATGCAATTTTGAATGCAAATTTGAATTTTGCTTCGGCCGTGAGCTGACCGGGCAGCTCGACCCCCGTAATAATCAGCGAAGTGACAATCTTGAAAGTATTAACATTACAAACTTCTCTGCAAAGGCTCGATTCGGGTTGGATTCGCATCTAAAAAACTCATAGTCTCACTGAAATAAAAGTGCGAAAAAAATTACAACTCAAAAGAGTTTTGTCAAACGGGATTGCCAAGAATAAAAACCTAACAAAATTCTTTTTTGACCCATTGTCTTAATGAACATAAATAATGAAAAGTCAAAATAGTGAGATCAAATTTATGAAAAAATAATAAACTATTTTTTTTTTTTTTTGGTTGCTAGATCGAGGGAAAAATAATAAACTATTAAGTAGTCAATAAACTATACCTCAATAAATTTGTTATGAACAATAATAAATAAGGTTTGGATTCTCTTCAGTTGTCCGTCCAACTGGTGAGACACTATTGGACTTGATAGGCTCATTTTAGTGTTCTGAACCTTTTATATTTTATAATTCATTGAGTAGAGTATTTATGTAAAAAATCAAAATGATCGAATATTAGTAATTACATTCTCAAATCACATTTGTATTAAAAAAAAAAAATTATAAATGATCTTTTCTCAAAATTATAATTGTTGTCCATTCTTGTACGCAGTGTTTGGTTGAAAGATTTTAGAAGTGATTTGGAAAGGGAAAGAGAAAAGGTAGATAAAATGAGAATAAAATATACCAACATTTCATCTAATTTGACACACCTTTTCCCTTTTTATTTCTAAATTTTTTCTCAAATCTCCCAATTAAACACAACATTAGTTTAAATATGATCTGAATATATAGTTACCAATATCTGATCACTGAGAGGGGCTGCAATGTGTGCTCACCAAGCCCAACAACACATCTCTAGTTTAAAGAAATTGTGAAAGGTAAAATCCGAGCTTACATCCAATTTGGCCATCTGCGATTAGCAGCAAATATAGTGAAATTCTTGAGATAAACTTAGTGGTCGAGTTGACCAATAGGTCAATCGAGCTAGCTTGAATAGACGGTGGACCAAGTTAACGAAAAGTCCACTTTGTATGGGAACAGACTTGTTCATACTTAGAATATCGTGAACGCAGGATATGATCCCATATAAAGCAGAATATGGTGAAAATATCATGCATCTCTTAACTGAGTATAACAGTTAGTGGAGGTGCCACTAATAAGAATAGGTAAGTGCACTAAACATGATACACAATAACGTACGCATTCATACATTGTTTCATCATTGACATTCTTGAGAGCTCTTACTAATTTAAATATTGAAGAGTTCCTAACAAACTATCCTAGTCAGAGTGATTTCAGTGCTTTTTAAATTCTTAAGTAGAGCGTTCGTGTTCAAGTTTATAATAGTTGATAGGATAAATTTTACTTTACCTCTTGTGGTTTTGCTCATGTGCAGATTACCCTCTCTCATTTAGAAATAACCGCATAATCTTCTTGTGATTTGTGGATTAAAATGCACCGTTAAACATTGTATTTAACTTAAGAATAGATGTCAAACACATGCCAAATAGGAGGTTATATGCTCATTTTTAAATTTCAAGGGGGTGGACCGCATATGGAATGAACAATAAAGTGTTAAAATACATTTTGCTTTCCAAACAAATGACAAAAATATTCATAGTTCACACACTTAGATTACTTGTATTCAATGGTATTTTAGTCTTTTTTATTAAATTGTTAACGGATCTAACGATGTATTTCAATCCATAAACCACAAGGAGGCTATGTTTTCAAATGAGATGAGGTAAAGTGAAATTTGTCCTAATCAATAGACACTATTATAAACTTGCTACCGCTACCATCGCCGCCACCACTACTACAACCACCGCCATCGCTGCTACCACCGTTACCACCACCACCACTACTACCACTACTACCTTCTCCTTCATTACCATTGTCATTATTTTTTGTACAAATGATGTATTTAAAAAAAATTAAATAGATTCATATTTAATTAAATTGATTTACAGAATAAGAAATCATGGGACTAAGCCATACAACTCGATGAACAGAAATATTCAACAAAATAAAATGGTAAAAAAGAGTAAACCGAAGCCTGTGTGATGCCACACTCTCCTTAAAACAAATTTGCTGCCTCATCGTGGGTATTGGAAGTATGTCAGCGTTTGTCTCCCAAGATATGATGGTTAGAATCTACTAACGTTGAAGCACCTTCTGTTTAGCTCCGGTAAACTGACAATGGCAGCACTTTCTCACACACAGAATAGTATAGAAGCATACTGACTATATAGTATGAGATCCAAAAATTCTATGTAGAAAACCAAAGAGATTGCTCTCCTTTTATATACAATGGGGGAGAGAGGAGGATCCTTCTAGCCATGAAGGTTGGCAACAAATGCGGCCACAACTGTCAATTACTCCTACAAAACTGATGGAGTAATGCACCAAAATTGATAGGAAATAAGCCCCATCTTAAGTGTAGATGTTACACACAATATACACATGTGTGCATATCTATATCTGCAGCCACCTAATAGACTTAGCCCAAAAAGATTAGGTTGATAGGTCACCAATTTGGCCCAACCCATTTTAACAAGCCTCAAGCCTAAGTCTCAAGGACCACGGTCTGGGCGGGCGGGCGGTGCATGCGCGTGTGGCAATTTTTGCATAACTAACTTGGACTATAGTTTTCGCCAAAGCCCATCCTTGAAGCATCCATAACTCCATTTTTTGAAAAAATTGGATGCCCCAAAGAGCTCATGTTCTTATCCAAAACTTGGGATTTAAATACCCATCAATACTTTCCTCTACAATCAATGTGAGATAGATGATTATACACTATTCCCAATACATTATTCATGAGGACAACTTTATGAGACAATTTCTCATTCAATTCTCAATGATTATTGATCATTCTTTTTATAGTGTAAAGATCTTGTTACAAAAAATCTAAATCCATTTGGTTCTACCTCAACTGGTGGTTGGGACCTTCTTTCATTTCACATTAAAGTCACCACAAAATTATTTTTCCCAACATTAACCACACCAATATTCCACCATTGTTACACCACCGCCGCCTCCACCCCAGTTTATTTCCATGGCATTACCCTTCCAACCATCACCACAATCACTATTCATCTATCTTTACCGCCATTGCCATTGTCGTTGTAGCTAATTTCGTCGCCTCCTCTACCACCACAACAAACATACCATCACAATATAAAATTTGTAATATAAACAATTTGAAAATGATTAATTCTAAATTTGATTTTATACATATAAAAAACTTGTTTGAGTTAGGTACTAAAATTTTTATCCAATAGTTTTCTAGTTTATTAAATTCAACATTCAGTTTTTAGTTCTTAATTTTCAGTTTTCCGTTTTATTAAACACCACCGTAGTTGTTAGGGCTAGGCAAGGATCCACCCAATTTGCCAAAATCGGATGGTCCAAACCAATCTGCCACATAATAGACAGTTTCAATGAGACGAGCAGACGAAAGCAGATGTATTTTTTTTCAATCAGCCTAAGTTTGGACAGATGACTAATGCGAGGCCAACCGACCCAACTTGATCCGCTAACACTCCTAAGAATATGATGTTATAGTTTTATGCTTTGTGTGTTAAAAAAAAAGGCCTTTTATTTAATAATTATATTTGCTTTTATGAAATATAAAAGTTGGGACTTTATTTTTATTATAAAAAATGAACAATCAAAAAATTTGGGGGCAAAATAGCAAAAAATTATTGAAAAATAGTTCAAAAAAATGTTTAAAACAATAAAGTTCAGTTGTCAAATCAATCCATATCTACTCGCTAACCTGCATGGTCTTAAGTGAAAGGATGCGGATTTATTTTTCTCATTCTATCTAAGTTCAAACAGATGGTGGATGAGAGACCACTTAACCCAACTCGATCTACAAGCATCCCCAGTCGTAGCATATCAATATGAATTGTTGTTAGGGAAAGCCCATATTAATTTGCGTGAGGCAGCCCATTTATGTTGCAATGGGTATCGACTGACAACAGGTTTGACCCATATAAGAGTCAGAAATATTATCTTCAATACAACATACAATTCCATATTCTATATAAGAAAAATTTTATGATTCCAAAAATGCATAAAGTTTTTTTCCCCTTAAATATATACTTGCTACATGCTTGAATAAAAGATATTAAATCCACAACCAATCTTATTTGAAGCACCCTCTCTCATAATATTTAAAAATAAAAAATAAAAAAAATCAAGTGAGAAATGTTTTTTAGGAAATATTCAAACAATATCACTTAGAGCGTCGACAGGCTCAACAAATTTTGTATCAAATTATAATTTAAGAATTATTTTTCTATTTTATGTAGTTCTTTTTTAAAACACACCATTCTCTAGACTCTTTCTTCTAACTCTATTTTATTTAATAGTCTTTTGTTGTTGAGTCTTTGTAACACAATATAAAAAAAAAAATTAAAAAAAAAGTCATAAAAATAATAGGATCCAATCTTTTAAAAAACGATAAACTATTAAATAGCCAATATGAGCCATAGCCTCAACAAATTTGTTGTGGTGCTATAGCAATTATAAATAGGGTTTGAATTTTTTATGGTTGCCCATCCTACGAAAGAGTAGGGCTGCAAATGAACTGAACTTTCACGAACTGCCTCGACTCAATTCGTTAAAGACTCAGCTCGGCTTGACTCGTTTAGTAAATGAGTTTGAGCTCAATAAGTTGGGCTCATTTATCTTTATTTAAATTATATAATAAATATATTATTTATATATATTAAATAATAGCATAAATACAAAATTTATGTATTAAATAACATAAATAATAATAATAAAAATCTTATTGAATCGAGTTGAGCCAAACTAAGCTTGAATTTTATTAATATTAACGAGTCGTGCCGAACTCAAACCCAACAAAATAAATTTGATAAACAAACGAACCAAATTCAAACTCAGCAAAACTCGACTTAGTTTAATTCATTTGCAAGCCTCTAAAGAAACACTATTGGGCTTGGTAGGACTGCTTCAGGGTCCACCTCAGTGATGGGGACAGAGCCACCCAATGACCAAAGGTGGCCATGGTTCCCCTTACGTTAATTACAACCTATGTGTATATGTTTAAAGATGAGGCATCCTACATATAATATATTGGTCCCCACTAAATTTTTAAGACAACTTTTTGGGTACCCAATACAATTATTTCTACAACAGCATGTCAAACCACAATCTTTCTTTACAATGATTCTAAATTTAATAAAATATTATTTATTTTGACCAAATAAATATAAAATAAGCGATAAGATTAGATTCCAATACAGAATTCTTTTATTGTGTACATTGAAAAAGAAATTACTAAAAAAATTATTATGAATTTAATGATAGATGAATTTTGTGATAAAAAAGAACATCAAGTTCAATTTTGATAGATGATTAAGTGGGCAGGTAATTGAATTTATCAATTTTTGCCTTTTTTTTTTTTTTTTTTAAGTATTTTTGTTTGATTTGATATATTTTGATATGTTGCAAATTGCAAATTAGAATCTAAAAAAATGTAAATGTAGTTGGGGTTAGATATTATTTTTAGAAGTGGCTTATAAGTTGTTTTTTTGGCTTATTATGAAACAAGTGCAAAAAGTAGGGATGTGATATGATCCAAATAAACCAATAAGTTGGCTTAAGCTTGTTCCCAAAATTGCCCATAATCTTTGGCCCTTCCTATCTTGAAATCCTTATTTCATCACTGCTTAGTAATCTTGAAAAACCAAAAATTCCGAGATATAGATTTGTGATTATATTTCAATTTTAAACAATAAATAAGAATCTCAATCAAACAACCAAAGATAAATCGACATGGTGATTTAACATGGAAAAACCACAATTGAAGTGTCTCCAATTATGATAAAAAAATCACGGGCCAAAACTATAAAACAATCCACTAAGAAGATAAAAAGAAATTACACATGTGTATCCTCAATTACCTAGCAAATCCACGCCTGAGTATAATCGACCCGATGTGCCTTGGTATTGTCTTTCCCAACGTTGAATCCACAATGCTGATGTTGAATTCACGACGATAAGCTACTTCAGAATCCACCAAAGCTTCAGCCCCAAATTTTTCGAAATCCACCAAGTAATAACTTTAATAAAAGTAAACAAACAAACCCTTGATGATGTTGATATGAAATTCACGGATCCATTGATCACTCTTAAATCATCAAGGAAACACTCATAAACCACACTCCAATATAAAACACTTTGTTTTTTCTTTCTCTTTGAAAATTTGGATAGTTCAAACCCTAAAACGAGCAAATAGCGCACTTTGTAGTAAACTGGATTGCGAAGACTGCTCAAGCGCATACTTCACCGCTTAAGCGGTGTGAGTAAAGGTAGTGCAAAACATATAGACTAACCGCTCAAGTGCAACTTGCACCGCTCGAGCGGTAAAACTTTCTTCCCAAAAGTTCAGACGCTCTATAAAAATACTAAACAATCATTTTCTTTACTCAAGCACACAAATGACAGCTTGAGCGGTCAAACAACTTTGACTGCATTTTTGCTTTTTTGCTTATTCAGTGAAGTGGCAAACATGAAAGCCTTAATTCGGGTTGGATTTGCATCTAAATACTCACATCCTCATTGAAACATAAAAGTGAATAAAATTACAATTGAAAGGAGTTTTGTCAAATGAGATTGCCAATTACAAAAATCTAATAATTTTCACCTTTGGCAATTCTGTGACAAAACACACCTAACAAATAAAATTCTAAACACCCCAACTGTAGACATCCAATTTTTGACTGTCCTCAAGACTTGGACGCAATCGCTTGTGCACTCGATGATTATGACTGCATGTGCTCATTTTAGTGCCCGATGTCCTCGGCCTAATGCCCTGTCTTTGAGCCTTTAAACCCTATTCATTCTATGCCTTGTTTTGGACCAAAACCTTAGTGCTTCAAACCTCAAGACCCAGGGACCTGCTGGCCTCCTCTAATGGGCTGTCGGCCACCTTCTATAGGCTGTCGGCCACCCTTGTGCCTTGTAGGCCAATGGTGTGGCTTGTTGGCCATCAGTGTCTTTTTTCAAATATTTTGTTGACGGTTGTGCCAGCTGTTGGCACAATAGGCTGCATCTCCCTACCCGTGTATGGAGGGATATATCTCAGCCAAATGCATGTTTTTCTATATATAGGGGGTCTTCTCTCTCTCTCTCTCTCTCTCTCTCTACATTTATCTCTCTCTCTTGCAAGTTTGTGCATAGTAGCTTAGATACACCACACTTTTGCCTACACCTCCTAAAACAAAGTGGTTCATCTTTGAGTTAAGGTTCCTCGAGGCCTTCTTGGAGCTTTAGAAGGTTGTTTTGGCTTGAATTATTGCCTAGAGTTGGTCTTCCCTTCAAGAGGTATAACACTTGCTTTGCATACTTGTTTTTCTTATCTTTTTCCATTGATTTGAGCTATTTTTGGGCAGTAAAAAACTCTGTTTTTATGATTTGAAATTGGTGGTTTTAGGCCATTTAAAGTTAGGTGGTGGTCCACCATTCTTTCTTCCTTGTTTGTAAGGCCTTTCAACCTTTGTTTCCCACTTTCAAACCATCTTTTTTTGGGCTTTTGAATACTGAATTTCAGAGTATTTTCAGTGGTGAAAATCATGCTTTGAAGTCCAAATTTGGAGGGGTTAGCCTCCCCTCCTTGCACTTTGTTTGCTAACCTAGTTAGCTCTATGTGTTAGCTTAATTTTCTAGTCTTTTATAGCATAATTCCGGCATGTTTTAACCTCTGTTTTGGACTGTCTTGTCTCTGTTTTTGGCTGGTTATTGCATTTGAGTCTTGTTTTGCATGGTTGTAGTGTAAGCATCCTCACAAGCTTGTTTTTTTAGGCCTTTAGACACTACTTGTTTGAGTTAATTACATTGTTTTAATGTTTTTCTCACTTAATTTCAGCAAGCATAATCTCTGCAACCTCCTTCATTTCTTGATTCTTTGTTTGCTTCGAGGGTTGTTTTAACCTTAGGATTGTTTAGGCTTGAGATTGAGGTCCATGCTTAATGGTTTAATCCTCTTTTGGGGGTTCATTATCAACGGTATGACACCTCTCTCTTGACTTAAACTACCCCTTGTTTGACACTTCTTCTCTTTAAAGGACTTCTCACCAATGGACTTAATTGGTTAAAGAATGGTTGGTAAGTTAAAATGAGCAACTAAAGTTGGAACTAAAATTATGCAAATATAAGAATTTGATTGTGTTTCGGTGTGCTCAATTCGACGTTAATTAAACATAAGGAAAATTGGGCATTTCATAATTAAAGTGATGGAATGTGCCAAGTTTCCTAGATCTCTATTGCCCTTGATCATGCATGATAGGGTGAAGGTTTTTAGTCTTGTTTGTGCATTGATTAAACTTTTACACCTTGGTTTTTTAGCCATCATGCAATGAAATTGCTTAATTGATGGTTTTTGAACCAAGTGTATCACTCATTTGAGCTTGTTTTGATGATAAAGAGGGATCCACAATACTAACAACCTCTGAGAATACCCTCTCTTTGCTCTGTTTGCTCTCTGTTACAGCAAGAAATGGTGCGTCATTAGTGGTCGGCCAGCCACTGTTCTTGGCCTGCAGGCCATCAATGTTGGACGGCAACCCCTTATTGGTGGCCGGCCGGCCACCACTTTTGACCTGCTGGCCACTAGTGAATTTTGAGCAGAATGCTTATGAAACAGAGCAGAGTTGATCTGGAAGAGGAAAACCAGTGCAAGGGTTGTGCAACAGAGGCTTTCGGGAGCAAATAGTGGATGTTCTTTGGGTGGAAACCGAGCATGCATGGGCCTCCTTCGCTTCCCGGACTAGTTAATTAGTTTAAATTAGTCATTTGTCATTAGGTTATTTAGTTAATTAATTCATGTTGTAATTAATTAGTTAGCTAGTTTAATTAGTTGCTTTATAATTAATTAGTTAATGTAGTTAACTAATTATCTTTGGATTGTACTTATTTAATTAGCTTAAAGTTGTTAATTAAATTAGTTTGTCATTGTTGTAATAATTAATTAGCTTAGCATAATTAATTATTTAATTCTTGTAATAATTAATTAGTTTAGATAGTTAGCTTATTTATTCAAGTTTTGTAATAAATAGTTAAGTAGTTTAGCTTAGCTAGTTTATTTATTCAGACCCTTCTACGCGAGATTAATGTTGTAATAATGTCCATGTCTTCCAACTACACGTCGTTTTCCTTTTTATTTATCTGCTTTTGATGGTTAGATTAGGGGCATCATGTTTCAATTAGCATATTACTTGTTTGCATTCATTCATTTGTCTTATATACATTGAGGTTGTGTTCATCATTCAAACTTGCATTGTCGTTTATTACCTCGTTGAATACGTGTTTAAACGCATGCTATGAAATTGTTACAAATAACATGTTAAGTAGCCAAGCCTATTTTACTTGCATTATTGCATGCGTTGCATTAGCCATCTTGTATAGTTCGGTATCATATATATTTTTTCTAACTCTTTTGTTTTATCTTAGCTTGGAGTACTAGGTGAGTTTTTAGTGCTTTACCATACTTTCATAAGTGTGAGTGATTGCCATGACTAGCATGCTTTCCATGAGGCTAAGTGCTTACTCATTAAACTGTTTGAGTGCCTGTGGATGAAAGCTTGTTGTTTGAATTGGAATGATCCAATGAATGTACGTTTAAGCCCACTTTATCAAGTGGCAAATTCACAAACTTTAAGCCCACTTTGTTAAGTGGAAAAACAAATCCTTTTCGAAAAACAAACATGAAATTGAATTGTTCTAATTCTTGCAAACTAGTCTATATCTTATGTGTGTGCATCGCATAGTAAATGCTAGCCTAATAAACCAGAACAAGATCATATAATGTACATAAGATTCATACCATGATTAGTAGAGGCCGATATTTGATCGGGCGAGCGGGGGTGCTCAATTCATGATCTTCCCCTCTCGTACATAAGTTTCGGAGCCAAGACAATCTTGGTAATGAAGGACACGTGGCCTTTGGCACGAGTCATGGGTTTTCTAAATTTTCCAAAATAAAAATATTTAGGTTGTGACTCTGTGTCTGGAAAAGCAGTCCAATTTTGACATTTTTAATTCAAAATCAATTTTCTAAAAGATTTGTTGAATTTGGACTCTTTGGTGTTTATCAATTTCACATTGCGCTTGTGAGATTAGATTCAGAACCGCGGGAGTCCGAGTTGTAGGGCTTATATTTCGAGCTTCCAAAAGGGGGTGTGAAAAAGTCGAGCTACAGTTTCTGGTGACTTCGCTGGGGATTTAGAGAACTTGACTCAAACTCATGATATGATATTTTGTCACACTTATTTGTTTCTTTGCATTGCATTTGCATTGGTGCATTTAAGTCACTGTGTTTGCCATCTGTTATTCCTGGACGGTTTGCCGGAGGCTTGCCTGAAAAGCTTCGCAAAAGGCTGACCGGTCACGGGCTCTGCCATGATGGGAACACAACCCTTGGATCTGGATTACTGTTGTACCGTTTAATCCACCTTTCATTTTTCGGTGTTAGGTACGAGAGGTATATTAGGTAGTCTTGCCGAGGCACCCTTCAGACCATTTGGCCTAATTGCATATCGAAAGCTATAGAGACCATTCCAAACTAGGACAAAATGCTTACCCGAATTCAGGATTGCGTGAAATCATTTTGTTTTGAACAGTGAACCCTAGTTCCTGACAAAACTAGGACAGGATAACCCTACCCCCTCATAGGAGTGTTTTGGTTCTCACTTAATTAGTATGTGCTTTACAGTGAAACTGTATAGGAACATGTGTATCAGTTGCAAGTTGGGTATCAGTTTTGGGGGTAGAATTCAGTATTGAGTACAGTCCTACAGCTTTGATTACATCTATGTATGGTTAACATCTGAGCTGAGGTGCTGTGCGGTTTTTTATTTTTGTTTTCCTTTTGCTTTATTTCTTTTTTGCTAGGTAGTTTATCACAATTGCTTCGGACAGTACGGATATCCCCCAAGCGCTCTTGACCTGTGTTAGGAGGCTTTACAGATCTAGAGATCTTGTTAGGAGACAACCTGTGTTTGCTTCGCTAGACGGAGAAAAGTTAGGCATAACTCACCAATTCAACAGTCACCCTTCACTTCATCTACATCTAGTCAGGCTCAGTCTTCTACATCCAGTCCAATAAGATATTACTCGCCAATTCCAATGGCACAATATCCCATGGTTAATATAGAGGACTTGATCCTTCATCTCTAGCAAACAGTGGAAACCATAGAGCAAGATGCTGTTTGCCAGGCTAAAGTCACAGCCCATCAAGCCGAAGTAATAAACAGGTTGTAGCAACAGCAACCACAACAAGCAGTGACTTCTGCATCTCATGCACCTCCTGTGAGTATCCCAACACCCGGAAATACTGCTAATCCCTAGGCTTAGAATCAGGGCAACCCAGCAGAGCTGATCCCACCACAAGCCTCCAAAGCACCCCTGTACCAAGCCAAGGCTTCGTTTGAATTTGAAGTTGACTCGATTATGCTTAAGGTCAACAAGCTAGAGAAGCTTTTCAAGCAGGCACAGGGCATGAACTTTATCTCTGACATCGAAGATGGATATACTGACTCTGCAATAACTTTGCCAGATCGGTTCAAAATGTCGCATATCGATAGATTTGATGGCTCTAGAGATCCTATGGTTCATCTTCGGCTGTTTTCAGACATTCTATGACCAATGGGCCTCACCAGCCTTCAAAAGCTATCTTTTTTTGGCTGGACCTTGTCTAGAATAGTAGCTATCTGGTATGCAAAGCTTAAGGACTCTGTGAAACTGAGTTTGGTGGAAATGACTAAGGCCTTTATTGCACAATACTCCTACAATACCCAAATCAAGGTCACAACCCGTGATCTCAAAGTAACGCGCCAGGAACCAAAGGAGGGTTTCTCAAAATTCGTGACAAGGTGGAGGGCCAAGGCTTCTATGATGACTACACAACCTTCAGAGAAAGACCAGATAAGAATGGTAGTTCGTAATCTGCACAGAAAATTTCTGCAGAAAATAATAGTCCTACCCTTGTTCACATTCACTAAGCTCTATGAGATGGGAGTTCAAATTGAAGACGCCATGAAACAAGGGCTGATAACTGATGAGAAAGAGCAGGCTAAGAGGCCTTTTGTGCGCAGTTCCAATACAACCACTAATGGAAACATAGCTGCGCAACCATCTGATGTGAGTGTTGTCACTACCACAACCAAGACCGCCAATCCCTTTCCCAGTACAACTCCATAAACTTCAAACAACCAGGCCTGATCCTAGAGGACCTTTACCCCACTCTACATGCCTTTATCACAAGCCCTGAGGGTGTTGATAAAAAAGGGACACCTCAAGCCGTTAGAGCCCCGGCCACTATCCGATCCTCTCGCACTAAAACACAACCCAGCCAAGTACTGTGTGTTTCACCAGCAGCATAGTCATGACACCGACCAATGTTTCAGGCTGCGTCATGAGATTCAAGATCTCATTAACAACAAGGCGATCGCACCACCCCAAAAGCCAAATGTGACTACCAACCCTCTCCTAACCCACAATCAAGTCCCTTCACGTCACAATCTAAACCTCATCCACACACTAGCCCTCTCCTATGACCCTAACACATATATTACCCCTTTCCCCCTACCCAAACCAACGTTGTTCATTCCTGAATGCATAGATTTGTGCATGATGGACACGTCCACACTTTAATCTAAACCCGTGGTGGTGATAGTGACCGAAGAAGAGATGCTGGCCTCAGAGGAGAGTATGAGTCTGTTGCCTGAGTGCTCTGAGGACTTGTCTAAGGGGATGTATAATCTGTGCTGTTACATTGTGCCAGTTGATCAAGTTAAGCCAGAAGTGGCATTGCCAATAGCAGTGGAGGTCAATGTGGTTAGAGAGAATGGTTCGAGCCAAGGTTTAGATGATCTGGTGAAGCTAAATGAGGACTTAGACAATCTGCAGTTCTATGACAAACAAGATCAGGAGGACGTGTAGATTGACTGGTTTGATTTGAATGGGTTAACGGACAACTCAGGGTAGTTAAGTGATGAACCTGACATGGAGGAAGGAATTAAACCAAAACCTAAAGAAAAGAGAGCCGGAATTGTTGTAGTGGCCGAAATGGTCGAGGAAAAGGGAAAACTACTAGAGAACACCGACCTAAAGGATTCAGCTTAGGAACTGAGCGTTGTGAGCACTGCTGATACATAACAGGAAGCCGCGTTGAAGCGGTTTGAACAAGAAAGAGATCAAGACAAATATGAAGCTAGAAAAGCCCAACATCTTGCGGGGGATATTTCTAATGTAAGAATGATCAAAACGAAGCTGGAAAATTATTTGTCGGTTGTTGGAAGGGTATGGTGGGAGGATGACAATCTACATCTGGGCCACACTGATGAAGACTGTGGTAGATGTCTGCCAGATAACATGTGGTACGCTGAAAAGATAGACCATATGACTAGGAGTGGGCGGTATTTCAAGCCCCCACACTTAGACCAAGCTAAGGCCTCTGGGAAAAGATAAGGAGGTTGAGAAGCAGAAAGAGAATCAGTTGGAGAAAGAGGCAGTACTGAAGCAACTAAAGAAGATCCAAGCAGATATCTCAATCTGGGGTCTACTCATGGCTTCTCGCATGCATCGACAAGCTATATTATCAGCAATGGACAAAGACAAATTGTCCATTGACACCACTCCTAAATAACTCATGGGATTAGTTTTCCAAGGTGGTGCCAACCCAACCCTAACCTTTTCTGAAAAAGAACTACCGCAAGAAGGCTCAGTACATAACAAACCTTTTTACATATTTGTTGAGTGCAGAGAAAAATGGGTGCCACTGGTGTTGGTTGATACTGGGCCGGCTATTAATGTCTGTCCATCTCGTACAGCTTATGCCAACAATATGAAACCAGCAGATTTTGTGCCTACAACCCAAGTGATTCGGGCATATGATAACACAAGCAGTGAGGTGATGGGCACAGTACAAATCTGAGTTTAGGTCGGCCCAGCACAGAAAGATGTCGAGTTCCATGTCTTGGATATGCAGGCCACTTTTAACTTATTGCTAGGAAGACCCTGGCTGCACCTGGTGAAAGGAGTCTCTTCTACCCTCCACCAAATGCTGCAATACCCTCACGAGAAAGGACTCGCTATTGTGTTAGGGAATTTGTCTATACATCCTCCGCTAGAGATAACTACACCAGTGCTAGAAATCGACCATGGCGATGAGGATGTATTCCTTTCAGGGTTTACTTTGGCCTACGCCTGAGCAGTGCAGAACATCTTGGCAGGTGATGAGGGCTTATATGTCAGCACCCAATCAATCTATTTCATGAACAAGCTCCAACATATGCCAAGAATAGGGTTGGGAAGATGTGGTCGGAAAGGTGTCACAGTATTGGCCGATATGTCGCATAATCCACATGTCTTTGGTCTTGGCTATATGCCCACCAAAGAGGATTGGCCCATGAAAAAGGAAGAGATGACAGGTAGAGCTAGAGCCAAGCAGGCCGGGAAACGCCATGAGCTTATTCATAGGCCGATCCGGGGAACGCTAAATGGTCATTTTGTTCGGGAGGGAGAAGACTTCCCATTTTGTGGCTTTCCCAAGCCTTGGATGAATTCTATAAAGCAACATGTCCCCAGTTTCGAAATCTTCTTCGACTTGCAGTTGCAAGGTAGTGATGCCGAGAAAAAGGCTGAACCAACTGCTGAAGCTAGACAGAGCATGGATAGTGACTCGGACAGCAGTGAGCTTAGAGTAGGGGCAACATTGGCATGTCTCCTTTCAGATCTGTAGACACCCCATTTTTGATCGACCTTAAGACTCAGACATCACCGATTGAGCGCTCGGTGATGTTGCATATTGTGCTTGTTCAGAAGTCTCAGAGTCACGGCCGTGAGCCCTGCTTCCGAACTTCCGAACCCTCTTCTGTACCTTGTCTCGGTTTGCGAACCAGACTCGGTTTTCTCTATTTCTTTTCCTGAAGGAAGGGAGAGGTCCTGTAGACCATCTCTCAGCGGCCGTAGGCTACATTTCGTGGCCGTAGGCCATTTTGCCCATTTCGGAGCTCGGTTCCCGATTTTCGGAGCTGTCAGGTCGTGTGCCTCGGTTCGGGACCGTCTAACCATCTCTGATTCCTCCGGTTTTTGGCATACATCTTATTTACTCCCTTTTGAGGGACACTGAGGTCTGAGAGACCCACTTCGTGGTCGAATGCCACTTTCGGTGCTTAACAGCCTGTTTTCGGGACCCCGAACTGCGTGTTTTGGCCCCCGAGCATTCGTTTTGCATCGGTTTTCGTTCATTTTTGGCAGGTACCTCTGTTTTATCACCAGGAAGGTCACTGAAGGGTGGGAGGCCAGCAATTGTCTCAGCAATCAGTTATGCTCCTCCGGCGCCCTCCGACGCCCGTTTTTCTCACTTCCGAGCCAATGTTGACCACCCTAGGAGCATTTTCTTCAAGCCCAAAACACATATTTGTGTTGTACACACATGGGAGGACCCTAATATCACATGGCCGGCCAGTAACTCAACTTGAACCTTTTTAACCCCTCCTAAAAGTGGCCTATTCTCTCTCCTGTTTTAGAGTTGCCAATTTTGAACCACAGAGTTGTGTTGAGGAGACCTGGGAGGACACCAATATCTGGTGGCCGGCCAGAATTTGTTTTGGACCATTTTGCCCCTTGGCCGGCTGGCCATAGGGGCTGGCCGGCCGGCCACCTACAACAAAAATAACAGGCCGGCCATGATCCTTGGGATGTGTGCATTGCAGCTGTATAGCTTTTTCCCCAAAAATATCTGATTTCGGGGGACTTTTGGTAGAGAGGGGAACTTAATCCCAAAGCCCTACACATTTTCCCTCCCTTTTCTCCTCCATCCTTGCATAGATACAGCAGCTCCCTCTTTATCTCAAGGGTTGGAAAACTTGCTTTGAGGATACACATACATATCTCTCCATTTCTCTCTCATTTTCTCAAGTTTTGGCTCCATTTCTTCATTACTACCAAGCATCACCACCACCACTCCATTTCTAGTAGCTTGGGGAGCTTTCCAGCAGCTAGGAAGCAACATTCCTTGGTCCAAAAGGGAGCAAAAGTATGGTCTTCAAGGGTAAGTTCATCTTTTCCTTTTTTGTAGCACATTTTTGCACCATCCTTCTAGCCTATTTTCTTGCTGTTTTGGGCTCCGACCCTAACTGAAAGGGTCATTTTTTTGAGCCATTCTTCATGTTTGTTTAAGGGCTCAACCCTTTTTGAGCCCCCCATTTGGTACTTGCTTCAATACCCTTTTGTATGCCATTATTTTGCATGGTATCTCTAACCTATGTGTGATCCGTTTTTGAGCATGATATAAACTGTGAGTTGGCTTATTTTGAGTCCCTCTACAACATTTTAGAAGGGCTCAACACTTTTGGGGGCTTGCATGTAGTACTTACCATTATACCCCTCTTTGGCCCCCATTTTTGCATGCTTTGTTGACTTGTCTTTCTTCTGTTTTCGGCCATGATCAGAACTGAAAATGGCCATATTTTGACCTTGTTGGCATATCTCATTAAGGGTATTTTGATGTTTGATGTATATTTGGCCTACTTCATGTAATACCCCTCTTTGGCCCCCATTTTTGCATGCTTTTTTAGGCTTATCTATATTCTGTTTTCGGCCATGATCAGAACTGAAAATGGCCATATTTTGACCTTATTGGCATATCTCATTAAGGGTCTTTGGATGTTTGGTGAATTTTTTGTATACCTCATGTTATACCCTCTTGTGGCCTTAATCTTGCATTGCATTTTTAGCATGTTTTCATACTGATTTGAGGCTTGTCATCTACTGTAAATGTTCATATTTTTAGTCCCTCTTCAGTGTTGTAGAAGGGTATTTTTCCGTTTGGGCTTTGCATCTACCACTTGCTTCATAGCCTCCCTTACGGAGCCATTTTTGTATGCCATCTTGGCCCTACTTGTGATTGCTGTTTGACCATGTTTTTTACTGTAAAAATGTGAGTTTTTCAGCTTCCTTTCTTCTTCCTTTTTATGTCATGTACCAATTATGCATGTATGGTATAGTTGTAGGCCATTTTATGCATCGAAATCCATGTTTCCGGATCATTTCATGCATCGGGTATTATTTCGCCTCATTTCGGGGCTGTTTTGCCCCTCATTTTGCCAATGATTCTTGCATGTTTGCATATCATATTCCATGTCTTTGCCATGTCTCATTAGAGTGGCATTTCGGTGCCTGAGGGTCCGTTCTCGCGGGCACGCACTTCGAGGTATCTTGTTTTCATCTGATGGCCTCCTATGTGAGTGTGGCTGAGGCTCTCTCATATTGGTCTAAGCCCATTATTGCATTGTGTATGCTATTTCATCCATAGCATTGTGTATGCCTGGTTGTGTATTACCTTATATAGTGTGTATGCCATTCCATGACATTGTGTATGTTAGGATTGCATATTAGCTGCATTTCATGCATATCATGTATATTGCATCGTGTTCGGGATAGAAGTTAGCCCGGGCACGGGAAACGAGGCGCATTCCGTACTCCGAGTGATAGAACGGGTCTCAATTCCCAAGTCACCGACACTCCGGATTATCCATGATGGAGTTAGGTTTTGTTGTAGCATTCATATGCATTCATTCTATATTGAGTTGTGCAATTCGGCTCCTCGGCCATCATGCATCGATATGCGTGATTGGTGGCACGAGGATCGAGGCATGCATATATTTGTGAAATACATTGCTATGTCCCTTTCCTGCTCTCTGTTGCAGCAAAATGAAGAATCAGCAACTTTTCGGAGTCTGGCACGCGTTTCAAGAAAAGGTGTAAACAGAGGCTAATTGGGGCATCCCAGTGGATTTCTGCGCAAAGCAGCCCAAGCATGCAGCATTCATCAAAATCAAGGCAGCCCCCTGGCTTGTATGCCAGTTTACAATTTTTCTTAGTTAATTTGTTAATTAATTAGGAATTTGTACATTATTTGTATATTATTCAGACTGTATTATTCTTTCATTTGGGACTGTATTATTTATTCGGACCCTCTGTGCGAGGGCATAATTGTAATAAGTGTGGGTGAGTGTGATGTATGTCTTCCAACCCCACGTCTTTCTTCCCTTTTATTTACCTGCTTATGATGGTTAGATATAGGGCATATTTCAATTAGTATCTGATGACAAAGATGTCTGCATCATTCATCTATTTTGCACGCAGGGCTCAAGATCATACAAACCGTGATTTGTATTTCAATTCCAAATTGAATACTTGATAGCTGTAGCATTTCATATGCCATGTTTAGAATAGCCGAGCCTGCTATAATTTGCATCTTTGCATGTGTTGCATTAGGCAATTCTGTGTATCTAGGATCATGCATGGATTTCTAACGAGCTTCTGTTTTGGCTTGGAGTACTCGGTGAGTTTTATGCTTTAGCATCCTTGCATGCGTGTGAGTGTTGCCATGAATAGCATGCTTACTATAAGGCTATGTGCTTATGTGATATAACTGCCTTGAATGCCTGTGGGTGGAGGTTGAGTTACTTGAAGTGGAACAAATCATTGAATGTTTGTTTTAAGCCCACTAGATAGTGGCAAAATCATGTTTTTCTAAAGCCCACCTGAGGGTGGCAAATCCACGTCTTAGCCTACCTGCGGGTAGCACCATCAAACCATTTTTCAAACAAACAAACATGAAGTGTTTTGTTCCAATTCAGGCGACCCGGTCTATACTTGTATGCTGTGCGCATCACATAGTAACCTAGGCTAATAACCGGAATAAGAACGCACAATATTTTCAAAATCAGATATCATGGTTAGTAGAGGCCGGTCTTTGATCGGGCGAGCGGGAGTGCTCACGAAGTGACCTTCCCCAATCGTACCCAAGTTCCCGAGCCGAGGCAACTTTGGTGATGACGGACACGTGGCATTTGGCACCGAGTTAGGGTTTCCTAAATTTCCCATTTAAAAAAAAAAAACATTTAGGTGGCGACTCTGTATCTGGCGAAGCAGTCCATGTTTGGCACTTCTTTCAAAAAATCTGTTTTCAAAACGATTTGCCGGATTTGGACTCTTTGGTTCAAGATTGAGAACCGTGACATTTGAGTCCTTCGAACTGTAGTGACCCAATATCGAACCAGAACGGGGGGGACTCGCACTCCCTTTCCCTGGGATGTGTTCGGGGACATCTACAGTTTCTAGCGACTCTGCTGGGGATTTAGAGAACTTGACTCGAACTCATGATATTTGATTTTGACTACACTTGTGTGTTTCTTTGCATTGCATTTGCATTGGTGCGCCTAGGACACCGTGTTTGCCATATGCCATTCCCGAACGATTTGCCGGAGGCTTGTCTTGTCAAGTCATGACCATAAGACTGATCGGCTCTGGGCTCTGACAGCATGGGAACACAAACCCCAGTTTTACCGGGGCACCCTTTTTGACCATTCGACCTAGTGCATATTCGGATCCATAGTGACCATTCCAAACTAGGACAGGTTGCTTACCCGTTTATAGGTTGTTTGAAACCGCTGTGTGCGTAGTAAAACCCTAACTCCTGACAAAATAGGACAGGGAAACCCTACTCCAACATAGGGGTGTTTTGGCTCTCACTTATCTATTATGTGCTTGTTAGAGTGCATCTCTACAGGGAATGCATGTATCAGTTGAGTTTGGGCATCGAACTGCGGCATCATCAAGATATCGAGAATCGCTTGTCTGCGGATATCCGATTCGATTTTGGGGAACAAAGGATACAGAACAAAGTGATCGATGATTGAGGATGTTGTATTTTGACTTATCAACTGTGTGTGTTGTATGCCCCGATCGTGTGTTGTGTATATTTAATTTAATTTGTTATCCGCCCGCTTATCTAGTTATTTATTTCCTTTTCGCTTTATTATCTTTTTTGCTAGGCGCTTTTAGCACGATTGCTTCGAACCAAAGAGATACTCCCCAAGCACTTTGGACATGAGGTCGCCGACTCAATCGATCCGAGGATCCGGTTGACGGACATCGATGTTCCACTCTCTACCCCCGATTATCGAAGAAGGCCGAGGAGGCGCAGGTGTCGAACAGGATTACCGACGAGGGCTACTTTGACAAGAAATGAAAGTTGAGATTTTTGTTCCGCCATAGAGATACATTTACGGTCATTCGGATGGAACAACAGAATACATCGAGGATAAGCGATGATGCGCCAAATGCACGAGAGCATGAAACAGATGCAGAGGATGCCATCCGCCAAGCGAATTTTCTAAACAACAAGTCAAATCATGGCCCAAGAAAGTCGAGCCGATCACTAGGTCGCAACAAAGATCGCAATGTCGCTTCACATCGAGCTCCTCCTCCACCGCTCCACTACTCGAAAGCGAGCACCCACCGGTGAATACCTGCCAAATCCTCAGAATACCCTCCCGAACACCCAGAACACCCTACCCAATGTCCAGAATATCCAAGAGGACACCAACCTTCCAACGGGGCTGACTCTGCCCCCGCTTCTGCCGTAACTGTCCAAGAATCTTACACCCAACCACCCGGACTCTCTATTTGAGTTCGAGGTAGATCATACAGCTTTAAAATTGAGTAAGTTGGAGAAGCTTTTCAAGAAATCGCAGGGGGTGAAGGCCATCCCAGACATCGAAGATGGGTACACCGACGTGGCCGTAACATTGCCAGACAGATTCAAGGTGCCACAAATTGATCGCTTTGGTGGGTCAGGGGATCCTATGGTCCATCTCCGCTATTTTCAGACATCCCGAGGCCAATGGGCCTAACCCGACCACAAAGCTTTCGTTTGGCGAACTTTGTCGGGTGTGGCGGCCATTTGGTACGCGAAGTTAGAAGATGACGTGAAAAGAAGCTGGGATGAGATGGCTGAGGCCTTCGTTGCACAATACTCGTACAATACACAGATCGAGATTACAACCCGTGATCTTGAAACGACGAGGCAGGAACCTAAGGAGTCTTTCTCCGATTTTGTAACTAGATGGAGGGCAAAGGCGTCGATGATGACCTTGAGGCCTACAGACAAAGATCAAATCCGGATGATTGTGCGCAATCTCCAACCGAAACTCATGCAGAAGATGATCGTACTCCCCTTTCCAACCTTCTCAGATTTACACGAGATGGGGGTACAGATCGAGGATGCGATGAAACAAGGCCTGATCGACCAGGACCGGGAGCATCCCCGAAGGACATTCAACCGCAATAACAACGCAGGTCCGAGTGGCGCTGCAAACACAAGGACTTCGGAGGTCGGTATGGTCACCACCACTCCCCCTCCCCATCCAAGGCCTGCGACGGCCACACCCTTTTCCAGTACATCCGGGAGCAGTACCCAAGCCCCGAGATATCAGTCCAGAGGCCAAAGAACCTTCACTCCACTATACATGCCTTTGTCCAAGGCTCTCGGGGTTCTAATCAAAAAAGGGCATCTGAAACCCCTAGAGCCGAGGCCATTACCAAATCCACTCCCCCCTTCCCACAACCAAGCATCTTCGGCGTACCACTCAAGAAGATGGCCATGATACGCACTAATGTTTTCAAGGCCACGAGATTTAGGACCTCGTTGACAAAATATTATTCTGCCTCCCGAAAGACCCAACGTCACAACCAATCTACTCCCCGCACATAACCAAGATCCACCACCTAAAAGAGTCAACCTCATCCAAACTGGGGTCGTGTCCTACGATCCTAGTATCTATATTACTCCCTCTCACCTACCCAGGCCGGAGGTGATCCTTCCTGACTGCACTGACTTTTGCATGTTGGACGCCTTCACAACCCAATCTGAGCCAAAAATGGTGACCATCGAAGATGGAATGGGGCAGGTTTCAGAGGAAGGAAGAATTATTGAGTGCAGGGAACAGCCTGGGAATCTAGCTGAAGAGCCTATGATCCAAGCAGATACATCCTACCAAGGCGATCGGAGTTGAGTGGGGCTACGTAAAAAGTCAACTGCATGATTCGGGGACAGACTTGAACAAGGGGCAGCTGATCTGACAACAGTGGAAGAAGATTTTACCAACCTCCAGTTCTTCAACGACCAGGAATCAGGGGATGTAACAGTCAACTGGTTTGGATATGAGGAGTCGGCGGAAGTTATCGGATGGTTAGATGATCAGCCAGATGTCGAACTTCACCAGAAAGAGCAACTTCGCAGGGCAAGGGTATCAATGATGGCCGGAAGGGCCGAGAGTCAGAATGGATTGCCGGAGAGCGCCGGTACAAAGAATTTCGCTTGGGATCAAGATATTATGAAAACTGAGCAACAAATCGTACTAACACAGGAAGAGCAAGGGAAGAATTGGGATTCTGAGAGAATCCGGAAAGCCAAGAACCATGAAGAGATTGAAAGTGCTGCGAGCACGAAAGCAGGATATGCTGTGAGCATATGGGATGAAAGTACCGAGAGTACAAACTTGCCAGAACCAGATAGGTGTCTGTTGAACGCTAGCGGGATGTGGTGGGAAGACGATGTCTTATGTCTTGCCCACACGGATGAAGATTGGGCAGGCGCTCAACCAGATGATACTTGGTACCTCGATGAGGTGGACCACATGACCAGGAGCGGGCGGTACTTCAAGCCCCCACACCTAGACCAACCCGAAACATCTGGAAGAGATAAAGAGGCTAAGAAACAGAGAGAGAAGCAAATTGAAAAAGAAGCTGTACTGAGACAGTTAAAGAAGATACAAGCAGACATCTCCATCTGTGGACTGCTTATGGCGTCAAGAGTACATAGACAGGCCGTCCTATCTGCTATGGACAAGGCCAAACTCTCCATTGATACTACACCAGAGCAGCTGGTTGGGCTGGTTTTTCCAGGAGGAGGTTCCCCGGCATTAACCTTTTCAGATAAAGAACTGCCGCCTGAGGGCATGAATCATAACAAACCCCTCTACATCTCCGTGGAATGTAGAGATAAGTGGATACCGGTGGTACTTGTTGATACCGGGTCTGCTATCAATGTCCGCTTGATCAAAGATATGCAATCGGGTTGAAACCCGTAGACTTCATACCAACCACTCAGGTGATCAAAGCTTACGATAATACTAGCAGAGAAGTGATGGGGATTGTCAAGATTCAGGCCCAGGTTGGTCCAGGACAACACGACATCGAATTTCATGTCTTGGACATTCCCGCAACCTTCAACTTACTCTTGGGGCGGCCGTGGTTGCACCAAGTAAAGGCAGTCTCTTCCACTCTACACCAGATGTTGAAATACCCTCACGGGAAAGGGATAGCTATTGTCTTCGGAAATTCATCCATCCATCCGCCACCGGAAGTGTCTACACCAGTTTTGGAAATCGAGCACGGCACGGAGGATGTGTTCTTATCGGGGTTCACTTTGGCAGAGGCCCGGGTAGTGCAGAATATTATGGCTGTGAATGAAGGTGTGTACGTCAGTGCTCAATCCGTTTACCTCATGAACAAGCTACAACATATTCCCGGGATGGGATTAGGAAGGAGCGGCAGGAAAGGAGTCGCTGCGTTGGCCGAAGTGCCACACAACCCGCATACCTTTGGACTGGGTTATCTGCCCACCAAAGAGGACTGGGTGAGGAAAGGAAAAGAAATGGCCGGTAGAGCCAGAGCGAAGCAGGCTGGGAAGCCTTTTGAATTAATGCACAGGCCCATCCAGGGTACCCTGAACGGACGCTTTGTCCGGGAGGGGGAGGACTTTCCATTTTGCGGCTTCCTAGAGCCATGGTTAAACGCGGAGAGGAGGCGCGTACCAGGCTTCGAGATCTTCTTCGACCTGCAACTACCCGGGGATGACGTTGCCATGGAGCAGACAGACCCAACAGCCGAGGTTGAACAGCGCAAGGCAGTGGATCCTGAGGGCACAGAACTTGAAATGGGGGTAGCACTGGCATGTCTCCTCTCTAATCCTCCGATCGACCAAGAGTGCTTGGGGGATAACTTTGTGGTTTCCATGATTGGGGATGGAACGGTTGTGGGCCTACCAGCAGCTATCTTGGATGCATCAATCGCACCCTCTCTCACTTGGCAGTACGAGGATGGATTTTTGTCCAAAGAAGACCGGTCAGTAGTGAGCCGAATCGATTCCACCGAGTCTGTAAGTCGGAATCAGTTCCAAATCGAGTCCGAAGTCTGGTACTCTGGGAAGTTAACCCGATGCCACGATCTGTCTAGGTCGTCTTTTTCCTTTTCATTTGAGCCTGTTGTAACCAATGAATCGGACGATTTGGATGTGCCTAATAAGAATGAACTATCTGTGGTTTCCGAGTATTTTTCTGTGCCCTTGATTTATTGTATTAATTCAGACTTTCAAAACTTTGATGAAAACAACGAGGATGAAGTTCCTCCGGTTTTACAACGTTTAATTGAGCAAGAGCAAGAGAGATTTGTTAAACCATTAATGGACGAAATCATTACCGTGAACATTGGTACTGAGGAGAACCCGCGGCTGGTCCAGATCGGGTCCACGTTGTCTTTGGAGGAACGCGAGCGCTTAGTCGCTTTATTAAAAGATTTCAAAGATGTTTTCGCGTGGTCCTACGAAGACATGCCTGGAATCGATCCTGAGATCGTCAAAGATCGGATCCCCTTGACCCCGAGGCCCGACACATGTAAACTCAGAAGGATCCGCCCGGATTGGGCTCTTAAGATTAAGGAAGAGGTCACCAAGCAAATCGACGCAGGCTTCCTGTTGGTATCTGAATATCCGACTTGGTTGGCCAACATTGTTCCGGTCAAGAAAGATGGCGTGATCCGTGTGTGTAGACTTCGTGATTTGAATAGAGCTAGTCCGGCGACGACTTTACCTTACCGCACATCGATGAGTTGGTAGACTTCACAGCGGGGCATGCATTGCTCTCATTCATAGATGGCTTCTCAGGATACAACCAGATAGTGATGGCACCAGAAGATAGGAAAAAGACTGCATTCACCACCCCGTGAGGGACATACTGCTACCGGGTAATGCCGTTTGGGTTGAAGAACGCTGGAGCTACTTATCAACGGGCCGCGACCACAATACTACATGATATGATCCACAAAGAGGTTGAGGTGTATGTGGACGACATGATTGTCAAGTCCAAGGAAAGAGAGGGCCACTACATCGCCTTGCATAAGTTTTTCCAAAGGATTAGGGAATTCCGGTTGCGGCTAAACCCTCAGAAATGTACATTTGGTGTTACAGCGGGAAAAATGCTGGGGTTTCTGATTACACAAAGAGGCATCGCGGTCGATCCTTCCAAAATCAAGGCCATCTTAGAAATGCCACCACCAAGGACTGAAAAGGAGGTGCGAGGCTTTCTGGGTAAAGTGTAATTCATAAGACGGTTTATTTCAAAATTAACCTTGACTTGTGAACCACTTTTTGGCCTCCTCAAGAAAGGAAAGAAGTTCCAATGGGACGGCCGATGTCAAGCTGCATTTGAACAGATCAAAGAATATCTACAGAACCCGCCCGTTTTATCGCCACCAGAACCGGGGAAACCGTTGATTTTGTATCTGTCAGTGAATGAAACTACAATGGGCTGCATGCTTGCGCAAGAATCAGAAGATAAGGTGGAGAAAGCCATCTACTATTTGAGCAAAAAGATACTGGAGTATGAGACCCGATATACACCGTTGGAAAAGGCTTGCTTAGCTCTGGTATGGGCTACCAGGAAGCTGCGGCACTACCTGTTAGCTTACTCTGTAATGTTGGTTTCACGACTTGATCCCATCAAATATCTCTTCGAGAAACCAGCTTCACGGTAGCTAGCTCGTTGGTTGTTGCTCCGAATTTGATCTCACGTCGCGTGACCGTAAGTCGATGAAAGGAAGAGCAATGGCGAGTTCCTGCCGACCACCGGTTGAAGGGGATGAAGTAGTTGAGTACTGTTCCGGATGAATCAATTACGCATATCGACGATGAAACTTGGGCGATGTACTTTGACGGAGCATCAAATCAACATGGGTATGGGATAGGAGTGTTCTTGATAGCTTTTGACAATTCCGTATCCTCTAGCCTTCAAACTCCGATTCAAAGTCTCGAACAATGAAGCGAGAATCTGAGGCATGTATTCTTTGGTTTAGAAGCGACCTCGGAACTAGGGGCAAGACGGTTGGGCGTCATTGGGGATTCGCACCTTGTTGTATCTCAAGCTAAAGGAGATGGAAAGTGAAAGAGGAAAAGATGATGATGTATCCCCAAACCTTGGATTTCTTTGCCGATTCCTCGGTTTGAGAAGCTAAGTTTTACTCATCTACTAAGAGAACAACGAGTTTGATTCTTTAGCAACTCTATCATCTATGATAGACATCCGTGTGGAGTCGAATCGCCCGTCATCATTGACCAGAAATTTGCACCTGCCTATAAGTCAATTGCAGCCATAGATGAAGTTCAGGACGAACACCCCTGGTATTACGACATCTGGAACTTCTTGGAGAAAGAAACATACCCGCCAGGGGTAAATACCAAAGACAAAAGGGCAATCAGGAGAATGGCAGTTCAGTTCATCATCTGCGGGGATAAACTGTATAAACGGGGTCATCTGGGAATGCATAAACTGTGCGTTGATGCCGAAGAGTCAAAGCGTCTGATGGAAGCCATCCACGGGAGAAAATGTGGTGCACACATGAATGGGGTAATGTTGGCACGGAAGATTCTCAGACAGGGTTATTACTGGTCCACCATGGAGGAGGATTGTATTGGTTTCGTCCGGCGATGCCACAAATGTCAGATTCATGGAAATCGCATGAACATTCCGCCGTCAAAACTGTACAACATGACTTCGCCATGGCCGTTTTTTGTCTGGGGAATTGATGTAATCGGAGCTGTCACGCCAAAGGGGTCGAATGGGCATGAGTTCATCTTGGTAGCGATAGATTATTTCACAAAGTGGGTCGAGGCCCAATCTTTTGCGGTGTTGAAGGCTTCGCATGTAGCAAAATTCATCAGAAATAACATCATCTGTCGCTACGGGGTCCCAAATGAAATCGTTTCAGACAATGGTTCCCACTTCAAGAAGGAGGTGATTGATTTGTTGGAGAAATACAATGTGGCTTTTCATAAGTCATCAACCTACCGGCCGCAAACTAATGGAGCAGTTGAGGCCGCCAACAAGAATATCAAGCGCATACTACAGAAGATGGTGGAAACCTACGGATGGCGGATAAAATTGCCGTTTGCTCTGTGGGGCTACAGGACTTCAATCAGAACTTCTACTAGGGCGACTCCATACTCATTGGTTTATGGGATGGAGGCCGTTCTACCTATTGAGATTGAGGTCCCGTCATTACGAGTATTGGCTGAGTGCTAGATAGCCGAAGCGGATTCGCAGCAAAGCAGATTTGAGGAACTCATGCTTTTCGATGAAAGAAGGCTGAAGGCACTGTACCACGTCCAAAGTTATCAACGCAGAATCGCCCGGGCTTTTAACAAGAAGGTTAAGACCAGGAATTTGAAAGAAGGAGATTTGGTACTCAAAGACAACCGAGCCCCCATCCATGACCCAAGGGGCAAGTTCAGACCCAATTGGACTGGTCCCTACATTATCAAGTCAATCTGGTCTGGTGGAGCTGTGGTTCTGATGGATCTAGATGGCTTAGAGTTTTCTCAACCGATCAACATGGACAAGTTGAAGAAATACTACCCCTGAGAGGCTCGCTAGGCCGAAAATCCGAAAGGGCGACCTAGGCAAAATTCAGAGCACAGAAAATTTGAAATTATAAAAACTGAGCTCGCAAGGTTGAAAACCCGCAAAGGGCGGCCTTGGCAAAAGTTAGAGCGCAAAAGGAGAGTAAAAATACCCGAGCGAACCTGAGCCTGAACTACGTAAGGCTTGATTCCCATCTTTGGGATACATAGGCAGCTTCATCTTGAAGTTCAGCCACAATCTTTTTCCCGATCAACTTTGTCCATCTGATCATCTCAGTCATCTCTATCCATCAGCATTTATCGTGATCTCCGGTACAGTGCTATTCAGACTAGGGGCAACTTTCCGTTGCAATGAAGTGTTACGGCACCATTCAGACTAGGGGCGACTTTCCGTTGCCATGAATTGCCGAGGCATTATTCAGACTAGGGGCAACTTTCCAGTTGCTAGGATCCGGGGTTGTGCATCTCAGTGACAGATCTCAGGCGTGTCCAGTTCTGATCCATATCGAAAATAGTTTTGAAAAGTTTCAATAAAAGTTGACTTTGCTCAAAGTTAATCTTTTTACAACTAAGACCATTTTTGGACCAAAGCGGAGAATTTTCAGTACCACAACCTTCAATTTCATTGATTTCAAAACAGAGTTCTCTTGCTCTTGCATACAATTGAGGTTGCTTTTTATTACACTCATGAAGAAAACTTGAAAGTACTAGTAAAGCAATAAATCCGGGGCATAGTCAAGTCACGTGTCCCTGCGCCCCCTTCCAGAGCTAGTTGAAGCCTCTGATGCCAACCTAGGCCCAACTTGTGCTTCTTCATTGAGCCAATCCCAACACTCGTCAGACAAAGTGCAACTAAAAGTGGGAGCAGGGGCCATGAGCTCTCTATTTCCCCATGCTGCGGCCTGCCGAGCTAGCTCTGCGCCTCAAACCGGGAATACAGCCGGATACTCTATCCCCTCTAGTGGGCAAGCCTGATCATGGCCAAACTGGCGTAGAATACGGAATGGGAAATAGAATACGCAGTGAGTCAAGCCGATCAATCGAATCTCGACCTGCCGAGACATGCTGAAGCTCATTACCGGGAGATTGAGCCAAGGGCAGCGCCACGCAATGCGATCTGCCGACAAGTTGCACATCCATTCAAACCACCATCCCTCATCAAGGGCATCGACTAGGCGTTGTCGAAAGAAATAGCCGCGGGCTGAGTAAGCAGGGCAAGAATCCACAACTTGCAGTTTATCCATCAACCATATCTGGGGAGGGATGAAAAATGAGAGAATAAAGAATAGAGAGATGTATAATGAGAGAAAAGTAAGATGAGGGTTTTGTGAAAAAAAAAAAAAAAAAACCGAGCCTGAGGGCCGAGTGATGTGAGCAAATACATATGTGAGATCGGGTGGGAAACATTACCTGCAGCAGTAGTGGACTCCCTGCAAACCTGGTTGTCTCCCGACGGTAGAAAGCATCCAAGCCCATCAGTGTCTCAGCCAATGTCATGGCGATGCAACTCTTTCCTTCTTTCAAGCCTTGGGCCACTTCAATCAGACGGACGCTGGATCCTCCAAAGCTCGAGGCAAACAGAAAATGAGATAACATGCATAAACAGAGGGCGTGTCGCCGGAAGCCTTGCCAATGATGGTCGCTGCGGTCACCAGCATCGGAGAACCGGTAAATCAGGCTTGGGATATCCAACATTCCGTTACAAATCAGGGATCGAGCATCATGTGCGTTGAGTCCGCACATCCGCCCTAAGGTTTGGGCATAGCCAAAATTGAGTTGGGGCAAGATTTCCTCACCTCGCTCGGATTCTATCAAAACTTGAAAATCTTCAAAAGTGGGACATACCTCTTGCCCTCCGAAGCTGAAGACGTGCGTCACTGGGTTCCAAAATCTCACCGCGGCATGGAGGAAAGGAAGGTGCAGTGAAGTCTGGCCCAGCGTGAATAGTGCATTCAAGCCGAAACTCCAAAAGTTCAACTTTTCCGAGCCATCTAAAGAAGAGATCCAAGATGTGAGATTTTCTACGAGAAATGCCTCCATTTTTGTGCAAAGCAGTGATGAAATGAAAGAGTGCCAAAGTTGGAGCTTTATAGGGGGTAAAACACTATTCGAGGACAAATGTCAGAATTCTAGGAGTTGCAGGAAAGGTGGCCGGCCGGCCACCTATTCTAGCAGGCCGGCCATCTTTGTTTCAAAAACTGGCCGGCTGGCCACCCTTCAGTCCCCAGATGCAAAATGTGGCCGGCCATGCATTGGTCCTGTTTTGCCCTCCGGAAGGAAGTTTGAGGCATTTCTATGCATCGGGGATGTCGAAGGCCTCCATTTCTCTCAGTTTCGGATGCGTTCCATCATCCAGATCGTCCGTCCGAAGTACGCTTTGTTGTATTTTGCTTATCGAGTTGTTGCTTTGTTTATCGAGTTGTAAGTTTTGTCGAGCTGTCGCATTTTGTGTTTTGAGTTGTTACTTTTTGGTTATGCAATTTTGTTAAGTCTTGTTTATCGAGTCGTTAACATTGTTGTATTTTGCTTATCGAGTTGTAAACTTGCTAAGATTCTGTTATTTCTTAGTGAGTCAAGTTGTTTGATTTGTTGCGTCGGTTCATTACCTGACCCGGTAAATACACAAGGCACATTCCTATTCAATTCCATTTTTGTGCAAAATGATGCGATGCGATGCTAAGAGTTTCAAATACAAGCACCTTTACAAAGGTTGTTTCATTCCATCATATTTTACAACAAAATAAAGGTACAAGTTTTACAGAAAATAAAACTGCCTAATAATATGCAAAGTGCTACAAACTACTAGCAAAAAGTAAAATAAAGCAGGAAATAGCATCAATATCCTCAGGAGCGGGAATGAGGGGGCCCCCTCATCCTCTTCTGCGGGACAACCTCTGCACCATCATCACCATCCGGGTCGGAGCTGTCATCCTTAGGATCTCCCTCAGCCTCGCCTCCACTCCGGAACCAAGGCCGGAGCCCCCCTCCTCAGCAGATGTCTCTGACTCACGATCTGCGACCTCCTCCTCCTCCTCCTCATCAGGCTCTGCCTCTAGAACATGCGCCCTACGTCTGCGAGACGACCCCGCTCCTCGAGCTCCTCGGAAAGGCCTAGATGGCCCTGCTCCCTGAGAAGGCCTGGATGGCCCAACTCCTTGAAAGGGCCCAGATGGCCCAGCACCTCAACCTCTCTGAGAAGGCTTGGGTGGCCCGGCCCGCGGCGGTGCATATACAGAAGGCATCTGAAAGTAAAGAGTTCAATACATCAGTTCAAATATGAAAAGCAGATGCAAGTACAATATGCGAGTGGAGTGTGTGTCAGATGTGCTCTACATGACCTATCAATCTGTGAGAATGTTCAAAACCAGCATGTCATCAGAAATATGCTAAATACAGGAAAGATGGACAGTACCTGCACGCCAATAATGGCCATCTGTGCCTCCCTCCGTAGGATCATGCCCTCGAATGTGGCCAGCATCCCAAGCATCTCATCCATGTACTCAAGCTGGAGCTCTGAGATACAAATGCAAAACTATCGGTGAGGAATGAATGTTCAAGTATCTCATCGATAAATCAAAGTCAGAAAACATCGGGGTGAATCAGGATCTCTGACATATCTGTGGTCAGGAAAAGGAGGCTCCAGCGAGACCTGGTAAGGAGTCCCAAATCGCCAACTCGTCAACTCGGTCGGCATGTCTGGCCACCCAGGATGATGAAGAGTCGGAGGGATCGGGGGAATCGACCCACCCCCACCTCGAGACGTACCAACCTCCTATGTCCAGACCGGTAAGTACGGCGAAATCTAGCGGGGTCATGGTCAGATCCCCGGTGGCGGAAAAATAGAAGGAATTGGTGGTGTCCTACCATCTCTCCACCAAAGCGGCTAACAGTGTCCTACTGGCAGGACAATGTGATAACCCTACGCAGAAGGCCCCGAACCCTGCTAAATCGACTAAATCCCAGACAGCCTCCAGAAGCTCAATATACCACTCTCTCGCAGCAGTGGAGCCATATCCTCGCACGGTACGAGAACCAACCTACGTTCAGAATGAATGCATGTGTCAGAATGAAATGAATAAGCCGTGTGCAAATGAAATGAATAAGCCGTGTGCAAATGAAATGAATAAGCTGTGTGCAAATCAAATGAACAAGCCGTGTGCAAATCAAATGAATGAGCTGTGTGCAAATGAAATGAATGAGCCGTGTGCAAACGCAAGTAAATGGACTGTGTGTTCAGAAAATCAGAGTTTGGGACTGCGTGTTCTACTCTCAATCAGTGTGGGCTGTGTGTTCACCATTAACTTGGACTGTGTGTTCAGAAAATCAGAGTTTGGGACTGCGTGTTCTACTCTCAATCAGTGTGGGCTGTGTGTTCACCATCAACTTGGACTGTGTGTTCAGAAAATCAAAGTTTAGGACTGCGTGTTCTACTCTCAATCAGTGTGGGCTGTGTGTTCACCATCAACTTGGACTGTGTGTTCAGAAAATCTGAGTTTGGGACTGCGTGTTCTACTCTCAATCAGAGTGTGGGCTGTGTGTTCACCATCAACTAGAACTGTGTGTTCAGAAAATCAGAGTGTGGGCTGTGTGTTCACCATCAACTAGAACTGTGTGTTCAGAAAATCAGAGTTAGGGCTGTGTGTTCTACTCTAAATCAGAGTGTGGGCCGTGTGTTCATCATCAACTAGAACTGTGTGTTCAGAAAATCAGAGTTAGGGCTGTGTGTTCTACTCTAAATCAGAGTGTGGGCCGTGTGTTCACCATCAACTAGAACTGTGTGTTTAGAAAATCAGAGTTTGGAACTGCGTGTTCTACTCTTAATCAGTGTGGGCTGTGTGTTCACCATCAACTTGAACTGTATGTTCAGAAAATTAGTGTTTTGGACTGCGTGTTCTACTCTCAATCAGTGTGGGCTGTGTGTTCACCATTAACTAGAACTGTGAGTTCAGAAAATCTGAGTTTGGGACTGCGTGTTCTACTCTCAATCAGTGTGTGCCGTGTGTTCACCATCAACTTGGACTGTGTATTCAGAAAATCAGAGTTTAGGACTGTGTGTTCTACTCTTAGTTAGTGTGTGCTGTGTGTTCACCTTCAAATTCGGGCTGTGTGTTCGAAAAATCAGTGTTTGAGCCGTGTGTTCAATTCTTAACTAGTGTGTACCGTGCGTTCACAATCAATCGATGAGCCTAGTGTTCAGAAATTCGAGTGTTTAAACCACTTGTTCAGGATGCAAGCAAAGTACTATGTCATAGGCTAAACTATGTGTTCAAGCATGGCAAAGGTATGAAATGCACAAAAAATACAAAAAATGAAGTAAAATACCTCTCGTGCCTCGTAAGAAAGGTGATGCTCCGGCTCTCGCAGAAGTAGATCTCCGGGTGCCCGATCATTGAAGTCAGTAAAATGACGAAAAATGGCCCGCGGAAGAATGTGTACCGACGGGGCGTATCTCTCGGGAATAAAGGGGCGGACCCTCGGGGGCAGCGTCATGATATCGAAATCATCCCCGGCACCTGGAGGACCTCCACCATGAGGGAAATTACCCGCCATTTCGAAAAATCTGCAAAAGGAGCAAAAATGAGCAAAAATGAGCCAAAATTGGAAAAAGTCAACAAAAGTCAACTCTCGGGAAATGGAAAAGTCAACAAAAGTCAACTCCCGAGAAAATCTTCCAAATATTGAGACAAACTTACCTCAAGTGGTGAAAATGAGAAAAGAAGCCCCGAAATCAAAATTTAATCGGTCCAAAGTGCTTAAAATCGAATGTTTTTGCGAAAACAACTTGCGTGGGAGGTGAAAACGCAGTATAAAGTCAGATCTGAAGGAAAAATGGTTTGGGAGGCAAGAGGGGTTTTAGTTGTGGGTGTGAGCTCAAGTGAATGGATGAGAGAATATAAAGAAAATGAGGCGAAAAGACCAAACTGCCCCCTGTTTTGGGCAGGTGGCCGGCCGGCCACCTTTTCTGGCTGGCCGGCCATTTGCTTTTTGTAAACTGGCCGGTGGCCTCCCCTTAGGCAACCAGCTGGCCGGCCATGTCCCCCACATGCTCACCTAGCTCTCTGCCAATTTTGAGGAAGATTGGAGTTCCCGGGACCTGAAAAAGTTCAAGAAAAGTGCACTTTCTGGCGCGAAATTGCTGCTCATGGAACTTCACCGCAATTCGACGTGTGTCTCATTATTACTCATCAAAATCAGAGTGTATCCTTTTTAAGCATGTTGTAACCTCTCCGGGAGGTGAACCAGAGGCCGCAGTCAAGTCGCCTTCGCCGAAATGTGTGTTTCCTTACTCGTTGTTTCGCAACAACGGGCACCCTGATTTATGCTCGTTTTGCATTGTTGTGCACATAACTTGCATTCTCATGAGCATCTTGCATTGTCATGCATGTCTTCTTGGTGTACCATACCTCTGTGCTCGAGCATGCGTTGTCACGCACGTTCCTTTCTCGCATTGCGATGCATTCACTCGCCGACACTGCGTGTGTCAAACTTTCGAAATCACGGGAATCACATTGAATATATGTTGTTAGCATATTGTTCTTGTTGAATTTCTCTTTTTTACAGGCCCGATATTGTATGTACGGTTCATTTGAGGCTGGTGCGACCAGACGAATCGCGCAGGTATCGTATCTTCTCCGTGTGAGACGCGACGAGAATTGAATAATTCTCCGCATTCCCAACTGCATGAAATGTAGTTGTTGCTTTGCATTCTTGCTTAAAGCATTGCATCTATTTGCGAATACTTGCTTCATTCTGACTTCTTTGCACTTGCATGATCATTAAGTTACATCGGCTCGTGCATATATCGCTTTGCATTTTGCCCCCTTTGCTGCGGGCACATATCTCTGTTCATCTTGTATGATTGTCTAAGTCTTGACCTTGTAAAAATGGGTCGTCTCGGGCTTTGACATTCACTCCGTCACTTGTGACTTAGGATTCTGTCAAGAGGGCAACCTGTAGACACCCCATTTTTGACCGACCTTAAGACTCAGACGTCACCGATTGAGCGCTCGGTGATGTTGCATATTGTACTCGTTCAAAAGTCTCAGAGTCACGGCCATGAGCCCTGCCTCCGGACTTCCGAACCCTCTTCTGTACCTTGTCTCGGTTTGTGAACCAGACTCGGTTTTCTTTGTTTCTTTTCCTGAAAGGAGGGAGAGGTCCTGTAGACCATCTCTCAGTGGCCGTAGGCTACATTTCGTGGCCGTAGGCCATTTTGCCCATTTCGAAGCCCGGTTCCCGATTTTCGGAGCTGTCAGGCCGTATGCCTCGGTTCGGGACCGTCTAACCATCTCCGATTCCTCCGGTTTTTGGCATACATCTTATTTACTCCCTTTTGAGGGACACTGAGGTCTAAGAGACCCACTTCGTGGTCGAATGCCACTTTCGGTGCTTAACAGCCTACTTTCGGGACCCATTGAATCGTGTTTGGCCCCGAGCATTCGTTTTGCATCGGTTTTCGTTCATTTTTGGCAGGTACCTCTGTTTTATCACCAGGAAGGTCACTAAAGGGTGGGAGGCCAGCAATTGTCTCAGCAATCAGTTATGCTCCTCCAGCACCCTCCGACGCCCGTTTTTCTCATTTCTGAGCCAATGTTGACCACCTTAGGAGCATTTTCTTCAAGCCCAAACCACATATTTGTGTTGTACACACATGGGAGGACCCTAATATCACATGGCCGGCTAGTAACTCAACTTGAACCTTTTGAACCCCTCCTAAAAGTGGCCTATTCTCTCTCCTGTTTTAGAGTTGCCAATTTTGAACCACAGAGTTGTGTTGAGGAGAACTGGGAGGACACCAATATCTGGTGGCCGGCCAGAAATTGTTTTGGACCATTTTGCCCCTTGGCCGGCCGGCCATTGGGGGTGGCCGGCCGACCACCTGCAACAAAAATAACAGGCCGGCCATGATCCTTGGGATGTGTGCATTGCAGCTGTATAGTTTTTTCCCCCAAAATATCTGATTTCGGGGGACTTTTGGTAGAGAGGGGAACTTAATCCCAAAGCCCTACACATTTTCCCTCCCTTTTCTCCCCCATCCTTGCATACATACAGCAGCTCCCTCTCTATCTCAAGGGTTGGAAAACTTGCTTTGAGGATACACATACATATCTCTCCATTTCTCTCTCATTTTCTCAAGTTTTAGCTCCATTTCTTCATTACTACCAAGCATCACCACCACCAATCCATTTCTAGTAGCTTGGGAAGCTTTCCAGCAGCTAGGAAGCAACATTCCTTGGTCCAAAAGGGAGCAAAAGTGTGGTCTTCAAGGGTAAGTTCATCTTTCCCTCTTTTGTAGCACATTTTTGCACTATCCTTCTAGCCTATTTTCTTGCTGTTTTGGGCTCCGACCCTAACTTAAAGGGTCATTTTTTTGAGCCATTCTTCATGTTTGTTTAAGGGCTCAACCCTGTTTGAGCCCCCCATTTGGTACTTGCTTAGATACCCTCTTGTATGCCATTATTTTGCATGGTATTTCTAGCCTATGTGTGATCTGTTTTTGAGCATGATATAAACTGTGAGTTGGCTTATTTTGAGTCCCTCTACAACATTGTAGAAGGGCTCAATACTGTTGGGGGCTTCCACGTAGTACTTACCATTATACCTCTCTTTGGCCCCCATTTTTGCATGCTTTGTTGACTTGTCTTGCTTCTGTTTTCGGCCATGATCAGAACTAAAAATGGCCATATTTTGACCTTCTTGGCATATCTCATTAAGGGTCTTTTGCTGTTTGATGTATATTTGGCCTACTTCATGTTATACCCCTCTTTGGCCCCCCATTTTTGCATGCTTTTTTAGGCTTATCTAACTTCTGTTTTCGGCCATGATCAGAACTGAAAATGGCCATATTTTGACCTTATTGGCATATCTCATTAAGGGTCTTTGGCTTTTTGGTGAATGTTTTGTATACCTCATGTTATACCCTTTTGTGGCCTTAATCTTGCATTGCATTTTGAGCATGTTTTCATACTGATTTGAGGCTTGTCATCCACTGTAAATGTTCATATTTTTAGTCCCTCTTCAGTGTTGTGGAAGGGTATTTTTCCATTTTGGCTTTACATCTACCACTTGCTTCATAGCCTCCCTTACGGAGCCATTTTTGTATGCCATCTTGGCCCTACTTGTGATTGCTGTTTGACCATGTTTTGTACTGTAAAAATGTGAGTTTTGGGGCTTCCTTGCTTCTTCCTTTTTATGTCATGTACCAATTATGCATGTATGGTATAGCTGTAGGCCATTTTATGCATCGAAATCCATGTTTCGGGATCATTTCATGCATCGGGTATTATTTCGCCTCATTTCGGGGCTATTTTGCCCCTCATTTTGCCAATGATTCTTGCATGTTTGCATATCATATTCCATGTCTTTGCCATGTCTCATTAGAGTGGCATTTCGGTGCCTGAGGGTCCGTTCTCGGTTTGCGTGCCCGCGGGCACGCACTTCGAGGTATCTTGTTTTCATCTGATGGCCTCCTATGTGAGTGTGGCTGAGGCTCTCTCATGTTGGTGTGAGCCCATTATTGCATTGCGTATGCCACTTCATCCATAGTATTGTGTATGCCCGGTTGTGTATTATCTCGTACAGCGTGTATGCCATTCCATGACATTGTGTATGTTAGGATTGCATATTAGCTGCATTTCATGCATATCATGTATATTGCATCGTGTTCGGGATAGGAGTTAGCCTGGGCACGGGAAACGAGGCGCATTCCGTACTCCGAGTGATAGAACGGGTCTCAATTCCCAAGTCACTGACACTCCGGATTATCCATGATGGAGTTAGGTTTTGTTGTAGCATTCGTATGCATTCATTCTATATTGAGTTGTGCAATTCGGCTCCTCGGCCATCATGCATCGATATGCGTGATTGGTGGCACGAGGATCGAGGCATGCATATATTTGTGAAATACATTGCTATGTCCCTTTCCTGCTCTCTGTTGCAGCAAAATGAAGAATCAGCAACTTTTCGGAGTCTGGCACGCATTTCAAGAAAATGTGTAAACAGAGGCTAATTGGGGCATCCCAAAGGATTCGCTAAAGGATTTCAAACATGCAAAGATTTATCGTAATCATATACCGCTTGCATGCATGCTTACGCTTTTCTTAGTTAATTTGTTAATTAATTAGGAATTTGTACATTATTTGTATATTATTCAGACTGTATTATTCTTTCATTTGGGATCAGATATTTATTCGACCCAGTGCGAGGGCATAATTGTAATAAGTGTGGGTGAGTGTGATGTATGTCTTCCAACCCCACGACTTACTTCCCTTTTATTTACCTGCTTATGATGGTTAGATATAGGGCATATTTCAATTAGAATACAGTGTGACAGCATGTCTGCATCATTCATCTGCTTTTGCACGCATAAGCTCTACAGATCATACAAACTGCATTTGTATTTCAATTCCAAATTGTATACTTGATAGCTGTAGCATTTCATATGCCATGTTTAGAATAGCCGAGCCTGCTATAATTTGCATCTTTGCATGTGTTGCATTAGGCAATTCTGTGTATCTAGGATCATGCATGGATTTCTAACGAGCTTCTGTTTTGGCTTGGAGTACTCGGTGAGTTTTATGCTTTAGCATCCTTGCATGCGTGTGAGTGTTGCCATGAATAGCATGCTTACTATGAGGCTATGTGCTTATGTGATATAACTGCCTTGAATGCCTGTGGGTGGAGGTTGAGTTACTTGAAGTGGAACAAATCATTGAATGTTTGTTTTAAGCCCACTAGATAGTGGCAAAATCATGTTTTTCTAAAGCCCACCTGAGGGTGGCAAATCCACGTCTTAGCCTACCTGCGGGTAGCACCATCAAACAATTTTTGCAAAAAACAAACATGAAGTGTTTTTGTTCTAATTCAGGCGACCCGGTCTATACTTGTATGCTGTGCGCATTACATAGTAACCTAGGCTAATAACCAGAATAAGAACGCACAATATTTTCAAAATCAGATATCATGATTAGTAGAGGCCGGTCTTTGACCGGGAGAGCGGGGGTGCTCACGAAGTGACCTTCCCCAATCGTACCTAAGTTCCCGAGCCGAGGCAACTTTGGTGATGACAGACACGTGGCATTTGGCACCGAGTCAGGGTTTCCTAAATTTCCCATTTAAAAAAAAAAAAAAAAAAACATTTAGGTGGCGACTTTGTATCTGGCGAAGCAGTCCATGTTTGGCACTTCTTTCAAAAAATCTATTTTCAAAACGATTTGCCGGATTTGGACTCTTTGGTTCAAGATTGAGAACCGTGACATTTGAGTCCTTCGAACTGTAGTGACCCAATATCGAACCAGAACCGGGGGGGGGGACTCGCACTCCCTTTCCTCGGGATGCGTTCGGGGACGTCTACAAGATCCTCCGGCCGACTCAGAGAGCTTGAGAGATAACCTGACCATCTCCATGATCAGGGACCAATTTTGGACACATTTGAAGTACCATCTCTTATCTGGCAGTTGGAGGACGGCTACCTATCTAGTAGTTCTCAGTCGGGTAGTGAGCCAGAATCTGATTCCACAGAGTCTGTGGAGTCGAAATCAGATTCCGGTTCTTTTGAGTCTAAGTCTGGTATTCCTAGGGGTGATAATCCAGATACCAAGATCTTGTCCAGGTCCTCTTTTTCTTTTGCTTTTGAGTCGGTTGTAACCGAAGAGTTGGATGAGCTGGACTTTATGAATGAGAATGCCACTGTAGATTCTAAGTATTTCTCTGGGCCGCTTGTTTATTGCATTGATCAAGATTTTCAAAATTTTAATGAAAACGAAGAGGAAAGAATTCCTCTAGTTTTGAAAATTTTGATTAATTGAAAGGAGGAGAGGTTTGCAAAACCCCTCGCTGATGAAATCATTACTTTTAATGTGGGTACTGAGAAGGATCCACATCTGGTCTAGATCGGGTCCACGTTGTCTTCGGAGGAGCACGAGCGCTTAGTTGCTTTATTAAAAGATTTCAAAGATGTTTTCGTGTGGTCCTATGAAGACATGCCTGGAATCGATCTTGAGATTGTACAACATCGGATCCCTCTTGACCCGGAGGCCCGACCCATCAAGAAGAAGTTACGCAGGATCTGTCCGGATTGGGCATTGAAGATCAAGGAAGAGGTCACCAAGCAAATCGAGGTAGGTTTCTTGTTAGTTTCTGAATATCTAAATTGGTTGGCCAACATCATCCCAGTGCTGAAAAAGGATGGTAGAATCTGGGTGTGTGTGGACTTCAGAGATTTGAATAGAGCCAGTTTGAAGGACAACTTTCCTCCATGACACATTGATAAATTAATGGACTTTACTGTGGGTCATGCACTGTAATCCTTCATGGACGGGTTTTTCGGGTATAACCAGATTCTGATGGCACCCGAGAATAGAGAGAAAACCGTCTTCACTACACCATGGAGAACCTACTGCTATCGGGTGATGCCGTTTGGGCTAAAGAATGTCAGGGCTACCTATCAACGGGCTGCAACCACTATTCTGCATGATATGATCCACAAAGAGGTCGAGGTGTACGTGGACGACATGATTGTCAAGTCCAAGGAAAGAGAGGGCCACTACACCGCCTTAAAGAAATTCTTTCAACGGATCAAAGAATACAGACTGAGCTTGAATCCACAAAATTTTACTTTCGGTGTAACAGTAAGGAAAATGCTAGGTTTCTTGATCACACAGAGGGGCATCGAAGTAGATCCTTTCAAAATCAAGGCCATCCTAGAAATGCCCCCATTAAGGACTGAAAAGGCGGTGCGGGGCTTTCTGGGTAAAGTGCAATTCATAAGACGGTTTATTTCTAAACTAACCTTGACTTGTGAACTACTTTTTGGTCTCTTGAAGAAAGGAATGAAATTTCGATGGGATGATCGATGTCAATTCACTTTTGAGCAAATTAAGCAGTACCTTCAGAATCCACTTGTGTTGTCGCCGCCAGAGCCGGGGAGGCCTTTGATTCTGTATCTGTCAGTAATGGACACCACAATGTGATGCATGCTTGCTTAGGAATCTAAGGATAAGGTGGAGAAAGCCATCTATTATTTGAGCAAGAAAATGCTGGATTACAAGACTCGCTACACCCCGCTAGAGAAAGCTTGCCTAGCCTTGGTATGGGCTACCAGGAAGTTGAAGCACTACTTGTTAGCTCACTTCGTAATTCTAATTTCGAGATTAGATCCCATGAAATATCTCTTTGAGAAATCAGCGCTTACAGGTAGGCTAGCCTGTTGGTTGTTTCTTCTCTTCGAATTTGATCTGAAGTATGTCATTTGCAAGTCGGTTAAGAGAAAAGCTATGGCAGAGTTCTTGGAAGATCACCCAGTAGAAGGGGATGAAGCAGTAGAATACCTATTCCCAGATGAAGTTATTCTGCAAGTCGAGGAGGAGACTTGGACAATGTACTTTGACGGAGCGTCCAATCAATATGGTTATGGGATAGGTGTGTTGCTGATAGCACCCGACGATTCCCATATACCTTTAGCCTTTAAACTCCGGTTCAAGGTATCCAATAACGAAGCAGAATATGAGGCAAGTATCGCTGGTTTAGAAGCCGCCCTGGAACTAGACGCAAAAAGGTTGGACGTTATTGGGGACTCGAACCTAGTTGTTTCTCAAGCAAATGGAGACTGGAAAGTCAAAGAAGAAAATATGAAGATTTATCACTAGACCCTGGACGTTCTGATTCCTAGGTTTGAAAACTGACTTTCACGCATCTACTGAGAGAGAATAACATATTCGTTGACGCCTTATCAACTCTATCTTCTATAATAGACATCCCACTTAGAGTCCAGATGCGTCTGATTATCATTGAGCAGAGATATACACTAGCCTATGAGACTATTGCCGTAATAGATGAAACGCAAGATCAAAACCCTTAGTACTATGATATCTAGAACTTATTGGAAAATGAGGTTTATCCACCAGGGGCAAATGCCAAAAATAAGAGGGCAACACGGGGGATGGCCCTTCAATTTATCATCGGCGGAGGTAAACTGTACAAGAGAGGTCATCTGGGAATACACAAGTTGTGTGTTGAAAAAGAGGAATCAAAGCGCCTGATGAAGGCCATCCACGGGGAAGAGTGTGGAGCGCACATGAACAAAGTAATGTTAGCCCGGAAGATTCTCAAGCAAGGTTATTACTGGTCCACCATGGAAGAGGACTGTATTGGTTTTGTTCAACGATGCCACAAATGCCAAATTCATGCCAACCGCATGAATATCCCGCAATCAAAGCTAAACAACATGACTTCACCATGGCCTTTTTCAGTCTGGAGAATTGACGTCATCGGGGCAGTTACACCAAAAGGGTCAAATGGGCATGAATACATTCTGGTGGCAATTGATTACTTTACGAAGTGGGTGGAAGCTCAGTCTTACACAGTGTTGAAGGCAGCACATGTGGCTAAGTTCATCCGAAACAACATCATTTGCCGATATGGAGTCCCAAATGAAATCATTTCGGATAATGGCTCCCACTTCAAGAAAGAAGTGATAGACTTGTTAGAGAAATACAATGTGGCTTTCCATAAGTCATCTACATACTGGCCACAAACCAACAGAGCTGTTGAGGTCGCCAACAAGAACATCAAGCATATTCTGCAGAAGATGGTTGAAACCTATAGAGACTAGCCAGATAAATTGTCATTTGCACTCTGGGGCTACAGAACTTCAATCCAGACATCTACAGGGGCAACTCCTTATTCAGTTGTTTATGGGATAGAAGCTGTTATGCCAATCGAAATAGAAGTCACATCGCTGTGAGTCATGGCTGAGTGTCAGATAGCAAAGGCAGACTGGCGACAGAGCATGTTTGAAGAACTAATGTTGTTTGACGAGAGAAGATTGAAAGCATTGTACCATGTTCAGCGTTATTAATGCAGGATTGCTAGGGTTTTTAACAAAAAGGTTAAGTCCCATAATCTTAAAGAAAGGGATTTGGTGCTGAAAGACAACCAAACTCCCATCCATGACCCTAGGGGGCAAGTTCAAACCCAATTGGACTGGTCCTTACATCATCAAAGCTATCTGGTTGAGTGGAGCTGTTATTCTCATGGACCTGGATGGCCTAGAATTTTCCCAACCGATCAACATGGACAAGTTGAAGAAATATTATCCCCGAGAGGCTCACTAGGCAGAAAACCTGAAAGGGCGACCTAGGCAAAAGTTAGAACTTGAAAAATTAGAAATAAAAAACTGAGCTCGCAAGGTTGAAAATCCTAAAGGGCAGCCTTGGCAAAAGTTAGGGCACAAAAGGAGGCCTGATTCCCATCTTCGGGATATATAGACAACTTTATCCTGAAGTCCGGCCGTAAACAACTCAAACTCAACTGTCCTGTCCATACGTCTGTTCAGGTCATCTTGGTTCGTTCTTTACCTAAGGGTTCGGTTGTGATCTCTACTCTGAGCGAAGAGTTGTTTACAATGCTAAGTAGTGGTGTTCAATCAAGAGGCAGTTACCATCTTTGGATTCAGAGTTGTTCGTCTTGAGGATTGATTCCGTGTGTGTCAAGTGGTGGTCCTTCTTGAAAATGGTTTTGAAAAGTTTTAATACAAGTTGATTTTTGTTCAAATTTTACCTTTTACAACTTAGACCATTTTTTGACCAAAAGGAAAACTTTCAATGCTCACAACTTTAATTTCATTGATTTCAACATGAAGTTCTCCAACTCACTAATACAAATCAAAGTTGCTTTTATTACATCTTAAAAACTTGAAAAGAAAGGTCAAAGCAATAAACTAGGGGCATAGATGAGTCAGGTGCTCCTCCATCCCCAACTAATGCTTGTGGAAGCTTCTGATGCCAAAGTGGGCTCGGTTTGTGCCTCATCCTCAAGCCAAGCTAAACACTAGCCAGAAAGGGCATAACTGAAACTAGGGGCAAGGGCCAGAAGCTCTCTTGTCCTTTAAGTAGTGAGGTACCTAGCTAAATGTGAACCTCGGATGGGGAATGAAACCGGGTACTCTACCACGTCCTTTAGGCAGATCTGGTCATGTCCAAACTAATGCCTGAACCAGAACGTAAAGTAGAACACACAGTGTGTGAGACCGATCAGCTGTATCCCAGGCTGTCGAGCCATGCTATAACTCATCTCGGTCAAATTAAGCCAAGGGCAACGCCAGGCTATGTCAGTAGCAGACCTGTTGCACATCTATTTGCACCACCATCCCTCATTCGAGAAATCCACCAGTCGATGGTAGAAGAAATAACCTCGAGTTGAGTATGTAGGGCAAGAGTCCATTACCTGCAGCTTGTTCATAAGATACACTTGGGAAGGGATGAAAGAAAAGAGAGATTAAATAATAGAGAGATGTATGTTGAGAGAAAAAGTGAGAAAATGGCTTTGAGAGAAAAAACAAAGCATGAGTGTCAAGCGATGTAAGAAACGTATATTTGAAAGGATGGGAGATATTACCTGAAGAAGTAGTGGACTTCCCGCAAATCTCGTAGTCTCTTGCCGATAAAAGGCATCTAAGCCCATCAAAGTCTCAACCAATGCTAAACCAATACAACTCTTGCCTTTCTTCAAACCTTGGGCCACTTTAATCAATCGGATGCTAGATCCATCGAAACTAGGGGCAAGAAGGAAATGAGTTAGCATACATAAGTAAAGGGCATGCTGTAGAAAACCCCGCCAAAGACGGTCGTCGCAGTCACCAATGTCGAAAAATTGACGAACCAAACTAGGAATGTCTAGCTCTCCGTTATGGGCCAGAGATCGAGCCTCATGTATAGTGAGTCCACACATCCGTCCCAGAGCTTGGGCATGGCCAAAACGAGACTGAAGCATAATTTTCTCATCGCGCTCGGATTCCATTAGCACCTGAAATTCTTCAATTGTCAGGCACATTTCTTGTCCCCCGAAACTAAAAACGTATAATCGGGTTCCAGCATCTAGTTGTGACGTAGAGGAATGGAAAACAAAGTGGAGTTCGACTCAACGGAAAAAGTGTATTTATGCCGAAATAACAAAAATTCACCTTTTCCAAGCCATCCAAAGTAGCAATCCAACCCACGAGATTTTGGGCAAGAAATGGCTCAATTTGTAGCAAAAAAATAGCAGCTCAAATGAGTTCTTGAGAAGAAATGACGAAGGTGAAGCTTTTGTAAAAGATAAGGCAGTGAGTGGAAGCCAACTGTCAACTTCACATTGGTGGCTGGTAGGCCACTGCTGATGGTCGGCAGGCCACTGTTGGTGGCCGGCAAAGTTCATCCATGGCCGGTAGCCTCCCTTTTTGGCCTACTATCCACATGTGTATTGGAAAGTGTGGGTAGCTTGTGCTTTGTCTCGGTTTTTTTTTTTTTTTTTGTGTTTTGCATAGTCTTGTTTTGAGTCTTTTGTCCTTTTGTGTTAGTCTTTGTTTGTATTTGTATATGAATTGTTGTTATCTTGTGTACTGAGTCATGGTTGTTTCATTTATCGAGTTGTATATTGCATTTTGTATTTTGGTTGTTAGTCGGTTTATTACTCGATTAAGTATCTTGTTTTAATCAAGCGCTCTTGGCCATTTCAATTTCCTGTCCATTTCATGCATATATGGTGCTCATGATGCAAAAAAGACAACACACTTTTCATAAAAACTGTGAGGTTTTATTCCGATCATAGCTTTTTACCAAAGAGGAGCACAAGTTTTAAAGCAAAGTAGAACTTCTTGAAGCTATACATGTGCTAATGCTACCAAACAAAAAGAAACTAAGCAAAAATACAAGTAAATCAACATTAGTCATCTCAGGCTCAAGAGGCCCTCTTCATTCTCTTCCTGGGTGGGGACCCAAATCGCTCCATCAAGATCACTGTTTGAATCGATGCTGCCGAACCGGAATCATTGTCACTCTCTGCCTCAAAGCTTGACTCAGCATCACCTCTGCTTTCAGATCTCGAGTCACCATCATCTCTATTCTCGGAGGACTCAGATTGCAAACTCATTGCCTCCCCGAAGTCACTGGTCTCAAAGATCGCTGCCACTCAACACCGGCTCATGGGCTCCTCCGACCGACCACGCCCTCTCGCCACGTCATCGGGGCCTCGTCTCTCCAATCCCTCTGTTACTGGAGGAGGTGGTGATGGTACACGTGCAGTCGCCATCGTTGGTGCTCTCGGTGTGGCCGGAACCTAAAAAGATATAGTGTTGGCATATTACATACAATGTATGGTTGCAGATGTAGTATGATGAAAGTGATGGAATGTAATAAGCCAAATACAATACAAGTACAGTACAATGTGTTAGTGCAACATATCAGTATGATGTAATAAGGGGCAAAATGCATACCGTGATATGAGTATCAGTGCTTCGGTGAGAATGATGTGCATAACAGTGTGGAAAATGCAAAAATGCAGGCAAAAAATAGGGAAGAATACTTGGATGCCGTGGAGACTGAGCAATGCCTCACTCCTCAGTATCATGCCCTCAAATAAAGCTAGTAGCTCGAGCAGTCCCTCAGCGCACTCCGGGGGTGCCTGCAAATGCATTGGGAATTATCAATATCCAGAAGGAACAAATATCAGAAAGAAAATGGAAAGCTAGAGAAAATATGGTATATACTGGAGGTGCGTCGCGAGCTCTGACATATCTATGTCCGACCTCCACTGGCTCGATTGGAATCTGGTAGGCTGTCCCGGTCGGCCTCTAACATGTCAGCATAATAGGAATCTTTGGTCAATCGGTAGCCTGTCCAGCGGGAGGAGCCCTTATAGTCCTGGCCCTCGTCGCTCGAGTCCCACCTGCCATGGGGGCACCTACTACTCTGCCTACACAGGCACCCGTCAAGGGAGGCATGAGATGTGTCTGCATGAATGTCGAGCAGTCTCCTTCCCAAAGGAAATAGTCAGCATCCAAGCCCACAGTGAACATGATCATCTCCTGGAAGAAGAGGCTCTCTGTAGCTCTCATAGATGCCAGGGGCGGCATGGGAATTACCGGCTTAGGCAAACCCATAGTCTAGCACACGAACTGCTCACCCAAAAACCAGACTCGCAAACTGGGCCCTCTAGTAAAATGCAGAAGCGCGAGGTCCCCCAAGCCTCGACGTACTGGTCCCGAACTCCAGCCTACATTGTCGCCCAAGGCTGCCAGGTGATTTTCAAACAGGGAACATACAGATTGCTGGTCTTTGTCAGTTGTTGATAAAGCAAAAATAACTTTGAGTTTTGGGTTACCTCCTCCTCAGTCATTGTGTCAAAGTACCGACAGAAGAATGAGAAGGTCTCCCGGGTCCTACACAGGCATCTCCTATCATATTGATGAGAGTACGGCACAACAGGGGAATCTCCTCCGCCGGCTCCGGAGCAAGGGTCGGGAAATACTCATATACCCAGAGCCGCAAGAAAAAGGCAACAATGAGTATACAATGTATAGATACAGAGAATGCAGAATGCAGAATGCAAAAAGCGAAATGTATAGTACGGTGTACAGCAAGTACAGATGCAGAGAATGCAGAATGCAAAGTGTAGAAATACAATGTACAGAAAGTACAAATGCAGAGAGTGCAGAATGTGCGATGCAGAAAGCGCAGTGTATAGATGTAAAGAATGCAGTATACAGTGTACAGAAAGTGCAAAGTGAAAAGCACAAAAATAGAAGATGGAAAATGTAAATCATACCTCCTAGGCTCGCCAATAGCCTCCAACTCTGTCTCCCTTCCTATGGGATATCGAGCTCATGTAGTCATATAGTGTGGTGAGGCCAGCTCCTCCCCAGTCATAGAGTCGAACCTGAGATAGGGTCACCAGAGCGCTCAGTAGATACAGTCCTACGGTGTTCCACTTGTTTGCAAATAAGGTAGTACCAAGGAGGAACATCAAAAAGCCTCGGGCATAATGCTCAGTCTCCTCTAGAGTCTGTGGCTCTCTCCTACGGAAGTGCTCAGTGAACCAGCTGTATCGGACCATGGTCGGTCTGAAGAGAGGTTGGCGTGCTCCTAGCAAGTGTAACTAGACGGCCTCTCACTCACCCATATCTATGTCATAAGGGATCAGATCACCCCCTACTCCTACGCCCGTGAGCATAGAGAAGTCATAGGGAATCATCATCATCTCTCTAACAGTAGAGAAGTGAAAGGAGTTAGTGGTATCCCACCATCGGTCCACCAGTGCGCCAAGAAGTGGTCGGCTAGCGATGTGGCGTGATAGCCCAGTGTAGAACAAGCTGAAGCCAGCCTCATCGATGATGTCGTGTATGCTGGCAGGGAGCTCCAGATACCAGTCCCTCACTATCGTGGCTCTGTAGCCCCTGATGAAGTGAGAGTCCTCCTATGATTAGAATAGTGGTATACAATGATATGAGAACAGACAGATGAAAGGCAGTGTGAGAAATACAGTGCAAGAGTGTGATCAAGGCAATAAATGCATTGTAACCATACAGTTGAAACAAGGAATACAGTTAAAACAAGAAATGCAATGTAAAGTGTAAAAAACATGAGAATACAGTGTGTACCTTGATGGTGCCGTGGGACAGATGGGAGTCTGGCTCCCACACCAAGAGGTCCTTCGGCACGCGTTGTGCGAACTCTCTGAAATGCCTAATACCACCGGGTGGCAGTACATGTGTATGGGGATGGTATGTTGTTGGATCAAAGGGGCTTACTCTCAGCGGTAATACCTCGGGCTCAGGCTTAAGAGTGAAATCCGCATTCATTTCTACTGGAGGTGATAAATAAGGTGAAATCTCAAGGGGATCTCCGTCATGGGTAGACCATCCATTATCTAGAAAGAAGATGAGAAAGTGGTGAAAAATGAAGAAAAATAGAGAAAAAAAGGCAAACTTGGAAAAAGTCAACCCTAGGAGAGAGAAAATGGAAGGAAAAGTCAAAGCACGGGAAAATGCACAAAACTCGAGAGAAGCTCGAGGGGAACAAGCCTCAAGTGGTGAAACTCCAAGAAAAAGCACTGAAATCAAATTTCAATCGGTTCAAAACAGAGGAAACAAAGAGGGTTTAGCGAATAAACTTTGTGCGGGGCATTGAAAAACGCGTAAAAGCCCAGATCTAGAGAGAAAAAACACCTAGAGAGAGAGAGGAAGGAATTTCGAATGTGTAGTTGTATGGAAATGAGGCCCCAAGCCCTATACTTAAAAACCTGTGACAAAATGTCCAAAAAGCCCTCAATCTGCCACAGGTGGCCGACAGGCCATTTTTGTGGCCAGCAACAGTAATTCATGGCCAACAAATGGCCGGTAACCTTCTCCAGTGGTCGGCAAGTGGTCAGTGGTCCTCTCTGGTGTTTTGATGCTGTTTTGTGCCCCTATTTTCTGAGTGGTATATGAGAGGTTCTTGATTTGGAAGCTTACAACCGCATTCCGGCGCATGACTGTGTCCCACTCGCCACTGTGAACGAAGTGTATCTTTTTGTTGTTTCTAAGTTTTCGAGAGGTAAATCGAAGGTTGCATCATGTATTGCTTTTGTTTGGTTTAATTGAAATAGCATCTTTGTCATCTTTCTTTTCTCATATATGTATGTTGCACGTGTGCCTTGCATCCTTTTTGAGTTGTGCATAGAACATGCTCATGTTACTCAGGCATAGAATACGTTATCAATCTTGCATAGAACGCGCCATCAATTCCGCATAGAATATGCTCTTGCTCTTGCTCATTGTTTCATGCAGAACATGCTTTTATTTTATGCATAAAACATGATTTCGATCAACGTCATATGTCGATTGTCCATCTTGAATTGAATACTTTGTACATCTATCGCACTTGCTCACTTTGTGCATCTATCGCATACTAACCGGCAAACGATATTGTATGTACGGTTCATTTGGAGGAGTTCTGGATAAATTCATTTGTATCTCGGTAGGAGAACCTGTACCTTCATTCTGTGCATCTATCACACTTGTTTACCCTTTGTACATCTATCGCACACCACTTTCCTATTTCTCAGGACGTGTGAAACACGGCCCCAAGCAGTTTTTGTTTCTCACGACACGTGAAACGCAGCCTTGGGCAGGTTTTATCATGGGACGTGTGAAACACGGCCCCGATCGGTTTTTATTTCTCAGAACGCGTGAAATGTGGCCCTGGACATGTTTTATCTCGGAACGTGCGAAACACGGCCCCGATCAGTTTTTGTTTCTTAAGACGTGTGAAACGCGGCCCTGGGCGGGTTTTATCTCAGGACGTGTGAAACACAATCCCGAACGGTTTTTGTTTCTCAGGACGTGTGAAACACGACCCTGGGTAGGTTTTATCTCGAGACGTGTGAAACACGACCTCAAGCGGTTTTTGTTTCTCAAGACGCATGAAACGCGGCCCTGGACGATTTTTACCTCGGGACGTGCGAAGCACGCGCTCGTGCTGTTGTTTATCTCAGGACGCATGACGCACTGCCCTGGGCGGGTTTTACCTCAGGAAGTGTGAAGCACGCGCTCGAGCAATTGTTTATCTTAGGACACGTGACGCTTAGCCCTAGGCGAATTTTACCTCGGGACGTGCGAAGCATGGGCTCGAGCGGTTGTTTATCTCCGAACGCTTGACGCGCGGCCCTGGGCGGGTTTCATCTCAGGACGGGTGAAACATGAACCCAAGTAGTTTTTCTTATCTTCTCACGATTTCAACGTGATTAGAGTTTCTCAGGACGCGTGACGTGCGGTGCTGCGTAGGTTTCATCTCAAGACATGCGAAGCACACACCTAAGTGGGTTTTATCTCGGGACGTGTGAAACACGATCTTGAGCAGTTCATAGTTTCTCAAGCCTCGTGAAACACTACCCTATGCGATGTTTTCTTTCCTTGTCTCGTGTTTCGATGTGGTTCGAGTGCGTTTCATCTCTTGTATGGAAACTTGTGTTGGTTTTAAGCTTGAAGCTACTCATTCATATGTTGTCATTTTGCTTATTGTTGTCATCCTAGCTTATCGCATGTTGTTATTGCTTATTGCATTATCTCGCATGATCATAAGTTTTCAAAATAGTCGGCTTCGCGAAGTGTGTTAGTCCAGCTTTCAAAGTTTTCTTCATGCATATCATTTCCATCTTGCCCCAGAACTATACTGGTTTGATTCCTTGCAAAAGGATACGTAGGCAACCTGTGGGTGCAGCTATTTTCTTTTTGTTTTGTTTGTTTGTTTGTCCATGTCTTTCGGCCTTGTCAAAATGGGTCGTCTTCGGGCCTTGACATTCACTCACATCATTTGATGACTTCCGAGTTCTGTCAAAGAGGGGCAACTATAGACACCCCATTTTTTACCGTCCTCAAGACTTGTACGTCATCGCTTGTGCACTCGATGATTATGACTGCATGTGCTTATTTTAGTGCTCGAAGTCCTCAGCAAAATACCCTGTTTTTGAGCTTTTAAACCCTATTCATTCTATGCCTTGTTTTGGACCAAAACCTTAGTGCTTTAAACCTCAAAACTCTGGGACCTGCAGGCCTCCTCTGGTGGGCTGCCAGCCAATGGTGTGGCCTGCTAGCCACATTAGTGGCCTGTCGGCAATCAGTGTCTTTTGTCAGATATTTTGTTGACAACTGTGCAAGCTGTTGGCACAATTGGCTGCATCTCCCTACACATGTATGGAGGGATATATCTCAGCCAAATGCATGTTTTTCTATATATAGGGGGTCTCCTCCCCCATTTTTGAGGGTCAGAATTTTTGGAGCAAAAATTATCTTTTTCTCTCTACATTTCTCTCTCTCTCTCTCTCTCTCTCTCTTGCAAGTTTGTGCATAGTAGCTTAGATACACCACACTTTTTCCTACACCTCCTTAACCAAAGTGTTTCATCTTTGAGCTGAGGTTCCTTGAGGCCTTCTTTGAGCTCTAGAAAGTGGTTTTGGCTTGAATTGTTGCCTAGAGTTGGTCTTTCCTTCAAGAGATATAGGGTGTGTTTGGTTTGTGTTTGTAGAGTAGTTTTTGAGATAAAAAGTACAAAAACTTCTTTGGTTTGCCTTTTTCAGAAATGGTTTTGGAAAATTGTTTTGGGGAGAGAGTTTTAAAAAAAGTGATTGATTTGATGTGTATGAGAGAGACAGTGATTTTGGAAAGTAGGTAACCAAACAAAATTTTGAGGTTTTTTTTTGAAAAAATTTGTTTGGTTTGATTATTCTTGAAAATTTATTTGTAAAGAATTTTTCCCAAAAATTTTTCTTAAAAACAAACCATACAAGGCCATAACACTTGCCTTTTTAACTTGTTTTGCATACTTGTTTTCTTATCTTTTCCTACTGATTTTGGGCTATTTTTGGGCTATAAAAAACTTTATTTTTATGGGTTGAAATTTGTGGTTTTAGACCATTTAAAGTTAGGGGGTGGTCCTCTCTTCTTTCTTCCTTATTTGTAAGGCCTTTCTACCTTTGTTTCCCATTTTCAAACCATCTTTTCTTGGGCTTTTGAACACTGAATTTTAGAGTATTTTCAGTGGTGAAAATCATGTTTTGAAGTCCAAATTTGGAGGAGTTAGCCTCCCCTCCTTGTGCCTTATTTGCTAACCTAGTTGGCTCTATGTGTTAGCTTAATTTTCTAGCCTTTTATTGCTTAATTCTGGCATGTTTTAACCTTTGTTTTTGACTATTTTGTCTCTATTTTTGGCTGGTTGTTGCATTTGAATCTTATTTTGCATGGTTGTAGTGTAAGCGTTCTCACAAGATTGGTGTTTTAGGCCTTTAGACACTACTTGTTTGAGTTGATTGCATTGTTTTAGTACTTTTCTCACTTAATTTCTGCAAGCATAATCTTTGCAACCTCCCTCATTTCTTGACTCTTTGTTTTCTTTGAGGGTTGTTTCAACCTTAGGTTTTTTCATCAATAGATTTCGAAAACCCTCTCATCTAAGCTTTCTAAAAAGGATAATTAGATCTGTCAAGTAGAGGTGGTCCTACTGTAGAATTCCCTTCTCGAATTGAATTCATTATCATAAATCAAACAAGATCTCGCTCTAATAGTTTTGGAAAAAAAAAATTTTGTGAGCGACCTACTCTTATACTAATTGAAAAAACCAAAAATCCAAAGATATTGATTTGTGATTATATTTAAATTTAAACAATGAATAACAATCATAAATAAATCGACACAACGATTTAACGTGAAAAAATCACAATTGTAGCGCCTTCAATTGTAATAATAATAAAAAAAGGGCCAAAGTCACAAAAAAATCCACTAAGAAGACAAAAGGAAATTGTACATATATATCCTCAATTACCTAGCAAATTCACACCCAAATTGAACCGATCCCGATATGCCTCTTCTAACACTGTCTTCACCTCAAAATTGTCTTGCCCAACGTTGAATCTACAATACTAATGTCAAATCCACGACGATGAGCCACTTCAGAATCTACCAAAGCTTCAGGCCTAAATTTTCTAGAACCCACTGAAGAACGACTCTCTCTTTTATGAATAAAAGTAAACAAGAAAACCCTTGATGATGTTGATATAAAGTTCACAGATCCATTGATCGCTCTCATAAAGCGTCCTCCAATACAAAACACTTTGTTTTTTCTTCCTTTCTAAAAATCTAGATGGCTTAAACCCTAAAACGAGCAAACAACGCACTTTATACTTTATAATAAATTGGATCGCGACGACTACTCGAGCGTATACTTTACCACTCAAGCAGTGTGAGTAAAGGCGGTGCAAAACATATAGGCTGACCGCTTGAGCGCAACTTTCATGGCTCGAGCGGTAAAACTTTCTTCCCAGGAGTTCAGACGCTCTACAAACATACTGGATGATCCTTTTCTTCACTCGAGCGTACAAATGACCGCTCGAGCAGTCAAATAACTTCGACTGCATTTTTGCTTTTTGCTTAGTTAGCGAAGTGACAAACATGAAAGCCTTAATTTGGGTTGGATTCGCATCAAAACACTCACATCCTCACTGAAACATAAGAGCCAATAAAATTACAATTGAAATGAGTTTTGTCAAACGAGATGCCAATTACAAAAACCTAACAATCTAAACTGTTCACTTTTTAGGATTTATTGAATAGCACATTAATGCAAAAACTCAAGATGATTGAATATAATTAACCATATGATCAATTCAATTTTGTATTAAAAAAATGAACGATCTATTCTCAAAATTATATTTGCCAACCATTTTTGTAAGAGAAATGTAATTGAAGCATATAGCTACCCATGTTTGATTAACTTAATTTTTTTACATAAATGTTCTTCTCAGAGGGACCTAAAAGATAAACAATTTGGATCATTGAAGTGGGCTCACTAAGCCCAATAGCACCTCTCCCGATTGAAGCCTAACATGAGAGAAGTCATCTCCTTTTAAGTAATAGTTAGTCAAGAAATTAGTTTGTTGAGGCTAATGAAGCAATATTTTCATATTTTATTTGTTATGTTTAGTTAAAATATGAATTGTAAGGTTTTTGTAATTGGTAATCCTGTTGAACAAAACTTTATTCAGCTGTATTTTTATTCACTCTATTGTATTTGTGAGTTATGAGAGTTTAGATGTGAATCCAACTTGAGTTGTGCCTGTGTAGGGGAGTTTGTACCAACATTCCATATCTTCACTTGAGCATTCCTTGTTTGCCACTTCGTTGGCTAAGTACGGAGATCGAGTAGTCTTTTGTGTGCTCAAGCGGTGAAGTGGTTCATTTAGTATTTTTGCATACATTCTGAACTTTTGAGAAACATGTTTTGTCGATCGAACGATAGATGTTGCACTCGAGTGGTTGACCTATATGTGAGCTCCACCATTAATCACACTGCTCGAGCAATAAAGTGAGTGCTAGAGCGGTCTTCACGACTCCGTTTAGTATAAAGTGCGTTGTTTGTTATTTTTAGGGTTTAACTCGTGTAGATTCTTAAAAAGGAAGGGAAAAAAAAAGTGTTCAATATTGGAGGGTGTTTATATATGAGTTTCCTTGATGAATAGAAGGTGATCGATTGATCAATGAATTACATATTGACAAACATCAAGGGTTGGTTTTATTCTGTTATTCACAAAATGAGAGAGGTGTTCATCGGTGGATTTCATAGAACTTGAATTTGAAACTTTCGTGGATTCTGGAGTGGCTTATCGTCATGGATTTCACATTAGCATTGTGGAACATGGGGAAAAGCAATTTCGAGGTGAAGACGGTGGTGGAAGAGGCACGTTAGGTTCAGTTTAATTCGGGCATGAATTAGTTAAGTAATTGAGAGTTCTCATGTGTAATTATTTTTTGTCTTTTTAGTGGATTGTTTTGTCCGTGTTTTTTTTCTACATTAAATCGTTGCGTCAATTTATTGTTGATTGTTTGATTGAGATTTTTATTCATTGTTTAAAATTGAATCACAATCACAAATCAATACGTTCGGAGTTTTTAGAATTTTCATAAATTGTTAAGACTAATGTGGATGCTCTCTTATATGATGGGAGAGACATTAAAAGAATTGAGAATACTAAAAATAATAATGTCATGGTAAAATATATACCATGTATTATATGCAAGTTATTGTTTAGTGTTAGTAACCAATTATTGTGGTTAGTTATAGGTTAATTCAATGATAAGACTAATAAATTGTCAAATTAAAGTTAACTATAACTTTCACTATTGTTTGTTATATCGTAAATTGGTATTGGTTATGATAGATAATAGAGTGACATATTTAATTGATATATAGTATAATTTATATATATAATTGTGGTGGCCCAAAAATACCAGATTATTGCGGTAACTCAAATAAGTCCTAACAATGGGCTCAATCCAAACAAGGAAGCCCATCAAACAAATATCAAACCCCCATCTATAAAAGGAAGGCATCCCATGGAATAGAGGTATGCCTTATCTCTTTGCGACATAGCACACATACACTTTTTAATTCTTCATCTTCTTTCTTTGATTCAAGTTGCTAAATTTATCATCGGAGTGTCTCCGGTCAGTAACCCTGGTTGGGTGGCGCTGACTATGTTTATCTTTGTAGATCTATAGGGGTCAAGCTCATCTCTTCGTTAGATCTTATAAACAATCCATGTGAGAGGATTTTCTAGGTCACACAATTGGCCTCATCTGTGGGAAAGAGCTAAAAAATTCAATAAAGAGAAGAGTAAACACCACCCCTGAGGTGCTCGAACAAGTGTACTGTAAGTAAATATGATCTGAATACCAATGTTAGTGATATCATTTTATACAAAATCAAATTTTAACCAATCTCTTTCTAAAAAAGTAGACCCACAACTAGGTCTTTGTCTTCTTTCTTTTTCATTATGTTTATGATTAAAGTTTAACCTTTATATGTATGTGTGTATATAAGTTTATAATCACAGATTTTGTGAAACCCTTGTTCAATATTAATCTTGCCAAGAAAAGTTGAAAAACCAAGATGAAGTTGGTAGATCTACAATTGGGTCTTGGTACTCTCTCTAGGAGAGTGATCGGCAAATTAAAGAACATGAAGGTTGCTAAATAGAAGCATCGGAAACATGATCTGAGTAGTCCATTTCAACAAACAAAATCATTGACAATAGCCATCGCAAGCTTGCCGAGTCATTAACAAAATCCTTATGTAGTGATCATAAGCTCATAGACTCAAGATCCGACTATCACAACTACGCTTACTTGACAACATCAAATAGTCGAATTACATTGATAAAGCTCAACGATGAGATTACTTACTCGGTGAAGTGGCTATCTATAATGCTTGACAATTCGGCAACATAACTCACTATTCGGCAACATTACTTAATCGGCATCACCACTGGCCCATCAGCTTGTCTGTTGAAGCTCATTCATCCTCCTCTGCAGCATATAGGTTAATCGACAATGCTGAATAGCTATCAACTTACCGAACTCGCACAAATTAGCTGGATTATTTTTCGACACTTGGTGCCACAACTCCATCATCAAGATTATTGGCAATGATAATCATCACACAATGCATATATCTTTAATCATGTCGGCTACAATCGTGATGCCGAGAACCAAATCTAGTCTAGTTCTTTTTTTGGAGTCACATCTCAGCAACCTATCAAGCATATGTTAGCAAACATTTCGTCTTCTAGAAACAACAGCTCGAGAATGAAATTTCATTAAATCCATCATTATAGATAGCCACTTCAACAAGCAATTCGGTTAATACATCGACTAACATCGAATCCGAATAACTTGCTGAAGTATTTCAAACCAAGTTGCACTGCTGACTGATCGAAAATCAAGCTCAACACTTTGCTGAGTATCTACCAACTTCCCAACTAACATGTGATCTATGAGTATAAGGATAAGAAGAGTAGCACAATTGTGATACAAACGTCATAAATTAGTTATTAGCATTTAAAAATGGTGTCCAATTCATCCGATCGTTAATTCAATGCACCATGGGTTACTTCATTCAAAAGACATCAAGAATTACATATTGGGTTTATACTTTCTCTCTAGAATCCGATAACCATTTCTTTGTTAAGCGGTCTTCGAAACTTCTATTTACACTGATATTGTTAGTCAAACCAACATCCATGGCCCGATCTTGTGGGTTTAACTTAGTGATTAATTCCTTAGCGAAGTTCAACGCGATGGTTAGATCAATCCCTCGAGTAATTTTCACGCCGCCGCCGACTGCAAATTCAATGACATTGTGAGCTTCGCCACGCTCTTTTTCCAACACCTTCTTCAATCGATCACACTTCAACCAAGGACAAGAGTCGAACAATATCCACAAAAAAAGAGAGGTAGAACAATCTTATTTTTGGTCAACTTTCAGAGGTTGAATAGCATCCAAGCAGTGGCGGAATTAGGCGTCTAAATAGTGAACTGAACACTAGGCCAAGAGATGAATCTAATATCACAAAAATGAGGCTAATTAGACTTAAAACAAGGGAGCTACAAGGGGTCAAAGTCAAGAGTTTGAATCTGAAAAATTCTGCTTTTCACGATGTGCTATATAGAGAAGATGACATAAGGATTTATCGTGTACTTCTTGGCGCAAAGTGCTCCATTGCATCTTAGCACGTTCAGGCTAATCAAGTCATTCGATAACTTCAAGGAAGCTTGCCCTCAAGTTTTTCGCCGGGTAGAATCCATTTTTGGAGCCCTATTTTTAAATTCCGAGTCTCACATTGGGATCAATAAACTAACAAATCAAGGAGGTTAAATGATATATCAACAGTGAGATTGTGTGCAATCGACATGCAATTTCAACAGTAGGCTCATGGAGCTAGGCCAAAATCATCCATCTTCACCGATCATTCATTTATCACCATGGCCATACATTGCCAAGTAGGGCAGGACCCACAACTTGAATCTATTTTACTTTCGGCTCCGCAACATTTTTCATCTTCTCAAAATAAGATAATAAATAAATAAAACTACAATTATTAATTCATCTATTTCTTTTGCAAAAATCTCATGATTTAATTAGAAGTGCATCAACATTGCTTGACATCGTCTTGGCATAGAATTAGCATCCCAGCTTCAAATTTGTCAAGATTTTGAAGGAGTCGAAATCAAAATCTAAATATACCAGATGGTTCATGTTGACTAGAGGAGTCTAAACACACAAACTAGAAGTGCCAAAAACTAACCAATATTCACCGATGATTATGAAATAGATCAAATTTTCAGAATTTTTTTTTTTTTTTTTTGAAATTGTCGAAATCCAGTTTTGACTATACCAGTGTGAAGTACTTATCAAGAGGAGTCCAACGCAAAATATCGTGTCAAAATCGGAGCTACAACGAAGCCATATAGACTTGTCAAAGTTTGTCACAAAAGTCAACTGTTTCGCAGGAGAAGACGACAAACCATAACCAATGAAGAAATTATCCTGTGTTTTGCGGTTGAGTTGCAACTAGTTAATCTAAAACATCCGATCTATTTTGGCTAAACTTAAGCCATCCAGAGTCTAATTACAACAATCCAATAGTCGTTTCCATCTATTTGGCACATTCTAGGCGCATCCATGCGGTCAGAATTTACAAATTCAATTAAAAAAAATTACATATTTTATTTTGAGCCCAATAACCAAAATTGAGTACAAACCGAGTGCTTTTAATATCACCTCGAATATCACCAAGCGTCCTACTTTGTCTCGGCTTCATTTCGATATTGCCATGGCGAAGAACAAGGGCAAGGAATTTGCTTCAATAATTTGTTATCAGTTTACTCCTCGACAATTTTGGCCAAAGTCAATCCACACTTCTTCTGAATAACAAATATTATTCGAAAGCAACGGGACAAACATACGATGTATACAATGCAGGACTAGCTTACTCTAATTTGGTACAACCACAACTCATACTAGCTCAAGGGCAAGAAATCAAGGTAACAATCTACTTCAATTTGACAATCTGCTCCCAAAATCCACTCGACAATTCCTTACAACTGCGCAATGCTATTTTTTAATGCTCTAAGTTTTTCTATTTATACTTTTTGATGATTAACAAGTCTACATCATTTGATACAAGCAATCAATGACACAAGATGTATTATTCAAAATCCTTACAATGTTTGAAATTGATCGCCACTTTAAAATCAACAAAAGCCTCCGAATATGGAGCAATCTCCGTGCTCAACACGAAGCGCCATCAACAAAAGCCTCCAAATACAGAGCAATCTTCATGCTCGGTATGGAGTGCCATCAGGAAAAGCCTCCGAATATGGAGCAATCTTCATACTCGGTATGGAGCACCATCAACAAAAGCCTCCGAGTTCAGAGCAATCTCCGTGCTCGGAGCGCCATCTACAAAAGCCTCATAATACTAAGCAATCTCCGTGCTTGGCACGGAGTGCCATCAGCAAAAGCCTCTGAATTCGGAGTAAAGCCCTAATTTTAAACATACATACATTCATACAGTCATTCATTCATTTATTAAAGGTGTTCTTTATTGAGAGACTTAACGTTTGTTTGAATAGCGTAACTTGACAATAAAAACTCTCATTCTTTTTACTAAAGACAATAAAAGTTTTTAGGCAATTGTGGTGGCCCCAAAAATACCAGATTATTGGGGGTAACCCAAACAAGTCTTAATAGTAGGTCCAACCTAAATAAGAAAGCCCATCAAACAAATATTACATTCCCCATCTATAAAAAGAAGGCATCACATGGAATAGAGGTATGCCTCATCTCTGTACAACATAGCACATACACCCTCTTCAATTCTTCATCTTCTTTCTTCAATTCAAGTTGCTAATTTTATCATCGAAGTGTTCTCGGCCGGCAATCCCGGTTGGATGGCGTCGACCATATTTATCTTTGCAAATTTACAGGGGTCAAACTCATATCTTCGTTAAATTTCATCAACAATCTATGTGAGAAGATTTTCTAAATCTCACAATAATAAATTTGAACCTCATTAATATTAATAGTCCTTTATAAAATTCTAAGTAATCCTAATTTTTTTTTAGTTAAAAAAACTAAAAAAAATAAAAAAATAAAAATAAAAAAAGGAGGCCAGTAGACCTTTACCCTTTTTGTTTTGTTTTGTTTTTGTTTGGTAGGCAGTAATAATTCATTAATGAGAAGAAGATGGACCGAACCACCAGGCTGTGCTACCACGTTATTACAGAAAAAGTCTACATTTCTCACCAATATATCAACAACTAACATGCAAAATTCTATAATAAACGCCTTAAAGTTAAAAAAATAAAAAATAAAAACTTTTTAGTAGATGAATTTAAAAAAACAAATTTTAGTCATTAAATTTTAAAAAGTTGGAAAATTATTTAATAATTTCAGAACACCACGTGACTATACTCCAAGTCAATCACCAATTACTTAGCCCCATGGTATTCTCCCATCTCCAACATAAATCGTGGACCCCTACCTCTCTCTACGAATTAAAACCTTATGGAGCACCAAGTGTCCACACTCTAGGAATATTGAATAATCACTCCTAGTGTAGAAGGGTCTAAAAGTAAAATAAAAATAATTAATTTAAAAAAAATCACTAAAAAAAAAAAAAAAATTAAAAACTCAATTGTGTGTGTGTGTGTGTGTGTGTTTTTTTTTTTTTTTAAATTTTATTTTTACTTTTTTGGTCAATCTAGTTGAGTAGAACCTAAGATGTAAATTTTTAAAAAATAAACAAATAAATCACTAAAGTTTTTTTTTTTTTTTTAAAGGTTAACAAATAAGTCACAAAAAAATTCCTTGTACTAATTAACATTAATTTCTTTGTTGAAGTAAATTACTTGTTTTGCTAAAGTAAATTAATTATTAAATGAAAAGATTTTATTAATAAGTTTTCCGAGAGTACTATTGTATATTATTTATAATAGTGTGAAACATAAACAATTTACAACTCTATTAAACTTTGTTTATCAATATCCATATATCATAGACCATTCACTTAACATTAATGGGGTATATTACACTATTTTTTTTTTGAAATTTAGAAAAAAATACATTGAGTTTCACAAGTTTAGCATATTCACACTAAATTTCTTTAAAATTTTAAATCACACCGCACTTATTTCTTTTTTCATCAGTACTTTCATAGTCATATTGAAAAAAAAAATGATATTATTATCACATTTATATTAACATGTGTATTTTACCTTTATTTATTTCTACGTTTACATATTATCTTACTTTAATTTTATTAAAAATGAAATCGATGCAATTATATCAAATTGGTAAGAATTTATTTTATATATATATATTCTTGAATTTAAAAGTGGTCAATATAATTTATCCAAAATATATTATTGAAATTATAATATTTAAAGGATTATTGCTTGAGTTTTTGATTGTTTTGATGGATTTACATTTTGAAATCAGAATCTATCTTATTCAAACTGGACCATGCTTTTTGAACTCGCAAGATTTATTACGGGTCTCGCCTCAATATTTTGAGTTGTTCATTTTTTAAAACACATGTAGATGATTCATAAAAGAAAATTAGGTTGATCCGATAATAATAGCTACGTTTTTGTTTTTTTTTTTAAAAAAATAATCCAGTTTTTGAATAATATTTATTGTTTTTTTTTAAAAAAAAATTACAAATAAATAACATAAACAAATATATCTCTAATTATCAAATCAATCAAATTTTTATATAAATAATTTATATATTATAGTTCAAAAAAGGGTAAATTACAAATACACACCTGAGATTTACTTAAAATACGAATTGCCCCATGTGGTTTGGAAAATTACAAATACCTCTCTGATAGAATTTTTTATTTAACAAAGTAAAATTTTTAACTTTTCACCTATAGAATAATAAAATTATATGAATTATTAATTGAAATAAAATTTTAACATTATTAAAAACTGTTAATTAACTTGATGATTTATTAATAAAAAATACTTATTTGTTATGAAATTATAAACCTTAAGTGTATAATGTAATTTTCTAGAACAACAGGAGTTAATTTATAATTTAAATAAATCTCAAGAGGTGTATTCATAATTTACCCTTTAAAAAAGAACCCATCGAATTGAGATGAGATTTTTTTGTAGTTTAATATAATGTTTATGAGAGAAAAAAATAAAATAAAATTTGATGTAATTTTTATCTTATTAACTATTTAAACTTATTTTATCTTTTAATACTATTTTAGTCCGAAAAACTAAAAAAAAATCTCGTTCCAAAACCCCATTATATGCCCAAACTGCACAATTCAGTTTACAGTCAGAATATGGATCCTCACTTTTTTTGGGTAGAAACTTGCGTGTTTTGGTTGGATGCTCGTTATGCTGATCACCAACGCGTTTTAACGCCTGCATTTTGTCAAAAGCCAACTAATAGAGAAAAAAGTCATAACATCGACCGATTTTAGAGAAAACTTCTATTTTCGCATTAAATATTTATAAAAAGATATTAAAATAAAAGTTTGATTTTATATTCACGTCTCAATATGAGATAATTTAAGAAACTCATTGAGCTTATTACGAGTCTCATTTATGTTGTGTTTGGTTGAGAAATTTGGAGATAAATTTGGAAAGGGAAATGGAAAAGGTAGGTGAAATATAAATAAAATATGTATACATTTCACATAATTTCACACACCTTTTCCCTTTCCCTTTCCAAATCTCTCCTCAAATCCCCCAACCAAACACACCATTAGATGATTTAAATTATTCATTTTATAAGGGTCTCAATCTATCGTCCATAAAAAAAAAAAAAAAAAAAAATTTGATATGATAATTGTAACATTTTCATTTTATTATATTTATCTCCGAAAAAATAAACGACAAATATATTTTTTAGAAATGTATTAAACATTTTTTAGAGATAAACACAATAAAATGAAAAAATTACAATTATCAGATCAACATATTTTTTTTTTTATATTTGATATACATTAAGGATTCTAAAAAATGAACGGTTTAAAATATCAAAATGAAATTGTGGTGGCCCCACAAGACCTTCAAATTTTCTTATATTGAGATGTGCACAGAAGAAGAACAAAACTCTTAAAATAATAATGTGATAATGTTATTCTTGTAAATAAATTTATTTTTATGAATTTTTTTATTTTAAAATAAAAGGTACACATTGAACCACGTAATTATATATACAAATTTTATATGAATTTTTTATTTGTATAATCATTACTCATCAATTTTTTATTTATTTATTTTTATTTTCTCATGCAACATTTAAATCATTTCCACATTTTGATTCGTTGGACAAAAAGGAGAACACAATCTATGTTCTCTTACGGTAATACATGGATTTTGACTCTTACTAATAGTTAGTTAGTTGATTTTCTTTTCTTTTTAAAAGACTATTCCTAATGGTTGATTTTTCGAAGTGTTTGATGTTTGTCTAATCTAAATTAGGGGAAATTAATATTCAATGGTAGGTGAGGAAAAAAAATATTTAAATGTGAGAGTTTTGAAGATTCAATTCTTTGTTGTGTTTTTATACACACACACCAAAATAAAAAGTAAAAAAAATTAATCACCATAATTTTATAAATATTTTCAATCAAGCATATGAAACTGTAATTTCCCCTTGAAATTATTGTGGCCGGATGAGATTATCTATCTCATACTTTGTATCATGTTTTGTCAAAAATATTTTTAATCTTTAATTTTGATCAAGTAACGATATGAAATGAATATAGGATAAGATAAAATGTGACAGATAATTTGTGCTCAACTATCTCCTTATCCCTACAACATTTTCTTAATTTAGTGACATTTAAAAGTGTCATAAAGTTATTGGTTTAATGACATTTTTTAGTCTTGTGACATTTTGAACAAGTGTCATTTGTATCCATGCCAAGGTAGATACTAGTGTCACTGTAGATACTTGCAAATGTCACTACACCATCATAGCTAAAAACTTTCAATGACATTTTGATGTCATGGTAGATATTATTTGTGGCACTATCAAGCGCTATTAAAAAAGAGTTAGTGACACTTATAAGTGTCATTACACTATCAAGACTAAAACATTTCAATGACACTTTAATGTCATGGTAGGTACTATTCGTGACGCTATCAAGTGCCATTCGTGACGATAATTCGTTGTAGAACAATTTGATCCGCTCTTGCGGAGACTCAAACCGCTAACCTCCCGCACCTAAACCTTATACACCACTCTTCCCACTACACTTCTATAACACCACATGATTATATATGCAACATATATTATTTATATAGTACATACATCCATATTAATATAAAAGTATATATATAAACATAATTGTTTTATTAAACATAATTTATATAAAATAAACTACTTACTAGCAAAGTAAAAAAAGACCACTTTTAGCTCTATACTTTTGGCTACTAATTATTTTTTAGTTACTAAAAAATTTAACTTTTGCCGACCAAAATCGGATTTGGTTGCCGAAGATGCACTTTCAGCTACCAAAATTTTGGTCGCCAAAAAATTTAATTCCCGCCTTAGGATTTTAGTTCTCCCGCGCTAAAAATGACTACTTTTGGCAACTAAATTTATTTTTCAATCACCAATTGTAGACTTTTGGCTACTAAAATTTTTTTTGATACCAAAAAGCTTTATTTTTCGCTACTAAAATTTTTTTAGTCGGTAAAACCCGTATAATCAGCGACCAAACTTATTTTTAGTCACCAATTGTAGACTTTTAGCTACTAAATTTTTTTAGTCATCAAAAAGCTTTACTTTGGACTACTAAAAATTTTTTAGTCACTAAAACCGATATAATCAGTGACCAAACTTAGTTTTAGTCGCCAATTGTAGACTTTTGCCTACTAAAATTGTTTAGTCGCCAAAAAGCTTTACTTTTGGCAACTAATTCTGTTTTGGTCGCTGAAAGGTATACTTTCAGCGACCAAATTTTTTTTGATCAGGAAATTTAGTCGTCGAATGTGCTTTTTCCTGTAGTGTATATTGAGTTTAATTTATTTATTTATAATCATTTACTACATTTTAAAATTTTAGAAAATATATTGACATTTTTTTGTTTTTTCAAAAATATCATTATTAGCTTGGAAAGTTTTTGACTTAGTGGTATTTCTCAAAATACTATAAAATATTTGTTTATTACACTTTTCACTTAAGTGCCATAAAAAGTAATTTGCACCTACCTAGTGTCCTGGCATTTTTTAAAAAATGTCATTGCGACTAAAGTTTAGTGGCATTTGTAGATGCATGTCACGAACATAATTTTTTGTCATTATTTTATAAAATGTCATAAAATTGATGTGACATTTCTTTATTGAAATGCCACTAGAGCCTTATATGTTTATGGTTCTGTGGTACTTTTCTAAAACATTTAATGCCAATTTTTATTTTTGTGGCATTTTCTAAAAACATGTCACTAGTGTAGTGTCACTAAAGTGTAAATTTGTTGTAGTGACATTTTTGTTATAGTGAAGTGACACTTTTTTTAATTGAAATGTCACTCGAGCCTTGTATGTTTGTGACTCTATGACATTTTTCTAAAAAATGCCACCAAATATTCTTTTTGTGACATTTTTTAAAAACATGCTACTAATATAATATCACTAAAATGTGTTTTTGTTGTAATGTAGGTAGAACCCATATGAAATCTCACTGATTAATAGGGAGATATAATTGTATGATGATCATATATAGTAGTATAATCATGAGTAGCAACATTTAAATATATATATATATATATATAATACAAACATTAAGGTTCGATTAATTTTTTTAATAAATTTTTTTGTTTTTAAATATTTTTTGAAATTAAAAAAAAATCTAAAATATTTTTTTATAAGTAAAAAACTGATGAGACATTTAAAATTTTTAAATAATGATAATAAACAAAATTTTTAACTTCTAATTTTTTTAAATTAAAAAATTAACTTATTTAGCTTATCTCAAACACCTAGATATATATTAGAGGTGAGATTAGTGAAAAATTGAAACCTAACATATTTAAAAGAAAATGTCCATATTGACTAACGTAGATAAACTCGCCCGCCCCGGGGGGGGGGGGGGGGGGGGGGGGGGGGGAGAGAACCATCTAGTTGTATTTTCCAAGAATTAAGCCTTTTTTTATAATAAAATTTAAATGGGACTTCATATTTCTTAAACCACTGTAGATAAAACCGGTTCAATAACCATTGATTCCTAAATGAACCCAGCACGTTATCTTACACTAAACTAAATTAGGTGATGGAAGCAGATTCTCTCCGGTATACTAAAAAAAAGATGTTGTTAAGGTTTGTGGTATTTATCATAGGTATTTTAATGATTTAAATTATTTGTGTTGTAAAATCTTTTTTTTTGATAACCGAGTGTCCGGGCCAGCACCCCTTCGGAGTGTCGCACCTCGACTAATCTCGGGGCCCTGAGCTTATCGACTGTGCAAAGACTAGGGTCCCGCCAAGAACTACCGGTGGGATTCAACTCGAGACCTAGTGAGGAGTATACTCCTAGGTCCCTGGTCCCTTGCCCTTAACTAACTGGGCTACCCTTGTAGGTTTTGTGTTGTAAAATCTTGTATGTAGATCATCGATAAAAAATTGAGATTGATAAAATATTTATAAAACTGAATGTTTATGAATGTTACATCAATCTAATTTTTTCATGAATGATTTATATACTAAACTAAAAAAATAAACACTTCAAATTGTCAAGTGTGATTTGTGTTAGGACCCACAAGCCACAAATGAAAAAATCCCTTCCCTTGTAGGGACTTATATACATATCCATATATAAAAATTACTCGTATAAGTGTTACCCATCCGATTATGTATTTTACTAATAAATTTGTCTATGTTTGAAGACAATTCATTATTTAGAAAAAAATATTAATTGTTGAATTTATTCAATCATAATTCTCAATTATGGATACATATAGGACATTTTTACAACATTAGATTTAGAATAAAACTATACACATTAATTAGTATACCAATTAGTATACTAACAGATTATGTGATATAATTTTAAAGGTTTTGAATCTTTGTAATTTGTATAATATGTATAGTATCACTTTTAGATTTATTCAATTTTAATGATGTTACCTATAAAATTTGTTAAAAATTTATTTTTTCTATTCAAAAAATTTTATGTAAGGAGCGTAAAACTTTTACGGATATCATAATTTTAAGGAAATACCAAGATCAATAACAAAGTAGTCCCACTATTTATATCATTATGTTTATATATATTCCATTCAATAGTACTATATATCTACAAATATATATATATATATATTTAAAAATTTATTTTAAAAAAGTATATTTATTAACCATAATAATTTTAAGTACGACTCATATCTTACCAATTTTAAATTTATACCATCTATTTTATTTTTAGAATTAAAATTCAGCATACAAATTCATGATAAATTGACATTTTCCTTTTGCATTTGTACTTTGTTTACTCGTCATCTCTTCTATGCTTACTTGCCAAGTTGTCATCCTCATCCGCCTATGTTCAACTTAAGCCAACTTGTCACCCATATTTCAACTATATAAAGAGGCCACCTTCACAACCTATCGAACCAAGTTCAAGAAAACAAACCACCCAACAATGGCAACCAAGTTTGAAATATTATTCATACTCTTTGCATCCTTCTCTTCATTCCTCTCCTCTGCCTCATCATCTGTTGCCTCAGACGACATAAACCAGTGGTGCAACAAAACCCCATATCCCGAACCATGCAAATACTTCATGAGCAATGGTTCTCACAATTTTGTACCCAAACAAAAATCTGAGTTCAGAAAGATGGCCATGCAAATAGCCATGGAGAGAGCTCTCAATGCCGAGACTCACACAAAGTGGCTCGGGTCCAAATGTCGCAATGAGCTCGAAAAAAATGCATGGTCTGATTGTTTGAAGCTCTATGAGAGCACAATTCTCCAACTCAACAAGACACTAGACCCTAACACAAAATGTTCTGATGTTGATGCTCAGACGTGGCTTAGCACGGCTTTGACAAATCTTGAGACTTGTCGAGCTGGGTTCATTGAGTTAGGTGTCTCTGACTTCATGTTGCCTCTCATGTCTAACAATGTTTCGAAGCTAATCAGCAACACTTTGGCTATTAACAATGGCTCAACCGAGAAACAAACGTATAAAGAAGGTTTTCCCACTTGGGTTTCACCTGGAAACCGCAAGCTGTTGCAATCGTCGTCTCCAGCAGCAAATCTCGTGGTGGCTCAAGATGGTTCGGGGAATTACCAGAGCATTCAAGCAGCCCTAGATTTCGCGGCGAAGAGGAGCGGCAGTGGGAGATTTGTTATACATGTGAAAAGTGGTGTTTATAAGGAAAATATTGAGATTGGCAACAAAATGAAGAATATTATGCTCGTTGGTGATGGCTTGAAAAACACCATTATCACTGGCAGTCGAAGCGTGGGAGGAGGTTCCACCACCTTCAACTCTGCAACTGTTGGTAAGGATCTCACCTCTCTTACATATATATATATATTTATTTATTTATTAAGGTGTTTTTATATTATTAAGTAGTGCATAATTTTCAAAATAATTAAAGGTCAAGACAACCGTTATTTTGATCACACCTATGAAAAAGAACACAGCCTATCAACATCACCAGTGCATAGCAAAATTTAATGAAAGCATTTGATTATATCAAATTTACTATTTTTTTATATGTCAAACACTAACGTTAAAAGTGTTAATTAGTCTACTGACAAACGCAGACATGTAATTCATCACTTGGCATGGGGGCTCTTACCATTTTTTTTTTTTTTTTTGGGCAAAAGAAGTAATATTTTATTAAATAGATAAAGCATGATAAGAAGGAAAGTAAAACATGAATTCTATAGGAAATCTTATATTAATAATATGAAAATCAGAAATTTTATGCATAAAAAAAGATTAAAAAATGTCCAAAATCTGAATTAGTGATGTAGATTTAATACTTGGTTTAGCGTGGGCGATGCCAGAATAAATTCAATGCACGTATTTCAAATGTTAGGCGGTTTTGTGATTTATTTATTTATTTATGCTTAGCCTAACATGCAATTTTTTTTCAAGAGAAGTACAAAAGGTCATGAGATAAAATTGATTGTTAACTACTTTTATATTAAATGTAAAGGAAAGATCATGCTACTTTCACTATTCTGTTTTTTTTCAAAATTAAATTTATTTAACTCGATATTCAATTTCTAACTGTCTTCGTAAATTTTTTCGTAAAAATTGGGAAATTCAGCTGTCGATGGGGAAGGATTCTTTGCTGGTGGAATTTTTTTTTTTTTTTTTTTTTTTTTTTTTCATTCCACATGCTGATTGCATTGATGAATATATAATCAATTTATAATGCTGGTTATATTTTTTGAACAAAGTAAATATCTTTTTTTTAAATATATTATAAAGTCAAGAGTTCTTCATTGACAACTTAAAGTTTCCTTCATTATGAAACGTAAATATTTTATTCATTTATGGTATGAAAATTCTACCTCTATAGAAGCATCTTTTATTAACTTAAATTGAAGGGACAATTAGAGATCATAACAACACTTTATAGATAACATTTCAAACCATAGAGTAAACAATTGCTAATTATTGATAACATATTTTATTTGCAGCGGTCACCGGTGGAGGATTCATTGCTCGTGATATAACATTCCGTAACACAGCTGGACCACAAAATCACCAAGCTGTAGCACTCCGATCTGGCTCTGATCTCTCTGTTTTCTATCGTTGTGGTTTTGAAGGATATCAAGATACACTCTATATTCATTCTCAACGACAATTTTACAAAGAATGTGATATTTATGGCACGGTAGATTTCATATTTGGAAATGCTGCAGTAGTTCTCCAAAATTGCATGATATATGCTAGAAAACCCATGAGCAGGCAAAAAAATACTGTAACAGCACAAGGAAGAACTGACCCTAACCAAAATACTGGCATTTCAATTCATAATTCTCAAGTCCTCGCTTCATCCGACCTAAAACCAGTACTTAGCTCAATCAAGACGTATTTGGGAAGGCCTTGGAAGCAATATTCACGTACTGTTTATCTACAAACTTACCTTGACACCTTGGTTGATCCTACAGGTTGGTTAGAATGGGATGGTAACTTTGCTCTAAATACTTTGTATTATGGAGAATATAAGAACTCAGGTCCTGGTTCTTCAACTAGCGGTAGAGTAAAGTGGGGTGGCTATCGAGTTATTTCTAGCTCAACTGAAGCATCACAGTTCAGCGTCGCAAATTTTATAGCTGGTCAGTCGTGGTTGCCTTCTACCAGTGTGCCATTCACTTCTGGCCTCTAATTGTATTGTATTTGATCAATTCATATATTTGTTATTGCTTTGTTCTTTAGTTTTTCCATTCTACACAAAAACATAGGGAATCTCAGAAAGTGTATTTTTAAGATCTCAATAAAGAATAAGTGTAATTTTAAGATCTCAATAAAGAATAAGATGATTTTTTAACCTTTCTTGCTACTTCTTTCTCTCTAACCTATCACAGACAGCGAAATTTTAACTCTTCAAGCCTATTATTGTTGTAAGAATTGTCATTTTGAACCAGCCTCATACAAGTGAGGCAATTCTAAAGAAAATTGGGCTCTCCTTTGTGAAAGGTAAATGACTTTAGTTCTGAACATTTACAAAATGGATAACGACCAGGAATATTTGACGGAACAATCGACAAACATTTATATTTGTGCTTTTGGATAATGTTACAGTCAGAAAACCGACAAACACATAAAATTGTCTCAGAAAATGACTTTCAAATTTGATATGATGTGGATCATATCTACAATAAATTTGATCCATAAATTTAAGCTTTTAGGCATTTATCAATAATTAAAAACTATTATTTTATTTTTTAGTGCGTAACATTTTTTTTTTTTCTTATAGTGCTCCTGCTGGGCTTGTTGAAATCATATGTAAGTAACAATTTAAGAGTAGCTTCTGTTAGAGGCCCATGTTGATTCACCTGGGAAGCCCATTTATATTGTAATGGGGCTTACAACAGGTTTGACCCATCTAGGAGCCTTGAATATTATCTTCAAATTCAATACAATTCAATATTAGACAACCAAATTTTAAACTATGATTCCAAAACTGCATATGGTTATTTTTTCTTAAATATATAATAGTATAAAACTCGTGCTATGCACGGTAGATTCATTTCTTTTTTGAATTTTTAAATTAAGCAACATAGAAAAATTTTGAAAATTTATTAAAAAATGAAGGTGGGGTGAATCATTGAGTTCGTTCATTTTTTGTGTAATCCTAATATATATTTTTTATTTTTTAAATTTTATTAAAAATATCTGAATTTGTGAGAAAAATAAAATTTGAGATGGAGAAAAGATAATTAATTTTTGGTTATGGTGAAAACATGATATGACCATATTGGTAGATATTAATTGCGATAATATGGTAGTATTGATAGATTTTGATCCTGTAAGGTATTTGGACTTTGGATCAAGAATATGAGACAAATGTGATCTATAGAAAAAGATATAAAAGTTTTAGCTTTTTTTTTTCAGATTTATTACATTTTTCATAATTTGTCATAATATTTTAGTTTTAATAATAATAAGGATAAAGTATCTATATGTATATTTTATCAAATATTAATAATAAACCTTGGTTTGTAGTTTATATTAATCTGATGAATATGAGTTGATATTAAAAGTATTGAGAGATTATTGAGGAATAGTCAAGCTAGACATGGGTTATCTTACGATTAGATCAATCAATACAAATTGAAAGTCGGGCTCTGATTCGAGTTTGAGCTCAAATTGGGGCCTAGGCAGAGCCAGTCCAACGCTAAGGTTAACCTCTGCAAGCCTAAGCCAACTCCTAAAATCATTTTACTGGTCCAATCAGGACATTTGTAGCCCAACAAATTTTGTTTAGGAAAAATTAGTGTTGAATCCAATCTAAGAAGTGTATAAGATATTAAATTTAATGTATATTTTTTTGTTAGTGAAAGATTCACCTTTTGTGAAATAATCTGGTGAGAAGTCTATTTATTAGTTTTATAGGACATTTTATTTCTAATTTTAGCCCCTAATTTGTCTGTTTAATTTTTGTTGACTATCTTTCTAAATTTATATCTATCTGTTCAAATTATTTTCTATCTATTCAAATTTATATCTATCTGTTCAATTTTTTTGTTCTTTTCCATTCAAAATTTGTTCGTATCTGTCAAACCAAGTCTATCTGTCGTCAAAATTTTTTTTCTATCTGTTGAAGTTTTGTATCTATCTATTGAATCTACTATATCTGGATAGAGAGATATTAAAAAAAAAAAAAAACTTGTAACAGACAATCTTCAATTTCTCTATGTTCCTATCTGTGAAAATTATTTATTCAAAAATCTGTTCAAAATTCCTATCTGTTGAAATCATTTTTTCTATCTATTGAAGATATAATATATTATTTTTTTATCTGTTCAACACAGATCTATTGAAATTCACAAAGATCTTATCTATTTGTTTTATTTGTTCATCAACAACAATAACAACAAGAATAACAATAACAACAACAACACCAATCATCATTAACAACAATTGCACAAAATAAATAAATAAATCTACCACAAATCTACCACCAAAAATAAAAATAAAAAGAAGATAAAAAAAACCCTAGAGGCAGATCTATGAATGCTATCTATTCAAAATTCTTGAAAGTCTTCTTCTTCATCATCTAGAAGACTTTCCAGATTTGAGTCTTGAACACAAATCTGATCCTTCAACAACAGCAATAGATAGAAGAAAAACATATATTTTCAGATCTTCACGTATTTATATCTATACACACACACATATATATAACATATGTAAAGACCATAACTCATGTGATATTTATGTATAAGAGAACCACCATGAGACTTAGATTGAAAAAGAGATTGAGAGCGATGCGGTTGTATAGAGTATGGAGGCGGTGGAGATCAGCCACAAATGTGGATTTTCGAGTTTGGATCTCAGATTTGCAGATTGCGGATCAGATCTACTCGATGTTGGCGACTAAGGCGTCCAAAGCTAGCCCTGGGGTGAAGCGACATAAAAGATGAACAATTTGGATCATTGAAGTTGACTCACTAAGCCCAATAGCACCTCTCCCTATTGAAGCCTAACATGAGAAAAGTCATCTCCTTTTAAGTAATAGTTAGTCAAGAAATTAGTTTGTTGAGGCTAATGAAGCAATATTTTCATATTTTATTTGTTATATTTAGTTAAAATATGAATTGTAAGGTTTTTGTAATTGGTAATCCTATTGAACAAAACTTTATTCAGTTATATTTTTATTCACTTTATTGTATTTGTGAGTTATGAGAGTTTAGATATGAATCCAACTTGAGTTGTGCTTGTGTAGAGGAGTTTGTAGTGACATTCCATATCTCCACTTGAGCATTCCTTGTTTGCCACTTTGTTGGCTAAGTACGAAGATCGAGTAGTCTTTTGTGTGCTTAAGCGGTGAAGTGGTTCATTTAGTATTTTTACATACATTTTAAACTTTTGAGAAACATGTTTTGCCGATCGAACGATAGATGTTGCACTCGAGTGGTTGACCTATATGTGAGCTTCGCCATTAGTCACACCGCTTGAGCAATAAAGTGAGTGCTAGAGCGGTCTTCACGACTCTATTTAGTATAAAGTGCACTGTTTGTTATTTTTAGGGTTTAACTCGTGTAGATTCTTAGAAAGGAAAGGGGGAAAAAAAGTGTTCAATATTGAAGGATGTTTATATATGAGTTTCCTTAATGAATAGAAGGTGATCGATTGATCAACGAATTACATATTGACAAACATCAAGGGCTGGTTTTATTCTGTTATTCACAAAATGAGAGAGGTGTTCATCAGTAGATTTCAGAGAACTTGAATCTGAAACTTTGGTGGATTCTGGAGTGGCTCATCGTCATGGATTTGACATTAGCATTGTGGAACATAGCGAAAAGCAATTTCGAGGTGAAGACAGTGGTGGAAGAGGCACGTCAGGTTCAGTTTAATTCGGGCATGAATTACTTAAGTAATTGAGAGTTCTCATGTGTAATTATTTTTTGTCTTCTTAGTGGATTGTTTTTTCCGTGTTTTTCTTCTACATTAAATCGTTGTGCCGATTTATTGTTGATTGTTTGATTGAGATTTTTATTCATTGTTTAAAATTGAATCACAATCACAAATCAATAGGTTTGGAGTTTTTAGAATTTTCATAAATTGTTAAGACTGATGTGGATGCTCTCTTATATGATGGGAGAGACATTAAAAGAATTGAGAATACTAAAAATAGTAATGTCATGGTAAAATATATATCATGTATTATATGCAAGTTATTGTTTAGTGTTAGTAACCAATTATTGTGGTTAGTTATAGGTTAATTCAGTGATAAGACTAATAAATTGTCAAATTAAAGTTAGCTATAACTTTCACTGTTGTTTATTATATCATAAATTGGTATTGGTTATGATAGATAATAGAGTGACATATTTAATTGATATATAGTATAATTTATAAATATAATTTTGGTGGCCCAAAAATACCAGATTATTAGGATAACTCAAATAAGTCCTAACAATGGGCCCAACCCAAACAAGGAAGCCCATCAAACAAATATCAAACCCCCATCTATAAAAGGAAGGCATCCCATGAAATAGAGGTATGCCTTATCTCTCTGCAACACAGCACACTGTAGATGTCCCTGAACGCATCCCGGGGGAAGGGAGTGCGAGTCCCCCCCCCCCCGTTCTGGTTCGATATTGGGTCACTACAGTTCGAAGGACTCAAATGTCACGGTTCTTAATCTTGAACCGAAGAGTCCAGATCCGGCAAATCGTTTTGAAAACAGATTTTTTGAAAGAAGTGCCAAATATGGACTGCTTTGCCAGATACAGAGTCGCCACATAAATAATTTATTTTTGGGAAATTTAGGAAACCCTGACTCGGTGCCAAAGGCCGCGTGTCCGTCATCACCAAAGTTGCCTCGGCTCGGGAACTTGGGTACGATTGGGGAAGATCACTTCGTGAGCACCCCTGCTCGACCGGTCAAAGACCGGCCTCTACTAACCATGATATCTGTTTTTGAAAACATTGTGAGTTCTTATTCCGGTTATTAGCCTAGGTTACTATATGATGCGCACAGCATACAAGTATAGACTGAATCGCCTGAATTAGAACAAAACATTTCATGTTTGTTTGTTTGAAAATGGTTTGATGGTGGTACCCGCAGGTAGGCTAAGACGCGGATTTGCCACCCTTGGGTGGGCTTAGAAAACATGATTTTGCCACTATCTGGTGGGCTTAAAACAAACATTTGATGAATTGTCCAATTCAAATAACTCAACCTCCACCCACAGGCATTCAAGGCAATTATATCACATAAGCACATAGCCTCATGGTAAGCATGCTATTCATGGCAGTCACTCACACGCATGCAAGGATCTAAAGCATAAAAACTTACAGAGTACTCCAAGCCAAAACAGGAAACTGATTAGAAATCATGCATGGTCCTAAGTATACAGAAATGCCTAATGCAACACATGCAAAAATGCAAACTATAGCAGGCTCGGCTATTCTAAACATGGCATATGAAATGCTACAGCTATCAAGTATTCAATTTGGAATTGAAATACAAATGCAGTTTGTATGATCTACGGCAGAATGCGTGCAAAACAGATGAATGATGCAAACATGCTGTCATACTGTATGCTAATTGAAATATGCCCTATATCTAACCATCGTAAGCGGGTAAATAAAAGGGAAAGAAAGACGTGGGGTTGGAAGACATACATCACACTCACCCACACTTATTACAATTATGCCCTCGCGCAGAGGGTCCGAATAAATAATACAGTCCGAAATAAAAGAATAATACAGATCAAAATATTACAGTCCGAAATAAATACAAATTCCTAATTAATTTACAAATTAACTAAGAAAGCTGTAAAATTGGCATGTAAGCCAGGGGCTGCCTTGACTCCGCTCCGGATAATGAAATGATGCATGTTGAGTTGCTTTGCGCGGAAATCCACTGGGATGCCCCAATTAGCCTCTGTTTGCAATGTTTCTCGAAATACGTGCCAAATCCCGGAAAGTTGCTGATTCTTTATTTTGCTGCAACAGAGAGCAGGAAAGGGGCATAGCAATGTATTTCACAAATATATGCATGTCTCGATCCTCGTGCCATCAATCACGCATCTCGATGCATGATGACCGAGGAGTCGGATTGCACAACTTAATATAGGATGAATGCATATGAATGCTACAACAAAACCTAACCCCATCATGGGCAATCCGGAGTGTCGGTGACTTGGGAATTGAGACCCGTTCCGTCACTCGGTCTGAGCAGCGCCTCGTTCCGTGCGAGCTAACTCCTATCCCGAACATGATGCAATATGCATGACATGCAATCCTAACACACATAATGCTATGAAAATGAGATGCCTCGAAATGCGTGCATGCGGACACGCAAACCGAGGCGATGATCCTAAGGCATGAAATGGCATACGCAATGCAAATTGGACTTATACTAACACGAGAGAGCCTCAGCCACACTCACATAAGAGGCCGGTGAATGAAAATGAAGTGCCTCGAAATGCGTGCACGCGGGCACGCAAATTGAGGCAATGGCATATGTAATGCAAGGAGACTAATATGGCATAAACAATGCAACATGGGCTTACACCAACATGAGAGAGCCTCAGCCACACTCACACAAGAGGCCATCAGATAAAAGTGAAGTGCCTCGAAATACGTGCACACGGGCACGCAAACCGAGACAATGACATAAAGGCATGAAACGACATGAAATATGATATACAATGAGACTAAAATGAGATGTCTCGAAATGCGTCCACGCACGCATAAGCAGAAAAATGGTATACGGAATGCAACGGAACTAAAATGAGATATGCGATGCAATATGGGCTTACACCAACATGAGTGAGCCTCAGCCACACTCACACAGGAGGCCAATGGATGAAAATGAAGTGCCTCGAAATGCGTGCACACGGGCACGCAAACCGAGGCAAAGGCATACGGAATGCAAATGACATGGAAAATGCAAATTGGGCTTACACTAACATGAGAGGGCCTCAGCCACACTCATATAGGAGGCCAATGGATGAAAATGAAGTGCCTCGAAATGCGTCCACACGGGCACGCAAACCGAGGCAAAGGTATACGGAATGCAAATGACATGGAAAATGCAAATTGGGCTTACACTAACATGAGAGGGCCTCAGCCACACTCATACAGGAGGCCAATGGATGAAAATGAAGTGCCTCGAAATGCGTGCACACGGGCACGCAAACCGAGGCGATGGCCCTAAGACATGAAATGACATGCAAATGAGACGTAGCATATGGCATATTGGAAATGCAAATTTCAGCAGCCAAAATGATGCAAAAACAGTCCCCGAATTATAGCAAAATTACACCCGATGCCCGAAATGCTATGCTAAGTGCCCGAAATGGCCTACAGCTATGCCAAACATGCGCAATATGGACATCACATGTAAAGACAGATTCTAGGCAGCCCCTAAACTAGCATTTTTCCAGTGCAAAGCATGGCCAAACAACAATCACAAGTATGGCAAAAATAGCATGCAAAAATGGGGGAAAAGAGGGGAACAATGAAGCAGGTGGTATATACAACGCTCAAACTGAAAAATACAGTTCTACAACATTAAAGAGGGACCAAAAATATGCACATTTACAGCTTATGGAAGCCCTCAAAACAGTATACAAATACGGCAAACATAGCATGCAAAATATGGACCAAAAGAGAGCTATAACATGAGGTATCAAAAGGATGGACCAAACAGCCTTGGACTCTTAACAAAACATGACAAGAAGGCCAAAATAAGACTCTTTTATAGCCTGATGAAGGCTCAAAACAGAAGCTAAAGAAGCCCAACAAAGCATGCAATTTTACGGTAAATTGAAGGACTTGTGAAACAAGTATAAGATAGAGTGGCCAAACAAGGTTGAGCCCTTCTTCAATGTTGAAGAGGGGCTCAAAATAGGCCCACTCACAGTATATTGCATGCTCGAAAACAGATCACTCATGAGCTAAAAATAGCATGCAAAAGTAAGAGTAGAACATGAATTCAAAGTAACTTGCATATGGAGCATGAAAACAGGGTTGAGCCCTTCTTCAATGTTGAAGAGCGGCTCAAAATAAGCACAATATCAGTTCATGATATGCTCCAAATCAGATCACACATAGGCCAAATATTCAATGCAAAATAATGGCATATAAGAGGATATTGAAGGAAGTGTAAAATAGAGGGCTCAAACAGGGTTGAGCCCTTAAACAAACATCAAGAATAGCTCAAAAGAGGACCACTTTCAGTATTGGTCGGAGCTCAAAACAGTGAGCAAGTAGGGTTAAGAAAAGAGGCAAGAAAATGGTGTAAAAGAGAGGGATTGAGACTTACCCTTGAAGACCTTTCTTTCCTTGCTTCTTGGCTTGAATTTGCTGGTCCTTAGCCTCTGAAAAACCTTCCTTTGCTGCTGAAATGGAAGTAGTGATGGTGAGGCTTGGTGTTGATGAAGGAATGAGCTAGAGACTTGAAGGTTTTTGAGGTTTTTTGGAGATGGAGATGGAATCAAATGGAGATGAAGTCTTGAGAAGAAATTTGCTAACCCTCACAAAGAAGAGGGTCAGCCCCTTAAATGGGCAAGAAAGGGGTGTAAAAGAGGAGGGAAATGCACCCAAGCTTTCCCTCCCAAAATATCCCCCGGAGGGCAAAGATATTTGGAGAAAAAGGCACACAGCTGTAAAGTGCTCAAAAGGAGAAAGCAGGCCGGCCAGCTACTTTTCTTGAAGATGGCCGGCCGGCCACCCCACTGGTCGGCCAGCCACTCCCCATGGCCGGCCGGCCAGGGCTCAAAGATGAAAACAACAATTAATGGCCGGCCACCAATTCTTGGTGTCCTCCCAGGGGTGTAGAACAAGACCCCCAGGTTGGAATTTGGCAACTCTGAAACAGGAGACACAACATTCAACTTGAAAGAGAGGCTCAAAAATGAAAATCAGAATTACTGGCCGACCACCATTTTTTAGGGTCCTCCCATGTGCCCTCATCACAAATATGTAGTTTTGGTTGGAAGAAAATGGCCCTAGGGTGCTCAACATTGGCCCGGAAGTGAGAAAAACGGGCGCCGGAGGAGCATAACTGGTTATTTGAGATAATTGCTGGCCTCCCACCCTCCAGTGATCTTCACTGCAAAAAGCAGTACCGCCAAAATTGAACAAAAGCGATGCAAAATGAATGCTCGGGGCCCAAATCACGATTCGGGGTCGAAAATAAGTATAGCACAAAAATGGTGTTAAACCCACGAAGTGGGTATCTGAGACCAGTGTTCCTCGAAAGGAGTAAATGAGATGCATGCCAAAACGGAGAAATCAGAGATGGTTGGGCGATCGAACCGAGGCATCGGACTGACTCAGCAGGAAATAGGCAAAATGGCCTCTGACCACGAAAAAAGTAGCCTACCACCGAGAGATAGTCTACAAGACCACTCCCTCCCATCGAAAGAAAAAGCAGAAAACCGAGTCGGCTCATAAGCAAGGCAAAACCTGAAGAGAGTTCGAAGTCCGGAGGCAGGGCGCCTGACGCGACTCTGAGACTTCGAGCGAGCACAATATGCAACATCACCGAGTGCTCAATCGGTGACGTCTCGGAATCTTAAGGTCGGTCAAAAATGGGGTGTCTCTGATTGCCCTCTTTGTGAACTCGGAAGTCAAGAAGTAACGGGAGTGAATGTCAAAGCCCAGAGACGACCCATTTTTGACAAGGCCGAAGACTTAGACAATCATACAAGACAACCAGAGATGTGTGTGCTCGCAGGCGTGCCCGCAGGCAAAGGGGGCAAAATGCAAAATGATAGGCACGGAGCCAGGTGATCATGCAAGTGCAGCAAGCTGTAATGAAGCAAGTATTCACAAATAGATGCAACAGTTTTAAGCGAGAATGCAAAGCAACAACTACATTTCATGCAGTTAGGAATGCGGAGAATCATTCAATTCTCGTCGCGCCTCACACGGAGAAGATACGATACCTGTGCGATTAAATGCAGTCGCACCGACCTCAAATGAACCGTACATACAATATCGTACTGCAAAAATAGAGAAATTCAACAAGAACAATATGCTAACAACATATATTCAATGTGATTCTGTAATTCCAAAAGTCGACACCGCCTTGATCTTGGCGAGTGAACACATCGCAATGCGAGAAAGGGACGCGCGCGACAACGCACACTCAAGTATAGAGGTATGGTACATCAAGAAAACATGCATGACAATGAAAAATACTTATGAGAATGCAAGTTACATGCAAAACAATGCAAAACGAGCATAAATCGTAGGCGCTTGGTTTGTTCTTGAAACAACTTTGGAAAAGCGCATTCGGTGAAGGCAACTTGATCATGACCTCGATTCACCTCCCGGAGAGGTTACAACATGTTCAAAAAGGATACACCTTGATTTTCACGAGTGATGATAAGACACGTGTCAGAAATTGCAATTTGAAGTTCGTGAACAATTGGCCAGAAAGTGCACTTTTCTTGAACTTTTTCGGGTCCCGGGAACTCCGATCTTCCTCAAAATTTGCAGAGAGGTGGGGGAGGGGGTGGGGAACATGGCCGGCCAGCTCATTTCCCTAGGAGGTCCTGACAGGAAGAAAAGTAAATGGCGGCCCGGCCGAAAAGGTGGCGACGGCCACCTAAAGCGAGGGCATTTTGGTCTTTTTGGTTATTTCTATATATACACACCTCTACTCAATCCGAAATCACACCCAAGGCTGCAAAACTTCCTCCCCTTGCTCCCTAAGCCATTTTCTTCTTCAGATCTGCATTTTATACGCGCCCCTCGGCCTTCCACTCAAGTTGTTTTCGCGAAATCATTCAGTTTCAAGCACTTTGAACCGATCAAATTTTGATTTCGGGGCTCCTTTTCTCGTTTTCACCACCTGAGGTAAGTTTGTCTCAATATTTGGAAAATTTTCCCGGGAGTTGACTTTTGTTGACTTTTCGTTCCCCGAGAGTTGACTTTTGTTGACTTTTTCAATTTTGGCTCATTTTTGCTCCTTTTGCAGATTCCTCAAAATGGCGGGTCATTTTCCTTACGGTGGAGGTCTTCGGTCTGGGAGATGATTTTGACATTATGGCATTGCTCGAGGTCCGCCCTTTTGTTCGTCGATCGCTCACGCCGCAAACTTCATGGGCGGTTTAAAATCATTTCACCGAGTTCAACGATCGGGTACCCGGGGATCTTCTTTTGCGAGAGCCGGAGCAGCACCTCTCTTACGAGGCACGAGAGGTATTTTACTTCATTTGCTGTATTATTTTTTACATTTTGTAGCTTTGCCATGCTTGAACATACGGTTTAGCTTATGACATAGTATTTTACTTGCATCTTGAACATGTGACTTAGACACTTGAATTTCTTGAACACTGACTCCTTGTTGATTGTGAGCATAAGACACATTAGTTAGAAATTGAACACTGCAGCTCAAATCTTTGATTTGCGAACACATGACCAAAGTTGAAAATGAGTACACAGCATACACATGACTAAGAGTAGAACACATAGCCCTAACCCCAGTTTTCTGGACACACAGTCTAAGTTGATAGTGAGCGCACAACCCACACTGATTAAGAGTAGAACACACAGCCCTAAACTCTGACTTTCTGAACACACAGCCCAGATAGATAGTGAACACACAGTCCACACTGATTAAGAGTAGAACACATGACCCTAACTTCAGTTCTTGAACACACCCAGATAGAAAGTGAACACATGACCCTGACGATTGAGAATAAAACACATTGCCCTAACTTCAGTTCTTGAACACCTGGCCAGATAGAAAGTGAACACACGACCCACATCGATTGAGAATAGAACACATGACCCTAACTCAGTTCTTGAACACATTGACGGCCATTTGAAGTGAACACAGCGACCACTAATTAGAAATTGAACACGCTAAATGACCAAATTCTTGATGACCCGGTTGAGGTGAGCATACCCACTAATTTTTACGAAATTTGAACCATGACCCAAATACCAAATTCTTGAACACTTGACCCAGTTGAGGTGAGCATACGACCCACTAATTTTTAGGAATTGAACACGACCCAAATACCAAATTCTTGAACCATGACCAGTTTGAGGTGAACGCCTGACCCACTAATTTTTCGAAATTTGAACCTGACCTAAATACCAAAGTTCTTGAACCATGACCCAGATTTGAGGTGAACATCTCCACTAATTTTTACGAATTGAACCATGACCCAAAACAGTTCTTGAACATGACCCATTTGAGGTGAACGCACATTGACTAAATAAATTTTACATAGCTCATTCATTTCATTTGCACACAACTTGTATTTTCTTGCGTACTGAACACATGTATTCATTACGAGCCTTGAGTTGGCTCTCGCCTTTGTCACGAGGATCGGCTCTCTTCTTTGCGAGAGTGGTATGTTGAGCTTCCGGAGGCTGTCCGGGATCTGGTCGACTCAGCGGGGTTTGGAGCATTCTGTAGGGGGTTATCACAGTGCCATATCAGCAGGACCTTGTTGGCTGCTTTGGCAGAGAGATGGTGGGACACCACCAATTCTTTTCATTTTTACGCCCAGGGATATGACCATGACCCCACTAGACTTTCTTTGTACTTGGCCTAGGCGTGGCGGTGGACCCATTCCTCTGACGAGGATATGGGTGAGTGGGAGGCGCTTGGATTCATCTATTGGGGCTCGCCGCTTTGTGACAGAGCTTAGGGAGAGTCGGTATACTTGGTTCTCTTCCGTTTAGGAGGCGGAGATGGAGCTGAGTCTCTGAGGAGATTGAAGCGATACACGCGGTTTCCTCATGTTCCTCTTGGCACTACTTTGTTTGCGATAGAACAACGTGAAATTGTATCTCTTGAGTGCCCTAGTGGACCTATCACAGGTCGGTCGGTATGATTAGTATGGCCTACAGCTACCCTTTATTGTTATATGAGTGCAGTCTCTCGTGGGCGGGGGGACTTACTCGGCGGCTACTGGAGAGCCTAGGAGGTACATTCTGTCCTCTTGATTTACATTCTGCTCCTCATTACTTGTTCATTGCACACACGGCGCACTTTGCATTCTATATTCTGCCTTTAGCACTTTGTATTCAGATTCCGCACTGCTTTTCTCAGCTATGGGTGTACGTATACTTCCCCACATTAGCCCCGGAGATGGAAGTGGCAGGGATCCTTATAACTCCGTACTCATTAGTATTCGAGGGCGGGCACCTATCGAGACCTCGAGAGACTCTCTTCTACCTGCGACAATATTTTGATACTGTGAGGACGACAGAGGTATTTCAGAACTCTCAGTTCCTTCCATTTTCATCTTTGATATGCTTTGTACATTCCTGATTTCTGATTGATTTATGCACTGGCTATCCACAGATTACTTGGCGTACTGGCGATCTTGGCGATGATCTCCAAAATCGATACCGGAGGATCGAGTGGTTCGAAGTATAGGTTCTGCTCGAGGACGGTTGGTAGGCGTGGTTCTGAGGAACGCTTTGATGTCGAATATGGGGTATGATTCTCGGGACCCTCATGTACCTCCAGTCACTATCTTGGATGCCGATAGACTCTCTCCCGGAGGTCATCAGTGCTATCACGAGGGCACCGACGCTTTGTTATATCTCATAGAGGACTACACCACCTATCGCGTATATATCGATGCCCCCTTGGCCGGAGTGCGGGCTCATACTTGAGGCCTTGGCGCACCATCTTGGTCGCGCCCGTCTTTGCAGACATCCCTCTTCTAGCGGTTTGGTGCATCTAGGGGTAGAGGTAGTTCGATTCCCCGATCCCTCTGTCCCTTATCATCTGGGTGGCGATCATGCCGACCGAGAGTTAGCGAGTTAGCGATGGGGCGCCTTACGAGTTCGCTAGAGCCTCCTCTGCTGACCACAGATATGTCGAGACCTGATTCACCGGTATGTTTTTGACTTTGATTTATCGATCGATATTTGAACATTCATTCCTTCTTGATAGTTTTGCATTTGCATTTGCGACCTCGATTGAGTATCTGACGAAATTGCTCGGGATCTTGGCCACATTCGAGGTATGATCCTCTGAAGGAGGCCTGAGATGGGCATCATGGGTGTGCAGGTACTGTTCATTTTTTCTGTATTTAACATATTTCTTATACAACCTGGCTTTAAACATTTTGCTGCATTGATAGACTGTATAGAGCACCTCTGACACACACCCTATTCAAATACTGTATTTGCACCTTTTCATATTTGAGCGATGTATTGCACTTTTTCCTTTTCGGATGCCTCCGTATATGCTCCGCGGGCGGCCACAGCCTTTTCGAGAGGTCGAGTCTTTGGATCTGTCAGTACTAGGCCATCTGGGCCTTCTCGAGGAGCTGGGCCATCCAGGCCTTACCGAAGAGCTCGAGGCGGGGCCATCTCATGAGCAGAGGCACCCATTATCGAGGATGAGGAGGAGGAGGTCATGATCGTGTATCGAGACATCTCTGAGGAGGAGAGCTCGGTCTTGGTTCGGGGAGGCGAGGCGAGCTGAGGGGATCAGGAGGATGTGGCTCTGATTCGGATGGTGATGATGGTGCGAGAGGTTGTCCTGAGAAGAGGATGAGAGGGCCTCCCCATTCCCGTTCCCGAGGATACTGATGTTATTTCCTGCTTTATTTTTCTTTTTTAGCTAGTAGTTTGTAGCACTTTGCACATTGTTAGGCAGTTTTATTTTCTGTAAAACTTGTACCTTTATTTGTTGTAAAACATGATGGAATGAAACAGCTTTTGAAATGATGTTTGTATTTGAGATTTCTTAGCATCGCATCGCATCATTTTATTTTACACAAAAAGGAATTGAATGAAAATGTGCTTTGTGTATTCACCGGGTCAGGTAATGAACCGACGCAACAAATTAAAACAAACTGATCCACTAAGAAATAACAGAATCTTAGCAAGTTTACAACTTGATAAGTAAAGTACAACAATGTTAACGACTCGATAAACAAGACTCAACAAAATTGTGTAACCAAAAAGTAACAACTCAAAACACGAAAATGCGACAGCCCGACAAAACTTACAACTCGATAAACAAAACAACAACTCGATAAGCAAAATACAACAACATGCACTTCGGACGGACAATCTGGATGATGGAACGTATCCGAAACTGATAGAAATGGAGGCCTTTGACGTTCCCGATGCGTGAAAGTGCCTCAAACTTCCTTCCGGAGGGCAAAACAGGACCAATGCATGGCCGAAAGCATTTTGTAGCTAGAGATTAGAGGGTGGCCGGCCTACCAGGATAGATGGCCGGCCGGCCACCTCCCCCGCAACCTCCAGAATTTTGACAAGTGTCCCTTGAATAGTGTTTTAGCCCCCTATAAAAGCCCCAGCCTTGGAACTTATTCATTTCATCACCGTTTCTCACAAAAATGGAGGCGTTTCTCGCAGAAAATCTCACATCTTGGATTTCTTCTTTAAATGGCTCGGAGAAGTTGAATTTACGGGGTTTGGCTTGAATGCACTATTCATTTGGTAGGACTCACTACATCTTCCTTTCCTCTGTCTTTCTGCGAAGTTTTGGAACCTTGACACCGTCTTTAGCTTTGGCGGGCAAGAGGTATGTCCAACTTTTGAAGATTTTCAAGCCTTGATGGAATCCGGCGGCGAAATCTTGCCCACTCAATTTTGGCTATGCAGACCTTAGGGCGGATGTGCGGACTCAGCGCATGATGCTCGGTCCACGATCTGCGACGGAATCTTTGGACATTAGAGCTGATTCCGATTCTCGATCTTTGGTGACGCGGCGATCATCATTAGCAAGGCTTCCGCCCTCTGCTTGTGCCTACTATCTCACTTCTGTTTGTCTCGGGCTCCGGAGGATCCGGCGTCCGTTTGATTGAAGTTGCTCAAGGTTTGAAAGGAAAGAGTTGCATTGCCATGACTCTGGCCGAGACATTGATGGGTCTGGATGCCTTCTACTACCGGGAGACAACCAGATTTGTAGGGAGTCCACTACTGCTATAGGTAATGTTTCCCACCCAAGCTATCATATGTATTTGCTCACATCACTCGGCCCTCGGGTTCGATTTTGCTCACAAAACCCTCATCTTACTTTTCTCTCATCGCACGTCTCTCTATTCTTTATTCTCTCATTTTTCATCCCTCCCCAGATACGGTTGATGGATAAATTGCAAGTTGTAGACTCTTGCCACCTTACTTTCGGCTCGCGGCTACTTCTTTCGGCAACGCCTAGTCAATGCCCCTGATGAGAGCTGGTGGTTTGAATGGATGTGCAATTTGTTAGCCGAACGCATTGCTTGGCGCTGTCCTTGGCTCAATCTCCCGGCGATGAGCTACAGCATGTCCCGGCAGGTCGGGATTCGACTGATCGGCTTGACTCACTGTGTATTCTATTTCCCATTCCGTATTCTGCGCCAGTTCGGCCATGATCAGACTTGCCCACCAGAGGGGATAGAGTATCCGGCTACATTTCCAGTTCGAGGCGTACAGCTGGCTCGGCAAGCCGTGGCGTGGAGAGTTAGAGAGCTTCTGGCCCCTGCCCTTACTTTCTGTTGCACTCTGTCTGACGAATGCTGGGATTGGCTCAACGAAGAAGCACAGGTTGGGCCTAGGTCGGCATCAGAGGCTTCAACTAGCTCTGGAAAGGAGCGCAGGGACACCTGACTTAACTATGCCCCAGATTTATTGCTTTATTAGTACTTTCAAGTTTTCTTTATGAATGTAATAAAAAGCAACTTCAATTGTATGTAAGAGCAAAAGAACTTTGTTTTGAAATCAATGAAATTGAAGGTTGTGGTACTGAAAATTCTCCGCTTTGGTCCAAAAATGGTCTTAATTGTGAAAAGATTAATTTGAACAAAGTCAACTTTTATTAAAACTTTTCAAAACTATTTTCGATATGGATCAGAACTGGACACACCTGAGATCTGTCACTGAAATGTACAACGCCGAATCCTAGCAACTGGAAAGTTGCCCCTAGTTTGAAAAGTGCCTCGGCAATTCATAGCAACGGAAAGTTGCCCTTAGTCTGGATGGTGCCGCAACACTTCATGCAGCGGAAAGTTGCCCTAGTCTGAATAGCATGCTGGGAGATCACGATAAATCTTGATGAATAGAGATGGGTGAGGTGATCAAAATGTACAAAGTTGATCGGAAAAGATTGTGGTGAACTTCAAGATGAAGGCGCCTCGTATCCCAAAGATGGGAATCAAGCCTTCGTAGTTCGGGCTTGGGTTAGATTCGTATTTTTACTCTCCTTTTGCGCTCTAACTTTTGCCAAGGCCGCCCTTTGCGGGTTTTCAACCTTGCAAGCTCGGTTTTATAATTTCAAATTTTCTATGCTCTGAATCTTGCCTAGGTCGCCCTTTCGGGTTTCGGCCTAGCGAGCCTCTCGAGGTAGTATTTCTTCAACTTGTCCATGTTGATCGGTTGAAAACTCTAAGCCATCTAGGTCCATCGAACCACAGCTCCACGGACAGTTGACTTGATAATATAGGGACCCGGTCAATTAGGTCTAAACTTGCCCTTGGGTCGTGGATGGGAGCTCGGTTGTCTTTGAGTACCAAATCTCCTTCTTTCAAATTCCTAGCCTTAACCTTCTTGTTAAAAGCCCGGGCAATTCTGCGTTGATAGCCTTGGATATGGTACAATGCTTTCAGCCTTCTTTCATCGAAAAGCATGAGTTCCTCAAATCTGTTTTGTTGCCAATCCGCTTCGGCTACTCGGCACTTTCGGCCAATACTCGTAATAGCGGGACCTCAATCTCAATAGGCGAGCGGCCTCCATCCCATAGACCAATGAGTGCGAGTCACCCGGTAGAAGTTCGATCGAAGTCTGTAGCCCCAGAGCAAATGGCGGCTTATCGGCCAATCGATAGGTTTCCACCATCTTCTGCGTATCGCTTGATGTTCTTGTTGGCGGCCTCAAGCTCCGTTGGTTTGCGGCGGTAAGTAGCGACTTATGAAAAGCCACATTGTATTTCTCCAACAAATCAATCACCTCTTTCTTGAAGTGGGAACTATTATGCAAGCGATTTCATTCGGGACTCCGTAACGGCGAGATGATGTTGTTTACGATAAATTTCGTGACATCTGAAGCCTTCAACACCGTATGATTGGGCCTCGACCCACTTCGTGAAATAATCTATCGCTACCAAGACGAACTCATGCCCATTTGACCCCTTTGGTTATATGACTCGATTACATCAATTCCCAGACGAAACGGCCATGGCGAAGTCATGTTGTACAACTTTGGCGGGATGTTCATGCGATTTGCATGAATTTGACACTGTGACATCGTCGGACGAAGCCAATACAATCCTCCTCCATGGTGGACGATAATAACCTTGTCTAAGGATCTTCCGTGCCAACATTACCCCATTCATGTGTGCACCACATTCACCCCGTGGATGGCTTCCATCGACGTCTTGACTCTTGACATCAACGCCGCGGTTTATGCATTCCCGGATGACCCCATTTATCTGATTTACCTCATGAGATGATGGTGGACTACCATTCTTCGATCGCCCTCTTGTCTTTGGCATTTACCTGGCGGGTATGTTTACATCTCCAAGAAGTTCGGATGTCGTAATACCAAGGGTGTTAAGTCACGAACTTCATCTATGGGCTGAATCGACTCATAAGCGGTGCAAATTTACAGTCGATAATATTTGGGCGCATTAGGACTCCACGGGATGTCTATCATAGATGATAGAGTTGCTAAAGCGTCTGCAAACCTGTTGTTCTCTCTTAGTAGATGAGTAAAACTTAACTTTTCAAACCGAGGAATTAGCAAATCCAAGGTCTGGTGATATATCATCATGTTTTCCTCTTTTACTTTCTAGTCTCCTTTAGCTTGAGATACAACAAGGTTTGAATCCCCAATGACATCCAATCGTCTTGCCCCTAGTTCCAGGGCTGCTTCTAAACCAGCAATGCACGCCTCGTATTCTGCTTCATTGTTCGAGACTTTGAACCGGAGTTTGAAGGCTAGAGGGATACGGGAATCATCGGGTGCTATCAACAACACTCCTATCCCATACCCATGTTGATTTGATGCTTCGTCAAAGTACATCGTCCAGGCTTCTTCGTCGATATGCAGAATCGATTCATCCGGGAATAGGTACTCAACTGCTTCATCCCCCTCAACCGGGTGGTCGGCAAGGAACTCTGCCACTGCTCTTCCTTTCACTGACTTGCGTGTGACGTATGTGAGATCAAATTCGGAGAGCAACAGCAACCAACGGGCTAGCCTACCTGTAAGTGCTGGTTTCTCGAAGAGATATTTGATGGGATCAAGTCGTGAAACCAACATTACAGAGTGAGCTAACAGGTAGTGCCGCAGCTTCCTGGTAGCCCATACCAGAGCTAAGCAAGCCTTTTCGGTGATTGTATATCGGGTCTCATACTCCGGCATCTTCTTGCTCAAATAATAGATGGCTTTTCCACCTTATCTTACGATTCTTGTGCAAGCATGCAGCCCATTGTAGTTCGATTCTTGTGGATACAAAATCAGCGGTTTCCGGTTACGGTGGCGATAAAGCGGGTGGGTTCTGTAGATATTCTTTAATTAGTTGAGATGCAGCTTGGCATCGGCCGTCCCATTGGAACTTCTTTCCTTTCTTCAGGAGGCCAAAAAGTGGTTCACAAGTCAAGGTTAGTTTTGAAATAAACCGTCTTATGAATTGCACTTTACCCGAAAGCCTCGCACCTCCTTTTAGGTCCTTGGTGGTGGCATTTCTAGGATGGCCTTGATCTTGGAAGAATTCGACCTCGATGCCTTTGTGTGTCGAAACCCGGCATTTTCCATTGTAACACCAAACGTACATTTCTAAGGGTTTAGCCGCAACCGGAATTCCCTGATCCTTTGAAAAAACTTGTGCAAGGCGGTGTAGTGGCCCTCTCTTTCTTTGGACTTGACAATCATGTCGTCCACGTACACCTCAACCTCTTTGTGGATCATATCATGTAGTATTGTGGTCGCGGCCCGTTGATAAGTAGCTCCAGCGTTCTTCAACCCAAACGGCATTACCCGGTAGCAGTATGTCCCCCACGGGGTGGTGAACGCGGTCTTTTCCCTGTCCTCTGGTGCCATCACTATCTGGTTGTATCTTGAGAAGCCATCCATGAATGAGAGCAGTGCATGCCCTGCTGTGAAGTCTACCAACTCATCGATGTGCAGCAAGGGAAAGTCGTCCTTCGGACTAGCTCTATTCAAATCCCTGAAGTCTACACACACCCGGATCCTACCATCTTTCTTCGGCACTGGAACGATGTTGGCCAACCAAGTCGGATATTCAGATACCAGCAGGAAGCCTGTGTCAATTTGCTTGGTGACCTCTTCCTTAATCTTGAGAGCCCAGTCAGGCGGATCCTTGAGCTTCGCTTGAGGTCGGGCCTCGGGGTCAAGGGGATCGATCTTTGTACAATCTCGGGATCGATTCGGGCATGTCTTCGTAGGACCGCGAAAACATCTTTGAAATCTTTTAATAAAGCGACTAAGCGCTCGCGTTCCTCGAAGACAACGTGGACCCGATCTGGACCAGCGGGTCCTCCTCGACCAATATTCACGGAAATGATTTCATCCATTAATGGCTTAACAAATCTCTCTTGCTCTTGCTCAATTAGCGTTGTAAAAGGAGGAACCGTCCTCGTCGTTTTGATCAAAATTTTGAAAGTCTGAATTAATGCAATAAATTAGGGGCGAGAAAAGTACTCGAAACCACAGATAGTTCATTCTCATTAGGCACATCAAATCGTCCAATTCATCGGTTATGCAGACTCAAATGAAAAGGAAAAAGCGACTGGACAAGGCTGTGGCATCGGGTTAACATCCCGAAGTACCGGACTTCGAGACTTCGATCGGTGGAATCGATTCGACTCCACGGACTCAGTGGAATCGATTCGGCTCACTACGACGGGCTGGCTGGACAAAAATCCCTCCTCGTACTGCCAAGTGAGAGAGGGTGCGATTGATGCATCCAAGATAGTTGTTGGTCGGCTCGCAGCCGTTTCATCCCCAATCATGGACACCTCGAAGTTATCCCCCAAGCACTCTTGGTCGATCGGAGGATCAGAGAGGAGACATGCCAGTGCTACCCCCCATTCAAGTTCTGTGCCCTCAGGATCCACTGCCTTATTCTGCTCAACCTCAGTTGTTGGGTCTATCTGCTCTGTGGCAACATCATCCCCAGATAGTTGCAGGTCAAAGAAGATTTCGAAACCTGGTACGCGCTTCTTCTCCGCGTTTAACCATGGCTCTGGGAAGCCGCAAAATGGAAAGTCCTCCCCCTCCCGGACGAAGCGTCCGTTCAGGGTACCCCAGATGGGCCTGTGGATTAAGTCAAAAGGCTTCCCAGCCTGCTTCGCTCTGGCTCTGCTGGCCATTTCTTTTCCTTTCCTCACCCAGTCCTCTTTGGTGGGTAGATAACCCAGTCCAAAGGTATGCGGGTTATGTGGCACTTCGGCCAATGCTGCGACTCCTTTCCTGCCGCTTCTTCCTAATCCCATTCCGGGGATATGTTGTAGCTTGTTCATGAGGTAGACGGATTGAGCACTGACGTATACACCTTCATTCACAGCCATAATATTTTGCACTACCCGGGCCTCTGCCAAAGTGAACCCCGACAAGAACACATCCTCCGTGCCATGCTCGATCTTCAAAATTGGCGTAGACACTTCTGGCGGCGGATGGATGGATGAATTTCCGAACACAATAGCTACCCCCTTCCCGTGAGGGTATTTCAGCATCTGGTGTAGAGTGGAAGAGACTGCCTTCACTTGGTGCAGCCACGGCCCAAAGAGCAAGTTGAAGGTTGAGGAGCGTCCAAGACATGAAATTCAATGTTGTGTTGTCTGGACCAACTGGTCGAATTTTGATCCCCATCACTTCTCATTGGTATTATCGTATGCTTTGATCACTGAGTGGTTGGTACAAAGTCTGCGGGTTTCAACCCGATTGCATATGCCGTTATTTGGGCGGAACATTAATAGCAGATCCGGTATCAACAAGTACCACCGGTATCCACTTGTCTCTACACTCAGCGAGAGATGTAGAGGTTTGTTATGATTCACGCCCTCGGCGGCAATTCATATCTGAGAAGGTTAATCTTGAGAACCCCCTCCGGAAAAACCCAGCCGACCATTTGCGTGGTGTAATGTCGATGGAAAGTTTGGCTTTGTCCATAGCAGATAGGACATGTCATGTACCCTTGAAGCCATAAGCGATCCCAGATGGAGATGTACGCTTGTATTTTCTTCTTGTCTTAGTCTGACCTCTTCTTCAACTTGTTTCTCTCTCTGTTTCTCCGCCTCTTTATCTTTTCCAGATGTTTCGGGTTGGTCTAGGTGTGGGGGTTTGAAATACCGCCCGCTCCTGGTCATGTGGTCTACCTCATCGAGGTACCAAGTATCGTCTGGTTGAGCGCCTGCCCAATCTTCATCTGTGTGGGCAAGACATAGGTCATCGTCTTCCCACCACATCCCATTAGCGTCCAATAGGCACCTATCTGGTTCCAGCAAATTTGTACTCTTGGTACTTTCATCCCATATGCTCACAGCATGTCCTGCTCTTGTGCTCACAGCACTTTCAACCTTTTCATGGTTCTTGGCTTTTCAGATTCTCTCAGAATCCCACCTCTTCTCTTGCTCCTCTAGTGTTAGTACGGTTTGTTGTTCGGTTTCCACAATATCTTGATCTCGAGCGAAATTCTTTGTACCGGCGCTCTCCGGCAATGCATTCTGACTCTCGGCCCTTCCGGCCATCATTGATACCCCTGCCCCTGCCAGGCCTTGATCTGGCTGAACTTCCACAATATCTGGCTGATCATCTAGCCATCCAGCAACCTCTGCCGACTCCCCATATTCAAACCAATTGATTGTCACATCCCCTACTTCCTGGTCGTTGAAGAACTGGAGGTTGGCGAAGTCCTCTTCTATTGTAGTCAGATCATCTGCCCCTTGTTCAGGTCTGTCCCCCCGGATCATGCACAGTTCAATCTTCTCTGGCAACCCTACACTCAGCTTGGGCTGGCCCATTGACAAGATATATTCACTCGGATCATAAGCTCTTCGGCTAGATCCCCGGTATTCCATCCAGACTCAGCAGTTTTGCTCTCCTCGGGCTTTGCCCGTTCCATTTTCGTGGTCACCACCTTTGGCTCAGATTGGGTTGTGAAGGTGTCCAACATGCACAAGTCGGTCTGATCGGGAAGGATCACCTCCGGCTTAGGTAGGTGAGAGGAGTAATATAGATACTAGGATCGTGAGAAGCGACCCCGTTTGGATGAGGTTGACTCTTTTGGGTGGTGGATCTTGGTTATGTCTTGGAGTGGGTTAGTTGTGACGTTGGGCCTTTCGGGAGAATGCGATGATGTTCTTGTCAACGAGGTCTTGAATCTCGTGGCCTTGACGGAAACGATGATCTGTGTCATGGCCATCTTCTGGTGGTACGCCTGATGCCTTTGGGTTGTGGGAAGGGGGGAGTGGGTTCGGCAGTGGCCTCGGTTCCAGGGGTGTCAGATGCTTCTTCCTGATTAACACCCCCAGAGCCTTAGACAGGGGCATATATAGTGGAGTGAAGGTTCTTTGGCCCCGGGGTTGGAATCTGTTATTTTGGGTGTTACTTCCGGATGTGCTGGAAAAGGGTGTGGCCGCTGCGGGCCTTGGTTGAGAAAGGGGAGTGGTGGTGACCATACCGACCTCTGAAGTCCTTGTGTTCGCAGCGCCGCTCGGGTCTGCAGTGTTATTACGGTTGAATGTCCTTCGGGGCTGCTCTCGGTCCTGGTCTATCAGACCTTGCTTCATTGCATCCTCGATTTGCACCCCCATATCATGCAGATCTGCAAAAGTGGGGAAGGGAACTACAATCATCTTCTGCATAAGTCTTGGTTGGAGATTGCGCACAATCATCCGAATTTGATCTTTATCTGTTGGCCTCAAGGTCATCATCGATGCCTTCGCTCTCCACCGGGTTACAAAGTCAGAGAAAGACTCCTTTTGTTCCTGCCTCGTGGTTTTGAGATCACGTGTTGTAATCTCGATCTGTGTATTATATGAGTATTGTGCAACGAAGGCCTCAGCCATCTCATCCCAGTTCCTCTTAACATCATTATCTAACTTTGCATACCAGTTGGCGGCCACTCCTGACAGGGTTTGGCCAAACAGCGAGAGCTTCTGTAGTCTGGTTAGGCCCATTGGCCTCAAAATATCTGAAAATAGCCGGAGATGGACCATGGGGTCCCCAGACCTATCAAAACGGTCAATCTGTGGCATCTTAAATCTGTCCGGCAATGTTACAGCCACGTCAGTGTACCCGTCTTCGATGTCGGGGATGGCCTTTACCCCCTGTGACTTCTTGAAGAGCTTTTCCAGCTTGCTCAATTTCAGAGCTGTGTGGTCTACCTCAAACTCAAATGGAGAGTCCGGGTGGTGGGGTGTAAGATTCTTAGACAGTTGCGGCAGAAGCGGGGGCGGAGCTAGCCCCGTTGCATGGCTTGTGTCCTCTTGAACGTTCTGGACATTAGGCAGAGTATTTTGGGTGTTTGGGAGGGCATTACGGGATTTGGCGGGAATTGCGGGATTTGGGGATTCTGATAGATGCTGTTGAACAATGGAGCCCCTGGTGGAGGAGGGACCTGATGTGAAGCAGATGCTGCATTCTGCTGTTGCAGCCTGGTGATCAGCTCAGACTGCTGGGCCATGACAGCGGCCTGCTGCTTGGAGAACTCTGCCTGGCGGGCAGCATCCTCTTGCATCTGTCTCATGCTCTCATGCATTTGGCGCATCATCGCCTCCATCCCTGATGTATTCGGCGGGTCCATCTGAATAACTGGCAGATGTATCTCTATAGCGAAGCAATCTCGATTCGTATGCATTGCTAAAATTATTTCTTTGTCTCGGTAATCTCTGCTTTGATGGACTGCGCTTCCTCGGCCTCCTTCTAATAACCGGGGGTAGTGAATGGAACACCGGATGTCCGTCAACTAGATCCTCGGATCGAATAAGTCGGCGACCTCGTGTCCAAAGTGCTTGGGGAGTATCTAGTGGTTCGGAAGCAATCGTGCTAAAAACTTGCCCTAGCAAAAAGATAATAAAGCGAAAAGGAAATAAATAACCAGAAAAACGGGCAGCATAACAGCTTAAGTTAAATACACACAACACACAGTCGGGCACACAACACGCAGTTGATAAAATTTGAAAATATCTTTATCCTCAATAAGCGATCCTTTGTTCTGTATCCTTTGTTTCCCAAAAGCTGAACCGGTATCCATGAGACAAGCGATTCTCAAATAGTGGTGATGCCCGCAGGCCTGATGCCCAAACTCAACTGATACATGCATTCCCTGTAGAGACGTACTCTAACAAGCACATAGCAGATAAGTGAGAGCCAAAACGCCCCTATGTTGGGGTAAGGTTTCCCTGTCCTATTTTGTCAGGAGCTAGGGTTTTACTACGCACACAGCGGCTTCAAACAACCTATAAACGGGTAAGCAACCTGTCCTAGTTTGGAATGGTCACTATGGATCCGAATATGCACTAGGTCGAATGGTCAAAAAGGGTGCCCTGGTAAAACCGGGGTTTGTGTTCCCATGCTGTCAGAGCCCAGAGCCGATCAGCCTTACGGACATGACTTGACAAGACAAGCCTCCGGCAAATCATTCGGGAATGGCATATGGCAAACACGGTGTCCTAGGCGCACCAATGCAAATGCAATGCAAAGAAACACACAAGTGTAGTCAAAACCAGATATCATGAGTTCGAGTCAAGTTCTCTAAATCCCGGTGAGTCGCGAAGCGTAGGCGTCCCGAGCATCCGGGGAAGGGAGTGCAGTCCAGCTCGGTTCGATATTGGGTCACTGATTCGAAGGACTCAAATGTCACGGTTCTTAATCTTGAACCAAAGAGTCCAGATCCAGCAAATCGTTTGAAAGCAGATTTTTGAAAGAAGTGCCAAACATGGATCGCCGCCCGGAATCTGAGTCGCCACCTAAATATTTTATTTTGGGAAATTTAGGAAACCACGGCTCGGTGCCAAAAGGTCGCGTGTCCGTCATCACCAAAGTTGCCTCGGCTCGGGAACTTGGATACGATTGGGGAAAAGGTCGCCGTGAGCACCCCCACTCGCCCGGTCAAAGACCGGCCTCTACTAACCATGATATCTGTTTTTGAAAACATTGTGAGTTCTTATTCCGGTTATTAGCCTAGGTTACTATGTGATGCGCACAGCATACAAGTATAGACTGAATCGCCTGAATTGGAACAAAACATTTCATGTTTGTTTGTTTTGCAAATGGTTTGATGGTGCTACCCGTAGGTAGGCTAAGACGCGGATTTGCCACCCTCGGGTGGGCTTAGAAAACATGATTTTGCCACTATCTGGTGGGCTTAAAACAAACATTTGATGAATTGTCCAATTCAAATAACTCAACCTCCACCCACAGGCATTCAAGGCAGTTATATCACATAAGCACATAGCCTCATGGTAAGCATGCTATTCATGGCAGTCACTCATACGCATGCAAGGATGCTAAAGCATAAAAACTTACAGAGTACTCCAAGCCAAAACAGGAAACTGATTAGAAATCATGCATGGTCCTAAGTATACATAAATGCCTAATGCAACACATGCAAAAATGCAAACTATAACAGGTTCGGCTATTCTAAACATGGCATATGAAATGCTACAGCTATCAAGTATTCAATTTGGAATTGAAATACAAATGCAGTTTGTATGATCTTGGCCGGCAGTGCGTGCAAGCAGATGAATGATGCAAACATGTTGTCATACTGTATGCTAATTGAAATATGCCCTATATCTAACCATCATAAGCGGGTAAATAAAAGGGAAGAAAGACGTGGGGTTGGAAAACATACATCACACTCACCCACACTTATTACAATTATGCCCTCGCTGAGGGTCGAATAAATATCTGATCCGAAATAAAAGAATAATCTGATCAAAATATTACAGTCAAATAAATACAAATTCCTAATTAATTTACAAATTAACTAAGAAAGTCAAAATTGGCATGTAAGCGAGGGTCGCCTTGACTCGCTCGGATAATGAAATGATGCATGTTGAGTTGCTTTGCGGAAATCCAGGATGCCCCAATTAGCCTCTGTTTGCAATGTTTTTGAAATCGTACAAATCCGGAAAGTTGCGATTCTTCATTTCTTCAACAGAGAGGCGAAAGGGCATAGCAATGTATTTCACAAATATATGCATGCCTCGATCCTCGTGCCACCAATCACGCATCTCGATGCATGATGGCCGAGGAGTCGGATTGCACAACTCAATATAGGATGAATGCATATGAATGCTACAACAAAACCTAACCCCATCATGGGCAATCCGGAGTGTCGGTGACTTGGGAATTGAGACCCGTTCCGTCACTCGGAGTACGGAACGCGCCTCGTTTCCCGTGCCCGGGCTAACTCCTATCCCGAACACGATGCAATATGCATGACATGCAATCCTAACACACATAATGCTATGAAAATGAGATGCCTCGAAATGCATGCATGCGGGCACGCAAACCGAGGCGATGATCCTAAGGCATGAAATGGCATACGCAATGCAAATTGGACTTACACTAACACGAGAGAGCCTCAGCCACACTCACATAAGAGGCCGGTGAATGAAAATGAAGTGCCTCGAAATGCGTGCACGCAGGCACGCAAATTGAGGCAATGGCATATGCAATGCAAGGAGACTAATATGGCATAAACAATGCAACATGGGCTTACACCAACATGAGAGAGCCTCAGCCACACTCACACAAGAGGCCATCAGATAAAAGTGAAGTGCCTCGAAATGCGTGCACACGGGCATGCAAACCGAGGCAATGACATAAAGGCATGAAATGACATGAAATATGATATACAATGAGACTAAAATGAGATGTCTCGAAATGCGTGTCCACGGGCACGCAAACCGAGAAAATGGCATACGGAATGCAACGGAACTAAAATGAGATATGCGATGCAATATGGGCTTACACCAACATGAGTGAGCCTCAGTCACACTCACACAGGAGGCCAATGGATGAAAATGAAGTGCCTTGAAATGCGTGCACACGGGCACGCAAATCGAGGCAAAGGCATACGGAATGCAAATGACATGGAAAATGCAAATTGGGCTTACACTAACATGAGAGGGCCTCAGCCACACTCATACAGGAGGCCAATGGATGAAAATGAAGTGCCTCGAAATGCGTGCACACGGGCACGCAAACCGAGACAAAGGCATACGGAATGCAAATGACATGAAAAATGCAAATTGGGCTTACACTAACATGAGAGGGCCTCAGCCACACTCATACAGGAGGCCAATGGATGAAAATGAAGTGCCTCGAAATGCGTGCACACGGGCACGCAAACCGAGGCGATGGCCCTAAGACATGAAATGACATGCAAATGAGACGTAGCATATGGCATATGAAAAATGCAAATTTCAGCAGCCAAAATGATGCAAAAACAGTCCCCGAATTATAGCAAAATTACACCCGATGCCCGAAATGCTATGCTAAGTGCCCGAAATGGCCTACAGCTATGCCAAACATGCGCAATATGGACATCACATGTAAAGACAGATTCTAGGCAGCCCCTAAACTAGCATTTTTCCAGTGCAAAGCATGGCCAAACAACAATCACAAGTATGGCAAAAATAGCATGCAAAAATGGGGGAAAAGAGGGGAACAATGAACCAGGTGGTATATACAACGCTCAAACTGAAAAATACAGTTCTACAACATTAAAGAGGGACCAAAAATATGCACATTTACATCTTATGGAAGCCCTCAAAACAGTATATAAATACGGCAAACATAGCATGCAAAATATGGACCAAAAGAGAGCTATAACATGAGGTATCAAAAGGATGGACCAAAAAGCCTTGGAACCTTAACAAAACATGACAATAAGGCCAAAATAAGACTCTTTTCTAGCCTGATGAAGGCTCAAAACAGAATCTAAACAAGCCCAACAAAGCATGCAATTTTACGGTAAATTGAAGGACTTGTGAAACAAGTATAAGATAGAGTGGCAAAACAAGGTTGAGCCCTTCTTCAATGTTGAATAGGGGCTCAAAATAGGCCTACTCACAGTATATTTCATGCTCGAAAACAGATCACTCATGAGCTAAAAATAGCATGCAAAAGTAAGAGTAGAACATGAATTCAAAGTAACTTGCATATGGAGCATGAAAACAGGGTTAAGCCCTTCTTCAATGTTGAAGAGGGGCTCAAAATAAGCACAATATCAGTTCATGAGATGCTCCAAATCAGATCACACATAGGCCAAATATTCAATGCAAAATAATGGCATATAAGAGGATATTGAAGGAAGTGTAAAATAGAGGGCTCAAACAGGGTTGAGCCCTTAAACAAACATCAAGAATAGCTCAAAAGAGGGCCACTTTCAGTATTGGTCGGAGCTCAAAACAGTGAGAAACTAGGGTTAAGAAAATAGGCAAGAAAATGGTGTAAAAGAGAGGGATTGAGACTTACCCTTGAAGACCTTTCTTTCCTTGCTTCTTGGCTTGAATTTGCTGGTCCTTAGCCTCTGAAAAACCTTCCTTTGCTGCTGAAATGGAAGTAGTGATGGTGAGGCTTGGTGTTGATGAAGGAATGAGCTAGAGACTTAAAAGTTTTGAGGTTTTTTGGAGATGGAGATGGAATCAAATGGAGATGAAGTCTTGAGAAGAAATTTGCTAACCCTCACAAAGAAGAGGGTCAGCCCCTTAAATGGGCAAGAAAGGGGTGTAAAAGGGGAGGGAAATGCACCCAAGCTTTCCCTCCCAAAATATCCCCCGGAGGGCAAAGATATTTGGAGAAAAAGGCACACAGCTGTAAAGTGCTCAAAAGGAGAAAGCAGGCCGGCCAGCTACTTTTCTTGAAGATGGCCGGCCGGGCACCCCACTGGTCGGCCAGCCACTCCCCATGGCCGGCCGGCCAGGGCTCAAAGATGAAAACAACAATTAATGGCCGGCCACCAATTCTTGGTGTCCTCCCAGGGGTGTAGAACAAGACCCCTAGGTTAGAATTTGGCACCGAAAATGGTGTTCGGCCACGAAGTGGGTATCTGAGACCCCAGCGTTCCTCGAAAGGGAGTAAATGAGATGCATGCCAAAAACCGAAAATCGGAGATGGTTGGGCAGTCCCGAACCGAGGCATACGGCCTGACGGCTCCGAAAACCGGGAACCGGGCTCCGAAATAGGCAAAATGGCCTACGGCCACGAAAAGTAGCCCACGGCCACCGAGAGATAGTCTACAGGACCACTCCCTCCCATCAGGAAAGAAAACAGAGAAAATCGAGTCTGGTTCGCAAACCGAGGCAAGGCACAGAAGAGAGTTCGGAAGTCCGGAGGCAGGGCGCACGGTCGCGACTCTGAGACTTCTGAACGAGCACAATATGCAACATCATCGAGTGCTCAATCGGTGACGTCTGAGTCTTAAGGTCGGTCAAAAATGGGGTGTCTACACACACATACACTTTTTAATTTTTTATCTTCTTTCTTTGATTCAAGTTGCTAACTTTATCATCGGAGTGTCTCCGGTCGGTAACCTTGGTTGGGTGGCGCTGACTATGTTTATCTTTGTAGATCTATAGGGGTCAAGCTCATCTCTTCGTTAGATCTTATCAACAATCCATGTGAAAGGATTTTCTAGGTCTCACAATTGGCCTCATCTGTGAGAAAGAGCTAAAAAATTCAATAAAGAGAAGAGTAAACACCACCTTTAAGGTGCTCGAACTAGTGTACTGTAAGTAAATATGATCTGAATACCAATGTTAGTGATATCTGTAGACACCCAATTTTTGACGGTCCTCAAGACTTGGACGTCACCGTTTGAACACTCGGTGATTATCCATGTTTGTGTTCATCTCGAGTTTCTGGAGGCCTTGGCAACGCGCCTCGCCTCAGGACCTCTTGACTCGACTGCTTCGTGTTCAGTTTTGGCACCAAACACCTGTGTTTTTGCCTTGAAGGGTAGGGAAAGGCTTTTTGGCCATCCTCACACCTCATCGGCCCTCCCCTATCATCACCGGCTACACATGTTTGCCACCGGCCATTGTTTCTTAAAAATAATGGCCGGTCGGCATTATGTTTAGCCCACCGGCACTTTATTGTGCCGATGACCTATTTGGTTGGCCGAGACCTTTTCTTGAGGGGAGTTTGAACCTTTTGAATCCCCTGTTTTAGCTTCTTAAGGAAGCTTGACCCTTTTGAACTATTGGTTTAGCTTCTCCAAGAAGCTTGACCCTTTTTAGCTTCTCTAAGAAGCTTGAACCATTTTAGCTTCTCTAAGAAGCTTGACCTTGTTAGCTTCTCCAAGAAGCTTGACCTTTTTAGCTTCTCCAAGAAGTTTGAACCTTGTTAGCTTCTTGGAGAAGCTTGCACCTTTCTAGCTTCCAAGAGAAGCTTGCACCTCTTGAACCTTTTGCCTAGCTTCTCCAAGAAGCTTGGCTCTTTTTGTCTAGCTTCTCCAAGAAGCTTGGCTCTTTTTGTCTAGCTTCTCCAAGAAGCTTGGCCTTCTTCACCCCTTTGCTTAGCTTCCCTTGGAAGCTTGCCCCTTTTGACCCTTTTTGTGTTAGCTTCTCTAAGAAGCTTAGCACATTGTCTTGTTCTATATATAGAGAGCCTCTCCACCATTTTTAAGGGTTAGAAAAATCTGATATATATCAATATATATCACTCCCTCTCTATATCTCCCTCTCTCTCTACATTTGTGTAGGTTAGAAGGTTCAAAAGGGTCTAGTTCTTGGCCCCTTTTCACACCACCTCTCAACCACACCTCTCCATCATCCATCTAAGCTTCTTGGAGGCCATTTTCAGAGGCTAAGGAACTGGTTTTTGGGACCAAAGGCTGCTGTCCACGTTGGTCTACAAGGGTGAGCATCTAACCCTCTTTTATTCCCTGTTTTTGCACCAGATTTTAGCCCATCCTGCTTGCGGTTATGAGCTTTGTGTATAACATAAAAAAGTTCTATTTTTTTTGTTTTTAAGATACTTCATTAAGGACACTTTTGTGTTTGGGGTTGTTTACCCCCTCTTAGGCCTTGTTTGGCCTCTTATTTGTGCATTTTTTTGTAAGTTTCGGGACCACCTTGTATTGGCCCTCCCACCACTGAAATCTTGAGGGATTTCAGTGGTGGGGGTGGTGTTTTGAGGTCCTAACAAGGAGAGGGCCATCCCCTCTCCTTGTTGTCTTGTTTGCTTGTATTTTTGGCCTTACAAAGGAGCCTATATTTGCACACCTCTTGAGATCAGATCAGGCATTTTTCAGTGGGTTTTAGGACCCCTATAGGCCATTTCCAGAGCTGGTTTGGCCTTGTTGAATGTCCATCATGTGTGTGCTTAATAACCTCTTGTATAGCCCTCTAAAGGAGCTCATCATTTTTGCATGTGTTGGCTTCATTTCAGTGGTTATTTGAGCATGTTTTGGCATGGTTTATTCACTGATTTTTGATGGTTTGGTCAGATTCCATATGCATCATACACTTGCCATGTAAAACCATGTTAGCTAGTCAAATTCGCATGCTAATTTAGTCCATCTTGTTAGCACTTTTTGGCCATGCTTAGAACTGGAAAAGTCCATGTTTTGGGACTGCCAAGATTCTGTCTTCATGCTTCATAGTCCAATAATTCATGCTTTGTATAGCTGTAAGTCATTCCATGTGCCTAGTTTTGCATTTCGGGGTTCATCTCATGCATCGGGTGCCATATCTCCATGTTTCGGGGCTGTTTAGCATCATATTTTGGTACTGAAATTCACATGCTTGTATCCCTTGCCATGCTTTGGTAGAGTTGCATTTTTGTGCCTTAAGCTTGGTTAATGCATTGTGCAGGCATTCCATGTATTTTGTTGCCTCACTTGTATCATTATGGCCACTGTTTTGGACCTAGTAGAGAGCTGTCCAAGTTAGTGTAAGACCATCCTTTGCATGTTGATGCATGCTTACCTTGTGTGTTGTTGCATACTTGTGTGTTGTTGTATGTTTAGGTTGCTTAACATGATGGATGCCTTGCATACTTGTATGCTTAGATCACATCTTGTATGCTTGTTACTCCCATTGTTATTCCATATCTTGCATGCTTGCTCGCTTAGGTTGTGTGCCTAACATGCATTGTGCATTACTTGCTTGCATGCCCATATTGCATACTTAGTTAACATGCTTAGGTTGCATTGCATGAGCATACATACCTTGCCTCTTGAATTGAGTATGATAGAGGTTGGGTTTCACTTGTTTGTTTGATGTGCATCTCATTTGAAATCAAAATGCATACTTGGTTTCTTGAGCCATCACGCATTGAAATGCGCGATTGGTGGTCCGAGAATCGAGAACCATGTCCCCTTGAGTCACAAACATGATAAGGGATGTGTTGGTGCACACATGTGCTTGAAATTCTATGCCATGCACTACCTGTCCTCTGTTGCTGTCAAAACTGTCTTCTGCAAGAAGTTTTTGCCAACCGACAACATTTAATGCCGACCGGCCATTGATGAATGGCCGATAGCTTCATCCGCAGCCGGTGGACTTTTACCAGGGCCGGTGGCCATTTTCCTCAGCCGATGGTACTTTACAGTATACAAGGAACATGTCCCAGGACTCTGGCAATCTTTGGAGAGGCGGTGTAAACAGAGGCGATAGTGGCATGAATGCGGGTTTTCGGGCGAGACGGACTCGAGCATGCATCATCACACGCATTCAAAGGCGTTGCGACCATCTGATCCTTGCATTTAATTTAATCAGATTAGAAGTTTTGTAATAAGTAATTTAGTATTATTTATTCGGTTTGTATATTCTTTCGGTCTCTCCGAGTGAGAGCAAATTTGTAATAAGTGTGGGTGAGTGTGTATATGTCTTCCAACCCCCATTTCTTTCCTCCTTTTTATTTACCTGCTTATGATGGTAGATTAGGGCATATTTAAAATTAGCATACCTTATGCAATGCATGCGTGCATCCATGCATTTGTTGACATGCATCGGGCTCGGTACATCATACAAACTGCATTGTATTTCAATTCCAAATTGAATACGTGTTATTTGTAGCATCCCATATGCCATGTTTAGGATAGCCGAGCCTGCCTAGATTACATCTTTGCATGTGTTGCATTAGACATTTCAGTATGCTTAGGTCCATGCATAGATTTCTAATGAGCTTCTGTTTTGGCTTGGAGTACTAGGTGAGTTTTTATGCTTTAGCATCCTTGCACGTGTGTGAGTGTTGCCATAATAGCATGACTACCATGAGGCTAAGTGCTTATGTGATATAATTGTTTGAATGCCTGTGGATGGAGGTCAAATTACCTAGATTGGAATAATGCATTAAAACTGTGAGTTTTAAGCCCACCAGATAGTGGCTTGAGGGTGGCAAAACCTGTATTTTAGCCTACTTGCCAGTAGCAAACCATTTTCAAAACAAACATGTAGTGTTTTGTTCCAATTTAGGCGATTTGGTCTATACTTGTTTCTTTGTCATAACATAGTAATTCTAGGCTAATAACCGGAATAAGAACACATAATGTTTTCAAAATTGGATATCACGGTTAGTAGAGGCCGATCTTCGGATCGGGCGAGAGGGGGTGCTCATAGCTGACCTTCCCCAATCGTACCCAAGTTCTCGAGCCGAGGCAACTTTGGTGATGACGGACACGTGGCCTTTGGCACCGAGTCAGGGTTTCCTAAATTCCCCCATTAAAAAAATATTTAGGTGGCGATTCTATATCTGGCAAAGCAGTCCATGTTTGGCACTTCTTTTCAAAAAATCTGTTTTCTCAAACGATTTGCCAGAGTTGGACTCTTTGGTTCAGATTAAGAACCGCAACAAACAAAAAAGGAGAGTCCGAACTGTAGCGCGAGGCCCCCCCGCGGGGGACGTCTACAATATCATTTTATACAAAATCAAATTTTAACCAATCTCTTTATAAAAAAGTAGTCCCACAACTAGGTCTTTGTCTTCTTTCTTTTTGATTATGTTTATGATTAAAGTTTAACCTTTATGTGTGTGTGTGTGTATATATAAGTTTATAATCATAGATTTTGTAAAACCCTTGTTCAATATTAATCTTGCCAAGAAAAGTTGAAAAACCAAGATGAAGTTGGTAGATTTACAATTGGGTCTTGGTACTCTCTCTAGGAGAGTGATCGGCAAATTAAAGAACATGAAGGTTGCTGAATAGGAGCATTGGAAAGCCGATCTGAGTAGTCCATTTCAACAAACAAAATCATTGACAGCAGCCATCACAAGCTTGCCGAGTCATTAACAAAATCCTTATGTAGTGATCATAATCTCACTGACTCAAGATCTGACTATCACAACTACGCCTACTCGACAACATCAAAGAGTCGAATTACATCGATAAAGCTCAACGATGAGATTACTTACTCGGCGAAGTGCCTATCTATAATGCTTGACAATTTGGCAACAGAATTCACTATTCGGCAACATTACTTAATCGGCATCACCACTGGCCCATTAACTTGTCTGTTGAAGCTCATTCATCCTCTTCTGCAGCATATAGGTCAATCGACAACGCTGAATAGCTATCAACTTACCGAACTCGCACAAATTAGCTGGATTATTTTTTGACACTTGGTGCCACAACTCCATCATCAAGCTTATTGGCAATGATAATCATCACACAATGCATATATCTTTAATCATGTCGGCTACAATTGTGATGCCGAGAACCAAATCTAGTCTAGTTCTCTTTTTGGAGTCACATCTCTGCAACCTATCAAGCATATGTTAGCAAACATTTCGTCTTCTAGAAACAACAACTCGAGAATGAAATGTCATTAAATCAATCATTATAGATAGCCACTTCAGCGAGCAATTTGGTTAATACATCAGTTAACATTGAATCCGAATAATTTGCACAGCTGACCGAGCAAAAATCAAGCTTGACACTTTGCTAAGTATCTACCAACTTCCCAACTAACATGTGATCTATGAGTATAAGGATAAGAAGAGTAGCACAATTGTGATCTAAACGTCGTAAATTAGTTATTAGCATTTAAAAATAGTGTCCAATTCATCCGATCGTTAATTCAATGCACCATGGGTTACTTCATTCAAAAGACATCAAGAATTACGTACTGGGTCTATACTCTCTCTCTCTAGAATCCGATAACCATTTCTTTGTTAAGCGGTCTTCGAAACTTCCATTTACACTGATATTGTTAGTCAAACCAACATCCATGGCCCGATCATGTGAGTTTGACTCAGTGACTAATTCCTTAGCGAAGTTCAACGCGATGGTTAGATCAATCCCTCGAGTAATTTTCACGCCGCCGCCAACTGCAAATTCAATTACATTGTGAGCTTCGCCACGCTCTTTTTCCAAACACCTTCTTCAATTGATCACACTTCAACCGAGGACAAGAGTCGAACAATACCCACAAAAAAAAAGAGGTAGAGCAATCTTATTTTTGGTCAACTTTCAGAGGTTGAATAGCATCCAAGTAGTGGCGGAATAAGGCGTCTAAATAGTGGAGTGAACACTAGGCCAAGAGATGAATCCAATATCGAAAAAATAAGGCTAATTGGACTTAAAACGAGGGAGCTACAAGGGGTCAAAGTCAAGAGTTTGAATCTAAAAAATTCTGCTTTTCACGATGTGTTGTATGAAGAAGATGACATAAGGATTTATCGTGTACTTCTCCGCGCAAAGTGCTCCATTGCATCTTAGCGTGTTCAACCTAATCAAGTCGTTTGATAACTTCAAGGAAGCTTTCCCTTAAGTTTTTCGCCGTGTAGAATCCATTTTTGGAGCCCTATTTTGTAAATTTCGAGTCTCACATTGGGATCAATAAACTAGCAAATCAGGGAGGTTAAATGATAAATCAACGGTCAGATTGTGTGCGATCGACATGCAATTTCAACAGTAGGCTAATGGAGCTACGCCAAAATCATCCATCTTCGCCGATCATTCAGTTATCACCTTGGCCATACACTGCCAAGTATGGCAGGACCCACAACTTGAATCTATTTTACTTTCGGCTCCGCAGCATTTTTCATCTTCTCAAAATAAGATAATAAATAAATAAAACTACAATTATTAATTCATCTATTTCTTTTGAAAAAATCTCATGATTTAATTTGAAGTGCATCAACATTTCTCGCTATCGTCTTGGCATAGAATTAGCATCCCGGCTTCAAATTTGTCAAGATTTCGAAGGAGTCGAAATCAAAATCTAAATATACCAAAGGGTTCATGTTGACTAGAGGAGTCCAAATCTAAAAACTAGAAGTGCCAAAAACTAACCAATATTCACCGATGATTGTGAAATAGATCAAATTTTCAATTTTTTTTTTTTTTTTTTTTTGCAGTTGTCGAAATCCAATTTTGACTATACCAGTGTGAAGTACTTATCAAGAGGAGTCCAACGCAAAATATCATGTCGAAATCGGAGCTACAACGAAGCCATACGGACTTGTCAAAGTTTATCCCAAAAGTTAACTGTTCTGTAGGAGAAGACGACGAACCAGATAGCCAATAAAGAAATTATCCTGTGTTTTGCGGTTGAGTTACAACTAGTTAATCTAAAACATCCGATCTATTTTGGCTAAACTTAAGCCATCTAGAGTCTAATTACAACAATCCAATAGTCGTTTCCATCTATTTGGCACATTCCAGGCGCATCCATATGGTCATAATTTACAAATTCAATTAAAAAAATTACATATTTTATTTTGAGCCCAACAACCAAAATTGAGTACAAACCGAGTGCTATTAATATCACCTCGAATATCACGAAGCGTCCTACTTTGTCTCGGCTTCATTTCGATATCGCCACGGTGAAGAACAAGGGCAAGGAATTTGCTTCAATAATTTGTTATCAACTTACTCCTCGGCAATTTTGGCCAAAGTTAATCTACACTCCTTCTGAATAACAAATATTATTCGAAAGCAATGGGACAAACATACGATACATATAATGCAGGACTAGCTTACTCTAATTTGGTACAACCACAACTCATACTAGCTCAAGGGCAAGAAATCAAGGTAACAATCTACTTCAATTTGACAATCTGCTTCAATCTGCTCCCAAAATCCACTCAACAATTCCTTACAACTGCGCAATGCTATTTTTTAATGCTCTAAGTTTTTCTATTTTATACTTTTTGATAATTAACAAGTCTACATCATTTGATACAAGCAATCAATGACACAAGATGTATTATTCAAAATCCTTACAATGTTTGAAATTGATCGCCACTTTAAAATCAACAAAAGCCTCCGACTATGGAGCAATCTCCGTGCTCAACACAAAGCGCCATTAACAAAAGCCTCTAAATACAGAGCAATCTTCGTGCTCGGTATGGAGTGCCATCAGGAAAAGCCTCTGAATATAGAGCAATCTTCATACTCAGTATGGAGCACTATCAACAAAAGCCTCCGAGTTCAGAGCAATTTCCGTGCTCGGAGCGCCATCAACAAAAGCCTCATAATACTGAGCAATCTCCGTGCTTGGCACAGAGTGCCATCAGTAAAAGCCTCTGAATTCGGAGTAAAGCCCTAATTTTAAACATACATACATTCATATAGTCATTCATTAATTTATTAAAGGTGTTCTTTATTGAGAGACTTAACGTTTATTTGAATAGCGTAACTTGGCAATAAAAACTCTCATTCTTTTTACTAAAGACAATAAAAGTTTTTAGGCAATTGTGGTGGCCCCAAAAATACCAGATTATTGGGGGTAACCCAAACAAGTCTTAATAATAGGTCCAACCCAAATAAGAAAGTTCATCAAACAAATATCACATTCCCCATCTATAAAAGGAAGGTATCACATGGAATAGAGGTATGCCTCATCTCTGTACAACATAGCACATACATACTCTTCAATTCTTCATCTTCTTTCTTCAATTCAAGTTGCTAATTTTATCATCAAAGTGTTCTCGGCCGGCAACCCTGGTTGAATGGCGTCGACCATATTTATCTTTGCAAATCTACGGAAGTCAAACTCATCTTTTCGTTAGATCTCATCAACAATTTATGTGAGAAGATTTTCTAAATCTCACAATAATAAATTTGAACATCATTAATATTAATAGTCCTTCATAAAATTCTAAGTAACCCTAATTTTTTTTAGTTAAAAAAAAAAAAAAAAAAAAAAAAGAGCCCAGTAGACCTTTACCTTTTTTGTTTTGTTTTGTTTGGTTTGGTTTGGTAGGTAGTAATAATTCATTAATGACAAGAAGATGTACGGAACCACCAGGCTGTGCTACCACGTTATTACAGAAAAAGTCTATAATAAACGCCTTAAAGTTAAAAAAGTAAAAAACTTTTTGGTAGATGAATTTAAAAAAACAAATTTTAGTCATTAAATTTTAAAAAGTAGGAAAATTATTTAATAATTTCAGAACACCACGTGATTATATTTTAAATTAATCGTCAATTACTTAGTTCCTATGTTATTCTTCCATCTCCAACATAAATCGTGAGCCCATACTCCTCTCTACCAATTAAAACTTTATGGAGCACCAAGTGTCTACACTCTAGAAATATTGAATAATCACTCCTAGTGTAGAAGGGTCTAAAAGTAAAATAAAAATAATTAATCTTTAAAAAAATCACTAAATATAAAAAAAAAAAAATTTAAAACTCATTTGTGTGTGTGTGTGTTTTTTTTTAAATTTTTAATTTTATTTTTACTTTTTTGGTCAATCTAGTTGAGTAGAACCTAAGATGTAAATTTTAAAAATAAATAAATAAATAAATCACTAAGGATTTTTTTTATTTATTTATTTTTAAAGGTTAACAAATAAGTCACAAAAAAATTCCTTGTACTAATTAACATTAAAACTCCTAATTTTTCTTTGTTGAAGTAAATTACTTGTTTTGCTAAAGTAAATTAATTATTAAATGAAAAGATTTTATTAATAAGTTTTCCGAGAGTACTATTGTATATTATTTATAATAGTGTGAAACATAAACAATTTACAACTATATTAAACTTTGTTTATCAATATCCATATATCATAGACCATTCACTTAACATTAATGGGGTATATTGCACTAATCTTTTTTTGAAATTTAGAAAAAATACATTGAGTTTCACAAGTTTAGCATATTCACACTAAATTTCTTTAAAATTTTAAATCACACAGCACTTATTTCTTTTTTCATCAGTACTTTCATAGTCATATTAAAAAAAAAAAAATGATATTATTATGACATTTATATTAACATGTGTATTTTACCTTTATTTATTTCTACGTTTACATATTATCTTACTTTAATTTGATTAAAAATGAAATCGATGCAATTATATCAAATTGGTAAGAATTTATTATATATATATTCTTAAATTTAAAAGTGGTCAATATGATTTATCCAAAATATATTATTGAAATTATAAATATTTAAAGGATTATTGCTTGAGTTTTTGATTGTTTTGATGGATTTACATTTTGAAATCAGAATCTATCTTATTCAATTCAAACTGGACCATGTTTTTTGAACTCGCCAGATTTATTACAGGTCTCGTCTCAATATTTTGAGTTGTTCATTTTTTAAAACACATGTAGATGATTCATAAAAGAAAATTAGGTTGATCCGATAATAATAGCTACATTTTTGTTTTTTTAAAAAAAAAAATCCAGTTTTTGAATAATATTTATTGTTTTTTTAAAAAAGAAATTACAAATAAATAACATAAACAAATATATCTCTAATTATCAAATCAATCAAATTTTTATATAAATAATTTATATATTATAGTTCAAAAAAGGATAAATTACAAATACACCCCTGAGATTTACTTAAAATACGAATTATCCCATGTGGTTTGAAAAATTACAAATACCTCCCTGACAGAATTTTTTATTTAACAAAATTAATTGAAAAAGTAAAATTTCTAATTGTTCACCTATATAATAATAAAATTATGTGAATTATTAATTGAAATAAAATTTTAACATTATTAAAAACTGTTAATTAACTTGATGATTTATTAATTATTTAAACTTATTTTATCTTTTAATACTATTTTAGTCTGAAAAACTTAAAAAATCTCGTTCCAAAGCCCCATTATATGCCCAAACTGCACAATTCAGTTTACAGTCAGAATATGGATCCTCACTTTTTTTTGGGTAGAAACTTGCGTGTTTTGGTTGGATGCTCGTTATGTTGATCACCAACGCGTTTTACCGCCTGCATTTTGTCAAAAGCCAACTAATAGAGAAAAAAGTCATAACATCGACCGATTTTAGAGAAAACTTCTATTTTCGCATTAAATATTTACAAAAAAATATTAAAATAAAAGTTAGACTTATTTTATATTCACGTCTCAATATGAGATAATTTAAGAAATTCATTGAGCTTATTACGAGTCTCATTTAGATGATCTAAATTATTCATTTTGTAAGGGTCTCAATTTATCGTCCATAAAAAAAAAAAAAAAATTTAATTTGATATGATAATTGTAACATTTTCATTTTATTATATTTATCTCCAAAAAAATAAACGACAAATATATTTTTTAAAAATGTATCAAATATTTTTAGAGATAAACACAATAAAATTAAAAAATTAAAATTATCAGATCAATATAATTTTTTTTTTTTATATGATATACATTGAAGATTCTAAAAAATGAACGGTTTAAAATATCAAAATGGAATTGTAGTGGCCCCACAAGACCTTCAAATTTTCTTATATTGAGATTTGCATAGAAGAAAAACAAAACTCTTAAAATAATAATGTGATAATGTTATTCTTGAAAATAAATTTATTTTTATGAATTTTTTTATTTTAAAATAAAAGGTACACATTGAACCACATAGTTATATATACAAAATTTTATATGAATTTTTTATTTGTATAATCATTAATCATCAATTTTTTGTTTATTTATTTTTATTTTCTCATGCAACGTTTAAATCATTTCCACATTTTGATTCGTTGGACAAAAAGAACACAATCTATGTTCTCTTACGGTAATACATGGATTTTGACTCTTACTAATAGTTAGTTAGTTAATTTTCTTTTCTTTTTAAAAGACTATCCTAATGGTTGATTGTTCGAAGTGTTTGATGTTTGTCTAGTCTAAATTAGGGGAAATTAATATTCAATGGTAGGTGAGGAAAAAAAATATTAAAATGTGAAAGCTTTGAAGATTCAATTCTTCATTGTGTTTTTATACACACACACCAAAATAAAAAAGTAAAAAAAATTAATCACCATAATTTTATAAATATTTTCAATCGAGTATATGAAATTGTAATTTCCCCTAGAAATTATTGTGGCCGGATGAGATTATCTATCTCATACTTTATATCATGCTTTGTCAAAAATATTTTTAATCTTTAATTTTGATCAAGTAACGATATGAAATGAATATAGGATAAGATAAAATGTGACAGATAATTTGTGCTCAACTATCTCCCTATCACTACAACATTTTCTTAATTTAGTGGCATTTGAAAATGCTACAAAACTATTGGTTTAATGACATTTTTTAGTCTTGTGACATTTTGAACAAGTGACATTTGTATCCGTGCCATGGTAGATACTTGCAAGAGCCACTACGCCATCATGGGTAAAAACTTTCAATGACATTTTGATGTCATGGTAGATATTATTTGTGGCACTATCAAGCGCTATTAAAAAAGAGTTAGTGACACTTATAAGTGTCATTACAGCATCAAGACTAAAACATTTCAGTGATACTTTAATGTCATGGTAGGCGCTATTCGTGACGCTATTAAGTGCCATTCGTGACAATAATTCGTTGTAGAACAATTTGATCCACTCTTGCGGAGACTCGAACTGCTAGCCTCTTGCACCATAAACCTTATACACCACACTCTTCCCACTACACCTCTGTAGCACCACATGATTATATATGCAACATATATTATTTTTATAGTACATACATCCATATTAATATAAAAGTATATGTATAAACATAATTATTTTATTGAACATAATTTATGTAAAATAAACTACTTACTAGCAAAATAAAAAAAGACCACTTTTGGTGACTAAAAATATTTTTTAGTTGCCAATTCTATACTTTTGACTGTTAATTATTTTTTAATTGTTAAAAAACTTAACTTTTGCCGACCAAAATCGGATTTGGACTTCATATTTCTTAAACAACTGTAGATAAAACCGGTTCAATAACCATTGGTTCCTAAATGAACCCAGCACGTTATCTTACACTAAACTAAATTAGGTGATGGAAGCAGATTCTCTCCGGTATACTAAAAAAAGATGTTGTTATGGTTTGTGGTATTTATCATAGGTATTTTAATGATTTAAATTATTTGTGTTGTAAAATCTTGTATGTAGATCATCTATAAAAAATTGAGATTGATAAAATATTTATAAAATTGAATGTTTATGAATGTTACATTAATCTAATTTTTTCATGAATGATTTATATACTAAACTAAAAAAATAAACACTTCAAATTGTCAGAGTGTGATTTGTGGTAGGACCACAAGCCACAAATGAAAAAATCGATTCCCTTGCAGGGACTTGTATACATATCCATATATAAAAATTACTCGTATAAGTGTTACCCATCTGATTATGTATTTTACTAATAAATTTGTCTATGTTTGAAGACAATTCATTATTTAGAAAAAAATATTAATTGTTGAATTTATTCAATCATAATTCTCAATTATGTATATATATAAGACATTTTTACACCATTAGATTTAGAATAAAACTATACACATTAATTAGTATACCAATTAGTGTACTAACAGATTATGTGATATAATTTTAAAGGTTTTAAATCTTTGTAATTTGTATAATATGTATAGTATCACTTTTAGATTTATTCAATTTTAATGATGTTACCTATAAAATTTGTTAAAAATTTATTTTTTCTATTCAAAAAATTTTATGTAAGGAGCGTAAAACTTTTACGGATATCATAATTTTAAGGAAATACCAAGATCAATAACAAAGTAGTCCCACTATTTATATCATTATGTTTATATATATTCCATTCAATAGTACTATATATCTACAAATATATATATATATATATATTTAAAAATTTATTTTAAAAAAGTATATTTATTAACCATAATAATTTTAAGTACGACTCATATCTTATCAATAATTTTAACCATAACATTTTCCTTTTGCATTCGTACTTTGTTTACCCATCATCTTTTGCATTTGTACTTTGTTTACTCGTCATCTCTTCTATGCTTACTTGCCAAGTTGTCATCCTCATCCGCCTATGTTCAACTTAAGCCAACTTGTCACCCATATTTCAACTATATAAAGAGGCCACCTTCACAACCTATCGAACCAAGTTCAAGAAAACAAACCACCCAACAATGGCAACCAAGTTTGAAATATTATTCATACTCTTTGCATCCTTCTCTTCATTCCTCTCCTCTGCCTCATCATCTGTCGCCTCGGACGACATAAACCAGTGGTGCAACAAAACCCCATATCCCGAACCATGCAAATACTTCATGAGCAATGGCTCTCACAATTTTGTACCCAAACAAAAATCTGAGTTCAGAAAGATGGCCATGCAAATAGCCATGGAGAGAGCTCTCAATGCCGAGACTCACACTAAGTGGCTCGGGTCCAAATGTCGCAATGAGCTCGAAAAAAATGCATGGTCTGATTGTTTGAAGCTCTATGAGAGCACAATTCTCCATCTCAACAATACACTAGACCCTAACACAAAATGTTCTGATTTTGATGCTCAGACGTGGCTCAGCACGGCTTTGACAAATCTTGAGACTTGTCGAGCTGGGTTCATTGAGTTAGGTGTCTCTGACTTCATGTTGCCTCTCATGTCTAACAATGTTTCGAAACTAATCAGCAACACTTTGGCTATTAACAATGGCTCAACCGAGAAACAAACGTATAAAGAAGGTTTTCCCACTTGGGTTTCACCTGGAAACCGCAAGCTGTTGCAATCGTCATCTCCAGCAGCAAATCTCGTGGTGGCTCAAGATGGTTCGGGGAATTACCAGACCATTCAAGCAGCCCTAGATGTCGCGGCGAAGAGGAGCGGCAGTGGGAGATTTGTTATACATGTGAAAAGTGGTGTTTATAAGGAAAATATTGAGATTGGCAACAAAATGAAGAATATTATGCTCGTTGGTGATGGCTTGAAAAACACCATTATCACTGGCAGTCGAAGCGTGGGAGGAGGTTCCACCACCTTCAACTCTGCAACTGTTGGTAAGGATCTCACCTCTCTTACATATATATATATATATATTTATTTTTTAAGGTGTTTTTATATTATTAAGTAGTGCATAATTTTCAAAATAATTAAAAGTCAAGACAACCGTTATTTTGATCACACCTATGAAAAAGAACAGAGTCTATCAACATCACCAGTGCATAGCAAAATTTAATGAAAGCATTTGATTATGTCAAATTTACTATTTTTTTATATGTCAAACACTAACGTTAAAAGTGTTAATTAGTCTACTGACAAACGTAGACATGTAATTCATCACTTGGCATGGGGGCTCTTACGATTTTTTTTTTTTTTTTTTTTTTTTGCAAAAGAAGTAATATTTTATTAAATAGATAAAGCATGATACGAAGGAAAGTAAAACATGAATTCTATAGGAAATCTTATATTAATAATATGAAAATCAGAAATTTTATGCATAAAAAAAGATTAAAAAATGTCCAAAATCTGAATTAGTGACGTAGATTTAATACTTGGTTTGGCGTGGGCGATGCTAGAATAAATCCAATGCACGTATTTCAAATGTTAGGCGGTTTAGTGATTTATTTATTTATTTATGCATAGCCTAACATGCAATTTTTTTTCAAGAGAAGTACAAAAGGTCATGAGAAAGATCATGCTACTTTCACTATTCTGTTCTTTTTCAAAATTAAATTTATTTAACTCGATATTCAATTTCTAACTGTCTTCGTAAATTTTTTCGTAAAAATTGGGAAATTCAGCTGTCGATGGTGAAGGATTCTTTGCTGGCGGCATTTTTTTTATTTTTTCATTCCACATGCTGATTGCATAGATGAATATATAATCAATTTATAATGCTGGTTATATTTTTTGAACAAAGTAAATATCTTTTGTTTAAATATATTATGAAGTCAAGAGTTCTTCATTGACAACTTAAAGTTTCCTTCATTATGAAACATAAATATTTTATTCATTTATGGTATGAAAATTCTACCTCTATAGAAGCATCTTTTATTAACTTAAATTGAAGGGACAATTAGAGATCATAACAACACTTTATAGATAACATTTCAAACCATAGAGTAAACAATTGCTAATTATTGATAACATATTTTATTTGCAGCGGTCACCGGTGGAGGATTCATTGCTCGTGATATAACATTTCGTAACACAGCTGGACCACAAAATCACCAAGCTGTAGCACTCCGATCTGGCTCTGATCTCTCTGTTTTCTATCGTTGTGGTTTTGAAGGATACCAAGATACACTCTATATTCATTCTCAACGACAATTTTACAAAGAATGTGATATTTATGGCACGGTAGATTTCATATTTGGAAATGCTGCAGTAGTTCTCCAAAATTGCATGATATATGCTAGAAAACCCATGAGCGGGCAAAAAAATACTGTAACAGCACAAGGAAGAACTGACCCTAACCAAAATACTGGCATTTCAATTCATAATTCTCAAGTCCTCGCTTCATCCGACCTAAAACCAGTACTTAGCTCAATCAAGACGTATTTGGGAAGGCCTTGGAAGCAATATTCACGTACTGTTTATCTACAAACTTACCTTGACACCTTGGTTGATCCTACAGGTTGGTTAGAATGGGATGGTAACTTTGCTCTAAATACTTTGTATTATGGAGAATATAAGAACTCAGGTCCTGGTTCTTCAACTAGTGGCAGAGTAAAGTGGGGTGGTTATCGAGTTATTTCTAGCTCAACTGAAGCATCACAGTTTAGCGTCGCAAATTTTATAGCTGGTCAGTCGTGGTTGCCTTCTACCAGTGTGCCATTCACTTCTGGCCTCTAATTGTATTGTATTTGATCAATTCATATATTTGTTATTGCTTTGTTCTTTAGTCTTTCCATTCTACACAAAACATAGGGAATCTCAGAAAGTGTATTTTTAAGATCTCAATAAAGAATAAGATGATTTTTTAACCTTTCTTGCTACTTCTTTCTCTCTAGCCTATCACAGACAGCGAAATTTTAACTCTTCAAGCCTATTATTGTTGTAAGAATTGTTATTTTGAACCAACCTCATGCAAGTGAGGCAATTCTAAAGAAAATTGGGCTCTCCTCTGTGAAAGGTAAATGAGTTTAGTTCTGAACATTTACAAAATAGTAACGACCAAGTGAACTCAGGAATATTTGACGGAACAATCGACAAACATTTATATTTGTGCTTTTGGATAATGTTACAGCCAGAAAACCGACAAACCCATAAAATTGTCTCAGAAAATAACTTTCAAATTTGATATGATGTGGATCATATTTACAATAAATTTGATCCATAAATTTAAGCTTTTAGGCATTTATCAATAATTAAAAACTATTATTTTTTAGTGCGTAACATTTTTTTTTTTCCTATAGTGCTCCTGCTGGGCTTGTTGAAATCATATGTAAGTAACACTTTAAGAGTAGTTTTTGTTAGAGGCCCATGTTGATTCACCTGGGCAGCCCATTTATATTGTAATGGGGCTTACAACAGGTTTGACCCATCTAGGAGCCTTGAATATTATCTTCAAATTCAATACAATTCAATATTAGATAACCAAATTATAAATTATGATTCCAAAACTGCATATGGTTATTTTTTCTTAAATATATAATAGTATAAAACTCGTGCTATGCACGGTAGATTCATTTCTTTTTTGAATTTTTAAATTAAGCAACATAGAAAACTTTTGAAAATTTATTAAAAAATGAAGGTGGGGTGAATCATTGAGTTCGTTCATTTTTTGTGTAATCGTAATATATATTTTTTATTTTTTAAATTTTATTTAAAATATCTGAATTTGTGAGAAAAATAAAATTTGAGATGGTAGATATTAATTGCGATAATATGGTAGTATTGATAGATTTTGATCCTGTAAGGTAGATTTGGATTTTGGATCAAGAATATGAGACAAATGTGATCCATAGAAAAAGATATAAAAGTTTTAGCTTTTTTTTTTTTTTTTTCTTTTCAGATTTATTACATTTTTCATAATTTGTCATAATATTTTAGTTTTAATAATAATAAGGATAAAGTATCTATATGTATATTTTGTCAAATATTAATAATAAACCTTGGTTTGTAGTATATATTAATCTGATGAATATAAGTTGATATTAAAAGTATTGAGAGATTATTGAGGAATAGTCAAGCTAGACATGGGTTATCTTACGATTTGATCAATCAATACAAATTGAAAGTCGGGCTCTGATTCGAGTTTGAGCTCAAATTGGGGCCTAGGCTGAGCCAGTCCAACGCTAAGGTTAACCTCTGCAAGCCTAAGCCAACTCCTAAAATCATTTTACTGGTCCAATCACGACATTTGTAGGCCAACAAATTTTGTTTTGGAAAAATTAGCGATAAATCTAATCTAAGAAGTATATATGATGTTAAATTCAATGGATATTTTTTGTTGGTGAGAGATTCACCATTTGTGAAATAGTTTGGTGAGAAGTTCATTTGTTAGTTTTATAGGACATTTTATTTCTAATGTTAGCCCCTAATTTATCTATTTATTTTTTGTTGGCTATCTTTCTAAATTTATATCTATTTGTTCAAATTATTTTCTATATATTCAAATTTGTATATATCTGTTCAATTTTTTGTTCTTTTCCATTCTAAATTTGTTCCTATCTGTCAAACCAAGTCTATCTGTCATCAAAAAAAAATTCTATCTGTTGAAGTTTTGTATCTATCTATTGAACCTACTCTATCTAGATAGAGATATATTTTTTTTTAAAAAAATTCTAACAACAATCTTCAATTTCTCTATGTTCCTATCTGTGAAAATTATTTATTCAAAAATCTGTTCAAAATTCCTATATGTTGAAATCATTTTTTCTATCTATTGAAGTTATAATATGGTTTTTTTTTTTTATTTGTTCAACACAGATCTATTGAAATTTACAAAAATCTTATCTATTTGTTTTATTTGTTCATCAACAACAATAACAACAACAACAACAACAACAATCATCATCAACAACAATTGCACAAAATAAATAAATAAATCTACCACAGATCTACCACACCCAAAAAAAATTTTAAAACAAAAGAAGATATAAAAAAAAAAAAAAAAAAACCCTAATGACAAATCTATGAATGCTATCTATTCAAAATTCTTGAAAGTCTTCTTCTTCATCATCTAGAAGACTTTCTAGATTTGAGCCTTGAACACAAATCTAATCCTTCAACAACAACAATAGATAGAAGAAAAACACATATTTTCAGATCTTCAAATATTCATATCTATACACACACACACATATAACACATGTAAAGATCATAACTCAGGTGATATTTATATATAAGAGAACCACCGTGAGACTTAGATTGAACAAGAGATTGAGAGCGATGCCGTTGTATAGAGTATAGAGGTGGCGGAGATTGGCCACAAATGTAGATTTTCAGGTTTGGATCTCAAATTCGCAGATCACTTGATGTTGGCAACTAAGGCGTCCAGGGCTGGCCCTAGGATGAGACGACTAAGGTGGTCGCCTTGGGTTCCCAACTAAGGGAATGTATCATGTCGTATTATTTCATAATTACTTCAATATTAGCTCAATTAATTTATTTTCATGTTATCATATGGTGTTATTTTGATTCGTGTCTGATTGATATTTAATGTAAAAACTTTCACTTTTAGTTAAAGCAAGTGTATGAAGAGATTAAAATTTTTCCCATAAGTTGAATTTTATAAAATTTATTTCTACTAAATTAAATTATTCATAGAATGTTTGATTTTAATTCAATTGTATTTTTCTAATTTAAAAAAAAAAATTGTATCTTATTACTATATATTTTTTACTAGATTGACTCTAAAATTGGTAACAAAAAAATACATATCTTAAATGAAAAAAAAGATATTAGCCTTCATTATTATTTTGTATATTTTTTTATTCAGTTAGATGGAGTTAAATAAAATATTAAAAAAAATGTCATGGCATTCCTTAGTGAACATTAAAATATATAACTAATAGTTATGTTATTGAGTCTTGTCATGCTTTGATTCATGTTGAAAAATAGTTAATCCTAACTTCCTAATTTTATATATTGCATGAGTTGTGGTGAAAATTCTCATCCTTACCCCAATTAATTTTAGTTATTATAGCATTGATAAGCTAAAAAATAAAGATTCGATTCAACTAAATGAAATTCAACTATTTTATATATATACATATATATATTTGATATTTAATTTTTGTTAAATTGTAATGCAATAGAAATAATTTTTTATCCTTTTTGTTTTATCCAAACAATTTATTTATTTATTTATTTATTTATTTTTGGGTAATGATATATAAATGGCCCAATTTTAAAAAATCACTTTAAGCCCCTAATAACTCAAGGCCAGCCCTGAAGGGGACATGTGACGAGCTCATGGTGGTGGTGGTGGTGGTGGTCAGTGGAGTTAGGGTAGAAGTTGAGGCGGCGGTGTAGCGGAGGTGAGGAGAAGAGAGAGATCGGCGATGGTATAGCGGTGCACTTGTAGTGGGATCGGCAATGGTGGGCTGAGGAGACCAGCGACGATGGACAGAGGAGATCGGCGATGGGCAGAGGTGAGAGAGAGAGAGAGAGAGAGAGAGAGAAGACAAATCAATGGAGCTCCCGCTGGCTGCCATGTGGAAACCGTGAGAGAGAAAATGATGAGAGAAGTGGGTGATAATGAAATTAGATTGAGTATTTTAATCATTTTGTACAGTTTTGTCTTTGTGGACATGACAAATTAGTGCCTGAATTTCTAGACAAAGAACATATTAAATTGGATTGTTTGCGCGACCACTTTTGTTGTTAAAATTTTAATGATTTTAAATTTTTTGAAGATAAACACACGTAAAAGACAAAAAATTTATAAATTGTTCTCATTGCCATATATTTAGGTTTACCAACAAAGAAGTGTTATGTGTGTATCCTTATTATTTATAAGGAAGATATTATAGAGTCTACTAAGAAGAGAGTTGGTACACATTAAATTCCATATGCCAGACTAGTAGGCTGGTATTTCTTGCATAACTTGAATCAATCAGATATAGTTGGTTAGATGGTTAGCTTGTATCAGAGGCATTAGGACTCTGCTTGTAGTTGTTTTTCTTGCTTTTCTTTTCTTTTTATTTTGAACTTTTGTGTACTGTTCATATATTAGTTACTTGTATACTTTTGTCCTTTAATGGATTGAATTGATTGTTCATCATCGTATTAGAAGCATTAAACCTTTGCTTGTAGTTGTTTTTCCTGCTTTTACTTTCTTTTGATTTTGAACTTTTGTGTACTATTCGATTGCTTTCCGGAGCCAAAAAAAAAAAAAAAAGGAGTTAGCTTGTGCAATACTACTAATATATATATATATATATATATCAATTACTTGTATACTTTTGTACTATAATGGATTTAATTGATTGTTCATCATAGCATCAGAGGCATTAGGCCTCTGCTTATAGTTGTTTTTCTTGCTTTTACTTTATTTTGATTTTGAAATTTTGTATACTGTTCTATTTCTTTCCAAAGCATCCCAAAAATATATATATATGGATAATTAGCTTGTGTAATACGACTGATATATATATATATATATATGTATCAGTTACTTCTAGACTTTTGTGCTTTAACGAATTGCATTGATTGTTCATCATGGTATCAGACCATCATTGAGCTTCCACGAGCGATCCACTGTTCTTCATCTTTGTCTTCAATAGCTTCTTCATCTATTTCATCTTCAACTTCGATGGAAACGTCATCCTCATTTCTGTCAATTTCTCCAAATCTTGGATTATTGATTTCTAATTTGAATTTGTTTGTTACAGTTAAGCTTTTCATAGTCTGGAAGAATTGATTGCAAAACATTCTTCATGCTACGAATTTGTTGAAGATTGTTAATGGATCGTATCTATGCCCTAGCCTCATGATTCGAAATTCAGTTCCTTTCTTCTTTTTGAGGGTTTGTTGTGTAGTAATCTTACTTCACCGATAATAAAAAACTTTTTTCCACCAGCCTAAGAGTAGAAGTATGAAGGCTTAAATCAAGTTTTTTCAACAGTGGTTACAACAATTTGAAATTCACAGTCTCAGTTACATTTGCATTTGCATTTGCATTTGCATTTAATGGTTTCAAATTACAAGTTTTATCTCTATATAGCTATTGTATTTTGAGAATTCAGAGTGTGGGAGAAAGAAAAGAGTTAAAGAGCAAAAGTGTGTTTCCTCTCCTTAGTATATTCTAAATATTTGAGTGAAATAAGTCTGTTTTCAGATTATAAATTCTCTCTTTTATTTGTTTTGTGAACCACCATAAGTGGTTTGCGCCCCACTCTCACCAATAGTGGTATCAAAGCACCAGGAAGGTCTGTTTCTTAAAAAAAAATAGTAGAACAAAGCATCGTTTTCAAATCTTGCCCAGAAATCAAAGTTGTTGAAATAAATTTTTGATCACATCAGTGTGTAGGTCTCATCGAGACAATCACATTGCAAAAAACCACGTTGAAAAACAAAGCCCACACGCACCCTACGCGCCGTCACCACTCGCAGCCATGTGCCCACGCACTTCCATGCGTCTTCTTCGCCCGAATTTTCAGAGTTCGACCCATCTGACGAACGATCCGATTCATTAGCTTGGATCTGGATCTGTATCCAAGAGCTGACGTTATTGACGACATCATTGTTAACATCAAACCGAACCACAAGCCGCGTGTAACAAGCCCGTGGGGGACCTTGCTACAGCTCGAACTCGATTTTGTTGTCACGGTTCTTAATCTTGAACCAAAGAGTCCAAATCCGGCAAATCGTTTTGAGAAAACAGATTTTTTTTTAAAAGAAGTGCCAAACATGGACTGCTTTGCCAGATATAGAGTCGTCACCTAAATATTTTATTTTTGGGAAATTTAGGAAACCTTGACTCGTTTGCCTAAGGCCACGTGTCCGTCATCACCAAAGTTGCCTCGGCTCGGGAACTTGGGTACGATTGGGGAAGGTCACTTTGTGAGCACCCTCGCTCGCTCGATCGATCAAAGATCGGCCTCTACTAACCATGATATCTATTTTTGAAAACATTGTGTGTTCTTATTCCGGTTATTAGCCTAGGTTACTATGTGATGCGCACAGCATACAAGTATAGACTGAGTCGTCTGAATTGGAACAAAACACTTCATGTTTGTTTGTGAAAATGGTTTGCTACTCGCAAGTAGGCTTAAGATGCGGATTTGCCACCCTCGGGTGGACTTAGAAAACATGATTTTGCCACTGTCTAGTGGGCTTAAAACAAACATTTGATGAATTGTTCCAATCTAAATAACCCAACCTCCACCCACAGGCATCCAAGCAGGTATATCACATAAGCAGTTAGCCTCATGGTAAGCATGCTATCATGGCAGTCACTCACACGCATGCAAGGATGCTAAAGCATAAAACTCGCCGAGTACTCCAAGCCAAAACAGAAACTGATTAGAAATCCATGCGTGATCCTAAGTATATAGAAATGCCTAATGCAACACATGCAAAAATGCAACTATAGCAGGCTCGGCTATTCTAAACATAGCATATGAGATGCAACAACTATCAAGTATTCAACTCGGAATTGAAATACAGATCACGATTAGTATGATCTTGAGCCGGTGCATGCAAAACAGATGAATGAATGCAAACATGCTATCATACTGTATGCTAATTGAAACATGCCCTAATCTAACCATCATAAGCAAGTAAATAAAATGGAGAAAGACGTGGGGTTGGATGACATACATCACACACACGCACACTTATTACAACATTGCCCTTGCACAGAGGGTCCAAATAAACAGTACAGTCCAAATAATACAGTCCAAATATGTATAAATCCCTAATTAATTTACAAATTAACTAAGAAAAATAATAAACTGGCATGTAAGCCAGGGACTGTCTTGATTTTTCTTCAGATGATAAATGATGCATGTCCGGGCTGCCCTTGATCGGAAATCCACAACGATGCCCCGATTAGCCTCTGTTTTGCAATGTTTTTTTTGGAAAGCGCGCCAAGCCTCGGAAGGCTGCTGATTCTTGATTTGCTGCAACAGAGAGCAGGAAAGGGGCATGGCAATGTATTTTCACAAATGTATGCATGCCTCGATCCTCGTGCCACCAATCACGCATATCGATGCATAATGGCCGAGGAATCGACTTGCATAACTTGATATGGAATGAATGTACATGAAAACTCAACTAAAACCTAACTCCATCATGGATAATCCGGAGCGTCGATGACTGGGGAATTGAGACACGTTCCGTTACTCGGGGTACGAAACGTACCTCGTTTCCCGTGCTCGGGCTAACTCCTATCTGTAGACACCCCATTTTTGACCGACCTTAAGACTCAGACGTCACCGATTGAGCGCTCGGTGATGTTGCATATTGTGCTCGTTCAGAAGTCTCGGCTGGCGGCCGCCGCCCTGCCTCGAACTTCCGAACCTCTTCTCTACCTTGTCTCGGTTTTTCTCTGTTTTTTTCTTTCACGAGGAAGGAGTGGTCTGAGACTATCTCCCGGTGGCCGTGAGCTACTTTTCGTGGCCGTAGGCCATTTTTCCCATTTCGGAGCCCGGTTCCCGGTTTTCGGGACCGTTAGGTCGTGTGCCTCGGTTCGGGACTGCCCAACCATCTCCGATTTCTTCGATTTTTGGCAAGTGCCTCTGTTTTAGCATAACGAGGGACACTGGGGTCTCAGAAACCCACTTCGCAGCCGAACACCACTTAGGTGCGGCCCATTTTTGGGATCCCGAACCGCGCGGTTTTGGCCCCGAGCATTCATTTTGCATCGATGTCTGTTCATTTTTGGCAGACACCTCTGTTTGGTCCTTCCGAGGGACACTAGGGGCTCAGAAACCCACTTCGCAGCCGAACACCACTTCCGGTGCCCGACAGCCCATTTTCGGGATCCCGAACCGCGCGGTTTTGGCCCCGAGCATTCATTTTGCATCGATGTCTGTTCATTTTTGGCAGACACCTCTGTTTGGCCCTTCCGAGGGACACTGGGGTCTCAGAAACCCACTTCGCAGCCGAACACCACTTCCGGTGCGGCGACCCATTTTGGGACCCCAAATGGCGGTTTTGGCCTCGAGCTTTCATTTCGCATCCGCTTCTCCGGTTCTGGCAGAACCTCTTTTATCATTTCGAGGAACCTGGGCCCGATGCCCACTGTGGTCGTATGCCACTTTCGTGCTCAGGTTTTCGGGACCCCAACTGCCGGTTTTGGTCCCGAGCATTCATTTTGCATCGATTTTTGGCGAGGACCTCATTTTGTCATTCCGAGGACACTGGTCGCAGATACCCACTTCGCTGAACACCACTTCCGACCCGCAGCTCATTTTCGGATCCCGAATTGCTCGATTTTGGCTCCGGCGTTCATTTCTCATTAGTTTTGTTCAAACTTGGCGGTACCTCTGTTTCAACATCGGGAAGATCACTGGGGAGAAGCCAGCAATTATCCCAGATAACCAGGTTTCCTCCCGAGCCCGCTTTTCTCACTTAGCCAATGTTGAACACCCTAGGGTATTTTCTTCCAACCAAAGTTACATATCTGATGAGGGCATCTAGGAGGACCCTAAGGGTTGGTGGTCGGCCGAAATTCGTGGTTTCATTTTTGGGCCTCTCATTCAAGCTCTATGTTGTGGCTCTGCCTGATGTTGCCAATTTCGACCTTGGAACCTTGTTCTACACATCTTAGAGGACACAAAAGTATATGGTCGGCCAGAATTGTTGAGTTCATTTTTGAGCCTCTTCTTCAAGCTCAATGTTGTGACTTCGCTTGGCGTTGCGATTCGACACAGGACCTTATTCTACACACTTGGGAGGACACTCTGCATGGTGGTCGGCCAAAATCTTCACTTCAATTTTGTGCCATGGCCGGCGGCCAGAGGGGTAGGTCGAGGGTGGGGTGGCCGGCCACCTCCTTAAATTTACAGCCGGCCACTTTCTTTTTCAAATTCCCCAAATTGTCAGGATATCTTCCAACATATCCCGGCATCCGGGATATTTCGAGGGAAAGATTGGGTGCTTTCCTCCCTTTTACACCCTATTTCTTGTCTATTTGAAGGGCCCTCCCTCTCCTTCTTCAAGGTTGGAAAAAATTGTCTCAAGAGATCATCTTCAAATTCCTCCATTTTCATAGCTCAAAACCTCAAAAAGCTTCTAAGTCCCTAGGTCTTCTCTTCATCAACACCTAGCCTCACCATCCCTACTACCATTTCAGCAGCAAGGAGGTGTTCTTCAAAGGTCAAGAAGCAACAAATCAAAGCCAAGAATCAAAGAAAGACAAGTCTTCAAGGGTAAGTCTTCAAAACCAACTTTTAGGGCTTTTTCTTGATTCATTTCTATACTCTATTTGGTTGAGAATTGGGGCTCCGACCCCTACTGGTTTTGTGCTCATATTGAGCCCCTCTACAACTTTGTAGAAGGGCTCAACTTCATTTGAGGCTTCTATGATATACTTGTTTCAATACCTAGCTTTTATGCCATTATCTTGCATGCTAGTTTAGGCCTATTTCCTTTTGTTTTTAGGGGTCCGACCCCTACTGGTTTTGTGCTCATTTTGAGCCCCTCTACAACATTTTAGAAGGGCTCAACTTCATTTGGCCATTTTATCCACCACTTCCTTCAAATTCCATCAAGTGTGCCCATTTTTGTATGCAACTTTTGACCTATTTCTATTTGTTTTTGGGACTTCGACCCATACTGACTTTGGTCTTATTTTGACCCCCTTTACACATTTCATGAAGAAAATTTTGTCATTTGGTGCTTGCTTTGCATGACTCTTGTTATAGCCTCTTTTGAGCTCCATTTTTGCATGGAATTGTTAGCATGATTTTATTCTGATTTTGAGGATGTCATCTTCTGAAATTGTGCTTATTTTTAGCTCATCTTCAATGTTGTAGAAGAAAGTTTGTCCATTTGGGGTTTGCATATGTCACTTGTCTCAATACTCCTCTTTTGGCCACTAACTTTGCATGCTATTGTTGATCTATCTATGCTTGCATTTTGGCCATGTTTGTTACTGAAAAATGCCATATTTGGGACTGCCTTGCTACTGTTCTTGCTGCCATGATCATATTTTGCATGTATAGCATGGCTATAGGCCATTTCGGGGCTTAATTTCACACTTTCGGGATGAATGCATGCTTCGAGTGTCATTTCGAATTGTTTCGGGGCTGTTTTCCCCTTTATTTAGGTGCTGAAATTCCATTGCCATGCTTGCATATCATTTCCCATGCCATTTGTATCATTTTTGCATTGCCTCGGTTTGCGTGCCAATGGGCACGCTCTTCGAGGCACCTCATTCTTATCATTCAAAGCCTATGTGGCGTGGTGAGGCTATCTCATGTTGGCATAAGCCCAATTTGCATTTTCATGCTTCTACATCATTGCCCCGATTTGCGTGTCCGCGGACACGCGTTTCGAGGCAACTTTGTTTTTTATCCGACGGCCTCCTATGTGAGTGAGCTGAGGCTCTCCCATGTTGGTGTAAGCCCATCGTTGCATTCCGTATGCCATCTCGTCTCATTTTATCATCGCCTCGGTTTGCGTGTCCGCGGGCACGCATTTCGAGGCACTTCGGTTTTATCCGATTTTCCATTTCATCACCGCCCCGGTTTGCGTGCCTGTGGGCGCGCATTTCGAGGCACTTCGGTTTTATCCGTTTTTGCATCGCATATCATCGCCTCGGTTTGCGTGTCCGCGGACACGCATTTCGAGGCACTTCGGTTTTATCCGATTTTCTCATTGCATCCTCGCCTCGGTTTGCGTGTCTGCAGCACGCATTTCGGGCACTTCTTTTATCCATTTTTTCATTTCATCATCGCCTCGGTTTTGCGTGCGGGTGCACGCATTTCGAGGCACTGCTTTTATCCGCTTGGCATTGCGTATGCCTTCGCCTCGGTTTGCGTGCCCGTGTGCACGCATTTCAAGGCACTCTGTTTTATCCGCTTGGCATTGCGTATGCCTCTGCCTCGGTTTGCGTGCCCGTGTGCACGCATTTCGAGACATTCTATTTTATCCGATTGGCATTGCGTATGCCTCCGTCTCGGTTTGCGTGCCCGTGTGCACGCATTTTGAGGCACTCTGTTTTATTCAGTTTGCATTTTATCATTGCCTCGGTTTGCGTGCCAGTGGGCACGCATTTCGAGGCACCTCATTCTTATCATTTCGGCATCCTATGTGAGTGTGGCTGAGGCCCTCTTCATGTTGGTATAAGCCCATCATTACATTTCGCATGTCATTCCGCATTGCCTCGGTTTGCGTGCCAGTGGGCACGCATTTCGAGGCATCTCATTCTAATAGCATCGTGCATGCTAGGTTGTATGTTAGTTGCATTTCATGCATATCGTGTGTATTGCACGGGAAATGAGGCGCGTTTCAGACTCGAGTAACGGAACGGTCTCAATTCCCAAGTCACCGACACTCCGGATTACCCATGATGGAGTTAGGTTTTGTTGTAGCATTCATATGCATTCATCCCATATTGAGTTGTGCAATTTGATTCCTCGGCCATCATGCATCGATGTGCGTGATTGGTGGCACGAGGATCGAGGCATGCATATATTTGTGAAATACATTGCTATGCCCTTTTCCTGCTCTCTGTTGCAGCAAAATCAACAATCAACAACTTTTCGGAGGCTGGCACGCATTTCGAGAAAATTGCAAACAGAGGCTAATCAGGGCATCCCAGTGGATTTCCGCACCAAGCAGCCCAGTATACATCATTCATCAGAAGCAAGGCGGTCCCTGGCTTGCATGCCAGTTTTTCTCATTTAATTTGTCAATTAATTAGGATTCTGTATATTTTGGACTGTATATTTCGGACTGTATTATTATTTATTCGGACCCTCTGCGCGAGGGCAATGATGTAATAAGGGTGTGTGAGTGTGATGTATGTCTTCCAACCCCCATTTCTTTCTCCCTTTTATTTACCCGCTTTGGATGGTTAGATATAGGGCATATTTCAATTAGCATACAGTATGACAGCATGTTTGCATCATTCATCTGTTTTGCACGCATCGGGCTCGGCGCATCATACAAACTGCATCTGTATTTCAATTCCAAATTGAATACATGTTAGCTGTAACATCATCATATGCCATGTTTAGAATAGCCGAGCCTGCTATAGTTGCATTTTGCATGTGTTGCATTAGGCATTTCAGTATATGTAGGATCATGCATGATTTCTAATCATTTTCCTGTTTTGGCTTGGAGTACTCGGTAAGTTTTTATGCTTTAGCATACTTGCATGCGTGTGAGTGTTGCCATGATTGCATGCTTACCATGAGGCTAAATGCTTATGTGATATACCTGCCTTGAATGCCTGTGGGTGGAGGTTGAGTTATCTGAATTGGAGCAATTCATCAATTGTTTGTTAAGCCCACTAGATTGTGGCAAAATCTGCATTTTAAGCCTACCTGCGGGTAGCAAACCATCTTTCACAAACAAACATGAGATGTTTATTTTCAATTCGGGCGATTCAGTCTATACTTGTTTGCTGCGAGCATCACATAGTAATCCTAGGCTAATAATCTAATAAGAGCACACAAAGTTTTCAAAACAGATATCATGGTTAGTAGAGGCGGTCTTTGACCGGCGAGAGGGTGCTCACGATGTGACCTTCCCTAATCGTACCCAAGTTCCCGAGCCAACTTTGGTGATGACGGACACGTGGCCTTTTGGCACCGTGTCAGGGTTTCCTAAATTTTCCATTTTAAAATATTTTGGTGGCGACTCATATCCGCAAAGCAGTCCATGTTTGGTACTTCTTTCAAAAAATCTGTTTTCAAAACGATTTGCCGGATTTGGACTCTTTGGTTCGAGATTTAGAACCGCAACAAAATCGAGTCCGAACTGTGGCGAGGTCCCTCGCGGGCTTTGTTACAGTTTCTGGCGACTCTGCTGGGGATTTAGAGAACTTGACTCGAACTCATGATATCTCTTTTTGACTATATTTGTGTGTTTCTTTGCATTGCATTTGCATTGGTGCGCCTAGGACACCGTGTTTGCCATCTGCTATTCCTGAGCGGTTTGCCGGAGGCTTGTCTTGTCAAGGCATGTCCATAAGGTCGACTTCTGAGCTCTGCCAAGATGGGGAACACAAACCCCGGTTTTACCGGCACCCTTGACCATTCGACCTAGTGCATATTCGATCCATAGTGACCATTCCAAACTAGGACAAAGTTGCTTACCCGTTTATAGGTTGTTTGAAGTCATTGCGTGCGTAGTGAACCCTAGTTCTGACGAAATAGGACAGGAAACCCTACCCCAACATAGGGGTGTTTTGGCTCTCACTTATCTGTATGTGCTTGTTAGAGTGCGCCTACAGGAATGCATGTATCGCTTATGAGTTTGAGCATCAGTTCAAGCACCAATTCAAGATTTTTGGTATCGAACTTCATGCATCAAGATTTGGTGGAATCGGTTTACGAGGGTATCACCACAAGGAATTTTGGGCGTAATTCAAGAGGGCACACTCATTCAACTATGCTCAGATCTGCTCGTGAAATCAGCCGAGATCTTGTCATTTTCTCTTTGCTAGGTAGTCTTGGGAACCATAGCCGGAAGGCTCCAATATCCCCTGTACATTGGACTAGTGCAGTAGACTTTGTTAGGTCGAGATTCAATTCAAGGAAACTGTGTTCTTTTCACGAGGCAAGGCAAAGAAAGGGCCAGACAGGCTCATTGGCTCATCTGATCCGACAAATACCAAATACATCATCAAGAGACCTGATGGCACAAGGTTCGGAAGGCTTTGTGGCTATGATAGCAAGTTAAATCGTGAATTGCAATGCAGATGAGACCGATCAAACGCAGAGCCCATCTGGGGCATCCGCCTCACCCAACTTCGACCCCAACCGAACTTTGACCCACTTTTGCGGTGAAGATTCGCAGGCCTTTTCCAAACCTGCTAAAGTCAACACGATCGCCATAGCCAATTTTTTTTTCCAAGGCCAGCCTACAAATAGCTAGCCCAGCCCGAGCTCAGGGTAGATTTTTCACCCCCCTCCATATGAGCCTAACCAGTGCATTCAAAGTCCTGATGGAAAGAGGGCATCTCAAACCCCTTAATCCTCAACCTTTGCCAAACCCACTCGCCAGACATAACCCCAAAGAATATCAGGTATATCATCGCCGTGGCCATGGCACCAATGATTGTTATCATTCGTCATGAGATCCAGAATCTCATTGACAACCGGACAATAGCTCTATTTCAAAGCCCCAAGGACCAAGTACCTCATCCACATCCCAACCTCAGCCATACACTGCCACCCACCTACAACCCCAGTATATACCTCCCGACCCATATACTCAAGCCCGAGATGTTTATCCCGGAAAGCATGGGCTTAAGCACGATGGATGCACTTGAACCCCAATCATCTCAAACCCGTGAGCCCACTACTTCTGAGCTAAAAAGAATGATCGTAGATCTCCAAAGGACTGTGACAGATCTAGCCTCTGGGACATTGGCTCCATCATCGACCACAGCACATGCTAAGAGTTTCACGACAAAAGGCTCCCCAGTCTTGGAGCGGGCTACATATGAGGAAGACCAATCCCTTGGCAAAGTGGGAGCGAGTGGAAAGAACAAGGTAGGGGCAGGCATAGATCCCCATGAGCATCTTCTGTTGGCTGTTGAGGCTTTGAAAGCCGAGGGACTGAACAAAGAGCAAGTGCTCACATTTGTTGCAAAAGCTGTGAATGACACTTTCGCTACTCAAGTTGGGGGCAGTCCGAATCAAAGGGAAAATCGGGAGAAGGGCCGTTATACCAGAGGCAATCCTGTCAGCTCTAATCCTCCACTAGGAAGAAATCAGCAAACCAGCCAAAGACTGCCAATCTTTCATTGGCCCAACAAAAATCCACAAACCCAGAAGTACCAACCCCGAGGTCAGAGGGTCTTCCATGCCCTCCACATGCCTTTGTCCAAAGCTTTCCAAATCCTTGTTGGACAAGGCCATCTCAAACCCCTTGAGCCTCGGTCTCTCCCGAACCCTCTTCCGCTACATGATGCTACCTAGATCAAGCGATACCATCAAGAACTGGCCATGCTACCGACGACTGCTTCCGTCTTCGCCATGAAGTACAGGATCTATTTGACAACGGAGTTGTCCTCCCGCCGGGTCCTACAAAGTCTATCGGCACTTGATCAGTGAACTTGTGGGGGATAATGTGATGTGATCAGGAGATGAATCAATGGCATGATTGTACTTGAGATATGGCGATGGTATGACCTTTGAGCATTTGGCGAATGCTACATTATGACTTGGGTATTGGGTCAGTCTTGTTGTTTTGTCTTGAGTATGTCTTTTTGTTTTAAGTCAGTCTCTTTTGTTGTGGGTCTGTCTTGTTGTGTCGAGTCAGTCCTGTTGTATAGAGTCGATGATTCCGTGGGGGTGTTACCCGGACATCATCATTTTGTTTTCTGCTTTGTCCTTTTGCTTTGTTTTGAGTCCGTTTACGCTAGGAGCAGTTATGCCGCCAGACTTTGAATGAAACAAGAAGGTTTTTCACGCCACGCTTGCTTTCGCCAGGTGCTAGTTATGCCGGATTTGAATGAAATGGCGCAGCATTCCACCGCTCTCTTGTGACTTTTTTTTTTTTGAACACCGCGTGAAAACAAAGAGGAGGAATTCTGATTTGCAAAACTTTGATCAACCGAGAGAAAGAGAGGCGTAAGCCCTTAATGAATGGAATCATGCTTGTTAGCGTGAGTCTCGAGAAGGACCACGCTTGATCCAGATTGGTTTCACACTGTCTTCGCCATGAAGCGATTTGTCGCTTTCTTAAAACTTTCAAAAAATGTTTTATGCATTCTGCGAAGACATGTATGGAATCGCTCTTGAGATTGTGCAGCTTAGGATCGCTCTCAGCCTCGAGACTCAACCCCTCTACTTTCAACACCTTGAACTCAATGTTCAATAGTCAACTACAATGTAAGGCCTGTGTGGCTAGATTTGAAGCAGCCCTTGAACATGAGGCACCAAAGTTAGATCAAGAAGGTCAGACCTCATCAGAAGAAGCTTGCAAGGCTAGAGCAGAAGCACCCCTCGAACTAAGGGCAAAAAATATCCATGTGCTCGAAGAGCCAAAGGTGGATCTTTCCGCAAGTCAATACAACAGCCACTCTCCTGGATACAGAGGGTTTCAATCTCAAAACCATTTGGCATGGACTTGTTACACTTTTACCCTTTGAGGCTCATTGGGCGAAAAACCCTAAGGGCGACCTGCAAAAGTTAGAGCGAAGAAAAGAATAAAAAAAAGAAAAAGAGAAAAAAATGCAAAGAATGAAAAAGAAAAAAAACAAACAACAACAAAAAAAGAGAAAAGAAAGAAGAAATGAAAAGAATTGAAAAGAAAGAAGAACAAAGCTCGCAAGGTCGAAAACCTGCAATAGGCGCCTTGGCAAAAGTTAGAGCATAAAAAGGAGAGGTTAATACCCGAGTGTACCTTAACCCCGAACTACGTAAGGCTTGATTCCCATCTTTGGGATACGTAGGCAACTTCATCCTGAAGTCCAGCCGTAAAATGCTTCAATTCGATTGTGTCCATGTAATGGTTTCGATCATCTTTGCCTTCTCTGTATCTGAGAGTTCGGTTGTCATCATCACTCTGAGGGTTAATTATAGTGTGCTGCGGCGCCATCCAAACAAGGGGCAACTTTCCGTTGCCATTCAACGCGCCGCGGTGCCGTTCAAACAAAGGGCAACTTTCTGTTGCCATGCAGCTCTCTTTAAGCAAGGGGCAATTTTCCTTCGGATCCGAGGTTGCGCATCTCAGGAGTAGGTTTCATGTTCGTTGAGCAGTGACCATTTGCAAAATAGTTTTTGAGAATTTTTACTGAGGTTGACTAGTTTTCTCGAAAATTATTTCATCTTTTCCAAAAACTGGACCATTTCTTGGGCCCAAAAAAGGAAAATTTTCAGTGCTCATGGCCTGACTTGCATGATTTCAAATCAAAAATTGAACAAGCATGTTAATCTAATTCTCATTTTGGTCGAAATTGTTTTAGTATAAGGCAAAAATAAAAAAAATGGTCAAAATGATGAAGTAGGGGCACGGTTGAGTCACGTGTTTTGTCTTTTCCCCATCATCAACATACTTGCCAAGAAGGACACTCTACCTGCCAGAAGAGGCACAACTGGGGTTAACAACAAAAGGGCTGAAAGCTCTCGCACCCTCCAAGCAACGAGGTATCAAGCCAAGTGCGAAACACGAACTGGAACGAGGCAAGATATTCCACTCCCTCATCTTGGCAGATCTGATCACGTCCAAGCTCCCCGGCAGAGCATCATCAACCGGTGTCAGCTGCAGATTCGCTACACATTCATCTGCAGCACAACCCCTCTGTGGGAGGAATTCACTAGCTGCATGCAGAAGAAGAAGAATCTAGCTGAATGCTAGGGGCCTGAGCCCACAACTTGCTGTTTATCCATCAACCACCCAGGGGAGGGATGAAAAATGAGAGATTGAAGAATAAAGAGAGGTGCGATGAGAGAAAAAGTGAGAAAAGGGCTTTTTCAGAAAAACAGAGCTTGAGGGTCGAGTGATGTGAGAATCACAAATAAGAAAGGATGGGAAACATACCCGGTGAAACAGGCTCCCTGTGCACGTCTGAGCGTCATGTCTTTTTGTTTTATCTCGATCCTTGTTTTGAGTCGTCTCGAGTGTTACTCGATGTGTCTAGGTTATGTGCCTTTTATTTCCTTGTTGAGTCGTTTTGCTGTGTTCAGTCGTAGGCTCAATACCTAGTCGAAAACTCATCTCTTAATTTCAAAAATAAAATCGTTTTGTGCTCCGAGTGCCGTGACGTTCTCCACATTTGTGCAAAATAGAATTTGTTCTTTCATAAAACTGCAGGGTTCAACCCAGGTCATGTGAGAACAGTGAAACCAGGACCTATCTGAAACTATGAGTTTCGGGCTGCAAAGCAAAAGCAAAAGAGGAAAATGTCGAGCATCTGAGTTTGTTCCAACTTCAGTAAGTTCCGAGACTATACTCCGTGTGTACCTCTTTAGGTTTTGTCAATGCTCCGAAGTATGAGTGTGCCTCTACCTCAAGCTCAAAATCAAGTCTACTTCAAGCCAGAATGGCGATCAAGAGTGCTCTCCCTGAGTACCATTCCCTACCAGAGGCATCTTGGCCGTGTTTGCGATGAGTTCCTAGGAGACCAACTGCGACGGTGGAAATTAGAGTTCGAATGGCCGTGGCCTAGAACATAAGGTTGATTTCGAGACTAAAGTCTGGTTTAAATACCCAGAGGCGCGCCCTCGGCTTGAAATCTGTATGGCAGCCCCATAGATTGAGATAGCATGTGTATGCGCCTCAGTTCTGGATACTGAACCAACCTAGTCTGTCACCCCGTTGGAGAATAGGGAAAGTTGTGAATATGATCAGGAAGACAAGCAGCAGCTGTGGCTCCTACATACGAGATGATGTCCCTTGTCAAGATTCGAGCCTTTGTCTTTGTGTGTTCAAGGTAAAGTGTTCAAGAGCACGAGGAGATCCTATCGAGTAGAGCGGTTCACCGCCACTCACCTCATGAGGTGCTTTCTAAAGCGCCGCTTTGTCCATTTATTGCTTTCCTTAAGCATCATGCATTGTAATGCATTGTACCTGTCAAGTTTCTTTCTCAGTCATGCACGATATTGTATGTACGGTTCATTCAAAGAAGTTCCGTTTAAGATCATTCATTTTGTGTATCTATCACGCACATATTCACTTAGTGTGTCACTCACACTCTCTTCACTTTAGTGTATCAATCACACTTCATTCATTTTGTGTATCTATCACGCACATATTCACTTAGTGTGTCACTAACACACTTCACACCTTTAGTGTATCAATCACACTTCATTCATTTTGTGTATCTATCACACACATATTCACTTAGTGTGTCACTCACACTCTCTTCACTTTAGTGTATCAATCACACTTCATCCATTTTGTGTATCTATCACGCACATATTCACTTTTTGTGTATCCATCACACACCTTTAGTGTATCAATCACACTTGTTCACATAGTGCATCTATCACGCTTTGTGTTCACCTTTAGTATATCTATCATACTCTGCTCACTTTGTGTATCAATCACACTATGCTCATTCGTTGCATTGTTATGCACATCTATCTAGCATTGTTATGCTCATTCGTTGTATTGTTATACACATCTATCTAGCATTGTTATGCACCTTTTTCCCTTGCATTGTTATGCACATCCACTAGCATTGTTATGCTCATTCGTTGCATTGTTATGCACACTTTACCTGCATTGTTATGCACCTTTTCACTTGCGACTATTATTCTCTTTCCTCGCGCGTGCGACAAGTTAGATTCCTCGGTTAAAAGTATTTGGAATACGTTCCAGTGCTCACACCATTCCTCGGTTAAAAGTATTTGGAATACGTTCCAGTGCTCACACCATTCCCCGGTTAAAAGTATTTGGAATACGTTCCAGTGCTCACACCATTCCTCGGGTTAAAAGTATTTGGAATACGTTCCAGTGCTCACACCATTCCTTCGGTTAAAGGTATTTGGAATACGTTCCAGTGCTCACACCATTCCTCGGTTAAAAGTATTTGGAATACGTTCCAGTGCTCACACCATTCCTCGGGTTAAAAGCATTTGGAATACGTTCCAGTGCTCACACCATTCCTCGGGTTAAAAGTATTTGGAATACGTTCCAGTGCTCACACCATTCCTTCGGTTAAAAGTATTTGGAATACGTTCCAGTGCTCACACCATTCCTTCGGTTAAAAGTATTTGGAATACGTTCCGGTGCTCACACCATTCCATAACACTGGGATTGCTCCCTATGTGTCTCTCTTTTCCCGTTCCTTACGCGATTTCAGCGTGTTTGGAATTTATCTCGGGTTGTGTTGCGTACACACCTGGGCGGTTGTTTTTGGACCTCCTCTCACGATTTCAGCGTGGTTTGAGTGTCCCGTTTCTTACACAATTTCAGCGTGTTTGGAATTTATCTTAGGCTGCGTAGAACACGCTCCTGTTTGATTTTCTTTGTTCTTCCTCCACTCACGAGTTCAGCGTGATTGGAGTATGTCTCACTATTGCATCTATTTGTCAATACCTGCTTCATTACAGCTTGCTGCATTTGCACGAACATCTGTTACATCTGGCTCCGCGCCTATCATTTTGCATTTTGCCCCCTGCCTGCGGGCACGCCTGTGGGCACGCCTGTGGGCACACATTCTCTGTTTATCTTGTTTGATTGTCTTAGTCTTCGGCCTTGTCAAAAATGGGTCGTCTCTGGGCTTTGACATTCACTCCCGTCATTCTTATGACTTAGAGTTCACAAAGAGGGCAATCAGAGACACACCATTTTGACCGACCTTAAGACTTCGAGCGTCACCGATTGAGCGCTTCGGTGATGTTGCATATTGTGCTCGTTCGAAGTCTCGAGTCGTGGCGCGCCACTGCCTCCGGACTTCGAACCCTCTTCTCTACCTTGTCTCGGTTTGCGAACGGACTCGGTTTTCTCTGTTTTCTTTCCGAGGGAAGGTGGTCTCAGAGACTATCTCCCGGTGGCCGTGAGCTACTTTTCGTGGCCGTAGGCCATTTTTCCCATTTCGGAGCCCGATTCCCGGTTTTCGGGACCGTTAGGTCGTGTGCCTCGGTTCGGGACCGCCCACCCATCTCCGATTTCTTCGATTTTTGGCAAGTGCCTCTGTTTTAGCATAACGAGGGACACTGGGGTCTCGAAAACCCCACTGCGGAACACCACTTAGGTCCGTGCCCGGCCCATTTTCGGGATCCCGAACCGCGCGGTTTTGGCCCCGAGCATTCATTTTGCATCGATGTCTGTTCATTTTTGGCAGACACCTCTGTTTGGTCCTTCCGAGGGACACTGGGGTCAGAAACCCATGACGAACACCACTTAGGTGCGGCGACCCATTTCGGGATCGAACCAGCGGTTTTGGCCCCGAGCATTCATTTTGCATCGATGTCTGTTCATTTTTGGCAGAAACCTCTGTTTGGCCTTCCGAGGACACTTGGGGTCTCGAAACCCTTGACCTGAACACCACTTTCCCATTTCGATTTAGTGGTTTGGCGGCGAAGCTTTCATTTACGCATCCGCTCTCGGTTTTGGCAGAACCTCTATTTTATCATTTCGAGGAACCACTGGGCCCCGATGCCCACCGTGGTCGTATGCCACTTCGGTGCTCAGAAGGTTTCGGGACTAAATGCCGGTTTTGGTCCGCATTCATTTTGCATCGGTTTTCTCGATTTTTGGTAGGGACCTCTGTTTTGTCATTCAGGGACACTGGGTCGCAGATACCCACTTTCTTTGAACACCACTTCCGCACCGCGGCTCATTTTCGGGATCCCGAATTGCTCGGCTTTTGGCTCCGGCGTTCATTTCTCATTAGTTTTTGTTCAAACTTGGCGGTACCTCTGTTTCAACATTAGGAAGATCCTCGGGGAGAAGCCAGCAATTATCGAGATAACGGTTTCGCTCCTCGGAGCCCGTTTTCTCTCCTAGGGCCAATGTTGAACACCCTAGGGGTATTTTCTTCCAACCAAAGCTACATATCTGTGATGAGGGCATCTAGGAGGACCCTAAGGGTTGGTGGTCGGCCGAAATTGGGGTTTCATTTTTGGGCCTCTCATTCAAGCTCTATGTTGTGGCTCGCCTTGATGTTGCCAATTTCCTTGGAACCTTGTTCTACACATCTTGGAGGACACAAAAAGTATATGGTCGGCCAGAAATTGTTCAGTTCATTTTTGAGCCTCTTCTTCAAGCTCAATGTTGTGACTTCTACTTCAGCGTTGCCAGATTCCGACCCTGGGACCTTATTCTACACACTTGGGAGAACACTCCTGCATGGTGGTCGGCCAGAAAATCTTCACTTCAATTTTGTGCCATGGCCGGCCAGAGGAGTGGTAGCCGACGGTGGGGTGGCCCGGCCACCTCCTAAATTACTGGCCGGCTTCTTGCTTTCTGCCAATTGCTTGGGATATCTTCAACATATCCCGGGGCATCCGGGGGATATTTCGGGAGGGAAAGATTGGGTGCTTTCCCTCCCTTTTTACACCCTATTTCTTGTCTATTTGAAGGGCCCTCCCTCTCCTTCTTCAAGGTTGGAAAAAATTGTCTCAAGAGATCATCTTCAAATTCCTCCATTTTCATAGCTCAAAACCTCAAAAAGCTTCTAAGTCCCTAGGTCTTCTCTTCATCAACACCTAGCCTCACCATCCCTACTACCATTTCAGCAGCAAGGAGGTGTTCTTCAGAGGTCAAGAAGCAACAAATCAGAGCCAAGAATCAAAGAAAGACAAGTCTTCAAGGGTAAGTCTTCAAAACCAACTTTTAGGGCTTTTTCTTGATTCATTTCTATACTCTATTTGGTTGAGAATTGGGGCTCCGACCCCTACTGATTTTGTGCTCATATTGAGCCCCTCTACAACTTTGTAGAAGGGCTCAACTTCATTTGAGGCTTCTATGATATACTTGTTTCAATACCTAGCTTTTATGCCATTATCTTGCATGCTAGTTTAGGCCTATTTCCTTTTGTTTTTAGGGGTCCGACCCCTACTGGTTTTGTGCTCATTTTGAGCCCCTCTACAACATTGTAGAAGGGCTCAACTTAATTTGGCCATTGTATCCACCACTTCCTTCAAATTCCATCAAGTGTGCCCATTTTTGTATGCAACTTTTGACCTATTTATATTTGTTTTTGGGACTTCGACCCCTACTGACTTTGGTCTTATTTTGACCCCCTTCACACATTTCATGAAGAAAATTTTGTCATTTGGTGCTTTCTTTGCATGACTCTTGTTATAGCCTCTTTTGAGCTCCATTTTTGCATGGAATTGTTAGCATGATTTTATTCTGATTTTGAGGATGTCATCTTCTGCAATTGTGCTTATTTTTAGCTCATCTTCAATGTTGTAGAAGAAAGTTTGTCCATTTGGGGTTTGAATATGTCACTTGTCTCAATACTCCTCTTTTGGCCACTAACTTTGCATGCTATTGTTGATCTATCTATGCTTGCATTTTGGCCATGTTTGTTACTGAAAAATGCCATATTTGGGACTTCCTTGCTACTGTTCTTGCTGCCATGATCATATTTTGCATGTATAGCATGGCTATAGGCCATTTCGGGGCTTAATTTCACACTTTCGGGATGAATGCATGCTTCGAGTGTCATTTCGAATTGTTTCGGGGCTGTTTTCCCCTTTATTTAGGTTCTGAAATTCCATTTCCATGCTTGCATATCATTTCCCATGCCATTTGTATCATTTTTGCATTGCCTCGGTTTGCGTGCCAATGGGCACGCGCCTTCGAGGCACCTCATCTTATCATTCCGGCCTATGTGGCGTGGCTGAGGCTATCTCATGTTGGCATAAGCCCAATTTGCATTTTCATGCTTCTACATCATTGCCCGATTTGCGTGTCGCGGACACGCGTTTAACGACTTTGTTTTATCCGACGGCCTCTATGTGAGTGGTGAGGCTCTCCCATGTTGGTGTAAGCCCATCGTTGCATTCCGTATGCCATCTCGTCTCATTTATCATCGCCTCGGTTTGCGTGTCCGCGGCACGCATTTCGAGGCACTTCGATTTATCCGATTTTCCCATTTCATCACCGCGGTTTGCGTGCTGTGGGCGCATTTCGAGGCCGATTTTATCCGTTTTTTTGCATATCGCCGCCTCGGTTTTGCGTGTCGCGGACACGCATTTCGGCTGCCGGTTTTATCCGATTTTCTCCGCATCCTCGCCTCGGTTTGCGTGCGGGTGCATTTCGAGGCACTTCGGTTTTATCCATTTTTTTCATTTCATCATCGCCTCGGTTTGCGTGCCCGTGTGCACGCATTTCGAGGCACTCTGTTTTATCCGCTTGGCATTGCGTATGCCTCTGCCTCGGTTTGCGTGCCCGTGTGCACGCATTTCCAGGCACTCTGTTTTATCCGCTTGGCATTGCGTATGCCTCTGCCTCGGTTTGCGTGCCCGTGTGCACGCATTTCGAGACATTCTGTTTTATCCGATTGGCATTGCGTATGCCTCCGTCTCGGTTTGCGTGCCCGTGTGCACGCATTTCGAGGCACTCTGTTTTATCCGGTTTGCATTTCATCATTGCCTCGGTTTGCGTGCCAGTGGGCACGCATTTCGAGGCACCTCATTCTTATCATTCCGGCATCCTATGTGAGTGTGGCTGAGGCCCTCTTCATGTTGGTATAAGCCCATCATTACATTTCGCATGTCATTCCGCATTGCCTCGGTTTGCGTGCCAGTGGGCACGCATTTCGATCCATCTCATTCTCATAGCATCGTGCATGCTAGGTTGTATGTTAGTTGCATTTCATGCATATCATGTGTATTGCACGGGAAATGAGGCGTGTTCTGTACTCCGAGTAACGGAACGGGTCTCAATTCCCAAGTCACCGACACTCCGGATTACCCATGATGGAGTTAGATTTTGTTGTAGCATTCATATGCATTCATCCCATATTGAGTTGTGCAATTCGATTCCTCGGCCATCATGCATCGATGTGCGTGATTGGTGGCACGAGGATCGAGGCATGCATATATTTGTGAAATACATTGCTATGCCCTTTTCCTGCTCTCTGTTGCAGCAAAATCAACAATCAACAACTTTTCGGAGGCTGGCACGCATTTCGAGAAAATTGCAAACAGAGGCTAATCAGGGCATCCCAGTGGATTTCCGCACCAAGCAGCCCAGTATACATCATTCATCAGAAGCAAGGCGGTCCCTGGCTTGCATGCCAGTTTTTCTCATTTAATTTGTCAATTAATTAGGATTCTGTATATTTTGGACTGTATATTTCGGACTGTATTATTATTTATTCGGACCCTCTGCGCGAGGGCAATGATGTAATAAGGGTGTGTGAGTGTGATGTATGTCTTCCAACCCCCATTTCTTTCTCCTTTTTATTTACCCGCTTTGGATGGTTAGATATAGGGCATATTTCAATTAGCATACAGTATGACAGCATGTTTGCATCATTCATCTGTTTTGCACGTCGACTCGTAGCATCATACAAAGCTGTATTTGTATTTCAATTCCAAATTGAATACATGTTAGGCAGAACATCATCATATGCCATGTTTAGAATAATAGCTCGCTATAGTTGCATTTTGCATGTGTTGCATTAGGCATTTCAGTATATGTAGGATCATGCATGATTTCTAATCATTTTCCTGTTTTGGCTTGGAGTACTCGGTAAGTTTTTATGCTTTAGCATACTTGCATGCGTGTGAGTGTTGCCATGATTGCATGCTTACCATGAGGCTAAATGCTTATGTGATATACCTGCCTTGAATGCCTGTGGGTGGAGGTTGAGTTATCTGAATTGGAGCAATTCATCAATTGTTTGTTAAGCCCACTAGATTGTGGCAAAATCTGCATTTTAAGCCTACCTGCGGGTAGCAAACCATCTTTCACAAACAAACATGAGATGTTTATTTCCAATTCGGGCGATTCAGTCTATACTTGTTTGCTGCGAGCATCACATAGTAATCCTAGGCTAATAATCGGAATAAGAGCACACAAAGTTTTCAAAAACAGATATCATGGTTAGTAGAGGCCGGTCTTTGACCGGGCGAGAGGGGGTGCTCACGATGTGACCTTCCCTAATCGTACCCAAGTTCCCGAGCCAACTTTGGTGATGACGGACACGTGGCCTTTTGGCACCGAGTCAGGGTTTCCTAAATTTCCCATTTTAAAATATTTAGGTGGCGACTCTGTTATCTGGCAAAGCAGTCCATGTTTGGTACTTCTTTCAAAAAATCTGTTTTCAAAACGATTTGTCGGATTTGGACTCTTTGGTTCGAGATTTAGAACCGCAACAAAATCGAGTCCGAACTGTGGCGAGGTCCCTCGCAGGCGTTGTTACACTATCCCGAACACAATGAAATGTGCATGATATGCATGAAATGCAACTAAGATACATCCTAACATGCACAATGCTATGAAATGGCATACACAATGCACGAGATAACATGGCATACACAATGCGCTAACATACAGCCTAGCATACACAATGCTATGGAATGAAATGGCATACACAATGCATAATGGACTTACACCAACACAAGTGGACCTCAGCCACACTCACATAAGAGGCCATTAGATGAAAATGAGACACTCGAAATGCGTGCACACGTGCACGCAAACCGAAGACCGACCCTAATGCACGAATGCCACTCTAACATGACGTGGCAAAGCATGGAATATGGAATACTATCATGCAAATTTCAGAGGCAATAAGTGATGCAAAACAGCCCCGAAAGATGGCAAAATGACACCCGATGCATGGAATAGGTCCCGAAACATGAAATTAGGCATACCGAATGACCTATGACTATGCAATGCATGCATTATTCGAACATGGAATGTGAAGACAGAATCAAGACAGCCCAAAAATAAGCATATTTACCGTTCTAAACAAGGCCAAACAGCGAACGCAAATGGGGCTAAACTAGCATGCAAAAATGGCCCCGAAAGCAAGATAATGAAGCAAGTGACAGCTAATGACCCTAAACAAAGAAGGGCCCTTCTACAATGTTGAATAGAGGCCCAAAATATGATGTTTTACAGTTTACCACAAGCCACAAAAACAGACACAAGTATGGAAAAACCCTCATGTAAAAAGTGGGCCTAATGGAGGTCAAAGAAGCAAGTGATGCATGCTGGCCCCAAACAGATGAAGGTCCTTTAGCAAAGTTGAAGAGGGACCTAAAATATGACTTTTTACAGTTTATTATCAGAGCCAAAACAGTATACAAGTATGCTCAAAACACTATGCAAGATAAGGCCAAAAAGAGGGCTATATAACACAAAGTATAAAAATCATGTCTCAAACAGTAAAAGACCCTTAATGAAACATGAAGAGGAAGTCAAAATAAGGCCATTTTTAGTTCGGACCAGAGTCCAAAAATAGAAGCACAAGAGGCTAACAAATCATGCAAAAAGAGGGATACAAAGGCAAGTGACAAAAGCGGGCCCCAAACAGTGATGAGCCCTTCAAAAATATTGAAAAAGGGCTCAAAATAAGCTACTTCACAGTTTACAATATGCCTCAAAACAGTTTACATATAGGCCAAAAATACTACACAAGAAATAGGCATGCAAGAGAGGTAATGAAGCAAGTGCAATAAGGAGGCCTCAAACAATGAGAGGCCCTTAAAAAAACATAAAATAGAGCTCAAAAAAATTCCACTTTCAGTTAAGGCCGGAGCTCAAATATGCAAGCAAGTGTGGCTAATGTATTGAGCAAGAATAGGACCAAAAGGAAGAGAAATGGACTTACCCTTGAAGACCAACTCTTTGACAGCCTTTGGACCAAGAAATGTTGCTTCCTAAGCTCTGGAAAGCTGCTCCAAGTGGCTGGAATGGAGGTGGTGGTGTGGTGCTAGGTGGTGGTGTAGAAAGGGTGTAAGACTTGAATGGTTTGGATGCTTGAAATGAGGGAGAGAGGGAGATGCAATACAAGAGCTCAAGGCAATTTTTCCAACCTTCAAAACACAGCTGGGGCTGCTGTTTTTATAGAGGAAGAGAAGGGAAAAATGGGGAAAAAAAGGGGGGGGAAAACCAATTCAAGTTTCCCCCCAAAAGGCCAAACCCCCGGATACAAAATCTGGGAGAAAACAAAATACACAGCTGGAATGTACTCACAGGGGCAAAAATGGCCGGCTAGTTATTTTGGTTGCAGGTGGCCGGCCTGCCCTTTACCTGGCCGGCCAGCCAGGTCAAAAGGCTCAAAAGTGGCCGGCCACCCCCTAAGATGAAGCCCTAGAAGTTAGCTTTCCAATGCCGCAAACCTTGCATTAAAATTCCTCATGTGGAAAAAGTTATGCCAGTTTCCGTGAAGCCGCGCAGATTCGGTCCAACCGGACTTCGACCAACCATATCTCCTCCAGCTGGACTTGGACATAGGAGATTCTTCAGTGCAAAATGAAGCCCCGGAAGTTATCTTTCCAATTCCACAAACCTTGCCTTAAAATTCCTCTTGTGCAAAAAGTTATGCCCATTTCGGCGGAGCCACGCAGTGTTTTCTCTCCTTCCCAGATTCATGCTGAATCACTTTTGACCAAATAAAGGTGGCCGGCCAAAACAATTGCTGGCCTCCCATGTGCCCACTTTGAAGCCCCAGAAGTTAGCTTTCCAATGGCGCCAACCTCGCATCAAAATTCCTCCTATGCAAAAAGTTATGCCCGTTTCGGTGAAGCCGCGCAGCTTTGGCCCTACCCGGATTCATACCGAACTTCTCCCAAACTAGTTTTCTTCTCTCTTCTCCTCATTTCTTCAACTCCAAACCCCTAAGTAAGGTGTTTTGAAAGATTTTTCAAAGATTTCATCTCTCTTTCATTCATTTCCACTTTGTCCTTGCTCGGTTTACCGAAAAGCGCAACATTTGACAAAATGCGAGCCTCGGAACATCGTAAAAACTTTATTTCAAAAACATTTTGAAATAGAGGGTTTTAAGACTAAAATCTTTTGATCAAGATTGTTTTGGTCTAGAACAGGGGTATGAAGTTTGGATTTGACTCTCTCCTTACCGAAGAAACTGAACCTTTCCCCTGCACACCTTTCTCCACCGTGTAAACCATCAGTCGCGTCCAAGTCTTAAAGACAGTCAAAAATGGGGTGTCTCTGATTGCCCTCTTTGATGAACTTCGGAAGTCAAGAAGTGACGGGAGTGAATGTCAAAGCCCAGAGACGACCCATTTTTGACGAGGTCGAAGACTTGGACAAACAAACAAAATATAGATAAATAAATGCTTGTGCCCGCAGGCTGCCTACGTATCCTTTTACAAGGAATCAAACCAGCGTAGTTCAGGGGCAGGATGTAAAATGATATGCAGGAAGATTTTGATAATTGGACTTATACGCTACGTGAAGCCGGTTTGAAGATTTGGACTTATACGCTACGCGAAGCCGATTTGAAAATTGGACTTATACGCTACGCGAAGCCGGCTTGAAAATTGAGGATTCATGCAATGCACTGTAATGTGGTGGCTAAGATGCAATGTAATAGCTAAGAGGTAAAGGTACCTTACAGGGGCAATTGGCAATGACTTACCTCGACAATGTCTTACCTCATACTGATGTGGGGAATCTTCCTCTTCTTCTCAGTTGAACCACAGGTACTACTTTTCTCCCTGACTATGGTTGCAGCTTTCCTTATTCTCCAACTGGGTGACAGACTAGGTTGGATCAAGATCGAAATTGAGGCGCATCTGATGCTATCTCAATCTATGGGCCATCTGATTTCAAGTCGAGGATATACCCCTGGGTATTTAAACCAGACTTTAGTCTCGGAAATCCCGAACCTTTGCATTCTAGGCATAAGCCATTCGAACTCTAGTTTCCACCGTCTCAGTTGGTCTCCTAGGAACTCACATAAACATAGGCGGTGGCTATACGGACCACGGAAGTCGTTAAACTCGACAAACACCAAAGGAATTGCACCTTTAGAGGATTTAAGGTCTCCTAGACCGGAAAGTGCACAAGACGGTGCGAATAAATGCAAGTGCGATGCAAAACAACGCGAATGACGATGCATGATTTAAAGTCTCCTTAGACCGGAGGATTTAAGGTCTCCTGGACTAGGTGAGTGCACAAGATAGTGCGAACTAAAGGTGAGGTGCGCAAGATAGCGCGATAAAATGCATGCACAATGCAAGTAATGTGCACAAAATAGTGCGATGCGCAAAATAGCGCGAGTGAAATATAATGCACTAACAAGTGCAGGTGGGACGCGCAAGATAGCACGAATGATACAATGCACAAAATAGTGCGATACGCTAAACAACGCGGTTGATTTGAAATGCACAAGATAGTGCGATGTGATATGCAAAGCACAGGACAGTGCAATTGAGTTGCGCAAAATAGCGCGATGAATGCAATGCACAAGACAGTGCGATTGAGGTGCACAAAATAGCGCGAATGATAAACTGCACAAAACAGTGCGATGCGCAAAATAGTGCGAATGTAAACTGCACAAAACAGTGCGATTGTGGTGCGCAAACTGGCGCGAGTGATAAACTGCACAGAACAATGCGATGCGCAAAATAGCGCGAATGTAAACTGCACAAAACAGTGCGATTGAGGTGCGCAAAATAGCGCGAATGATAAACTACACAAAACAGTGCGATGGAGGTGCGCAAAATAGCGCGAGTGTAAGCTACACAAAACAGTGTGATTAAGGTGTGCAAAATAGCGCGAATGATAAATTGCACAAAATAGTGCGATGCGCAAAATAGCGCAAATGTAAACTACACAAAACAGTGTGATTGTGGTGCGCAAAATAGCACAAGTGATAAACTGCACAAAACAGTGCGATTGAGGTGCGCAAAATAGCGCGAGTGATAAACTACACAAAGTAGTGCGATGCGCAAAATAGCGCGAATGTAAACTACACGAAACAGTGTGATTGAGGTGCGTAAAATAGCGTGAATGATAAATTGCACAAAACAGTGCGATGCGCAAAATAGCGCGAATATAAACTACACAAAACAGTGTGATTGAGGTGCGCAAAATAGCGCGAGTGATAAACTGCACAAAACAGTGCGATTGAGGTGCGCAAAATAGCGCAAGTGTAAACTACACAAAATAGTGTGATTGAGGTGCGCAAAATAGCGCGAATGATAAATTGCACAAAACAGTGTGATGCGCAAAATAGCGCGAATGACAAACTGCACAAAACAGTGCGATTGTGGTGCGCAAAATAGCGCGAGTGATAAGAAATGCACAAAACAGTGCGAGTGATTTGAAATGCACAAGACAATGCGAGTGAGATACAAAGTGTAAATGCACAAGACAGTGCGATTAAACGCATCTCCTATGCAAGTATGGGGGCATTTTCTATGCAACAGATACGAGCATTTTCTATGCAAGTATGGAAGTACATTCTATGCAATATTGAAAACAAGCATATTCTATGCATGAATCATAACGATGCACGGCACGCATACAACAACAGTGTGTATGAAAGCTCACATTCTATGCAATAGAGGAGCATCAAATATGTACTCTGGTGCCTCTGATTTGCTTCTTAGAGGACTTCACAACATATTCAGCTCAAAAGGGCACACCCTATTCAAATTGGCGAGAGATAACATCTGCATGTGAAACCCTCTGGTGCTGCTTGGACTGCCATTCTGACTTGAAGCAGGCTTACACTTGGGGTCGAGACACACTCATACTCCAGAGAAATAGCGAGGCCTGAGAAGGTGCACCTGGAATGCAGTCTCGGATTTTGCTAAAGTTGAGACATGCTAAGATGCTCCAAATTTTCCCTCTTTTCTTTTGCTTTGCAGTCCAGAACCTAAATAGCTTCAGATAGGTCCTTGCTTTACTATTCTGACATGACCTGGGTTAAACCCTACGGCTTTATGAAAGAACCAATTCTGTTTTGCACAAATGTGGAGAATGGCACAGCACTCTGAGCACAGGATGATTTTTCTTTTGAAAATGAGAAAAGGATTCTCAACCGGGTATTGAGCCTACAACTGACCACAGCCAAAACGTCTTAACACAGAAAAACAAAAGGTAAACGACCTAAACACAATGAGACACACTCGGGACAACTCAAAGTAGGAATCGAGACAAACATAACAAAAGACACGACACACAGACGTATACAGGGAGCCTGTTTCACCGGGTATTGTTTCCCACCCTTTCTTATTTGTGTCTCTCACATCGCTCGGCACTCAATCTCTTGTTTTTTTTTTTTTTTTTTTTTTAAAATGCCCTTTTCTCACTTTTTCTCTCATCGCACATCTCTCTATTTTTCAATCTCTCATTTTTCAATCCCTCCCCTGGGTGGTTGATGGATAAATGGGAAGTTGCGGGCTCTTGCCCCCTAGCATGCTGCTAGACTCTCTTTCTTCCGCTCACTGCTAGTGAATTCCTCCCATAGAAGGGTTGCGCTACAACTGGGTGTGTAGCAAATCTGCAGCTAGCATCGGTTGATGATGCTTTGCTGGGGAGTTTAGACGTGATAAGATCTGTCCAGATGATGGAGTGGAATATCTTGCCCCATTCCAGTTCGTGCTTCACACTTGGCTTGATACCTCGCCACTTGGAGGATGAGAGAGCCTTCAGCTCTTTGTTGTTAGCTTCAATTGTGCCCTTTTCTGGCAAGTAGAGTGCCCTTTCTGGCAAGTGCGTTGATCAAGGGGAAAAGACAGGGAACCTGACTCAACTGTGTCCCTAGTTCATCATTTTGACCATTTTTTGTTTTTGCTTTCTACTAAAACAGTTTTGACCAAAATGAGAGTTAGATCAACATGCTTGTTCGATTTTTGATTTAAAATCATGCAAGTTAGGCTATGAGCACTGAAGATTTTCCTTTTTTGGGTCCATGAAAAGGGTCCAGTTTTGGAAAAAATAAAATGATTTTTGAGAAAATAGTCAACCTCAGTAAAAATTCTCAAAAACTATTTTGCAAACAGCCATTGCTCAACGAGCATGAAACCTACTCCTGAGATGCGCAACCTCGGATCCAAAGTAAAACTGCCCCGTGCTTGAAGAGAGTTGCATGGCAACGGAAAACTGCCCCTTGTTTGAACGGCACCGCGGCGCATTAAATGGCAATGGAAAGTTGCCCCTTGTTTGGATAGCACCACGGCGCATTGTAGTCAGTCCTCAGAGTGACGAACACAACCAAATCCTCAGATACAAAGAAGACAAAGATGACCAGAACCATCGCACGGACACAATCAAATTGAAGTGCTTTACGGCTGGACTTCAGAATGAAGTTGCCTACGTATCCCAAAGATGGGAATCAAGCCTTGCGTAGTTCGGGGTTAAGGTACACTCGGGTATTAACCTCTCCTTTTTAGGCTCTAACTTTTGCCAAGGCGCCCGTCGCGGGTTTTCGACCTTGCGAACTTTGTTCTTCTTTCTTTCTCTTTTCAATTCTTTTCTTCTTTTTTTTTTTTTGATATTCTTTTCTTTTTCTTCTTTTTTTCTTTTTTGTTCTTTTTCTTCTTTTTTCTTTTTTGTTCTTTTTCTTCCTTTTCTTGCTCTAACTTTTGCCTGGGTCGCCCTTCCGGGTTTTCGGCCCAGCGAGCCTCTCAAGGGTAAAAGTGTAGCTTGGTCCATGCCAAATGGTTGTAGGGTTTCGAAGCCATCCGTATCCAGCAGAGTTGCTATTGATTTGCAAGAGGACTCATCTTCAGCTCTTCGAGCATGTCTGATATCTTTGCCCCTAGTTCGAAGGGTACTTCTGTTCTAGCTTTGCAAGCTTCTTCTGATCTTCTGATCTTCTTGATCCGACTTTCCTGGCCTCTTGTTCGAGGGCTGCTTCAAATCTGGCCACACAGGCCTCACATCGTAGTTGACCGTTGAACCTTCTGAATTCAAGTTCAAGGTTTGGAAGCGAAGGGGTTGAGTCTCGAGGCTGAGAGCGATCCTAGGCTGCACAATCTCAAGAGCGATTCCACACAGGTCTTCGCAGGACCGCGCAAAACATTTTGTTTTTGAAAATTTTTAAGAAAGCGACAAATCGCTCGTGCTGAAAATAGTGTGAAACTAGTCTGGATCAAGCCGGGGTCCTTCTCAGTACTCACGCTAACAAGCATGATTTCATTCATTAAGGGCTTAGCACGCCTCTCTTTCTCTCAATTGATCAAAGTTTTGCAAATCCCGAGAAATTCCTTCCTCTTTGTTTTTACCGCAGTGTTCAAAATGTTTTGAAAAACTCAGGTCGTTACAATGACTTCAAGGCACAGAAAAGACAGAGTTCTTAGTCAAATCATCATCTTTCAGAACTTGGCATAAGCGGCACAAGGCGTATAACGCGAAAGCGTGAAAATCACTGCTGTTTCATTCAAAATCTGTTGGCATTACTGGCTCCAAGGCAGAAACAGACTCAAAAGAAAACGAAAAGAAAAACACAAAACAAGAAAGTGATGTCCGAGGTAACGGCCCTGAAATCACCCGACTCTAGCAAAACAGGACTGACTCGGTACAACAAGACAGACCCAACTGACTCAGTAAGAAAATACTAACTTTGTACGACACAACAAGACTGACCGAATACTCAAGTCAGAAAGCACAAAAACTGGTATTTGGATATTGCTCAGAACAGTGCATGCCATTCCCACGTCTGGAGTTAATCGAGCGCTGCTTGTAGGCGGTTCATCCCCCGATCACATAACATTATCTCCCCAAATTCACTGATCCAGTGCCGATAGACTTTGTTGAGCTCGGCAGGAGGATGACCTCGTCGTCAAATACATCCTGTACTTCATGGCGAAGACGGAAGCAGTCGTCGGTAGTATGGCCGGTTTGCTGATGGTACGCGCAGTACTGGGTAACATCATGCGTAGCTGGAAGAGGGTTCGGGAGAGGCCGAGGCTCAAGGGGTTTGAGATGGCCTTGTCCAACAAGGATTTGGAGAGCTTTGGACAAAGGCATATAGAGGGCATGGAAGACCCTCTGACCTCAGGGTTGGTACTTCAAGGCTTGTGGATTTTTACTGGGCACACCAGCAAAAGGATTGGCAGGTGTTGGCCTGGTTTGTTAATCTCTGTAGACACCCCATTTTTGACCGACCTTAAGACTCAGACGTCACTGATTGAGCGCTCGGTGATGTTGCATGATGTGCTCGTTCAGAAGTCTCAGAGTCGCGGCCGTGCGCCCTGCCTCCGGACTCCCGAACTCTCTTCTGTGCCTTGTCTCGGTTTGCGAACCAGACTCAGTTTTCTCTGTTTTCTTTCCTGAGGGGAGGGAGAGGTCCCATAGACCATCTCTCAGTGGCCGTGGGCAACATTTCGTGGCCGTAGGCCATTTTGCCCATTTCGGAGCCCGGTTCCCGGTTTTCGGAGCCGTCAGGCCGTGTGCCTCGGTTCGGGACCACCCAACCATCTCCGATTCCTCCGGTTTCTGGCATGCATCTTATTTACTCCCTTTCGAGGGACACTGGGGTCCTAGATACCCACTTCGCAGCCAAACACCACTTTCGGTGCTTAACGGCCGGTTTTCGGGACCCCGAACTGCGTGTTTTGGTCCCCGAGCATTCGTTTTGCATCGGTTTTTGTTCATTTTTGGCAGGTACCTCTGTTTTATCATAAGGAAGGTCACTGGAGGGTGGGAGGACAGTAATTGTCTCAACAACCAGTTATGCTCCTCCGGCGTCTCCCGGCGCCCGTTTTTCTCACTTCCGGGCTAATGTTGAACACCCTAGGGCCATTTTCCTCAAGCCAAAACCACATATTTGTGTTGTACACACATGGGAGGACCCTAAAAAATGGTGCTTAGCCAGTAATTCTTTCTTTCATTTTTGGACCTCTCCTAGAGGTGGCTTGTTGTCTCTCCTGCTTCAGAGTTGCCAAATTCCAACCACAGAGCCTTGTTGTACACATATGGGAGGACACTACCCTTTGGTGCTCGGCCAGCAATTCCAAACTTCCATTTTTGCCCCTGGCCGGCCGGCCATGGGGGGTAGCCGGCCGGCCACCTCCAGTAAAAGTGCCTAGCCGGCCATGCTCGTTGAAACACATGCCCATCTGACCATCTGACTATTTCCCCGAAAAAGATCATGTCAGGGGATATTTTGGAGGGGAACACTTTGGGTGCATTTCCCTCCACCTTTACACCCTTCTTTTTGCCCATATAAGGGACCTCCCAGCTCTGTCCCAAGGGTTAGAAAATTTCCCTCAAGCATACATACACATCTCCATCTCTATCTCTCTCATTTTTCCTAAGTTTGGTGCCATCTCTTCATCAACTTCAAGCACCACTACCACCACTCCATTTCCAGCAGCAAGGAGAGCTTTCTCAGAGGCTTAGAAGCAACTTTCCTCAAGCCAAGAAGTAGAAAAAAAGAGGTCTTCAAGGGTAAGTCTCAAATTCCCTCTTTTGTAGCACTTTCTTGCCTCATTTCTTAAGCCTACTTGCTTACTGTTTTGGGCTCCGACCAGAACTGAAAGGGGACTTTTCTTGAGCTATTCTTCATGTTTTTTCAAGGGCTCAACCCTGTTTGAGCCCTCCATCTTTCACTTGTTTCAATATCCTCTTATATGCCATTATTTTGCATTGAATATTTGGCCTATGTGTGATCTGATTTGGAGCATCTAATGAACTGATATTGTGCTTATTTTGAGCCTCTCTTAAACATTTAAGAAGGGATCAACCTTTTTTTCATGCTCCATATGCCACTTGCTTTGAATCCATGTTTTACCCTTGTTTTTGTATGCTTCATCTAGCTTATGTGTGATCTATTTTCGAGCATGAAATAAACTGTGAGTGGGCCTACTTTGAGCCCTTCTTCAACATTGAAGAAGGGCTCAACCCTTTTTGGCCTCTCTATCATTCACTTGCTTCATAATCTCTCATATTTACCGTAAACTCGCATGATTTGTTTGACCTGCATGTGATTTGTTTTGGAGCATGCCTTAAACTGTGATTGAGCTTATTTTGTGCCCCTGTACAACATTATAGAAGGGATCAACCTTGTTTGGGGTCTCCATGTTGTGCTTGTCTTTATATCCCTCTTTGGCCCCCATTCTTGCGTGCTTTGTTAGCCTATCTTACTTCTGTTTTTGGGCCATCATAAGAACTGGAAGGGGTCATATTTTGGGCCCCTGGACATATTTCATTAAGGGACTTTGGCTGTTTGATGAATACTTAGCATGCTTCATGTTATAGCCCTTTAGTGGCTTCAATCTTGCATTGCATTCTTAGCATGTTTATATACTGATTTGGGGGATGTCATAAACTGTAAATGTTCATATTTTTGGTCGATCTTCAGTGTTGTAGAACTGTATTTTTCAGTTTGAGCATTGCGTATACCATCTGCTTCATTGTTCCCCTCTTTTCCTCCATTTTTGCATGCTATTTTTGCCATACTTGTGATTGTTGTTTGGCCATGCTTCGCACTGGAAAAATGCTAGTTTAGGAACTGCCTTGCTACTTTATTTTCATCCCATGTCTATATTGTGCATGTTTGGTATAGCTATAGGCCATTTCGGGTGCCTAAATTCATGTTTCGGGGCCATTTCATGCATCGGGTGTACTTTCGCCTCGTTTCGGGGCTGTTTTCCCCCACATTTCAGTGCCAAAATTCATTTGCATGTTTGCATATCATTTTCCATGTCATTTCATGCCTTAGGGCCACTGCCTCGGTTTGCGTGCCCGTGTGCACGCATTTCGAGGCATCTCATTTTCATCCATCGGCCTTTTATGTGAGTGTGGCTGAGGCCCTCTCATGTTAGTGTAAGCCCAATTTCATTGTGTATGCCATTTCATTCCGTATGTCATTTCCTCGGTTTGCGTGCCTGTGTGCACGCATTTCGAGGCATCTCATTTTTTCATCTCTCGGCTTCTTATGTGAGTGTGGCTGAGGCTCACTCAAGTTAGTGTAAGTCCATTTTGCATCCTGTATGCCATTTTAGTCTCATTGCATTCCGTATGCCATTGCCTCGGTTTGCGTGCCCGTGTGCACGCATTTCGAGGCACTTCATTTTCATCCATTGGCCTCTTATATGAGTGTGGCTGAGGCTCACTCATGTTGGTGTAAGCCCATATTGCATCGCATATCTCATTTTAGTCCTGTCGCATTCCGCATGCCATTTTCTCGGTTTGCGTGCCCGTGGGCACGCATTTCGAGACATCTCATTTTAGTCTCATTGTATATCATATTTCATGTCACTTCATGCCTTTATGCCATCGCCTCGGTTTGCATGCCCGTGTGCACGCACTTCGAGGCACTTCACTTTTCTCTCGGCCTCTCATGTGAGTACAGCTGAGGCTCTCTCATGTTAGTGTAAGTCCAATTGCATTGCGTATGCCATTTCATGCCTTAGGATCATTGCCTCGGTTTGCGTGCCCGCATTTCGAGGCATCTCATTTTCATAGCATTATGTGTGTTAGGATTGCATGTCATGCATATTGCATCGTGTTCGGGATAGGAGTTAGCTCGGGCACGGGAAACGAGGCGCGTTCCGTACTCCGAGTGACGAAACGGGTCTCAATTCCCAAGTCACCAACACTCCGGATTACCCATGATGGAGTTAGGTTTTGTTGTAGCATTCATCTGCATTCATTCTATATTGAGTTGTGCAATCCGATTCCTCGACCATCATGCATCGAGATGCGTGATTGGTGGCACGAGAATCAAGGCATGCATATATTTGTGAAATACATTGCTATGCCCCTTTCCTGCTCTCTGTTGCAGCAAAATGAAGAATCAGCAATTGTGCGGGACTTGGCACGCATTTCAAGAAAAAGTGCAAACAGAGGCTAATTGGGGCATCGTCGTGGATTTCAGCGCCAAGACAGCCCAACATGCATCTTTCATCGTGAGTCAAAGCGGTCCACGGCTTGCATGCCGCCATAATTTTTCTTCTTTAATTTGCTAATTAATTAGGAATTTATATTTATTATTCGGACTGTAATATTTCGGACTGTATTATTCTTTCATTTCGGACTGTATTATTTATTCGGACCCTCTGCGCGAGGGCATAATTGTAATAAGTGTGGGTGAGTGTGATGTATGTCTTCCAACCCCCACTTCTTTCTCTCTTTTATTTACCCGCTTATGATGGTTAGATATAGGGCATGTTTCAATTAGCATCTGATGACAAAGATGTTTGCATCATTCATCATTTTGCCGCACTTAGGGCGCAAGATCATACAAACTGCATTTGTATTTCAATTCCAAATTGAATACGTGTTAGTTGTAGCATTCCATATGCCATGTTTAGGACAGCCGAGCCTGCTATAGTTGCATCTTTGCATGTGTTGCATTAGGCATTTCTGTACATTTAGGATCATGCATGATTTCTAATCGGCTTTTGTTTTGGCTTGGAGTACTAGGTGAGTTTTATGCTTTAGCATCCTTGCATGCGTGTGAGTGACTGCCATGAATAGCATGCTTACCATGAGGCTAAATGCTTACGTGATATAACTGCCTTGAATGCCTGTGGGTGGAGGTTGAGTTACTTGAATTGGACAATTCATCAAATGTTTGTTTTAAGCCCACTAGATAGTGGCAAAATCACATTTTTCTAAGCCCACCTGGGGGTGGCAAATCCACGTCTTAGCCTACTTGCGGGTAGCACCATCAAACCATTTTTGAATAAACAAACATGCAATGTTTTGTTCCAATTTAGGCGATTCAGTCTATACTTGTATGCTGTGCGCATCACATAGTAACCTAGGCTAATAACCGGAATAAGAATATACAATGTTTTCAAAAACAGGTATCATGGTTAGTAGATTTGGTCTTTGATCGGCGAAGGGGTGCTCACGAAGTGACCTTCCCCAATTGTACCCAAGTTCCCGAGCCGAGGCAACTTTGGTGATGACGGACACGTGGCCTTTGGCACCGAGTCAGGGTTTCCTAAGTTTCCCATTAAAAAATATTTAGGTGGCGACTCTGTATCTGGCAAAGCAGTCCATGTTTGGCACTTCTTTCAAAAAATATGTTTTCAAAAAACGATTTGCCGGATTTGGACTCTTTGGTTCAGGATTAAGAACCTTGACATTTGAGTCCTTCGAACTATAGTAGACCCAATATCGAACCAGAACGGGGGGGACTCGCACTCCCTTCCCCCGAGATGCGTTCGGGGACGTCTACAATCTCTTCTGAGTGCAGGATTATAGCTGAAAGGAACGTTTTTGATACAACGACCCTTCTCCCGGCTTGCCCCTTGATTCAAACTGCCCCCAACTTGAGTGACGAAAATGTCATCCACAGTTTTTGCAACAACTGCGAGCACTTGTTCTTTGTTCAGTCCCTCGGCTTTCAAAGCCTCAACAGCCAACAAAATATGTTCATGGGGATCCATGTCCGCCCCTATCTTGTTCTTTCCACTCGCCTCCACTTTGCCAAGAGATTGGCCTTCCTCAAATGCAGCCCGTCCCAAGACTGGGGGGCCTTTTGACATGAAATTCCCAGTATGTGGTGTGGTCGATGATGGAGCCAATGTCCCGGAGGCCAGATCGGTCACAGTTCTTTGAAGATCTTCGATCATTCTCTTTAGCTCAGAAGTAGTGGGCTCACGGGTTTGAGATGATTGGGGTCTAGGTGCATCCATCATACATAAGTCCATGCTTTCTGGGATAAACACATCAGGCTTGGGTAGATGGGCCGGGGTGATGTATATGCTGGGGTCGAAGGTGGATGGTAGTGTATGGATGAGGTTGAGGTAGGCAGGAGATGTTTGGTCATTGGGGTCTGAAGGTGGAGCTATCGTCCGATTGTCGATGAGATTTTGGACCTCATGACGAAAATAGTAGCAACGGTCGGTGCCATGACCGCGCTGCTGATGGTACATACAATACTTGGAGGGGTTATGTCTAGCTGGGAGTGGGTCAGGTAGAGGTTGAGGATCGAGGGGTTTGAGATGCCCTCTCTCCATCAGGACTTTTAGTGCGCTAGTCAGGCTCATATGGAGAGGGGTGAAAGTTCTGCCCTGAGCTCGGGCTGGGCTGGTTGTTTGTAGGCTTGGTTTAGCAAAAGGGTTGGCTGTGGTGACTGGATTGATTTCAGTGGGTTCGGGAATAGTGCTACTCCCGGCATTGGTACTCCTTGAAATCACCCTCCTTGTCGGTTCCCTTGTTCTGGGAATGATCCCACTGTTGAACGCATTCTCGACCTAAACCCCCAGTTCATGCAAACTTTTGAAAGTGAATAGTGGAGCGACTATCAATTTTTGCAACATATCATGCTCGAGGTTTCGCACCATCATCTGCACTTGATCCCTCTCAGAAGGCGGCGATCATCATCTGTCCGCCTTTGCTCTCCACCTCGCAACAAATTCCACAAAAGGCTCTGTTGGGTTCTGGTGGGTTGCTTCAAGCTCTTGGATGGTCATTTCAACTTGGGTATTGTAGGAATACTGATCGACAAAGGCCTCAGCTAATTCTTCCCAGTTTTGCTTCACTGTATCCTCCAGCTTGGCATACCAAGTGGCTGCTACACCCGACAGGGTTCTTCTATACAGATAGAGTTTCTGTGGCTTAGTCAGACCCATCGGCTTTAGGACATCCAAGAAAAGTCGGATATGTACCATTGGATCCCCAGACCCGTCAAAACGGTCAATATGTGGCATTTTGAATCTGTCTGGGAGCCGGACGGCAGACTCAGTGTGCCCATCCTCAATGTCGGGAATGGAGTTAAGGCCTTGTGTCTTTTTGAATTGCTTATCAAGGTTTGCAATTTTCACTGCGGTCAGATCGAGGTCATTAGCATCAAGGGGATAAAGCCTCTCATTAGGCTATACCAGGGGTCTGAAAACTCGGGCTTGGGTCAACCTTTCTCGAGGATTCGGACACTGCAAATCTTCAACTGGCGAAAGTGGGTCAAAGTTCGGCTGGGGTCCCGAAGCTGGATATGAGGCAGATGCCCCAGATGGGCGCTGCGTTTCAATACTGGTCTTAGCTTGCATGGCAGTTCCCTGATTTAACGCTGCTACCACGGCCACAAATTCTTCCGAACCTTGTGACATCACGGTCTGCTGAGTCCGAACAAAGGTGATGTGACTGGTGACTGACAGATCAGATGAACCGGTGAGCCCTGACTGGCCTTTCTTTGCCTTGCCTCAGCGAAAGAACACTGGTTGCCCTTGAATTGAATTTCTGACCTAACAAAGTCTATCAGTACTAGCCCAATGTATCCGGGGGATATCGAAGCCTTCTGAAGCTATGGTTCCAGGACTACCCTAGCAAAAGAGAAAATAGAGAGCATCTCAGCCTGATTTCACCAAAACAGATACGAGAATAACAGGATGACTGTGCCCTCTACTGAATTCCGCCCCCAAAATTCTGCCTCAAATCTGATACCCTCGGGTAAAACAGATTCCCAAAACACTGAACCGGTGCCTGCAGGCCTGATGCCCAAACTTGTAAACTGATACATGCATTCGTGTAGAGACGCACTCTAAAGCACATAACAAGCAAGTGAGAGCCAAAACACCCCTATGTTGGGGTAGGGTTTCCCTGTCCTATTTTGTCAGGAGGTAGGGTTTCACTACGCACGCATCGGTTTCAAACAACCTATATCGGGTAAGCAACATGTCCTAGTTTGGAATAGTCACTATGGATTTCGATATGCACTAGGTCGAATGGTCAAAAGGGTGCCCCAGTAAAACCGGGGTTTGTGTTCCCATACTGGTAAAGCCCGTAACCGGTAAGCCTTATGGCACGCAGCCTCTGGCAAACCACTCAAGAATAGCAGATGGCAAACACGGTGTCCTAGGCGCACCAATGCAAATGCAATGCAAAGAAACACACAAGTGTAGTCAAAACCAGATATCATGAGTTCGAGTCAAGTTCTCTAAATCCCCAGCGGAGTCACCAGAAACTGTAACAAGCCTGCGGGGGACCTCGCTACAGCTCGGACTCGATTTTGTTGTCACGGTTCTTAATCTTGAACTAAAGAGTCCAAATCCGGCAAATCGTTTTGAGAAAACAGATTTTTTTTTAAAGAAGTACCAAACATGGACTGCTTTGCCAGATACAGAGTCGCCACCTAAATATTTTATTTTTGGGAAATTTAGGAAACCCTGACTCGTTTGCCTAAGGCCACGTGTCCGTCATCACCAAAGTTGCCTCGGCTCGGGAACTTGGGTACGATTGGGGAAGGTCACTTCATGAGCACTCCCGCTCGCCCGATCAAAGATCGGTGTAGACACCCCATTTTTGACCGACCTTAAGACTCAGATGTCACCGGTTGAGCACTCGGTGATGTTGCATCTTGTGTTGAATTCGTGTGAGTCGCCGGACTTTCGAACTCTCTTCTGTGCCTCGTTTCGGTTTGCGAACCAGGCTCGGTTTTCTCTGTTTTCTTTCCTGCGGGAAGAGAGTGGTCCCGTAGACTATCTCCCGGTGTCCGTGAGCTACATTTCGTGGCCGTCAGAGCCATTTTGCCATTCATTCGGGCCGGTTCCGCCGTGTGCCTCGGTTCGGGACCGCCCAACCATCTCCGATTTCTCCGATTTTTGGCAAGTGCCTCTGTTTTATCATACCGAGGGACACTGGGGCCTCTGATGCCCACTTCGTGGCCGAATGCCACTTTCGGTGCCTGTAGCCGATTTTCGGGACCCCAAACTGCGTGATTTAGGCCCCGAGCATTCATTTTGCATCGGTTTTCTCCGATTTTTGGTAGGAACCTCTGTTTTGTCATTCCGAGGGACACTGGGGTCGCAGATACCCACTTCGCTGCCGTATGCCACTTTTGGTGCCTGCAGCCCATTTTCGGGACCCCGAACTGCGCGGTTTGGACCCCGAGCGTTCATTTCTCATTAGTTTTTGTTCAAATTTTGGCAGGTACCTCTGTTTCAATACCAGGAAGATCACTGGAGGGTGGGAGGTCAGCAATTATCCCAGATAACCAGTTTTGCTCCTCCGGCGCCCGTTTTGCTCACTTCCGGGCCAATGTTGAACACCCTGGGGATATTTTCTTCCAACCAAAGCTACATATTTGTGATCAAGGGACATGGGAGGACCCTAAAAGTGCATGGTCGGCCAGTAATTGTGCTTTTCATTTTTGAGCCTCTCCTTCAAATGCAATGTTGTGACTCCTGCTTCAGTGTTGCCAATTTCCAACCCTGGAACCTTGTTCTACACACAGGGGAGGACACCAAAAAGCGGTGGTCGGCCAGCAATTCAGAGTTTCATTTTTGAGCCCCTCCTTCAAGTTCAATGTTGTGACTCTTGTTTCAGTGTTGCCAGATTCCAATCTTGGGGCTTTATTCTACACACCTGGGAGGACACCAAGGAGTGGTGGTCGGCCAGAAAATTTGGACTTCATTTTTTGGGGGTGGCCGGCCGGCCAGGGTGAGTGGCTGGTCGACCAGTTGGGGTGGCCGGCCGGCCACCTTCCAGAAAGTTACAGCCGCCGGCTTTCGCTTTCGGCTCTTCTGTTGTCCGGATACTTTTTGAAATATCTCACCCCTCCGGGAGATATTTTGGGAGGGAAAGCTTGGATGCATTTCCCTCCCCTTTTACACCCTTTCTTGCCTATTTAAAGGGTTGCCCTCCTCCTTCCCTAGGGTTAGAAAATTTCATCTCAAAGCCTCTCTCCCAAACACCTTCATTTCCATAGCCAAAAGCTCAAAAAACCTTCAAGGTACTAGGCCTTTTCTTCATCAACTCCAAGCTCTATCATCACCATTCCATTTCCAGCAGCAAGGAGGGGTTCCTCAGAGGCTTAGAAGCAACTTTCATCAAGGCAAGAGGAAGCAAAAGTGTAGTCTTCAAGGGTAAGACCCAAATTCCCCTTTTTTAGCTTAATTTTGCTTCAATTTTATACCCTATTTTCTTTCAGTTTTGGGCTCCGACCCTTACTGGTTTTAGGCTTATTTTGAGCCCCTCTACAACTTTGTAGAAGGGCTCAACCCTGTTTGGTGTCTCCATGATATACCTCTTTCAATATCACTCTTTAGGCCATTAATTTGCATGCTTTGTTTGGCTTTTGAGTGATCTGATTTCGAGCATACTATATACTGTGAGGGGGCTTATATTGAGCCCCTCTTCAACATTGAAGAAGAGCTCCATCATGTTTGGTGGCTCTAGCATGCACTTCCTTTGAAATTCTTCCATTTTACCGTAAACTTGCATGCTACTTTTAGCCTATATGAATTTATTTTTGGAGCATTCTATAAACTGATTATGAGCTTATTTTGTGTCCCTCTACAACATTGTAGAAGGGACCAATCTTGTTTGGTGCCTCCATGAATGGCCTCTCTTTGTACCTCTCTTTGGCCATGTTTTGCATACCTCTTTGAGCTTATTTGGTCACTGTTTTGAGTCTTCATCAGTCTTAGAAAGAGCCTTATTTTTGCCTTCTAATCATGTTTTGTTAAGAGTCTTAGGCCATTCGATGATTGGTTTTGGTACTTCATGTTATATCCCTCACATTTTCCGTAAAATTGCATGCTTTGTTAGGCTTGCTTAGCCTCTTTTTTCAGCCTTCATCAGGCTTAGAAAGTGTCTTATTTTTTCCCATTCTTCATATTTTGTTAAGGGTCCGAAGTTATTTGGTGCTTCCATGAATGACCTATCATTATAGCCTTCTTTTGGTCCATATATTGCATGCTATTTTGAGCATATCTACACACTGAATTGGGGGATGTAATCTTTTGTAAATATGCATATTTTTGGTCCCTCTTTAATGTTGTAGAACTGTTTTTTTTGGTTTGAGCATTGTATATACTACTTTCTTTGTAATTCCCCTCTTTTTCCCCATTTTTGCATGCCATTGTTGCCATATCTATGCTCACAATTTGGCCATGTTTTGTACTGAAAAGATGCTATTTTTGGGGCTGCCTTGCTACTGTTTTTGCTTTCATGTACCAATTTTGCATGTTTAGCATAGCCGTAGGCCATTTCGGGTACTTAAAATCACATTTCGGGATGATTTCATGCATTGATTGTCATTTCGTATCATTTCGGGGCTGTTTTCCCCTTCATTTAGCTGCTGAAATTTGGTTTGCATGCTTGCATATCATTTTCCACGTCATTTCATGCCTTAGTGCATTCCTCGGTTTGCGTGTCCGTGGGCATGCACTTTGAGGCACCTCTGTTTTATCTGACGGCAGCCTATGTGAGTGCGGCTGAGGCTCTCTCATGTTGGTGTAAGCCCATCTTTGCATTCCATGTCATTTCATACATTTCTCGATTTGCGTGCTCGTGTGCGCGCATTTCGAGACGCATCTTTTTATCCGACGGCAGCCTATGTGAGTGCGGCTGAGGCTCTCTCATGTTGGCGTAAGCCCATCTTTGCATTCCGTATGCCATTTCATACATTTCTCGGTTTGCGTGTCCGTGGGCACGCATTTCGAGGCGCATCTTTTTATCCGACGGCAGCCTATGTGAGTGCGGCTGAGGCTCTCTCATGTTGGCGTAAGCCCATCTTTGCATTCCGTATGCCATTTCATACATTCCTCGGTTTGCGTGCCCGTGTGCGCGTATTTCGAGGCGCATCTTTTATCTGACGGCAGCCTATGTGAGTGCGGCTGAGGCTCTCTCATGTTGGCGTAAGCCCATCATTGCATGCCATATGCCATTTTATCATCGCTTCGGTTTGCGTGCGTGAGGCGCATTTCAGGCTGCCAGTTTATCCGATTCGCATGTCACATCATCGCCTCGGTTCGCGTGCCTGTGGGCACGCATTTCGAGACACTTCGGTTTTATCCGATTTCCATTTCATACATTCCCCAGTTTGTGTGCCCGTGGGCACGCATTTCGAGGCATCTCGTTTTCATCTGCATTGTGCATACTAGATTGTATCTTAGATTGCATTCATGCATTTTCTCGATATGCGTGCCTGCGGGCACGCATTTCGAGACATCTCACTTTCATAGCATTGTTAGTTGTATTTCATACATATCATGTATATTGCATCGTGTTCGGGATAGGCGTTAGCCTGGGCACGGGAAACGAGGTACATTCTGTACTCCGAGTGACGGAGTGTGTCTCAATTCCCAAGTCACCGACACTCCGGATTACCCATGATAGAGTTAGGTTTAGTTATAGCATTCATCTGCATTCATCCTATATCGAGTTGTGCAATTCGGATCCTCGGCCATCATGCATCGATATGCGTGATTGGTGGCACGAGGATCGAGGCATGCATATATTTGTGAAATACATTGCTATGCCCTTTTCCTGCTCTCTGTCGCAGCAAAATCAAGAATCAGCAAGTCTTTGAAGTCTGGCACGCATTTCGAGAAATATTGCAAACAGAGGCTAATTGGGGCATCCAAAGGATTTCAAAGACCAGCGGTCCAACATACATCATTCACTGAATTGAGGCGCCCCGGCACTGCGCCGATTCTGACTTTCTTAGTTAAATTGTAAATTAATTAGGAATTTGTATTTATTTCGGACTGTATTATTATTTATTCGGACCCTCCGCGCGAGGGCAATGTTGTAATAAGGGTGTGTGAGTGTGATGTATGTCTTCCAATCCCACGTCTTTCTTCCCTTTTATTTACCTGCTTTGATGGTTAGATATAGGGCATATTTCAATTAGCATCTGATGATGACATGTTTGCATCATTCATCTGCTTTTGCACGCCAAGACTCGGCATCATACAAACTGCATTCGTATTTCAATTCCAAATTGAATACATGTTAGCTGTAGCATTCCATATGCCATGTTTAGAATAGCCGAGCCTGCTATAGTTGCATCTTTGCATGTGTTGCATTAGGCATTTCAGCACATTTAGGATCATGCATGATTTCTAATCAGTTTCCTGTTTTGGCTTGGAGTACTCGGTAAGTTTTATGCTTTAGCATCCTTGCATGCGTGTGAGTGTTGCCATGATTGCATGCTTACCATGAGGCTAACTGCTTATGTGCTATAACTGCCTTGAATGCCTATGGGTGGAGGTTGAGTTATCTGAATTGGGACAATTCATCGACTGTTTGTTTTAAGCCCACTAGATAGTGGCAAAATCACGTTTTCTAAGCCCACCTGAGGGTGGCAAATCCGCGTCTTAGCCTACTTGCGGGTAGCACCATCAAACCATTTTCAAACAAACAAACATGAAATGTTTTGTTCCAATTCAGACGGCCCAGTCTATACTTGTATGCTGTGCGCATCACATAGTAACCTAGGCTAATAACCGGAATAAGAACATACAATGTTTTCAAAAACAGATATCATGGTTAGTAGAGGTCGGTCTTTGACCGGGCGAGCAGGGGTGCTCACGAAGTGACCTTCCCTAATCGTACCCAAGTTCCCGAGCCAACTTTGGTGATGACGGACACGTAGTCTTTGGCACCAGTCGGGGTTTCCTAAATTTCCCATTAAAAACATTTAGGTGGCGACTCTGTATCTGCGAAGTAGTCCATGTTTGGCACTTCTTTCAAAAATCTGTTTTCAAAACAATTTGCGGTTGGACTCTTGGAAAGTGATTAACTGAGTCCTTGGTATAGTGTGGAGAATATCGAATGGAAGCCAGGGGGGGCCTCTCGCTGGGATGCGTTGAGGGCGTCTACGGCGTCTCTAACCATGATACTAACCATGATATCTATTTTGTATTCTTATTCGGTTATTTAGGTAGTTTACCTAGTGATGTGCTATAGATATATAGCATCTGGTATAAGCCCGGAAGAATTGGAACAAAACAAAAACTGTTTGTTTGTAAAAATGGTTTGCTACTACCACAAGTAGGCTTTCAAGATTGATTACCCTCGGTGGGCTTAGAAAATGATTTTGCCATTGTCAGTGGGCTAAACAAACATTTGATGAATTGTTCTAATCCAAATAACCCAACCTCCACCCATGCATCCAAGGTATATCACATAGCATAGTTAGCCTCATGGTAAGCATGCTATCATATCACATCTATGCAAGGATGCTAAAGCAAACTCACCAAGTACTCCAAGCCAAAAACCGATTAGAAATCCATGCATGATCCTAAGTATATAGAAATGCCTAATGCAACACATGCAAAATGTAACTAGCAGTTTGGCTATTCTAAACATGGCATATGAGATGGAACAACTATCAAGTATTCAACGGAATTGAAATACGAGATTAGTATGATGCACCGAGCGGCATGCAAAACAGATGAATGAATGCAAACATGCTATCATATGCAATTGAAACATGCCCTAATCTAACCATCATAAGCAAATAAAATGGAGAAAGACGGGGTTGGATGACATACATCACACACGCACACTTATTACAACATTGCTTGCAAGGGTCCAAATAAACATCTGATCAAATAATACAGTCCAAATATGTATAAATCCTAATTAATTTACAAATTAACTAAGAAAATAATAAGCAGCATGTAAGTGGCTGTCTTGATTTTCTTGAGATGATAAATGATGCATGTCCGCCGCCCTTGATCGAAAATCCACAACGATGCCCGATTAGCTCGTTTTGCAATGTTTTTTGAAAGCGCCAAGCCTCGGAAGGTCTGCGATTCTTGATTTCTCGAACAGAGAGGTGAAAGGGCATGGCAATGTATTTTCACAAATGTATGCATGCCTCGATCCTACCAATCACGCATATCGATGCATAATGGCCGAGGAATCGAATTGCACAACTTGATATGGAATGAATGCACTTGAAAACTCAACTAAAACCTAACTCCATCATGGATAATCCGAGCGCGTCGATCGAAAGACATGGTGAATGTACGCAAGCGTGCTTTTCCTGCTAACTCCTATCCCGAACACAATGCAATGTGCATGATATGCATGAAATGCAACTAAGATACATCCTAACATGCACAATGCTATGAAATGGCATTCACAATGCACGAGATAACATGGCATACACAATGCGCTAACATACAGCCTAGCATACACAATGCTATGGAATGAAATGGCATACACAATGCATAATGGACTTACACCAACACAAGTGGACCTCAGCCACACTCACATAAGAGGCCATTAGATGAAAATGAGACACTTGAAATGCGTGCACATATGCACGCAAATCGAGGACCGACCCTAAGGCACGAATGCCACTCTAACATGACGTGGCAAAGCATGGAATATGGCATATGTAGACACCCCATTTTTGACCGACCTTAAGACTCAGACGTCACCGATTGAGTGCTCGGTGATGTTGCACATTGTGCTCGTTCAGAAGTCTCAGAGTCACGGCCGCGCACCCTGCCTCCGGACTTCCGAACTCTCTTTTGTGCCTTGCCTCGGTTTTCTCTATTTTCTTTCCTGAGGGGAGGGAGAGGTCCCGTAGACCATCTCTCGGTGGCCGTGGGATGCATTTCGTGGCCGTAGGCCATTTTGCCCATTTCGGAGCCCAGTTCCCTGTTTTCGGAGCCGTCAGGCCGTGTGCCTCGGTTCGGGACCACCCGACCATCTCCGATTCCTCCGGTTTTTGGCATGCATCTCATTTACTCCCTTTCGAGGGACACTGGGGTCTTAGATACCCACTTCGTGGCCAAACACCACTTTCGGTGCTTAACGGTCGGTTTTCGGGACCCCGAACTGCGTGTTTTGGCCCCCGAGCATTCGTTTTGCATCGGTTTTTGTTCATTTTTGGCAGGTACCTCTGTTTTATCACCAGGAAGATCACTGGAGGGTGGGAGGCCAGCAATTGTCTCAACAACCAGTTATGCTCCTCCGACGCCCCCCGGCGCCCGTTTTTCTCACTTCCGGGCTAATGTTGAACACCCTAGGGCCATTTTCTTCGAGCCAAAACCACATATTTGTGTTGTACACACATGGGAGGACCCTAAAAACACATGGCCGGCCAGTAATTGCATTTGGACCTTTTGAACCCCTTCTAAAAGTGGCATGTTGTCTCTCTTGTTTCAGAGTTGCCAAATTCCAACCATAGGGTCTTTTTGTACACACTTGGGAGGACACCAACCTTTGGTGGTCGGCCAGAAATTCTCACTTTCCATTTTGACCCCTAGCCGGCCGGCCATGGGGGGTGGCCGGCCGGCCACCTGCAGCAAAAGTGCCTAGCCGGCCTGCTTCCTCAGTGTGAGTTTATTCCAGCTGTATCTTGGTTTTCCCCCAAAAAATATCTGATCCGGGGGAACCTTTTGGAGGGAAATAAGAGCTCATTTCCCTCCATTTGGCCAAGGATTCCTCTCTCCCTCTCTTGTCTACATTGGTGTCCTCCCAACTCAAGAGAAGAGATTACAAGCATTGGTTGGAGCATATACATACATACAACCTCATTTCCTTCAAATTTTGGTGCCATTTCTTCATCATCTTCAAGCACCACCACTACTACTCCATTCCAGCAGCAAGGAGAGGCTTTCCAGCAGCTAAGAGGCAACAAATTTGGTCCAAGAAGCAACCAAAGTCTTGATCTTCAAGGGTAAGTCCACTTCACCCTCTTTTGAGCTCATTTTTGCCTCATTTCCTTAACCTATTTGCTTACTGTTTTGGGCTCCGAACCTAACTGAAACTAGGCCTATTTTGGGCTATTCTTCATGTTTGTTTAAGGGCTCAACCCTGTTTGAGATCCCTAACTTGCACTTGCTTCAATATCATCTTATATGTCACAATATTGCATGCTATTTCTAGCCTATGAGTGATCTGTTTTAGAGCATAATGTAAATTGTGAGTGGGCCTATTTTGAGACCCTATTCAACATTGAAGAAGGTCTCAACCCTGTTTGGCCTCTCTATCATGCACTTGCTTCATAATTTCTCCTATTTACCGTAAATTTGCATGATTTGTTTGACCTACATTTAGTCTGTTTTGGAGCATGTCATGAACTGTGAGTAGGCTTATTTTGTGTCCCTCTACAACATTTTAGAAGGGATCAATCTTGTTGGGGGTCTCCATGTTATACTTGTCATTATGTCCCTCTTCGACCCCCATTTTTGCATACCCTTTTTAAGTTTATCTAGATTCTGTTTTCGGCCATCATCAGAACTGGAAAGAGTCATATTTTGATCTTCTTGACATATTTCATTAAGGGTCTTTGCTAGTTTGATGAATTTTTGGGGTACCTCATGTTATAGCCTTATATATCCTAGTTCTTGCATCACATTTTTAGCATGTTTTCATACTGAGTTGGGGGATGTCATCTACTCTAAATGTGCATATTTTTAGTCCCTCATCAGTGTTGTAGAAAGCTATTTTTCCATTTGGGCATCGCATGTATCACTTGCTTCAATACCCCACTTGCGGAGCCATTTTTGCATTCTTGCTTAATCCTATGTGCACTTGCTGTTTAGCCCTTTTTATGACTGAAAATGCTTTTCTTGGGGCTGCCTTGCTACTGTATTTTCATTCCATATCCATATTGTGCATGCATTGCATGGCTATAGGCCATTTCGGGTGCCTAAATTCATGTTTCGGGGTCATTTCATGCATCGGGTGTACTTTCGCCTCATTTCGGGGCTGTTTTCCCCCACATTTCAGTGCCAAAATTCATTTGCATGTTTGCATATCATTTCCATGCCATTTCATGCCTTAGGGCAATCGCCTCGGTTTGCGTGCCCGTGTGCACGCATTTCGAGGCACTTCATTTTCATCCGACGGCCTCTTATGTGAGTGTGGCTGAGGCTCACCCATGTTAGTGTAAGTCCATTTTGCATTCTGTATCTCATTTTAGCATCATTGCATTCCGTATGCTATTTTCTCGGTTTGCGTGCCCGTGTGCACGCATTTCGAGACATCTCATTTTAGTCTCATCGTATCGTGTATGCCATCGCCTCGGTTTGCGTGCCCGTGTGCACGCATTTCGAGGAACCACATTTTAGCATCATTGCATTGTGTACGCCATTGCCTCGGTTTGCGTGCCCGTGTGCACGCATTTCGAGGCACTTCACTTTGATCCGACGGCCTCTTATGTGAGCGTGGCTGAGGTCCACTCATGTTAGTATAAGTCCAATTGCATTGCGTATGCCATTTTATGCCTTAGGATCATTTCCTCGATTCGCATGCCCGTGTGCACGCATTCCGAGACATCTCATTTTCATAGCGTTGTGTATGTTAGGATTGTATCTTAGTTGCATTTCATACATATCATGCATATTGCATCGTGTTCGGGATAGGAGTTAGCGCAAGACGCAGGCACGTTCGTACTCGAGTGATGAGCGGGTCTCAATTCCCAAGTCACCGACAATCCGGATCACCTATGATGGAGTTAGGTTTTGTTATAGCATTCATACGCATTCATCTCATATTGAGTTGTGCAATCCGATTCCTCGGCCATCATGCACCGAGATGCGTGATTGATGGCACGAGGATCGAGGCATACATATATTTGTGAAATACATTGCTATGCCCCTTTTCTACTCTCTGTTGCAGCGAAATGAAGGATCAGTAACTTTTCAGAGCGTGACACGCATTTCGAGAAACCTTGCAAACAGAGGCTAATTGGGGCATCCCAGTGGATTTCTGCGCCAAAGCGGCCTGGCATATATCATTCATCAATAGCAAGGCAGCCCCTGGCTTGTATGCCAGTTTACAGCTTTCTTAGTTAATCTGTTAATTAATTAGGAATCTGTATATTTATTCGGACTGTATTATTCTTTTATTTCGGACTGTACTATTCTTTCATTCGGGACTGTATTATTATTTATTCGGACCCTCTGCACGAGGGCATAACTGTAATAAGTGTGGGTGAGTGTGATGTATGTCTTCCAACCCCACGTCTTTCTTCCCTTTTATTTATCCGCTTACGATGGTTAGATATAGGGCATATTTCAATTAGCATACAGTATGACAGCATGTTTGTATCATTCATCTGTTTTGCACGCACCGGGCTTGGCGCATCATACAAACTGCATTTGTATTTCAATTCCAAATCGAGTACTTGTTAGTTGTAGCATTCCATATGCCATGTTTAGGACAGCCGAGCCTGCTATAGTTTGCATCTTTGCATGTGTTGCATTAGGCATTTTTGTATATTTAGGATCATGCATGATTTCTAATGAGCTTCTATTTTGGCTTGGAGTACCTGGTGAGTTTTATGCTTTAGCATCCTTGCATGCGTGTGAGTACCGCCATAAATAGCATGCTTACCATGAGGCTAAATGCTTACGTGATATAACTGCCTTGAATGCCTGTGGGTGGAGGTTGAGTTATCTGGATTGGAACAATTCATCAAGTGTGTTAAGCCCACTAGACAGTGGCAAAATCATGTTTTCTAAGCCCACCTGAGGGTGGCAAAATCCGCATTTTAAGCCTACTTGCGAGTAGCAAACCATTTTCACTAACAAACATGAAATGTTTAGTTCCAATTCAGGCGATTCAGTCTATACTTGTATCTCATGCATCACATAGTAACCTAGGCTAATAACCGAATAAGAACTCACAATGTTTTCAAAATAAGATATCATGGTTAGTAGAGGCGGTCTTTTGACGGGCGAAGGGGTGCTCACGAAATGACCTCCCCCAATCGTACCCAAGTCCTCGAGCCGAGGCAACTTTGGTGATGACGGACGCGTGGCCTTTGGCACCGAGTCAGGGTTTCCTAAATTTCCCATTAAAATATTTAGGTGGCGACTCTGTATCCGGGCGGCGATTCATGTTTGGCACTTCTTTCAAAATCTGTTTTCAAAACGATTTGATTTGGACTCTTCGGTTCAAGATTGAGAACCGTCTCATTTGTGTCCTTCGAATCAGAGTGACCCAATATCGAACGTAACTGGGGAGACTCGACTCCTTCCCGGGATGCTCGGGACATCTACAGCTTCGCATCTTTGGGATTTAGAGAACTTGACTCGAACTCATGATATCTGGTTTTGACTACACTTGTGTGTTTCTTTGCATTGCATTTGCATTGGTGTGCCTAGGACACCGTGTTTGCCATATGCCATTCCCGAACGATTTGCTCGAGGCTTGTCTTGTCAAGTCATGTCCGTAAGGCTGATCGGCTCTGGGCTCTGACAGCATGGGAACACAAACCCCGGTTTTACCGGGGCACCCTTTTTGACCATTCGACCTAGTGCATATTCGGATCCATAGTGACCATTCCAAACTAGGACAGGTTGCTTACCTGTTTATAGGTTGTTTGAAGCCGCTGCGTGCGTAGTGAAACCCTTGTTCCTGACAAAATAGGACAGGGAAACCTTACCCCAACATAGGGGTGTTTTCAGCTCTCACTTATCTGCTATGTGCTTGTTAGAGTGTGCCTCTACAGGGAATGCATGTATCAGTTGGGTTTGGGCATCGAACTGCGGGCATCGGTCAAGATTCGAGAATCAGTTGTCTGCGGATATCCGATTCAATTTTGGGGAACAGTGATACAGGAACCATGATCCGTGATTGAGGACAGTGTGTTTTCAGCTTATCAACTGCGTGTTGTATGCCCGGCTGCGCGTTGTGTGTATTTAATTTAAGCGTTATCTCGCCTGCTTTTACGGTCATTTATTTCCTTTTTGCTTTATTATCTTTTTGCTAGGGCAGTTTTTAGCACGATTGCTTTCGAACCAATAGATACCCCCCAAGCACTTTGGACACGAGGTCGCCGACTCAACCGATCTGAGGATCTCGTTGATGGACATCCAGTGTTCCACTCTCTACCCCCAGTTATCAGAAGAAGGCCGAGAAGGCGCAGTGTGTCGGAACAGGGATTACCGGGACAGAGGGCTGCTTTGACAGTAAATAGTAAAGTTGAAATTTTTGTGTCTGCCATAGAGGTACATTTACCGGCCATTCAGAATACATCAGGGATGGAGGCGATGATGCGCCAGATGCACGAGAGCATGAAACAGATGCAAGATGATGCCATCCGCCAAGCGGAATTTTCCAAACAACAAGTCATGATCATGGCCCAAGAAAGTCGAGCTGATCACTAGGCTACAACAAAGAATGCAATACTCGCTTCACATCATACTCCTCCTCCACCAGCGGCTCCACTACCTGAGCAGGCATCTACTGGTCAGAATACCCTGCCAAATCCTCAGAATATCCTCCCGAACACCCAAAATACCTTACCTGATGTTCGGAACACTCAAGAGGACACAGGTCTTCCAACGGGGCTCCGCCCCCACTTCTGCCACAACTATCCAAGAATCTTACACCCAACCACTCGGACTCTCCATTTGAGTTCGAGGTAGATCATACAGCTCTGAAGCTGAGTAAGCTGGAAAAGCTTTTCAAGAAATCGCAAGGGGTGAAGGCCATCCCAGACATTGAAGATGGCTACACTGACGTGGCCGTGACACTGCCGGACAGATTCAAGATGCCACAGATTGACCGTTTTGATGGGTCCGGAGATCCCATGGTCCATCTCCGGCTATTTTCAGACATCTTGAGGCCAATGGGCCTAACCCGACCACAAAAGCTTTCTTTATTTGGTAGAACTTTGTCGGGGGTGGCGGCCATCTGGTACGCAAAGTTGGAAGATGATGTGAAGAGAAATTGGGATGAGCTGGCTGAGGCCTTCGTTGCACAGTATTCATATAATACACAGATCGAGATTACAACACGTGATCTCGAAACAACGAGGCAGGAACAAAAAGAGACTTTCTCTGATTTTGTAACTCGGTGGAGAGCAAAGGCATCGATGATGACCTTGAGGCCAACAGATAAAGATCAAATTCGGATGATTGTACGCAATCTCCAACCGAAGTTAATGCAGAAAATGATCGTACTCCCTTTCCCCACCTTCTCAGATTTACACGAGATGGGGGTACAGATCGAGGATGCGATGAAGCAAGGTTTGATCGACCAGGACCGAGAGCAGCCCCGAAGGACGTTCAACCGCAATAACAACGCAGGCCCGAGTGGCGCTGCAAACACAAGGACTTCGGAGGTCGGTATGGTCACCACTACTCCCCCTTCCCAACCAAGGCCCGCAGCGGCCACACCCTTTTCCAGTACTTCCGGGAGCAGTAACCAAGCCCCGAGATACCAATCCAGAGGCCAAAGAACCTTCACTCCACTATACATGCCCTTGTCCAAGGCTCTCGGCGTTCTAATCAAAAAGGGGCATCTGAAACCCCTAGAGCCGAGGCCGCTACCAAATCCACTCCCCCCTTCCCACAACCCAGCCAAGTACTGTGCGTACCACCAGCAGCATGGCCATGATACAGATCAATGTTTCCGGCTGCGTCACGAGATTCAAGACCTCGTTGACAAGAATATCATTCTACCTCCCGAAAGACCCAACGTCACAACTAACCCACTCCCCGCACATAACCAAGATCCACCACCCAAAAGAGTCAACCTCATCCAAAGCGGGTCGCTTCCACGATCCTAGTATCTATATTACTCCTCACCTACCTAAGCCGAGGTGATCCTTCTGATTACCGACTTGTGCATGTTGGACACCTTCACAACCCAATCGAGCCGAGATGGTGACCTCAAGATGGAGCAGGCGGGGTTTCAGGAGAGCGAATGGTGAGTCAGGATGGCGGCTGGGAATTGTGCTGGAAGAGCTTATGATCCAAGCGGATATATCTTATCAGTGAGCCAGTCTGAGCTGAGTGTGAGGCTGCCAGAAAAAGCTGAATTATGCATGATTCGGGGGGACAGACTAGAACAAGGGGCAGATGATCTGACCATGGTGGAAGAAGATTTTGCCAACCTCCAGTTCTTCAACGACCAAGAAGCAGGGGATGCAACAATCAATTGGTTTGAATATGGGGAGTCGGCAGAGATTGCCGAATGGTTAGATGATCAGCCAGATGTTGTGGAAATTCAGCCAGAGCAAGGCCCGGCAGGGGCAGGGGTATCAATGATGGCCGGAAGGGCCGAGAGTCAAAATGAATTGCCGGAGAGTGCCGGTACAAAGAATTTCGCTTGGGATCAAGATATTGTGAAAACCGAACAACAAACCCTACTAACACAGGAGGAGCAAGAGAGGAGGTGGGATTCTGAGAGAATCCGGAAAGCCAAGAACCATAAAGAGGTTGAAAGTGCTGCAAGCACAAGAGCAGGACATGCTGTGAGCATGTGGGATGAAAGTACCGAGAGTACGAACTTGCCGGAACCAGATAGGTGTTTGTTGAATGTCAGTGGGATGTGGTGGGAAGACGATGACTTATGTCTTGCCCACACAGACGAAGATTGGGCAGGTGCTCAACCAGATGATACTTGGTACCTCGATGAGGTAGACCATATGACCAGGAGTGGGCGGTACTTCAAGCCCCCGCACCTTGACCAACCCGAGACATCTGGGAAAGATAAAGAGGCAGAGAAACAGAGAGAGAAGCAAATTGAAGAAGAAGCTGTACTGAGACAGTTAAAGAAGATACAAGCAGACATCTCCATCTGGGGACTGCTTATGGCATCAAGGGTACATAGACAGGCTATCCTATCTGCCATGGACAAGGCCAAACTCTCCATTCATACTACACCGGAGCAGCTGGTTGGGCTGGTTTTTCCGGGAGGAGGTTCCCCGGCATTAACTTTTTCAGACAAAGAACTTCCGCCTGAGGGCGTGAATCATAACAAACCTTTCTACATCTCCGTGGAATGTAGAGATAAGTGGATACCGGTGGTACTCGTTGATACCGGGTCTGCTATCAATGTCTGCCCAGCCAGAACAGCATATGCAATTGGGTTAAAACCCGCAGACTTCATACCAACCACTCAGGTGATCAAAGCTTACGATAATACCAGCAGGGAAGTGATGGGGACTGTCAAGATTCAGGCCCAGGTTGGTCCAGGACAACACAACATTGAATTTCATGTCTTTGACGTTCCCGCAACCTTTAACTTGCTCTTGGGGCGGCCGTGGTTGCACCAAGTGAAAGCAGTCTCTTCCACTCTGCACCAGATGTTGAAATACCCTCACGGGAAGGGGGTTGCAATTGTTTTCGAAAATTCATCCATCCATCCGCCGCCGGAAGTGTCTACGCCAGTTTTGGAAATCGAGCACGGCACGGAGGATGTGTTCTTATCAGGGTTCACTTTGGCAGAGGCCCGGGTAGTGCAGAATATTATGGCTGTGAATGAAGGTGTGTACGCTGCCCAATCCGTCTACCTCATGAACAAGCTACAACATATTCGGATGGGATTAGGAAGAAGCGGCAGAAAGTTATTTGTGTTGGCCGAAGTGCCACACAACTCGCATACCTTTGGGCTGGGTTATCTGCCCACCAAAGAAGACTGGGTGAGGAAAGAAAAGGAAATGGCCGGCAGAGCCAGAGCGAAGCAGGCTGGGAAGCCTTTTGACTTAATGCACAGGCCCATCCAGGGTACCCTGAACGGACGCTTCGTCCGGGAGGGGGAGGACTTTCCATTTTGCGACTTCCTAGAGCCATGGTTAAACGCGGAGAAGAAGCGCGTACCAGGTTTCGAAATCTTCTTCGACCTGCAACTATCCGGGGATGACGTTGCCATGGAGCAGACAGACCCAACAACTGAGGTTGAGCAGAATAAAGCAGTGGATACTGAGGGCACAGAATTGGAAATGGGGGTAGCACTGGCATGTCTCCTCTCTGATCCTCCGATCAACCAAGAGTGCTTGGGGGATAACTTCGTGGTTTCCATGATTGGGGATGAAACGGCTGCGAGCCGACCAGCAGCTATCTTGGATGTATCAATCGCACCCTCTCTCACTTGGCAGTACGAGGAGGGATTTTTGTCAGCGAAGATCGGGTCGTAGTGAACGAATCTGATTCCACCGAGTCTGTGAGTCGAATCGAGTTCCAGCTTGACTAAGTCTCGAGTCTGTACTCTGGGGACGTTAACCCGGATGCCACAGTCCTGTCCAGGTCGTCTTTTTCCTTTTCATTTGTGTCTGTTGTAACCAATGAATTGGACGATTTGGATGTGCCTAATGAGAATGAACTATCTGTGGTTTCCGAGTACTTTTCTGTGCCCCTAATTTATTGCATTGATTCAGACTTTCAAAATTTTGATCAAAACGACGAGGACGAAGTTCCTCCGATTTTACAACGTTTAATTGAGCAAGAGCAAGAGAGATTTGTCAAACCATTAATGGATGAAATCATTACCGTGAACATTGGTACTGAGGAGGACCCGCGGCTGGTCCAGATCGGGTCCACGTTGTCTTCGGAGGAACGCAAGCGCTTAGTCGCTTTATTAAAAGATTTCAAAGATGTTTTCGCGTGGTCCTACGAAGACATGCACGAATCGATCCCGAGATTGTACAAAGATCGGATCCCCTTGACCCGGCCCGAGGCATCAGCGAAACTTCGGAAGGATCCGCGGATTGGACTCTTAAGATTAAGGAAGAGGTCACCAAATCGACGCAGCTTCTCTTTGGTATCTAAATATCCAACTTGGCCAACATTGTTCGAGTCAAGAAAGATGGCGGGATCCGAGTGTGTGTAGACTTGAGGATTTGAGCAGAGCTAGTCCGGCGACTTTCCCTTACCGCACATCGATGAGTTGGTAGATTTCATGCCAGGCATGCATTGCTCTCATTCATGGATGGCTTCTCAGATACAACCGATAGTGATGGCGCCAGAAGACGAGAAAAGATCGCATTCACCACCCGTGGGACATCTCGCTATCGGGTAATGCCGCTTTGGGTTGAAGAACGCCGAGCTACTTATCAACGACGCGACCACAATACTACATGATATGATCCACAAAGAGGTTGAGGTGTATGTGGACGACATGATTGTCAAGTCCAAGGAAAGAAAGGGCCACTACACCGCCTTGCACAAGTTTTTTCAAAGGATCAGGGAATTCCGGTTGCGGCTAAACCCTCAGAAATGTACGTTTGGTGTTACAGCGGGAAAAATGCTGGGGTTTTTGATTACACAAAGAGGCATCGAGGTCGATCCTTCCAAAATCAAGGCCATCCTAGAAATGCCGCCACCAAGGACTGAAAAGGAGGTGCGAGGCTTTCTGGATAAAGTGCAATTCATAAGACGGTTTATTTCAAAACTAACCTTGACTTGTGAACCACTTTTTGGCCTCCTCAAGAAATGAAAGAAGTTCCAATGGGACGGCCGATGTCAAGCTGCATTTGAATAGATTAAAGAATATCTACAGAACCTACCCGTTTTATCACCACCAGAACCGGGGAAACCGTTGATTTTGTATCTATCAGTGACTGAAACCACGATAGGCTTCATGCTTGCACAAGAATCAGAAGATAAGATGGAAAAAGTCATCTATTATTTGAGCAAAAAGATGCTGGAATATGAGACCCGATATACACCACTGGAAAAGGCTTGCTTGGCTCTGGTATGGGCTACCAGGAAGCTGCGGCACTACCTGTTAGCTCACTCTGTAATGTTGGTTTCGCGACTTGATCCCATCAAATATCTCTTCGAGAAACCAGCGCTTACGGGTAGGCTAGCTCGTTGGTTGCTTTTGCTCTCCGAATTTGATCTCACGTACGTAACACGCAAGTCAGTGAAAGGAAGAGCAGTGGCAGAGTTCCTTGCCGACCACCCGGTTGAGGGGGATGAAGCGGTCGAGTACCTATTCCCGGATGAATCAATTCTGCATATCGACGAAGAAACTTGGACGATGTACTTTGACGGAGCGTCAAATCAACATGGGTATGGGATAGGAGTGTTGCTGATAGCACCCGACAATTCCCGTATCCCTCTAGCCTTCAAACTCCAGTTCAAAGTCTCGAACAATGAAGCAGAATATGAGGCGTGTATCGCTGGTCTAGAAGCAGCCCTGGAACTAGGGGCAAGACGGTTGGACGTCATTGGGGATTCGAACCTTGTTGTGTCTCAAGCTAAAGGAGACTAGAAAGTGAAAGAGGAAAAGATGATGATGTATCACCAAACCTTGGATTTGCTGATTCCTCGGTTTGAGAAGCTAAGTTTTACTCATCTACTAAGAGAGAACAACAGGTTCGCAGGTTCTTTAGCAACTCTATCTTCTATGATAGACATCCCGCGTGGAGTCCGAATCGCGCCGGTCATCATTGACTGTAAATTTGCACCTGCTTATGAGTCGATTGCAGCCATAGATGAAGTTCAGGACGAGCACCCCTGGTATTACGACATCTGGAACTTCTTGGAGAAAGAAGCATACCCGCTAGGGGTAAATGTCAAAGACAAGGGGGCAATCAAGAATGGCGATTCGATTCATCATCTGCGGGGTAAATCAGATAAACGGGGTCATCTGGGAATGCATAAACTGTGCGTTGATACTGAAGAGTCAAGGCGTCTGATGGAAGCCATCCACGGGGGTGAATGTGGTGCACACATGAATGGGGTAATGTTGGCACGGAAGATCCTTAGACAAGGTTATTACTGGTCCACCATGGAGGAGGATTGTATTGGCTTTGTCCGGCGATGTCACAAGTGTCAAATTCATGCAAATCGCATAAACATCCCGCCACAAGTCATACAACATGACCGCCATGGCCGTTTACATGCGGGGATTGATGTAATCGGAGTTGTTACGCCAAAGGGGTCGAATGGGCATGAGTTCATCTTGGTAGCGATAGATTATTTCACAAAATGGGTTGAGGCCCAATCTTATGCGATGTTGAAGGCTTCGCATGTGGCGAAATTTCTCAGAAACAACATTATCTGTCGCTACGGAGTCCCAAATGAAATCGTTTCAGACAATGGTTCCCACTTCAAAAAGGAGGTGATTGATTTGTTGGAGAAATATAATGTGGCTTTTCATAAGTCGTCTACTTACCGGCCGCAAACCAATGGAGTAGTTGAGGCCGCCAACAAGAATATCAAGCGCATACTACAGAAGATGGTGGAAACCTATCGGGACTGGCCAGATAAGCTGTCTTTCGCTCTGTGGGGCTACAGGACTTCGATCAGAACTTTTACTGGGGCGACTCCGTACTCATTGGTTTATGGGATGGAAGCCGTTTTGCCTATTGAGATTGAGGTCCTGTCATTACGAGTATTGGCCGAGTGCCAAATAGCCGAAGCGGATTGGCAGCAAAACAGATTTGAGGAACTCATGCTTTTCGATGAAAGAAGGCTGAAAGCACTGTACCACGTCCAAGGTTATCAACGCAGAATCGCCCGGGCTTTTAACAAGAAGGTTAAGTCCAGGAATTTGAAAGAAGGAGATTTGGTACTCAAAGACAACCGAGCTCCAATCCACGACCCAAGGGGCAAGTTCAGACCCAATTGGACTGGTCCCTACATTATCAAGTCAATCTGGTCAGGTAGAGCTGTGGTTCTGATGGATTTAGATGGCTTAGAGTTTTTCCAACCGATCAACATGGACAAGTTGAAGAAATACTATCCCTGAGAGGCTCGCTAGGCCGAAAACCCGAAAGGGTGACCTAGGCAAAACTCAGAGCACAAAAAATTTGAAATTATAAAAACTGAGCTCGCAAGGTTGAAAACCCGCAAAGGGCGGCCTTGGCAAAAGTTAGAGCGCAAAAGGAGAGTAAAAATACCCGAGCGAACCCAAGCCTGAACTACGTAAGGCTTGATTCCCATCTATGGGATACGGAGGCGACTTCATCCCAAGTTCAAATTTCAATCTTTTCCCCGATCAACTTTGTCCATTTGATCATCTCAGTCATCTCTATTCATCAGCATTTATCGTGATCTCCGGTACAGTGTTATCCAGACTAGGGGCAACTTTCCGTTGCTATGAATCGCCGAAGCACTTTTCAAACTAGGGGCAACTTTCCAGTTGCTAGGATCCGGGGTTGTGCATCACAGTGACAGATCTCAGGCGTGTCCAGTTCTGATCCATATCGAAAATAGTTTTGAAAAGTTTTAAAAGTTGACTTTGTTCAAATTAATCTTTTCACAACTAAGACCATTTTTGGACCAAAAACGGAGAATTTTCAGTACCACAACCTTCAATTTCATTGATTTCAAAACAGAGTTCTCTCGCTCTTGCATACAATCAAAGTTGCTTTTTATTACACTCATAACGAAAACTTGAAAGTACTAATAAAGCAATAAATCTGGGGCATAGTCAAGTCAGGTGTCCCTGCGCCCTCTCCCAGAGCTGGTTGAAGCCTCTGATGCCAACCTAGGCCCAACTCAGGCTTCTTCGTTGAGCCAATCCCAAAGACTCGTCGACAAAGTGCAACTAAAAGTGGGAGCAGAGCCAAGAGTTCTCTAATTCTCCATGCTTTCGCCGAGCTAGTCAGGTCTTGAACCGAATGTAGCCGGATACTCTATCCCCTCTGGTGGGCAAGTCTGATCGTGGCTAAACTGGCGCAGAATACGGAATGGGAAATAGAATACACAGTGAGTCAAGCCGATTAGTCGAATCCTGACCTGCCGGGACATGCTGTAGCTCATTGCCGGGAGATTGAGCCAAGGACAACGCCACGCAATGCGATCTGCCGACAAATTGCACATCCATTCAAACCACCATCCCTCATCGAGGGCATCGACTAGGCATTGTCGAAAGAAGTAACCGCGGGCTGAGTAAGCAGGGCAAAAGTCCACAACTTACAATCTATCCATCAACCATATCTGGGGAGGGATGAAAAATGAGAGAATAAAGAATAGAGAGATGTGCGATGAGAGAAAAGTAAGATAAGGGTTTTGTGAGAAAAACCGAGCCCAAGGGCCGAGTGATGTGAGCAAATACATATGTAAGCTTGGGTGCGAAACATTACCTGCAGCAGTAGTGGACTCCCTGCGAACCTGGTTGTCTCCCGGCAGTAGAAAGCATCCAAGCCCATCAGTGTCTCGGCCAGAGTCATGGCAATGCAACTCTTTCCCTCTTTCAAGCCTTGAGCAACTTCAATTAGATTATGGGACCCTCCAAAGCTTGAGGCAAACAGGAAATGAGATAACAGGCACAAACAGAGAGCATGCCGTCGGAAGCCTTGCCAATGATGGTCGCTGCGGTCACCAGCATCGGAGAATCGGTAAATCAGGCTCGGGATATCCAACATTCCGTCACAAATCAGGGATCGAGCATCATGCGCATTGAGTCCGCACATCCGCCCTAAGGTCTGGGCATAGCCAAAATTGAGTTGGGGCAAGATTTCCTCACCTCGCTCGGATTTTATCAAAACTTGAAAATCTTCAAAAGTGGGACATACCTCTTGCCCTCCGAAGCTGAAGACGTGCGTCACTAGGTTCCAAAATCTCATCGCAGCATGGAAGAAAGGAAGGTGTAGCGGAGTCCGGCCCAGCGTGAATAGTGCATTCAAGCCGAAACCCCAGAAGTTCAACTTTTCCGAGCCATCTAAAGAAGAGATCCAAGATGTGAGATTTTCTGCGAGAAATGCCTCCATTTTGTGCAAAGCAGTGATGAAATGAATGAATTCCAAGGTTGGGGCTTTTATAGAGGGTGAAACACTATTCAAAGGACACGTGTCACAATTCTGGAAGCTGCAGGAAAGGGGGTCGGCCGGCCACCGATTCTAGTAGGCCGGCCACCCTTGATTCAAAAAAAACAAAAACAAAAAAACCTAGCAGGCCGGCCACCCTCCAATACCCAAAAGCAAATGTGGCCCACCATGCTCATTGGTCCTGTTTTGCCCTCCGGAAGGAAGTTTGAGGCACTTTCATGCATCGGGAATGTCGAAGGCCTCCATTTCTCTCAGTTTCGGATACGTTCCATCATCCAGATCGTCCGTCCGAAGTACGCTTTGTTGTATCTTTGCTTATCGAGTTGTTGTTTTGTTTATCGAGTTGTAAGTTTTGTCGAGCTGTCGCATTTTGTGTTTTGAGTTATTACCTTTTGTTTACATTTTGTTTACGCGATTTTTGTTAAGTCTTGTTTATTGAGTCATTAACATTGTTGTACTTTGCTTATCGAGTTGTAAACTTGCTAAGATTCTGTTATTTCTTAGTGAGCCGAGTTGTTTTTGATTTGTTGCGTCGGTTCATTACCTGACCCGGTAAATACACAAGGCACATTTTCATTCAATTCCATTTTGTGCAAAATGATGCGTTGCGATGCTAAGAATTTCAAATACAAACATCTTTTCAAAAGCTGTTTCATTCCATCATTTTTACAACAAAAATAGAGGTACAAGTTTTACAGGAATTTAAAACTGCCTAACAATATGCAAAGTGCTACAAACTACTAGCAAAAAGTAAAATAAAAGCAGGAAATAGCATCAATATCCTCGGGAACGGGAATGAGGAGGCCCTCTCATCCTCTTCTGCGGGATAACCTCTGCACCATCATCACCATCCGGGTCAGAGCTATCATCCTCCGGATCCCCCTCAGCCTCATCTCCGCTCCCGGAACCAAGGCCGGAGCCTCCCTCCCCAACAGATGTCTCTGACTCGCGGTCTACGACCTCCTCCTCCTCCTCAATAATGGGTGCCCTGCGTCTGCGAGACGACCCTGCTTCTCGAGCTCCTCGAAAAGGCCTAGATGGCCCAGCTCCCTGAGAAGGCCTGGATGGCCCGTCTCCTCGAAAAGGCCCAGATGGCCCAAGACCTAACAGTCCAAGACTCGATCTCTCCGAGAAAGCCGGGTGGTCTGCCCATGGCATGCATAGACAGGAGGCATCCGAAAGTGAAAAGTTCAAATACATCGGTTCAAATATGAAAAGATGCGAGTACAATATGCGAGTGGGGTGTGTGTCGATGTGCTCTACACAAATTTATCAATACAAAGAGATGTTCAAAACTAGCGTATCATCGAAATATGCTAAATACGGAAGATGAATAAGACTGACGCCCATGATGGCCAGCTGTGCCTCCCTCCGTAGGATCATGCCCTCGAATGTGGCCAGCATCCCCAGTATTTCATCCGTGTACTCAACTGGAGGCTACAGATACAAATGCAAAACTATCAGCGAGGGAATGAATGTCCAAATATCTGACTGATAAATCAAAGCTGTAAAACATACCGGGGATGAATCAGGATCCCTGACATATCTGTGGTCAAGAAGAGGAGGCTCTAGCGAGACCTGGTAAGGAGTCCCGAACCGCCAACTCGTCAACTCGATCGGCATGTCTGGCCACCCAGGATGATGAAGAGACGGAGGGATCGGAGGAATCGAACTACCTCTACCCCTAGATGCACCAGCCCTGCTAGAGGAGGGGATATCCGTAGCACCGGCATGAGTCGAAGATGGTACATCAGTAGGCCTCCGTGACGGAGCACGCACTCCCGTCAAGGGGGGCATCAGATATATACGACGATAGGTGGCGTAGTCCCCCTCCATGAGATGTAACAAAGCATCGGTGCCCTACATAGCACTAATAACCTCCTGGGAAGATAGTCTATCGGCAGTCCGCATAGTGGCTGGAGGTACAGCAAGAGGGTCCTGAGAATCGTACCCCCACACCTGACGCAGAAAGCGTTCCCCTAAGAACCATGCCCTACCAACTGGTCCTTCGAGCAGGAACCTATACTGGGAATTACCCGACCCTCCGGGATAATGATGTCGGAGACCGTCACCCAAGACCGCCCAGGGCTGCCAAGTAATCTGTGGATAGCCAGTGCATAAATCAATCAGAAATCAGGAATATACAGGGCAGATCAAAGATGAAAATGAAAGGAACCAAGAGTTCTGAAATACCTCTGTCGTCCGCACAGTATCAAAATACTATCGTAGGTAGAAGAGAGTCTCTCGAGGTCTCGGTCGGTGCTCGCCCTCGAATACCAGTGAAAACGGAGTCATAAGGAGTCCTGCCACCTCCATCTCCGGGGCTAATGTGGGAAAATATACATACACCCATAGCTGAGAAAAGCAGTGCGGAATGTGAATACAAAGTGCTAAAGGCAGAATACAGAGTGCAAAGTGCGCCGTGTGTGCAATGAACAAGTAATGAGGAGCAGAAATGTAAATCAAAAGGATAGAACATACCTCCCAGGCTCTCCAATAGCCGCCAAGTAAGTCTCCCCGCGAGAGGTCAGACTTATGTAACAATAGAGGGTAGCCAAAGCGCCACCCCTTCATACCGACCGACTGTGATAGGTCCACTAGGGCACTCGGAAGATACAACCATGGTGTTCCCCTATCGGCAAACAAGAGTGGTGCCAAGGAGGAACATAAGGAAACCGTGTCTTGCTCAACCTCCTCGGGACACTCAGGCTCCATCTCCGGCCTCTGAAAACGAGAAGAGAACCAGGTGTCTGACTCTCCGAAGCTCTGTCTCTGTGGGCGAGCCCCAATAGATGTGTCCATGCGCCTCCCACTCTCCCATATCCTCGCTATAAGGTATGGGCCAATCGCCTATGTCTAGGCCGGTGAGTACGGCAAAGTCCAGCGGAGTCATGGTCATGTCCCCGGTGGCAGAAAAATGGAAAGAATTGGTGGTGTCCCACCATCTCTCCACCAAGGCAGCTAACAATGTCCTACTGGCAGGACAACGGGATAACCCGTCTGAGAATGCTCGAACCCTTTGAGTCAACCAAGTCCCGACAACCTCGAAGCTCAAAGATACCACTCTCTCGCAGCGGTGGAGCCATATCCTTGCACGGTGCGAGAGCCAACCTGCATTCAGAATGAATACATGTGTTCAGTATACAATAAAATGCAAGCCGTATGCAAGTAACAAGCTGTGTGCAAATGAAATGAAATAGCTATGTGCAAATGAACCTTAATCAGTGGGCAGTGTGTTCACTTCAAATCTGGGCTGCGTGTTCAGTGAATCTGTGTTTTGGGCTGCATGTTCAATTCTTACTCACTGGGCTGTGTGTTCACTTCAAATCTAGGCTGCGTGTTCAGTGAATCTGTGTTTTGGGCTGTGTGTTCAATTCTTAATCAGTGGGCTGTGTGTTCACTTCAAATTTGGGCTGCGTGTTCAGTGAATCTGTTTTGGGTCATGCGTGTTCAATTCTTAATCACAATGTGTCTGCTCACTTCAAATGGGTGCGTGTTCGTGAATCTGTTTTGGGCCGTGTGTTCAATTCTTAATCGAGGGTGTGTGTTCACTTCAACCTGGGTGCGTGTTCGAATCTGTTTTGGGTGCGTGTTCAATTCTTACTTAAATTTGTGTGTTCACTTCAAATCTGGGCTGCGTGTTCAGTGAATCTGTGTTTTGGGCTGCGTGTTCAATTCTTACTCAGTGGGCTGTGTGTTCACTTCAAATCTGGGCTGCGTGTTCAGTAAATCTGTGTTTTGGGCTGCGTGTTCAAATCTTACTCAGTGGGCTGCGTGTTCGCTTTAATCTGGGCTGTTCAAGAACTGTTTTGGGCTGCGTGTTCAAATCTTACTCAGTGGGCTGTGTGTTCGCTTTAATCTGGGCTGCGTGTTCAGAAAATTTCGTATTTGGGCTACGTGTTCAAATTTCAAAAAAATTTGTGGGCTGTGTGTTCACCATCAACTTGGACTGCGTGTTCAGAAAATCGGAGTTTAGGACTGTGTGTTCTATTCTCAATCATTGTGGGCTGTGTGTTCACCATCGACTTGGACTGTGTGTTCAGAAAATCGGAGTTTGGGACTGTGTGTTCTACTCTCAATCAGTGTGGGCTGTGTGTTCACCATCAACTTGAACTGCGTGTTCAGAAAATCAGAGTTTAGGACTGTGTGTTCTATTCTCAATCAATGTGGGCTGTGTGTTCACCATCAACTTGAACTGTGTGTTTAGAAAATCAGAGTTTAGGGCTGTGTGTTCTATTCTCAATCATTGTGGACTGTGTGTTCACCATCGACTCGGACTGTGTGTTCAGAAAATCGGAGTTTGGGACTGTGTGTTCTACTCTTAATCAGTGTGTGCCGTGAGCTCACCTTCAAATTCGGGCTGTGTGTTCGACAAATCAGTGTTTGAGCCGTATGTTCAATTCTTAACTAATGTGTACCGTGCGTTCACAATCAATCAGTCAATGAGCCGTGTGTTCAGCAATTCAAGTGTTTAAGTCACATGTTCGGAATGCAAACAAAGTACTGTGTCATAAGCTAAAACCGTGTGTTCAAGCATGGCAAAGCTACAAAATGCACGAAAAATGCAGAAAATAAAGTAAAATACCTCTCATGCATCATGAGAGAGGTGCTGCTTCGGCTCTCGCAGTAGTAAATCCCCGGGTGCCCGGTCATTGAACCCAGTGAAACGATGAAAAACTACGGAAGCATATGTACTGGGCGTATCTCCTGAATAAAAGGGCGACTCTCGGGGCGGTGTCATGATATCAAAATCATCCCGCACTGGAGGACCTCCACCATGAGGGTAATCACCCGCCATTTCAAGAAATCGCAAAAGGAGCAAAATGAGCAAAATGAGCCAAAATTGGAAAAAGTCAACAAAAGTCAACTCTGTGAAATGAAAAAGTCAACAAAAGTCAACTCCCGAGAAAATCTTCCAAATATTGAGACAAACTTACCTCAAGTGGTGAAAATGAGAAAAGAAGCCCCGAAATCAAAATTTAATCGGTTCAAAGTGCTTAAAATTGAAAGATTTCGCGAAAACAACTTGCGTGGAAGGCCGAAAAGCGCGTATAAAGTGCAGATCTGAAGGAAAAAATGGTTTAGGGAGCAAGGGAAGGAGTTTTTGTAGCTGTGGGAGTGATTTCGAAGTGAATGGAGGAGGATATATATAGAAATGAGCCAAAATGACAAAATTACCCCTGCTTTTGGGCAGGTGGCCGCCCGGCCACCTTTTCTGGCTGGCCGGCCATTTACTTTTTGTTTCTTGGCCGGTGGCCTCCCCTAGGGCAACCACCTGGCCGGTGGTGTTCCCCACACCCCCCACTAGCTCTCTGCAAATTTTGAGGAAGATCGGAGTTCCCGGGACCTGAAAAAGTTCGAGAAAAGTGCACTTCGGGCTGAAATTGCTCACGAACTTCAGCTGCAATTTCTGACATGTGTCTCATCATCACTCATCAAAATCAAGGTGTATCCTTTTCGAACATGTTGTAACCTCTCCGGGAGGTGAATCAGAGGCCGCGATCAAGTTGCCTTCGCCGAAATGCGCGTTTCCCAGCTCGTTGTTTCGCAACAAACGGGCGCCCTGATTTATGCTCGTTTTGCATTGTCGTGCATATAACTTGCATTCTCATGAGCATTTTGCATTGTCATGCATGATTTCTTGATGTACCATACCTCTATGCTTGAGTGTGCGTTGTCACGCGCGTTCCTCTATCACACTGCTTTATGCATTCACTCGCCGACACCGCGTGTGTCAAACTTTCGAAACCACAGGAATCACATTGAATATATGTTGTTAGCATATTGTTCTTGTTGAATTTCTCTCTTTTGCAGGCACGATATTGTATGTACGGTTCATTTGAGGCTGGTGCGACTAGACGAATCGCGCAGGTATCGTATCTTCTCCGTGTGAGACGCGACGAGAATTGAATCATTCTCCGCATTCCTAACTGCATGAAATGTAGTTGTTGCTTTGCATTCTTGCTTAAAACTGTTGCATCTATTTGCGAATATTTGCCTCATTACAGCTTGCTGCATTTGCATGATCATTTGGCTCTGTGCATGTCGCTTTGCATTTTGCCCCCTGCACGCACGCTGCAGCACATATCTCTGCTCATCTCGTATGATTGTCTAAGTCTTGACCTTGTCAAAATGGGTCGTCTCTAGGCTTTGACATTCACTCCGTTACTTCTTGACTTCGAAGTTCTCACAAAGAGGGGCAATCAGAGACACCCAATTTTTGACCGACCTTAAGATTCCAGATGTCACCGATTGAGCGCCGGTGATGTTGCATATTGTGCTCGTTTCGAAGTCTCAGAGCGCATACGCCTCTAGACTTCCGAACTCTCTTCAGGCCTTGCCTCGGTTTGCGAACCGGACTCGATTTTCTGCTTTTCTTTCACGAGGAGGAGAGGTCCCATAGACCATCTCTCGGTGGCCGTGGGCTACATTTCGTGGCCGTAGGCCATTTTGCCCATTTTGGATCCCGGTTCCCAGTTTTCGGAGCCGTCAGGCCGTGTGCCTCGGTTCGGGACAACCCGACCATCTCCGATTCCTCCGGTTTTTGGCATGCATCTCATTTACTCCCTTTCGCGGGACACTGGGGTCTTAGATACCCACTTCGTGGCCAAACACCACTTTCGGTGCTTAACGACCGGTTTTCGGGACCCCGAACTACGTGTTTTGGCCCCCGAGCATTCGTTTTGCATCGTTTTTTGTTCATTTTTGGCAGGCACCTCTGTTTTATCACCAGGAAGATCACTGGAGGGTGGGAGGCCAGCAATTGTCTCAACAACCAGTTATGCTCCTCCGACGCCCCTGCTTTTCTCACTTCCGGGCTAATGTTGAACACCCTAGGGCCATTTTCTTCGAGCCAAAACCACATATTTGTGTTGTACACACATGGGAGGACCTTAACAACACATGGCCGGCCAGTAATTGCATTTGGACCTTTTGAACCCCTTCTAAAAGTGGCATGTTGTCTCTCCTGTTTCAGAGTTGCCAAATTCCAACCATAGGGTCTTGTTGTACACACTTGGGAGGACACCAACCTTTGGTGGCCGGCCAGAAATTCTCACTTTTCATTTTGACCCCTAGCCGGCCAGCCATGGGGGGTGGCTGGCCGGCCACCTGCAGCAAAAGTGCCTAGCCGGCCTGCTTCCTCAGTGTGAGTTTATTCCAGCTGTATCTTGGTTTTCCCCCAAAAATATCTTATCCGGGGGAACCTTTTGGAGGAAAATAAGAGCTCATTTCCCTCCATTTGGCCAAGGATTCCTCTCTCCCTCTCTTGTCTACATTGGTGTCCTCCCAACTCAAGAGAAGAGATTACAAGCATTGGTTGGAGCATATACATACATACAACCTTATTTCCTATAAGTTTTGGTGCCATTTCTTCATCATCTTCAAGCACCACCACTACTACTCCATTCCAGCAGCAAGGAGAGGCTTTCCAGCAGCTAAGAGGCAACAAATTTGGTCCAAGAAGCAACCAAAGTCTTGATCTTCAAGGGTAAGTCCACTTCACCCTCTTTTGAGCTCATTTTTGTCTCATTTCCTTAACCTATTTTCTTACTGTTTTGGTCTCCGACCCTAACTGAAACTAGGCATATTTTGGGCTATTCTTCTTGTTTGTTTAAGGGCTCAACCCTGTTTGAGATCCCTAACTTGCACTTGCTTCAATATCATCTTATATGTCACAATATTGCATGCTATTTCTAGCCTATGAGTGATCTGTTTTCGCGCATAATGTAAACTGTGAGTGGGCCTATTTTGAGCCCCTCTTCAACATTGAAGAAGGGCTCAACCCTGTTTGGCCTCTCTATCATGCACTTGCTTCATAATTTCTCCTATTTGCCGTAAATTTGCATGATTTGTTTGACCTACATTTAGTCTGTTTTGGAGCATGTCATGAACTGTGAGTAGGCATATTTTGTATCCCTCTACAACATTGTAGAAAGGATCAACCTTGTTGGGGGTCTCCATGTTATACTTGTCATTATATCCCTCTTCGACCCCCATTTTTGCATACCCTTTTTAAGTTTATCTAGCTTCTATTTTCGGCCATCATCAGAACTGGAAAGAGTCATATTTTGATCTTCTTGACATATTTCATTAAGGGTCTTTTCTGGTTTGATGAATGTTTGGGGTACCTCATGTTATAGCCTTATATATCCTAGTTCTTGCATCACATTTTTAGCATGTTTTCATACTGAGTTGGGGGATGTCATCTTCTGTAAATGTGCATATTTTTAGTCCCTCATCAGTGTTGTAGAAGGATATTTTTCCATTTGGGCATCACATGTATCACTTGCTTCAATACCCCACTTGCGGAGCCATTTTTGCATTCTTGCTTAATCCTATGTGCACTTGCTGTTTAGCCCTTTTTATGACTGAAAATGCTTTTCTTGGGGCTGCCTTGCTACTGTATTTTCATTCCATATCCATATTGTGCATGCATTGCATGGCTATAGGCCATTTCGGGTACCTAAATTCATGTTTCGGGGTCATTTCATGCATCGGGTGTACTTTCGCCTCATTTCGGGGCTGTTTTCCCCCACATTTCAGTGCCAAAATTCATTTGCATGTTTGCATATCATTTCCATGCCATTTCATGCCTTAGGGCCATCGCCTCGGTTTGCGTGCCCGTGTGCACGCATTTCGAGGCACTTCATTTTCATCCGACGGCCTCTTATGTGAGTGTGGCTGAGGCTCACCCATGTTAGTGTAAGTCCATTTTGCATTCTGTATCTCATTTTAGCATCATTGCATTCCGTATGCCATTTTCTCGGTTTGCGTGCCCGTGTGCATGCATTTCGAGACATCTCATTTTAGTCTCATCGTATCGTGTATGCCATCGCCTCGGTTTGCATGCCCGTGTGCACGTATTTCGAGGCACCTTATTTTAGCATCATTGCATTGTGTACGCCATTGCCTCGGTTTGCGTGCCCGTGTGCACGCATTTCGAGGCACTTCACTTTTATTCGACGGCCTCTTATGTGAGCGTGGCTGAGGTCCACTCATGTTAATGTAAGTCCAATTGCATTGCGTATGCCATTTTATGCCTTAGGATCATTTCCTCGATTCGCATGCCCGTGTGCACGCATTCCGAGACATCTCATTTTCATAGCATTGTGTATGTTAGGATTGTATCTTAGTTGCATTTCATACATATCATGCATATTGCATCGTGTTCGGGATAGGAGTTAGCCCGGGCACGAGAAACGAGGCACGTTTCGTACTCCGAGTGACGGAACGGGTCTCAATTCCCAAGTCACCGACACTCCGGATTACCCGTGATGGAGTTAGGTTTTGTTGTAGCATTCATATGCATTCATCTCATATTGAGTTGTGCAATCCGATTCCTCGGCCATCATGCATCGAGATGCGTGATTGATGGCACGAGGATCGAGGCATGCATATATTTGTGAAATACATTGCTATGCCCCTTTCCTGCTCTCTGTTGCAGCAAAATGAAGGATCAGCAACTTTTCGGAGCGTGACACGTATTTCGAGAAACCTTGCAAACAGAGGCTAATTGGGGCATCCCAGTGGATTTCCGCGCCAAAGCGGCCCGGCATATGTCATTCATCAATAGCAAGGCAGCCTCTGGCTTGTATGCCAGTTTACAACTTTCTTAGTTAATCTGTTAATTAATTAGGAATCTGTATATTTATTCGGACTGTATTATTCTTTTATTTCGGACTGTACTATTCTTTCATTCGGGACTGTATTATTATTTATTCGGACCCTCTGCACGAGGGCATAACTGTAATAAGTGTGGGTGAGTGTGATGTATGTCTTCCAACCCCACGTCTTTCTTCCCTTTTATTTATCCGCTTACGATGGTTAGATATATGGCATATTTCAATTAGCATACAGTATGACAGCATGTTTGCATCATTCATCTGTTTTGCACGCACCGGGCTCGGCGCATCATACAAACTGCATTTGTATTTCAATTCCAAATCGAGTATTTGTTAGTTGTAGCATTCCATATGCCATGTTTAGGACAGTCGAGCCTGCTATAGTTTGCATCTTTGCATGTGTTGCATTAGGCATTTTTGTATATTTAGGATCATGCATGATTTCTAATGAGCTTCTATTTTGGCTTGGAGTACCCGGTGAGTTTTATGCTTTAGCATCCTTGCATGCGTGTGAGTGCCGCCATAAATAGCATGCTTACCATGAGAATAAATGCTTACGTGATATAACTGCCTTGAATGCTTGTGGGTGGAGGTTGAGTTATCTGGATTGGAACAATTCATCAAGTGTGTTAAGCCCACTAGACAGTGGCAACATCATGTTTTCTAAGCCCACCTGAGGGTGGCAAAATCCGCATTTTAAGCCTACTTGCGAGTAGCAAACCATTTTCACTAACAAACATGAAATGTTTAGTTCCAATTCAGGCAATTCAATCTATACTTGTATGTTGTGCGCATCACATAGTAACCTAGGCTAATAACCAGAATAAGAACTCACAATGTTTTCAAAATAAGATATCATGGTTAGTAGAGGCCGGTCTTTGACCGGGCGAGCGGGGGTGCTCACGAAGTGACCTTCCCCAATCGTACCCAAGTTCCCGAGCCGAGGCAACTTTGGTGATGACGGACGCGTGGCCTTTGGCACCGAGTCAGGGTTTCCTAAATTTCCCATTAAAATATTTAGGTGGCGACTCTGTATCTGGCGAAACAGTCCATGTTTGGCACTTCTTTCAAAAATCTGTTTTCAAAACGATTTGCCGGATTTGGAATCTTCGGTTCAAGATTGAGAACCGTCACATTTGAGTCCTTCGAACTGTAGTGACCCAATATCGAACCAGAACGGGGGGGGGGGGGGGGACTCGCACTCCTTCCCCCGGGATGCGTTCGGGGACGTCTACAGCATACTATCATGCAAATTTCAGAGGCAATAAGTGATACAAAACAGCCCCGAAAGATGGCAAAATGACACCCGATGCATGGAATAGGTCCCGAAACATGAAATTAGGCATACCGAATGACCTATGACCATGCAATGCATGCATTATTCGAACATGGAATGTGAAGAAAGAATCAAGACAGCCCAAAAATAAGCATATTTACAGTTCTAAACAAGGCCAAACAGCGAACGCAAATGGGGCTAAACTAGCATGCAAAAATGGCCCTGAAAGCAAGATAATGAAGCAAGTGACAGATGATGACCCTGAACAGAGAAGGGCCCTTCTACAATGTTGAAGAGAGGCCCAAAATATGATGTTTTACAGTTTACCACAAGCCACAAAAACAGACACAAGTATGGAAAAACCCTCATGCAAAAAGTGGGCCTAAAGGAGGTCAAAGAAGCAAGTGATGCATGCTGGCCCCAAACAGATAAAAGTACTTCAGAAAAGTTGAATTGGGACCTAAAATATGACTTTTTACAGTTTATGATCAGAGCCAAAACAGTGTACAAGTATGCTCAAAACACTATGCAAGATAAGGCCAAAAAGAGGGCTATAACACAAAGTATAAAAAGTATGTCTCAAACAGTAAAAGACCCTTAATAAAACATGAAGAAGGAGTCAAAATAAGGCCATTTTTAGTTCTGACCAGAGTCCAAAAACAGAAGCAAAAGAGGCTAACAAATCATGCAAAAATGGGGCCAAAAGAGGGATACAAATGCAAGTGACAAAAGGGGGCCCCAAACAGTGATGAGCCCTTCAACAATGTTGAAGAAGGGCTCAAAATAAGCTATTTCACAGTTTGCAACATGCCTCAAAACAGTTTTCATATAGGCCAAAAATACTACACAAGAAATAGGCATACAAGAGAGGTAATGAAGCAAGTGCAATAAGGAGGCCTCAAACAGTGAGAGGCCCTTAAACAAACATAAAATAGAGCTCAAAAAAATGCCACTTTCAGTTAAGGTCGGAGCTCAAATCTGCAAGTAAGTGTGGCTAATGTATTGAGCAAGAATAGGACCAAAAGGAGGAGAAATGGACTTACCCTTGAAGACCAACTCTTTGACAGCCTTTGGACCAAGAAATGTTGCTTCCTAAGCTCTGGAAAGCTGCTCCAAGTGGCTGGAATGGAGGTGGTGGTGTGGTGCTAGGTGGTGGTGTAGAAAGGGTGTAAGACTTGAATGGTTTGGATGCTTAAAATGAGGGAGAGAGGGAGATGCAATACAAGAGCTCAAGGCAATTTTTCCAACCTTCAAAACACAACTGGGGCTGCTGTTTTTATAGAGGAAGAGAAGGGGAAAAGGGGGGGAAAATGGGGGGGAAAACCAATTCAAGTTTCCCCCCAAAAGGCCAAACCCCCGGATACAAAATCTGGGAGGAAACAAAATACACAGCTGGAATGTACTCACAGGGGCAAAAATGGCCGGCCGGTTATTTTGGTTGTAGGTGGCCGGCCGGCCCTTTACCTGGCCGGCCGGCCAGGTCAAAAGGGTCAAAAATGGCCGGCCACCCCCTAGGATGAAGCCCCAGAAGTTATCTTTCCAATGCCGCAAACCTTGCATTAAAATTTCTCCTGTGGAAAAAGTTATGCCAGTTTCCGTGAAGCCGCGCAGATTCGGTCCAACCGGACTTCGACCAACCATATCTCCTCTAGCCGGACTTGGACATAGGAGATTCTTCAATGCAAAATGAAGCCCCAGAAGTTAGATTTCCAATGCCACAAACCTTGCATTAAAATTCCTCTTGTGCAAAAAGTTATGCCCATTTCGGCGAAGCCACACAGTGTTTTCTCTCCTTCCCAGATTCATGCTGAATCACTTTTGACCAAAGAAAGGTGGCCGGCTAGAACAATTGCTGGCCTCCCATGTGGCAACTTTGAAGCCCCAGAAGTTAGCTTTCCAATGGCGCCAACCGCGCATCAAAATTCCTCCAATGCAAAAAGTTATGCCCGTTTCGGTGAAGGCGCGCAACTTTGGCCCTACCCGGATTCATGCCGAATTTCTTCCAAACTAGTTTTCTTCTCTCTTCTCCTCATTTCTTCAACTCCAAACCCCTAAGTAAGGTGTTTTGAAAGATTTTTCAAAGATTTCATCTCTCTTTCATTCATTTACACTTTGTCCTTGTTCGGTTTACCGAAAAGCGCAACATTTGACAAAATGCGAGCCTCGGAACATCGTAAAAACTTTATTTCAAAAACATTTTGAAAGAGAGGGTTTTAAGACTAAAATCTTTTGATCAAGATTTTTTTGGTCTAGAATAGGGGTATGAAGTTGGGATTTGACTCTCTCCTTGCCAAAGAAACTGAACCTTTCCCCTGAACACCTTTCTCCACCGTGTAAACCATCAGTCGTGTCCAAGTCTTAAAGACAGTCAAAAATGGGGTGTCTACACCGCGCTGCGCCGCGCCGCCAAGTAGCAGATGAGCTGGGCCATGCTGCCACGCTGCTGACATCACGCTAACGTCCTTCGATCCGAAGAAATTATCCGGTGCTTCTCAGAAGTTCTAGATTCTGCCGATCTGAACCGTTCAATTGTTTTTGCTAGATCGAAGCAATTTGAAGTTTGTTTTTGGTGATCCAATAGTGGTCTCTAACGATTTGAAATATTCTAGATATATCTGTATGGTCAAAATTTGCAAATTACATTCTGGAAATTTGCAGATTTCTTAAAGTCAACTAATGGCCAACACAAACAATTCTTTCAACCCCAGTTTCCCAAACTCAATAAGGAGAACTATGAAAATTGGAGTATTCAAATGCAAGTCCTACTAACCTCACAAGATTTGTGAGAGTTAGTGGATCGAGGATATGATGAACCAACTACTCTCGAAGATGAAAGAAATTTAAATAAAACTCAAAATACGGCGTTAAAAGATTCAAGGAAGAGAGATAAAAAGGCCTTGTATCTACTCTATCAAGGCATTGATGAGTCAAGCTTTGAGAAGATTTCAGAAGTAGTAAATTCACCCCATGGAATTGAGAAAACGATAAGAGTTCGACTCCAGGTGTTACGTGGCGAATTCGAGATGCTGCACATGAATAAGAATGAGTCAATTTCTGAGTACTTCAACAGAACGTTGACCATTGTTAATCAGATAAGAAGATATGGAGAGAAGATAAAATCTCTTCAAATGATAGAGAAGATTTTACGATCACTCAGTCCTAAGTTCGAGCACGTGGTTGTAGCAATAGAAAAGTCCAAGGATCTCAGTGCCATGACCACCGATGAGTTGATGGGCACACTTGAGATTCATGAACAAATGATCAACAAAAAGACTCTCTCAAGTTCTCTAAAGGAAGCTCTTCAATCAAAGCTGTCTTTCAGAGATGACAAAAATGAGCAAGGGAGGACATCACAAAGAAACTGAGAAAGAGGTCGTGGTTACAATAACTGAAAGTTCTGGTTTTCGAGAAAGAGATGGAAGAGGTCCAGCCAGAGGAGGAAGAAGTCAACCACACTTTGCTCCAAGAGGAAGAGTAAGAGGAAGAGGAAGTGGTTACAACAACCGACTAGGATTTGACAAAAACAATGTTCAGTGCTACATTGCCACAAGTTCGGGCACTATAGCAATGAATGTAGAAGTAGAGCAACAACAGAAGCCGGAGAGCAAGTAAATTTTGCCGAGCAAGAAACAAACAAAGCCAAACCTACAATCCTGTTTGTCCACCATGGTGATACTGAAAACCAAAATAATGTTTGGTATCCAGATTCAGGAGCGAGTAATCACATGTGTGGTAAAAGGGAGTTGTTCATCGAGTTTGACGAGACTGTACAAGCACAAGTCTCATTTGGTGATTCTTCAAAGACTCTAGTAAAAGAAAGAGGCAATATTCTGATCAAGCTCAAGAATGGAGATCATGATTACATCTCCAATGTTTATTATGTTCCTGCCATAAAAACAACATTTTGAGTATGGGACAACTCCTAAAGAAAGGATACAACATCAACATGAAAGACTGTCATCTTACCATCAAAGACAATCATGGTAATTTGATCGCTCGGGTGAAAATGTCCAAGAATCGGATGTTTGCATTGAACATCTAACATGATGCCGCGAAGTGTTTAAGTGTCATCATCAAAGACAAAGACTGGCTATGGCATTTGACGTTTGGACATCTTAACTTTGGAAGCTTGAAGCTGTTGTCAAGCAAGAATATGGTGAAATGGCTCCCTCATATTGCTCATAATAATGAAGTTTGTGAAAGCTGCATTCTTGGCAAGTATCACAGAACTAGCTTTGCCAAAAAAGTGAATTGAAAAGCAATAAACCCGCTGGAGCTAGTGCACACTGATGTGTATGGTCTGTTGAAGCCAATGTCAAATGGACAAAATAGATATTTTCTTACCTTCATTGATGATTATAGTTGGAAGACATGGGTATATTTTCTTAAAAGAAAGTCGGACGTGTTCAATATCTTCAAAGAATTCAAAGCTTTTGTAAAAAAGCAAAGCGGCTACTACATCAAGACATAGTGGTCAGATCAAGGTGGAGAATATACATCTAATGGTTTTGAAAGATTTTATAAAGAGCATGAAATCAAGCATCAAACAACACCATCATATACGCCATAGCTGAATGGTGTTGCTAAGAGAAAGAATTACACTATCTTGGATATAGCAAGGAGCATGTTGAAAGGAAAAGGACTGCACAAACAATTTTGGACTAAAGCTGTATTATGTGTTGTGTATCTACTAAACACATGTCCAACCAAGAGCCTTCACTCTATGACTCCAAAAGAGGGTTGGAGTTCACATAAGCCAAGCATCAACCATCTCAGAATATTTGGGTGTGTTGCGTATGTTAGGTTTTTATTCTTGGCAACCCCGTTTGACAAAACTCCTTTCAGATGTATTTATTTTCGCACTTTTATTTCAGTGAGGCTATGAGTTTATTAGATGTGAATCCAAATCCGAATCAAGCCATGCAGAGAAGTTTGTGATGTTAATGCTTTCAAGATTGCCACTACCGATTATTACGGGGTCGAGCCTTGCCACCATGGCAAGCAAAATTCAAATTTGCATTCAAAATTGCATGTCGTTGCTGCTCGCCGAGCCAAGGAGTGCTCGCCGGCGAAGGATTGCGCCCATACAAAGACTGAAGAAGTGATTGGTTGCTCGAGCCAAGGATCCGTCGCCGAGCCAAGGCACTAGTAGAAATCATGAAAATTACTCTCCTCGCCGAGCCAGAAAGCTTCGCTCGAGCGAGCCTCAGAATCCGGATTTCTCAAGGAGTTTGTTTTCTTCCCAATCTTGGATTACTTTTGGTTCTCTATAAATACTTGGTTTTCTCCCAAAACTAAGTAATTTCATTGAAGTCCTCCAGATCTTCTTTTTGGTTCTTAAAGGTTTATATCTGGGGATATTTTGTTATTTTTCTTTGATGTTTTATTGAGTATTTAACTCATGGTTTAAAGAGAGTACATCAAAGGTTTGTTTGTTATACACAAAAGAGAGAGTTGTTCTTCAGTTGTGAATTCTGAAGAATTCGAGCCTGAAGCTTTGGAGGGAATCCGGAGTGGCTCATCAGAAAGACAATTCCGTGCTGAAGATGGGATTGGAAGAGGCACATAGAGGTTGGTTCAATTAGGCGTTGTGAATTCGCTAGATAATTGAGAGTGATACCTGTGTAATTCCTTTATATCTTCTTAGTGGATTGTTCTTGTGGCTGTTGCCCGTGGTTTTTTAATCACAATTGGAAGGTGTCCAATTGTGGTTTTTCCACGTAAAATCTTTGTGTCTCTTCCTCTTGATTGTTTGATTGGGATTGTTATATTCTGCTTAAAATTGATACATAATTACAAATCAACATCTAGGAGGTTTCTAGATTTTTCAACGTACACCAAGATTCCAGAAAGCATGAAGAACCAAGCTCGATGATAAGGGAGAAAAACGTATCCTTGTCGGATATAGAGACAGAATAATGGGATACAAGTTGTATAATCCCATTACTAGAAAGGTGATCATGAGTAGAAATGTGATATTTGAAGAAGAAGAAGCTTGGAACTGGAATCAAGATGAAGTTGGTAAAGATGCAGAACTCATTCTTGAAGATGAAACATCAAAAGCACCAGTTGAAATCACAAGAGAAGTTTAAGATGAGCCACAAACTCCTCCACATAGAATACCTGCACCTAGATCTCTAGTTTCTCACGGAAATGATGCATCATCATCATCATCATCATCATCATCATCATCAGATGATGATAGTTTTTTCAAACAACCAAAACCCATGAGAAATTTATAGGAGATATATGAAGCTACAGAAGAAGAAGATTTGAATTTGTTCTGCCTACTTGCAGATAGTGATCCACTTACTTTCTCAGAAGCTATCCAAGAAGATAAATGGAAGAAAGCAATGGATAAAGAAATTTATGCCATTGAGAAAAATGACACATAGAAGCTTACCAATCTACCGAAGGGACATAAACCCATTGGAGTGAAATGGGTATACAAGACAAAGAGGAATGCACAAGGCGAAGTGCAACGCTACAAGGCAAGATTAGTGGCAAAAGGTTATAAGCAGAGAGCTGGAATTAATTACGGAGAGGTGTTTGCTCCAATTGCCCGGTTAGAGACTATCAGGCTAATGATTTCTTTGGCTGCCCAACACAAGTGGCAGATCTATCAACTTGATGTGAAATCTGCATTTCTTAATGGTTTTCTTGAAGAATAAATCTATATTGAACAACCTTCGGGATATGTTCAGAATGGGCATGAAGACAAAGTATATAAATGGAAAAAAGCACTTTATGGATTGAACAAGCTCGACGTGCATGGAATACTAGAATTGATCAGTATTTTCATGACAATGGTTTTGAAAAATGCCTATATAAGCACACACTATATTTGAAGAATGAAGCTGATGGAAGCATGTTGCTTACTTGTCTTTATGTTGATGATCTAATTTTCACCGAAAACAATCTAGTTGTGTTCAAAGAATTTAAAATAAGCATGGTCCAAGAATTTGAAATGACAGATACTGGATTGATCGCTCATTTTCTCGGCATTGAAGTGGCACAAAGAAAAGATGAAACTTTTATTTCCCAAAGTGGCTATGCCAAGGAGATTCTCAAGAGATATGGAATGGAGAGTTGCAATCTAGTGAACACTCCTGTAGATAGTGGAGTAGAGCTCAAAAAAGATACAAAGGCAAGTGATGTGGATCCAACTTATTTCAAGAGCTTAGTTGGAAGTCTTCGCTATTTTACTTGCACCAGGCCGGACATACTCTATGGAGTAGGACTGATTAGCAGATATATGGAAACACCAGATTAGTCACACCTTTATGCAGCAAAAAGAATTCTTCGCTATATCAAAGGTACAATCGATGATGGTTTATTCTATAAACCAACTGATAATTTCAGTCTTGTTGCTATTCAAATAGTGACTGGGAACGTGACTTAGATGAACGAAAGAGTATTATTGGGTTTGCTTTCTTTATGGAAAATACAGTGTTCACTTGGTCGTCCAAGAAGCAAGTTATTGTGACACTGTTAACTTGTGAAGTTGAGTATGTTGCAGCCAACTCAACTGTGTGTCATGCAATTGGGTTAAGAAATGTGCTGAAGCATTTTGGATTTCCACAAGAAAATCCTACTGAGATCTATGTTGATAATTGTTCTGCAATTGCATTAGCAAATAATCTAGTTTATTATGAAAAAAGTAAGTATATTGACACCTGCTATCATTTCATCCGAGAGCATGTAAAAAATAAAGAGGTAGAATTATTTCCTTACAAATCTCAAGATCAGCTTGCAGATATTTTCACGAAGCCATTGAAAAATGATTTGTTCAACAGAATAAAGTTGATGCTTAGGATGAAGCATCATGAAGAATCAAGATTAAGGGGCAATGTTGTGAAGTAATCTTGCTTCACCTATAATAATAATAATAAAAATAAAATAAAAATAAAAACTTTTTTCCACCGGCCTAAGAGTAGAAGTATGGAGGCTTAAATCAAGTTTTTTCAACAATGGTTGCAAAAGTTTGAAATTCACAGCTGCATTTTTATTTAATGGTTTCACATTACTAGTTTTATCTATATATAGTTATTGTATTTTGAGAATTCCGAGTGTGGGAGAAAGATGAGAGTTAGAAACTAAAAGTGTGTTTCCTCTCCTCAATGTATCGTAAATATTTGAGTGAAATAAATCTGTTTTCAGATTATAAATTCTCTCTTGTTTTTGTGAACCACCATAAGTAGTTTGCACCCCACTCTCACCAACATCATCCATAACAAGTGTGATAACTCTTTGTTTGAGCACAAGACTTATACTTCTCTCACTTATTTTCTTATTTACGTTGATGACATTTTGCTCACTAAAACTAACCCCTTGTACATCCAGCAGCGTTTGTCTTATAAGCATCTTGCATTTTCCATGAAGGAGCTTGGCAATATTTCTTATGTTCTTGACATCTCCGTCCAACATACTCGTACTGGTTTTTCTCTCTCTAAACACAAGTATGCTATTGATTTTCTAGCCAAAGCTGGCATGATTGATTATAAGTCATGTGCTACTTTTGTCTCCATGAAGCCTCTCTTTGCTCATGAAAATTCTCTTCCCTGTACTTAGCCATTCTTGTATAGAAGCATTGTTGGAGCTCTCCAATATCTTACCATCACTAGACTTGAACTATCTTTTGTAGTCAATCAGGCATACCAATACATGCATGCTCCTACTGTGGGTCATTTTAGAGCGGTTAAGAGAATTTTGAGATATGTCATGGTTCTCTCACCTATGGTCTTTTGTTTTCCCTTAGTTCTTTTCAACTCCAAGCCTACACTGATTCAAATTGGGTTGGAGATCCCTCTAACAGGAAATCCACTTCTAGCTATTGTATTTTCCTGGGCTCAAATCTAATTTCTTGGTTCTTTAAGAAATAGGCCACAGTAAGCTGCTCTTCCACTGAAGCTGAATGTCGGTCTTTAGTTCATACTGGCTGAGGTCACTTAGTTGTAATTGTTGCTTCAAAACTTTTCCATTCCACAACGTTCTGCTCCAGCTATTTGGTGTGATAACCTTTTTACCCTATCTTTGGCAACTAATCCGGTCTTCCATAGTCGATTAAATATATCAAAGTAGATTGTCACTTTGTTTGTGAGAATGTTATAGCACATAAGCTTCATCTCAAATGCATTCCAACTTCTGATCAGTTAGCCGATATTTTTGCTAAACCATTATCTACAACACGATTCCCTACTCTCACTTCCAATCTCATGGTTTGTCCTACACCCATTCAATTCCGGGGAAATGATAAGGAAGATATTATAAAGTCTGCTAAGAGAGTTGGTACACATTAAGTACCATGTACCTGAGTAGTAGACTAGTATTTCTAGTATAACTTGAATCAGTTAGATAGTTAGATATAGATTAGACATAGTTGGTTAGATGGTTAGCTTGTGTAATATGATTGATATATATATATATATATATATCGGTTACTTGTATACTTTTGTGCTTTAATGGATTGAATTGATTGTTCATCACTTATAACCAATAAAGACCAAAGTTTAGACCTCGGTTCTAAAATACTTCATATATTGAATTTCTTGCCAATTTTTCATTTCATCTTTTTGAAAATATTAATTTAAGGTTCGTTTAGAAATTAACTTTTTAATTTTTTACTAAGATACATACAAAAGTAAAAAGAATGATTTGATAATTTTTTAAACATTTTTTACAAAATTCTAAGTTTCCAAACAATGCCTTAGTATAGGGTGGCTCTAAAATGTATCCAAAAATTAGGTTGGACATCTCAATTACTAATTTTTTCTAATACAAATCCATTAAACAAATTATCAAAATGACCAAACTCTAGCCCTATCTTCGGCCACCCCTTCCAGCTCTGGCAACCTTCGGCCATCCTTTTTCAATTCTGGCCCCTAGTTCGTAGAGCCCCTTCATTATCACTAGCCAACCACCCAATTCTAGTTGACCTCCCACTCTGACGACTTTTCTTCTAGCTCCGATCATTCATTCACAACCCTTCTTGTCCCTCTCTAGCCCTTCCCCAACCTCTAACGCCATGCCATAACCCTTCTCCAACCTCTGGCACCACCTACCAGCCCCTTCTACAGTTCATAATTGTCGTTGCATCACCAACATCCCCCTACTTTTACAACTCGCGAAATACCCATCATTCTCCCCACCGATGTCGGCTTGCACAAACCCTCTTCAACTTCACTGTCCTCTACTCGCCTAACCCAACCCCCTACTTCTGCAACTCGCAAAACCCTAGATTTTAGATCTAGGATTTTGGTAAAGAAGAAGAAAAAAGAGGATAAGGAAAAGAAGAAGAAAGAGAAGGAGACGAGAAGATATGAGAGAGATGAACGACAATAAGAGGAGGTGGGTGTTGAAAGACGGCGACAGAGAAAGAGCTGGCAGTGGTAGTGATTCCGGTACAGGTAAATGAAAATGATAGAAGTGAGATTCATCGAGTGCTTTGGAGTGTCTAACAAAAAGCATTTAAAATTAAAATTGGAGTATTGAAAGTAACTGAATCTCCAACTTAACTTTTAGGGTGCATTTAGGAGCTCGGTTTCTCGGCGGCCCTTCCCTGTAGCCCCCAAAATGACGTCGTTTTGGGGGCAAATTTTCAAAAAAAAAAAAAAAAACGCAGAGGAAGAGGGAGGGAGGAAGGAGTAGAGGAAAAGGGAGGAAGGAGGAAGGAGGAGGGAGGAGGAGGAGGAGGAGGAGGAAGGGAAGGGCCGGATTGGAGGGGGCCATAATCATAAGGAGAGGAGGAAGAGGAGGCGGGGACAAACGGTGGTTGGAGTTGCTGCGACGAGCGACGGCGGGCGACGATCGGGAGGGTGCGATGGCGGGCGGTGAGGCGACAAGCTGCGACGGCGAGCTCACAGCCTCCTTCCTCCTCCTCCTTTCTCTCTCTTCCTCTGCATTTTTTTTTTTTGAAAATTTGCCCCCAAAACGACGTCGTTTTGGAAGTTGCAGGAAAGGGCCGCTGAGAAGGGCCACCGAGGATCCGAATTCGTGCATTTAGTGCCACCCCTTAACAGTGGCAGAGGTATAGCGGGTCTGGGGAGGGGGTCACGTGCCCTCTTGGGTCTTGGATTTTTTTTTTTTTTTGCAAACATAAAGAAAATATTTTAAATAAAAAAATTTATAAAAATATTATTATCAATGACATTTTTAAAATTATAAGAACAATAATAATTGTTTTGATTGAAAATAAAAAGATTACGATAAATCATATTATTATCTATGAAAATTTCAATATAATGTTGACGTCTATAATTATTGACATACAAATATAATTAATCTCAATGAAGATATGAAATTTATTGAATTGCTAATTACATTTGACATGGGCGGTTCATCTTTCATGTGTTTCTTTACTATTGGTTGGTGATGATATCACATGTCAATGATGATATGATAATTTTTACTCAAATTTTATATAAAAAATTATGCTATTGTTATATAATTTATTTTAAAACTTATATCTATAACCTTTTTTATATTGTCATGATACGCTAATTACAAATAATATTAATTTTTTTTTTATCTTTTTTGAAATCAATCATAAAATTTATGTGAAATATTTTTATAAAAATTTTTAATATTATAAATTTATAATTTATAAGTGTCTCTCTTAATTTAATTTCACGTCTCGACCACTGCCCTTACTATATGCTCAATATTATTATTACTTCACTTATCTTTTATTTTATTTTATTTTCTTTTTTTCTTTTTTTTTGAAGTTGCGTGTTTTGATTAGAAGCAAGTTTCGTTGTCTCGAGTTGACCACCAACGCGTTCGGCCATTCGTCGAAAGCCAACTCATAGAAAAAGTCATAACATCATCGGATTTTGTACCGTCGCTTTATATTATTTTAAAAAAATTACATTTTTGTGTAATTTTTAAAAAGTAATTACAGATTTATGAAAATATTTATGAGTTTAATTATTAATATTTATAAAATTAATCATTAATTTGTAATTATATTTTCAAAACACCAATGATTTGATATTTTTCCAATTATTTATCACTTGACATTTATAAAATTTTATTTAAAAAATAAAATAAAAATATATTAAAATTTTCATATTTAATATTTAAATATCAAATTGAATCAACATATTAGTTTACTCCATAACCACCAAATATTTTTTCAGAACATTTATCCCACCCTAAATTCAGCAGCAACCGTACAATAAATATTTGTTTTGCTCATGCAACCGTACATTCAGCCATCATAATTAAAAAATATATAAATGAAAGGGAGAATTACATGAAGGAAGTAGTTAACAACAACAAAAAAAAAAAAAAAAAAAAAAAAATTGCAAACCCATAGCAATATAAGTATGTCTCTAATAAAGTGCAAATGAAAAACTTTACACTCCTCCATTTAGTAGTATTTTTTTTTTCTTCTTCTACCTCCTACGTATAGTTCCCCTTAAATAAAATCCATTGGAGGATAAGAAGGAGAATTGTATACATGCATGGATTTTGACTATTCTTTAATAGTTGATTGCTCAAAAGTATTTGATGCGCACGTAATTGATTTTTTTTTTTAATTTAAAAAATTTACTCCGAAAAAGTCAAATTTATTTGTTTTTATTATTTAGATTCTTCTACTACTAATTATATTAATTTTATATTAGAGTTACTATTTAAATTGGAATCAAATTTGACCTTGTCTACAATTAGATAAAATTTATTGGCTTTACCCCATATACTCTTCATAAGAAGAAAAATGAAGTGTTTTCTGTCTAAAATACTTCATTTTCTTATGAAATAAGGGTATGGGGAGCAAAGTTGCCATATTCTAGATCATAAATGATATGTGATTACCATGGGTTGTACTATAAGTTGTTTTCATCAATAAAAAGATTCTTCCTTTATTGATATTAAAAAAAAATGTGACTAGCACGAGTCAAATTGATTATATTAGAATTCTTTATAAGAGCTCCAAATCAAAATTAAAGACATCTCTGGAAGAAAAAAAAAAAAAAAAAAATTTGAGCATATGTGTATTTTTTTAAGACAAATATGTTTTCATATGTGGTTACAATTGTCTGATCAATTTAGTTTTTTTTATAAATAATTTATTGAGTGGGACTTAATAAGATTAAAGGTTCAAATTATTAGAATGAGTCTCATAGTAAGGCTACAACCACAAACACCTCTAGGGTCAAGACTTAGGGTCTAGAGATATGTTATTTTCATGATCTCATATTCAAAACAATTTAAATGCAAATAATTTATTGAGTGAATTAAATTAATACACATGAAAAGTGAATTATTAAAGGGGATGAAATAAATCGATAATAAATAACATTTTTAGTTTGCATATTATCTTACTCTAAACAATACATAAACTTATAGGCGTGGTTCAGTTGTTTAAAAAAAAAAATCATAATTTAAACACCATAATCAATAAGTAGTCCGAATATTTATATCTTTGTGTTTATATATATTATGACATTTGTACTTTGTTTACATGTTATTTGTACTTTGTTTACCTGTACCCATAGATTCAACTCAAGCCAACCTGTCACCCATCTTCATTTCAACTATATAAAGAGGCACCCCTTCGCAGCCTAGAGAACCAAGAAACACAAACCACCCAACAATGGCAACCAAATTTGAAATATTCATACTATTCATATCTTTCTCTTCATTGTTTTGCTCTGCTTTGTCGAGTCTCACCTCTGATGACATAAATCAGTGGTGCGACAAAACCCCATACCCGGAACCATGCAAGCACTTCATGAGCAACGGCTCTCACAATTTCGCACCCAAAGAAAAATCCGAGTTCAGAAAGATGGCCATGCAAATAGCCATGGAAAGAGCTCTCAAAGCCGAGACTCACACTAAGTGGCTTGGGTCTAAATGTCGGAATGAGCGCGAAAAAACTGCATGGTCTGATTGTTTAAAGCTCTATGAGAGTACAATTCGTCAACTCAACCATACTCTAGACCCCAACACAAAATGTTCCGATTTTGATGCTCAGACGTGGCTCAGCACCGCTTTGACAAATCTTGAGACTTGTCGAGCTGGGTTCATCGAGTTGGGTGTCTCAGACTTCATGTTGCCTCTCATGTCCAACAATGTTTCAAAGCTAATCAGCAACACTTTGGCCATTAACAATGGCTCAACCGAGAAACAAACATATAAAGAAGGTTTTCCCACTTGGGTTTCACCTGGAGACCGTAAGTTGTTGCAATCCTCGTCTCCAGCAGCGAATCTCGTGGTGGCTCAAGATGGTTCGGGAAATTACCGGACCATTCAAGCAGCCCTTGACGCGGCGGCCAAGAGAAGTGGGAGTGGGAGGTTTGTTATACGTGTGAAAAGTGGTGTTTATAAGGAGAATATTGAGATTGGCAACAAAATGAAGAATATTATGCTTGTTGGTGATGGCTTGAAAAACACCATTATCACTGGTAGTCGAAGCGTGGGAGGAGGTTCCACTACCTTCAACTCTGCAACTGTTGGTAAGGATCCCTCTTTGTCTTCATTTCTTTGATGGTGTAATTTGTCTTTGACATATTTTTTTATAGTGTTTGAATCATAAATTAAATATATATTTATTTAGAAAGAGAAAAACAAAATATAGATAAAACATAATTATACTTTACTTACAATTATTCTGTCATTTTTTAAATTTCTACTAAAACCTATAATTTAAATATAATATAAAAATAAATATTTATTGAAAATTCGATCAACTGTTATTTTGACCAGACTAATTAATTACAAAGAATACAAGAGTGCACAAGGATACCGTTCCATTTTGGATTGATGTGGGTGATGTTCAGAATAAATAGGATGCATGCAATTCAAATGTTAGCACTATTCTATTTAATTTATTTTATTTTGATTTTTGAAATACACAGCATTATGAATTAAAGCGATGGGATTCTCTCCAGTCTTTATTTGTAGTAGAGAGGTTCTATTCAGACCTGTGAGACTTATTATAGGTTCTATTTCGATGATCGTAGTCATTTATTTTTTAGGACTCTTTCTATACATCATCCATAAAAAAAAGTTAAGTCAATCCAATAATTGTAATATCTTTATTTTATCATATTTGTTTATAAAAGTAAAATAAAATAAACGGCAAGTGTGTTTTGAAAATAAATTATTTATTTTTTTAAAACAAATATGATAAAATAAAAATATTACGATTATCAGATTGATCGAATTTTTTATATGGATAATATATCCGAAGAATACTAAAAAATGAATTAATTAAATTATTAAAATAAAACTTGTGATGAATCTCACGGAATCGGACAGTGTGTCTCCAATCCGAATAACGATGGGAGAAAATCTCATCCCAAATGTCCCTTTAGAGGCATCAGCCTTCCAGCTTAGTCAAACATGCAAAAAAAATTTAAGACACGTAGAAAAAGATGACATAAAATTGATTGTTAACTACTCCTATATTGAATTTAAAGGAAAGATCATACAACTTTTCATTATTCTGGTTTCTTTGAAAAGTAATTTTGTTTAACTTATTAAATTTCTAATTGTTTTGGCAGTTTAAGAAAAATTTGACAATTTTAAATTAAAAAAAATAATAATATGACTTTCAGCTGTCAATGGTGATGGATTTTTTGCTGGTGGCATTTTTTTCCACAAACTGATTGTATAGATGTATACAAAGTGCCATTTTGGGAATATGGTAAAAAATCACGTTTTTTTGACAAAATGTCCAAAAACGTAGCTGCCAAAAACACAACAAAATTCCTTTGGAAAGTGCCAAAAACGCAGTCCTAAAATTACAAATTAGGACCTATGAAAAAAAAAATAAAAAAAATAAATCTCTTATGTTGGATAAGGGTATTTTAGTAATTTTAATTTGATTTGACACCATAAATAAATATTAAACTACAAAGCAAAAAATCAGCTTTTTATCAACTTCCCAAAACAACCAAAATCAATTTATAAGGCCTATATTTTCTGAACAAATTAAATATCTTTTTTCAGATATTATAAAGTCATCTGTTCCTCATTGTCAAAGTTGCTATCATTATGAAAGATAGGTGTTTGAATTAGTTCAATTTTATTTATTTGCCGTATGAACATTTAACCTCTCTAGAAGCATCAATGTTTCTTGGCTAATTAGTCTAACACGCTCATTAATTTGAAAGAACAAATAGAGAAATTCACAACAATAGTTAGAGATAACATTTCAAACCATAGAGAAAAAACATTACTGATTATTTGCTATCATTATGAAAGATACGTGTTTGAATCAGTTCAGTTTTATTACAGTATGAAAATTTAACCTCTCTAGAAGCTTCAATATTTCTTGGCTAATTAGTCCAACATGCTCATTAATTTGAAAGGACAATTAGAGAAATTCACAACAATAGTCAGAGACAACATTTCAAACCATAGAGTGATAAAACATTTCTAATTATAGACAACACTTTTGATTTGCAGCGGTTACTGGTGGAGGATTCATTGCTCGTGAAATAACATTTCGTAACATAGCTGGACCACAAAATCACCAAGCTGTAGCACTTCGGTCTGGCTCTGATCTCTCTGTTTTCTACCGTTGTGGCTTTGAAGGATACCAAGATACACTATATGTTCATTCTCAACGACAATTTTACAAAGAATGTTATATCTATGGCACGGTAGATTTTATATTTGGAAATGCTGCAGTCGTTTTCCAAAATTGCATGATATATGCTAGAAGACCCATGAGCAAGCAAAAAAATACTATAACAGCGCAAGGGCGAACTGACCCTAACCAAAATACTGGCATTTCAATTCATAATTCTCGTGTTATGGCTTCATCTGACCTAAAACCAGTACTTAGCTCATTCAAGACATATTTGGGACGACCTTGGAAGCAATATTCACGTACTGTTTATCTGCAAACTTATCTTGACACTTTGGTTGATCCAGCAGGCTGGTTAGAGTGGGATGGTAACTTTGCTCTAAATACTTTGTATTATGGAGAGTATAAGAACTCCGGCCCCGGTTCTTCAACTAGTGGTAGAGTAAAGTGGCGTGGTTATAGAGTTATATCTAGTGCAACTGTAGCATCACAATTTAACGTCGCAAATTTTATAGCCGGTCGATCATGGTTGCCTTCTACCGGTGTACCATTCTCTTCTGGTCTCTAATCGTGTTGTATTTAATCAATTCCTTTGTTTGTTATTGTTTTGTTCTTTTAATCTTTCCATATTCCTACCTAAGAAAGGAAATTTCACCCAATAAAAAATAATGTGATTTTTTTTTCTTTCATTTCCATGTAATATAGAACATTTATTTGTGATTTCTTTCTCTCTAACCTAAGACAAATAGAAGAATTTCAAACCCACAATTGGATTCCCACAAATGGGAGGGGAAATAAGGTCATTGGATTGCTTGTATCAATTATGCGAGACGAAATGGGATATATATATATATTTATTAGTAAAAGAAAAGAAACATATTATTCAAGCACACAAAAAGTACAATAAAATTACACCAAAACAAGAAAACCAAGGTGATAACATTGCATCATCGCTAGCGAATCATATCCTCGACTAGGATGTTACACCACCATTGTTGTCTCAGATTTCTTGATTCAACAATCAATTCTCATTATTCAAGTAATCTTTCAACTTAAAATTTTTCTCAACTCATAAAGCCACTCTAACTTTAACAAGATCAATCGTTGAGTCCCAATCAAGTTAAGCAACAATATTCTGTAAGGGGAGCAACATTATTCTATATAAGCTTTTTAATACTAAACTTAGGTAAGGAGGTGCTATAGAGATCTATCATATGCTACAAATCTTGATTAACCAACTATAGGTGGCTTCCATTTAGGATGATGGCATCTTACAATTCGTCTTGCAGTTGGAAGGATTTAAAGGTTAGTAGTCCTGTGATCTTTAACAATTTTCTATCCAAGATTGGCTTTTCCATTGGAAATGCTCACGATGTGTCTTTTTGGAAAGATCGTTGATTGGGATTAATTACTCTCAGTTCAGATTTCCCGATACTATTTTGTATTGCTTTGTTCCATAATGGCATTGTAAGATAGTTCTTTGGAAGGTGGATTTTGGATTCTGGTTTAACAAATCTATTTAGGAGAGCATTAAGGTCTTGGGAACATGATGAGCTCTTGAGATTTCAAGACCTGATTGTTCGTTCGTTGCCCATCGTTAGTAGAAAACAGAATTGACAGAATAATGTAGGATGGAGATCAATCTGATTTCTTAGTTGGGTCATTGTATGATTTTGTAAGATGCAGATAACGCAATAAATAAAAAGATTCAAACCGTACCTTAGGTGATAGAATCTGAAACGAAGAACCTTGTGGTTAAATCACATGCTTCACAAACCATGAATTAAGAACATCCAACAATGGAATGATACCACAGTATGAGTATCACCCACACTAGTCACAGTGCAAAGGCTTTATCGTTATTCTAATGGGAGAGAGTTAGAGAGGGAGTATGGGAAAAATCATTTGTTATTAGATTCATCCCATATCCCATATACCATATCAGATATATAGGCTGACTATCTAACCATTTATCCATATCTCTTGATAAGATATGATAGATATAGATATTGATAGTGGGTTATCAAATAGGATAGATAATAATTCAAATTCAAATTCAAATTGTATGGATAACTTAAATGGGTCATGGGTCATGCCATATGGGTGTCCAAATCTAGGTCCAATACCCGGCCTAATTTCCAACATCTACCACTTGTACATGAGTTAGCATGACACTGCTACATCTCTATCTCAATCTCCCCAAATATTGAACAATCTCATACTAGCCAATGAACCGTGTGACCGCTGAAAACACCTGCACGTGAGAGCTCTATACTAAAAACTCAACATGAGCCAGCATAGAGACATCAACCCAAAAAGAATAGAAATAGTGTCTCATGTACCCAGACCCGTCTAGCTACATCGGTCCAAAACATCTCTAATCTCTCAAAGAGCATGTTTGACCCTCCTAAATCCTGCATTATATTCACACCCAATCAACATCCCATACAGAGCGATGTGAGTTGTCGACAGTGAATATAGAACAGAGATGTAGAACTAGATGATCTTCCCTCCACACTCATATTATTTAACTCAGAATTGACCGCTTTCCCAGTAATGTCCCTTAAAGCCAAATCATACATGACCGCAGGCAACATACCAAAGTAGCTGAACATCAACTCCTCATCTTATGACATAATCAAAGGTTACAAAAGGCACAAAGTGAAGGCATTAGAAAACATGACTTTTAGGACTCACATTGTGAGGAAGCAAGGATCCATTCTCTCACCTCACTAACGAGTCGATAAGCACATGTAATACGAATGCATGTTATAGTGGAGTAACTTTTAAAGAGTGATGTTAAACTCACACACCAGACAGATCTTAGTCTGGTCGGTCTTAAGCGCACAAGTCACTTCCTAGCGTCTAACTCAAATTCTTTATTTGCTTGCCTCTCAAGCATCAAATAAGATCTCACATCTGGCTATCCATAACAGGCACATCATGGAAAAGTAGGTACTCTCATATCTATGGTCAGTCTCTAACAAGACCTCACCTCCAACCAAGGCGACATAGCTAGTGGATAATTTTAGCCTCTCTCTTGGCCCCAGATATAATAAGCCACTAGTTTCATCCTTACTCGCTACCTAGCGCTAAGGGCGATTGCTCGTGTGAGCGAGCCAATCTTGCCTGCAAATATCAAATTTATTTATTCTGTGTGTGTTAATTCACAAACCATTGCAAAAAGTAGTAAACATAAATGTGCAATAGAAACAAATATGAATACTAATGGCGTAAATATTTTCCAAAAAAATAAGAGTTCAACTAAATACATATATATCACCACCTATATAGTCCTAAAGCCCTAACGTGTGTAAGATAAACATCTCTAGCAATGAGCTTAGTCAAAGGGTCCGTAACCATGCGACTGATAAGGATGTGCTCCAAGATAACTTCTTGCTGCACCACAATGTCTCTGATAAAGTTGAACCTTACATCAATGTGTTTGGTTCTCCCATAGTACTTAGAATACTTAGCGTAAGCAAGTGCAGCCATGCTATCACAATAGATAGTCACAGGATCTGAAGTGTGTGTGACAATATCCAAATGCTAAAGGAATCTCCTCAACCAAACGGCTTCCTGAATGGTAGATGAACAAGCCACAAACTCAGCCTCCATAGTCGATAAGGCGATACAGGATTGCTTCTTACTGCTCCAAGAAATAGCACCATCACTAAGCATGAAAGCATATCCTGAAGTGGACTTACGCTCATTTAAGTCTCCCCCCCTAGTCAGCATCACAATAGCCAACTAGATGTAAATCTAAACTTTGGTAGCAAAGTGTGTAGTCTGCAGTCCCTCTAAGATATCGTAATATCCTCTTAACTGTTTTCCAATGAGCTGGTCCTAGGTTAGATTGGTAACGACTCACCAATCCGACTGCATAACAAATATCAGGGCGTGTACACATCATAGCATACATCAAGCTTCCAACAACATTCGTGTCACAACCCCAGCCCATGATTAGTGCTAATTCATGCTTAAGTATGCCTAACAAGTAATTAAGAAGAAATCCTGAGTTAATTACATGTGCATTGCATTATTTTGTGTTTATATCTGTTTAATGTAAAAAGATTTGCTCATGTTTTATTCGGTTTACGAATTGAAGGCCTTATCGGCAGCCGATTAGAAATTGACTTAATTTATGTGTTAATTAGAATTTTTAGAATTTTATGATAGGTTTAATTGAAATTCAGTTCGAAACAATTAAATTAAAATAATTTAATGTCTACTTGATTAACAATAATTACACTTTTGCTCAAACCCATATAAGGCAAATTGTTGATTCAAGACTTTAGAGAATACAATTTCAATCACTCATTTTGTGACTCAAACGTGAGAGAGAAGTGAGAGACTAAGAAAGGGTTTGGGATCAAGCAAGAAAAGGGAAACTTGCAAGAATTGTTGAGAGATTGAAGAGAATTTGAGATTTACAACTTCAACACCTGTGAACTCAAGTCTCTAGGTAAGAATTTTATCATTGAGCCTTGAGATTTAGACTATAATGCATGAACACAAGAGAATTATGTTGATTAATGTAAAAATTGAGTTAAAAATGAAGAGTATTGAGCCATACCATGCATACATGCATATTTTCTCATATTTTGAGTTTAATTTCCAAGAATTCCCTCATGCATGTCTTGAATTCACCTTAATTTTGGGAAATCATCAAGTTTCATGTTGTTTTGTAACATTTGATTATGTTTTGAGAAGATTAAGTTCAAAGAAATTAATGCATGTCATGTTCATGGAACATTCATAGATTTTAAGTTGAATTTTTTCACAATTGGCAAGCTATTGGGCTATGATCTCTTGAAATGATCCTTCATTCATGATGTTTTATGAGTTTCTTAATGTTTCCTCAAGTTTTGGCCCAGAAAAATTGAGCTTTGATGCTTTAAGATTGAGTTTTGAAGCTTGGAAGCAATTCTAGAAATTTCAAAATTCTGCTTCCACGCTCGAGCGACCACTCTGTGTCTCACACTTCCGCTCGGGCGACCAAAGGCTGGCTCAAGCGTGAAATACATGCTCCCAGAAGCTCTTATGTTTTGCAGCATGCTCGAACGACAAAAGTTATGCTCGAGCGAGGGTATGTCTCCTACGCTCGAGCAAGTGTCGAGCGAGCGTTGAGCGAGAAAAACAAGCAACCAGTACTTTTTCAAAGTTTACAGACTGCTGGAGCGAAGGAAGTTGCACTCGAGCGAACCCTTACATTTTGCATGTCTGCTCGAGCGAGGAAAACCACACTCGAGCATGGACCTTATTTTCAGCAAGTTTTGAAAAATGTAGTACAATCCGAGCGTGTATTCCAATGTATGTATCTGTCATGTTATGCAGGTCACGCACCTCAAGTTAAGTGAATTGCCTACTCTACTCGTCTATTTGAAGCCACCAGTTATTTGTGAGTAATGACTTAGTAAAGTTATGTTCAAATTAAATTATTTTCTGTATATGGATTAAAATCTGTACCATGTATGCTATGTATTTACACTATGAATGATTGTCCGCCTTTGGCGAATATTTATGACATTAATGCTATGATTCAAGTATGCTATTTGTACCCGGACCGGAGGTTCCTTAATGGAACTGGCAAGTTATCTGTACCCAGCTGGAGGTTTCTTTATGAAACTGACAAGTTATCCGTACCCAGTCCGGAGGTTCCTTTATGGAACTGGCAAGTTATCCGTACTCGGTCGGAGGTTCTTGTATGGAACTGAAAAGTATAATCTATGATGTTCTGTATATGATTTATTAGCGCTAACGGATGAACTATGAATGATTATTCATGATTCCTGAATTCTGTATACGCACAGGATGAGAACGCGAATATAGAATGGTTCTATGTACAGACTTCATTATGGGACATCATTCATTTAACCCTTTACTTTGTTATTATTCACTGAACTCCAGCTCACTGTATTATTTATGTATGTAGGTGATGTAGGTGATCAGGTGCGTGACCAAGCTTAGAGGCGTCTGCCTGGAATCTGTTTGTGGTCAGCCAACCTATGTGCCTCCCGTGGAGGTTCTGAATATGTCAAGTGGTTATGGCTACGTAATTTAAAGTTTAAGTTTTGTTTTCTTGTCTGGTTAAACAAGTCTTTGTGTATTTTGTAAATAGGGCTAAGATGTTTTCTGTCTAGTCTGTATATGTATGATGATGTGTAAATATATGTATATAAAATTTTAAATTTTTCTGTCTCATACAAGTGTGCACAGCGCAATGGACGTTGTATATTTGTTATTTGCTTCTGCTAGCCCCTAACATTATGGTAATCTATCTCAGAGGCCTTCAGTAATCTCAGGATTACTGGCCAGTTACGATGCTAAACCTATAGGGGTGGGTTTGGGTCGTGACAATTCGCGTAAGGTACATGGGCCACCTTTTCTTTCTCTTCTGGTGTCTTAGGACCCATATCAAGGCTTAGGCTCTCGCTTCTCGCACTAGCAATGTCAATGGGTTTGCAACTCTGCATCTGGAATCACTCTAGGACAGTCTTAATATAAGTCTCTTGAGACAAACGGAGAAGTCTCCTAGAGCGATCCCTAAGGATCTTAACGCTTAGCACATAGCTTGCTTCACCCATGTCTTTCATCTCAAATGTAGAGAACAACTACTTTTTAGTGGTGACAATCATCTCCTTGTTATTTTCAGCCAATAATATATCATCCACATATAATGACAATATTAGAAAAATGTCCTTGGACCGCTTGACGTACACACAGTGACCTTCATCCATCATCGTAAACCCATTTGAAACAATAGCTCAATGAAATCTCAAATTCCACTGTTTGGATGATTGCTTTAAGCTATAAATAGATCGTTGAAGCTTGCAAAATTTGCGTTCATGACCTACTGCCACAAAGCCTTCTGGTTGATCCATATAGATCTCTTCATCCAATTCTTCATTGAGAAATGTAGTCTTAACGTCCATCTGATATAGCTCTAAGTCCAACTAAGCTACTATGGCTAGAATCAGGCAAATAAAGGCAAACCTCACAACTGTTGAAAAAGTTTCCTCATAGTTCACACCTTCTAATTAGGCATAGCCTTTCGCCACTAGGCGAGCTTTATAACTTTCTATGGAACCAACCGCTTTGCACTTGATTTTGAGAACCCATTTGTTCCCAATACTCTTGTGCCCTGGCAATAAATCAACCAAGTCCCATACATGATTTTTCTTCATAAACTCTATTTCTTCATCTATCGCAACACTCTATTCTTTACTAGCAGGAGATGAGAGAGCCTCTTTGAGATTCTTAGGCTCCATCTCATCATTCGGAGCAATCATGAATGCTTCTCCCTCAATCTCAAAATGACGACGGGGTATAGCTCCATGTTTGCTTCTACGCAGTTGAGAGTCCTGAGAATCCTCATCCATTGGATCTAATCCACGGGCAGGTAAATCGCTCCCACTATCCCTAGGAGCTTGAGGGATTATTTCCTCATTCTTTACTAGGCTACTAGGTGCACCTTCAAATAGATCCTCTATCTCATAGAGCTCTACATCTCTAGTTACCTCACCTCTGCTAGTGAAATCCTCTTCTAGGAAATCCACGTCACGTGACTCAATTTTAGTCACACTTCCATCCAAATGCTCCCCAATAAACACATAGCCATTAGAATGCTCACTATAGCGAATGAAGATACACTTCTTGTCTCTAGAGCCCAACTTCCCAAACTTATGAAAAGCGTTGTGTATGTAAGCTACTGAACCCCAAGGTCGCAAATTGCCCATATCAGGCTTTTTGCCAGTCCACATCTCATATAGGGTAAAAGGAACTGATTTGGAGGGCACACGATTAACGATATAGGCAACAGTCAACAAACCATCTCCCCAATAAGAAATGGAAAGATTAGCTTGCACCATCATAGATCTAACCATGTCAAACAATGTGCGATTCCTTCTCTCCGCTACATCATTTTGCTGCAGAGTCCGAAGAATTGTTAATTGCTTTATAATCCTTTTTTCCTCACAGAGCACTTTAAATTGCTCGGATAGATACTCGCATCCCCGGTCAGTCCTTAGAGCCTTAAAGGTCTTGTCTACTTGATTCTCAACCTCATTAACATACCGTCTAAAGCTATCCAATGCTTTTGACTTGTGAGAAATCAAATAGATATAGCCAAAATGCGTGCAGTCATCTATAAATGTGATAAAATAAAGAGCTCCATGACTTGCTCTCACATTTATTGGTCCACATGTATCAAAATGAATAAGCTATAATAGGATAGATGCCCTTTTGGCTTTCCCAAATGGTTTCCTTGTTGCCTTTTCAGCAAGACAGTGCTCATAAGTAGGCAAAGTGACTCTAGTGAGTGGGCCTAAAACGCCTTCTCTAGCCAATCTAGTCATCTTGTCTTGCCCTATGTGGCCTAATCTAGCATTTCATCTCATAGAATCATTATCACAAATAGATGCAATATAAAAAATAAAGCCATTGGCAATTTTATTAAAACTAGAATCATCCACATCCAAAACTAAGAAACCATCTAAAAGATAACCAAAATCATAGAAAATTGTTCCTAAATAAATGCTAACACCATTATTCTCAAAACAAAAGCTAAAACTAAGGCTCATCATGCTAATAACTGAAACTAAGTTTCACCGAATATCTGGAGCATAAAGAACCTCATAAAGATACAAGGTGCACCCTCATCGCATTTCCAGCTTGTATGTGCCAATGCCAAGCACCTCCACACTAGATTCGTTCCCCATGTAAACTTTTCTGCTCTCAACAGATACCCGATGATACTTAACGAACCCTACTTTGTTCCTTGCGATGTGGTCTGTCGTTCCTAAGTCTATAACCCAAAAATGAGGAGAATGAGCAATTAATGTTTGACTACAAAGCATTGAATGCAAGAAATTAAGTAAGGGAGTACCTTCTTTTGCTCAAGGCAATCCCGAGCAAAGTGTCCTTCTTTGTTATAGTTAAAGCATGTCAGTTTAGCCTTTACCTTCTTGTCACATCTCTTACCCCTACGCTTGAAATTTCTAGCGCTAATGGGCTTTAGTTCAGTTGTTGTTTGCTTCTTAGGAGCACCTTTTGCTTTTCCATACTTGAATTGAGAAGTCCTACGTGAGCTTGACTCAACCACCATAGCAGAACCATCTGACTTAACAACCTCTAGGCGTTCAGTTTCTAGCTCCAAATGACGCGATATATCCTCGAATGTTTTCACACTCTCATTATGCATCATGTTTTGCTTCATCTGCTTCCAAGAATTTGACAGAGAGCGAATCACAGCTTGCACTTGTTGCCCTTGAGTCAAATTGTGCCTAGCAGCTGCAAGCTCACGTATCATGATTGACATGACCCTCAAATCCTGCCTTTTTTTTTTTTTTTTTTTTTTTTTTTTTTAAGAGTCAAACTTCATAGTCTGCCCACGTAGCTTTGCCAAAGAAGTGACACCAAACTTTTTCTTAAGAGCTTCCCACATCTCAAATGCAGTCGGGCAATGCTCAAACTCACTAATCAAGTCGTTGTGAATATTGCTCAACATGGTAAAGCGCGCACACTGATCTTTATTACTCCAAGTCTGGTAGACTTCAAGATCACAATGATGTTGAGCTGTATTGCCTTGCTCAGGCTCAACCATCACTTGTTCAAGTGTGTTCAAAACTTCTTGCTCATTGAGGAGGTATTGGATCTTACGGCGCCATATGTCATAGTTATCACCATCCAATTTCTCTTCCTTTTTTAAGTCTGCCACCACTGTCTTAGCTGTCATTTCTAAATATAGAGCAAAAGAAGAACAAATGCGCAGGGGATATTAATGATAGCAACACAAAATTATTTTGCAGCAAAAGAATCTAAATTAAATAATGATAACATTACACACATCTTAAGATCGAAAATTCGCTATGCTCATAATCATCTCTTGTGTTTCTAGTGACAATTATCAAAATTTAATTTAATTTCATGCAAAAAAAAAAAAAAAAAAAAAAACCTCCCACTTCTTAGTCTAATTCCATATAGTAGCATCTCAATGTAAATTTACAATTAACTCATGTTATATTCATTTAATATAATTAAATAAAGAAAAACTATGCATACTTCTCTAATTACAACATATCACAAACTCTAGGAAAAAATAACAATATGCTGTGTTTAATATTCAAATTATGCCATAACAGAAAGTAAATCACTTCTGAAATTTTTCTGGAATTTTCTGGTATTTTCTAGAATTTTAAATAATTAATAAACATACATAAAATCAGAAATAAATATTTCAAAATCTAAGAAAATGCAACAATCATACCAGTAAATAATAAACCATTACAATAGTCTACAGTAAAAATTTCAGCTCCTGAAACTTAGTCATGCAACACCAGAAACATTTTAAAGTAGAAATAATGAATTATTATTTTAGGAAAAATATTTTTTATTTTCATAAAATTTTGAAAATTTTACAGTAGATAAAAATTTTAATTCTGAGTCTAACACTACCAACCACGCTTAAAACAAATCTATAACGAATTACTTATGACTATTTAAAGAAATTTTGGATTTTTAAAGCAAACAAACAGAGCCTTACATCCAGTAGCCAAGCTAGCCAAGCTTACGCGAAAAATGGTGTAGAACGGCTCGGCGGCGGCGTGTAAGGGGCAATAGGCAGCGTGAAAACGACGCTTCTGTGGCGTGGGAAGTGCGCCTGGTACGTATGGCCTGGCGGTGACGCGTGGCACGCTCGTGGGCGGTGTTGACGGCGCCATATGGCACGTGCTGCTCACACGCTGCCTTCCGAGATATTTTCTAGTCCAATTTTGGTACTGCTAGACTCCATCTTCCAAAATAAAAACAATGGTAGTCTCAAAAATGACATTTAACAAACATAAATAATATGGTGTATCACGCTCTCTCTAATGAGAGTGGAAGTGCAGAAACTCTGCACTTCATCTTCTTCCTTAAGCCACCAAAAAATCAAAACGAACCTAAATTAGGGTTTGATTTTTCCCATGAACCGTAAGTTTAAATCTAACAAATAATATATGGTTTGGAAGGTCTTGAAACAAGGATTCTAAATGTGTAAAATTTGTAGACTGAAATTAAAGTATGTAAAATCATAATGCAAACAAAGTTTCGAGAATATAAAACGCGTTTTCATTTTTCTTGCAATCTAACTGTTGGATTTTTATAAAACTTTGCAGACATGTTCTACATGAAATGTACTACAACATATATAAATTTCAGGTTAATACTCTGTTTGGTTAGAGCTTTCCAAAAACACTTTTCAGAAAATTTTACTTTCTTGTTTTCCACTTTTTTTTTTGTTTTTATTGAATTTTTTTAATATTTTAAACAATTTTTTTAATTTTTAGACATACTTAATAGAAATATACCTAAAAAGTAAAAAAATTGTGAAAAAACCTTCTAAAAATTCACTAAATACCAAAAATACAATATATATATATATATATATATGAGAATTCAATATATTATTTGTATTTTTATGTATTTATTAATTTTTTAAAATATTTTTTCACAAACTTTTTATTTTTTAGATATATCTAAGTAAGGTGCATTTAAAAAAGTAAAAAAAAAAATATTTAAAATTTTAAAAATATTCACTAAAAACAAAAAAACAAAAAAAACTCAGTTTCAAAAAACTCAAACCAAACACACTCATGCATATATCATGTATATATATATAATTATATACTTATTTTAATGCACGAAAATATCCATTTAAGGTCTAATACCAATGTAAGATACAGATAGCGGAGCGGATAAAAAAATTCAAACCATACCTTAGGTGATAGAATCCAGAACGAATAACCTTGTGGGTAAATCACGTGCTTCACAAACCACGAACTAAGAACACTCAGGAATGGAATGATACCACAGCATGAGTATCACTCACACTAGTCATAGTGCAAAGGTTTGATCGTTATTTTAATGAGAGAGAATTAGAGAGAGTATGGGAAAAATCATTCGTTATTGGATTCATCCCACGTCCCATTCATTTGTTATTGTCCCATACACCGTATTAGATATATAGGCTAACTATCTAATCATCTATCCATATCTCTTAATAATAAGATAAGATAGATATACATATTGATAGTGGGTTAGCCAAATAAGATAGATAATAATTCAAATTACATAGATAACTTAAATGTGTCATGCGTCATGCTACATGCGCCCAAATCCGGGTTCAATACCCGGCCAAATTTTCAACAGATTTGTTTGAAGATTCACTTGGATCAAAACAGAGGATTTTGAAACTGATTTAGCGTAATGTGGCACCTCCACGAGTTCAATTTCTCCAGTGTTACACAAACAATCAAAGACTTGCTAGTATGGTGGCTCGAATTTCCTATGAAAATGAAAGACAGAAAGAGTGATTTGGAATGTTTTACCTATATATCCATTTCTTTGGGAGTTGTAAAAGTGAGAAATGAGGGTTTGTTTGAGGAGGGCCATCCAGATTGGGGAAAGGTTGAGCAAAGAATGCATCGGGGTGTTGTGCATCTGGACTAAGAGCTGGTAGCATTATGGACTTAGAGCTGTTGTGCACCTGGCTTGCTCTGCTGAGGTTGCTCTGCTTTGCTGCTACTTGTGCCCGGGAAGATGGGTGTAGGCACCCCATTTTTGACTGACCTTAAGACTCCGACGTCACCGATTGAGCGCTCGGTGATGTTGCATATTGTGCTCGTTCAGAAGTCTCAGAGTCGCGGCCGTGAGCCCTACCTCCGAACTTCCGAACCCTCTTCTGTACCTTGTCTCGGTTTGCAAACCAGACTCGATTTTCTCTGTTTCTCTTCCTGAAGGGAGGGAGAGGTCCCGTAGACCATCTCTCAGAGGCCATGGGCTACATTTCGTGGCCGTAGGCCATTTTGCCCATTTAGGAGCCCGGTTCCCGATTTTTGGAGCCGTCAGGCCGTGTGCCTCGGTTCGAGACCATCTAACCATCTCCGATTCCTCCGGTTTTTGGCATACATCTTATTTACTCCCTTTTGAGGGACACTGAGGTCTGAGAGACCCACTTCGTGGCCAGATGCCACTTTCGGTGCTTAATAGCCTATTTTCGGGACCCCGAACTGCGTGTTTTGGCCCCCGAGCATTCGTTTTGCATCGGTTTTCGTTCGTTTTTGGCAGGTACCTCTGTTTTATCACCAAGAAGGTCACTGAAGGATGGGAGGCCAGCAATTGTCTCAGCAACCAGTTATGCTCCTCCGGCGCCCTCCGACGCCCGTTTTTCTCACTTCCGAGCCAATGTTGACCACCCTAGGAGCATTTTTTTCAAGCCCAAACCACATATTTGTGTTGTACACACATGTGAGGACCCTAATATCACATGGCCGGCCAGTAACTCAACTTGAACCTTTTGAACCCCTTCTAAAAGTGGCCTATTCTCCCTCCTGCTTTAGAGTTGCCAATTTTGAACCACAGGGTTGTGTTGAGAAGACCTGGGAGGACACCAATATCTGGTGGGCAGACAAAAATTGTTTTGGACCATTTTGCCCCTTGGCTGGCCGGCCACCTGCAACAAAAATAGCAGGCCGGCCATGATCCTTGGGATGTGTGCATTGCAACTGTATAGCTTTTTTCCCCAAAATATCTGATTTCGGGAGACTTTTCGTAGAGAAGGGAACTTAATCCCATAGCCCTACACATTTTTCCCTCCATTCCCCCTCCATCCTTGCATACATACAGCAGCTCCCTCTCTATCTCAAGGGTTGAAAAACTTGCTTTGAGCATACACATACATATCTCTCCATTTTTCTCTCATTTTCTCAAGTTTTGGCTCCATTTCTTCACTACTACCAAGCACAACCACCACCACTCCATTTCCAGCAACTTGGGGAGCTTTACAGCAGCTACGAAACAACATTCCTTGGTCCAAAAGGGAGCAAAAGTGTGGTCTTCAAGGGTAAGTTCATCTTTTCCTCTTTTGTAGCACATTTTTGCACCATTCTTCTAGCCTATTTTATTGCTGTTTTGGGCTCCGACCCTAACTTAAAGGGTCATTTTTTTGAGCCATTCTTCATGTTTGTTTAAGGGCTCAACCCTGTTTGAGCCCCCCATTTGGTACTTGCTTCAATACCCCCTTGTATGCCATTATTTTGCATGGTATTTCTAGTCTATGTGTGATCTGTTTTTGAGCATGATATAAACTGTGAGTTGGCTTATTTTGAGTCCCTATACAACATTGTAGAAGGGCTCAACATTGTTGGGGGCCTCCATGTAGCACTTACCATTATACCCCTCTTTGGCCCCCATTTTTGCATGCTTTTTTAGGCTTATCTAGATTCTGTTTTCGGCCATGATCAGAACTGAAAATGGCCATATTTTTATTCCCTTGGCATATCTCATTAAGGGTTTTTGTCTGTTTGATGTATATTTGGCCTACTTCATGTTATACCCCTCTTTAGGCCCCATTTTTGCATGCCTTTTTAGGCTTATCTAGCTTCTGTTTTCGGCCATGACCAGAACTGAAAATGGCCATATTTTGACTTTCTTGGAATGTTTCATTAAGGGTGTTTTTCTGTTTGGTGAGTGTCTTGTATACCTCATGTCATAGCCTCTTGTTGGCCTTAATCTTGCATTGCATTTTGAGCATGTTTTCATACTGATTTGAGGCTTGTCATATACTGTAAATGTTCATATTTTTAGTCCCTCTTCAGTGTTTTAGAAGGGTATTTTTCTGTTTGGGCTTTGTATCTATCACTTGCTTCATAGCCTCCCTTGCGGAGCCATTTTTGTATGCCATTTTAGCCCTACTTGTGATTGCTGTTTGGCCATGTTTTGTACTGTAAAAATGTGACTTATGGGGCTGACTTGCTTCTGCCTTTTCATGTCATGTACCAATTATGCATGTATGGTATAGCTGTAGGCCATTTTATGCATTGAAATCCATGTTTCGGGATCATTTCATACATCGGGTGTTATTTCGCCTCATTTCGGGGCTGTTTTACCCCTCATTTTGCCACTGATTTTTTCATGTTTGCATATCATATTCCATGTCTTCGCCATGTCTCATTAGAGTGGCATTTCGGTGCCTGAGGGTCCGTTCTCGGTTTGCATGCCCGCGGGCACGCACTTCGAGGTGTCTTGTTTTCATCTGATGGCCTCCTATCTGAGTGTGGCTGAGGCTCTCTCATGTTGGTGTAAGCCCATTATTGCATTGCGTATGCCATTTCATTCATAGCATTGTGCATGCCCGATTGTGTATTACCTCGTATAGCGTGTATGCCATTTCATGACATTGTGTATGTTAGGATCGCATATTAGCTACATTTCATGCATATCATGCATATTGCATCATGTTCGGAATAGGAGTTAGCCCGGGCACGGGAAACGAGGCACGTTTCGTACTCCGAGCGACGGAAGGGGTCTCAATTTCCAAGTCACCGACACTCCGGATTATCCATGATGGAGTTAAGTTTTGTTGTAGCATTCATATGCATTCATCCTATATTGAATTGTGCAATTCAGCTCCTCGGCCATCATGCATCGATATGCGTGATTGGTGGCACGAGGATCGAGGCATGCATATATTTGTGAAATACATTGCTATGCCCCTTTCCTGCTTTCTGTTGCAGCAAAATCAAGAATCAACAAATTTTCGGGACTTGGCACGTATTTCAAGAAAAGGTGTAAACAATGGCTAATTAGGGCATCCTAGTGGATTTTCGCGCAAGGCAGCCCAAACATGCAGCATTCATCAGAATCAAGGCACCACCTGGCTTGCATGCCAGTTTACAGCTTTTCTTAGTTAATTTGTTAATTAATTAGAAATTTGTATATTATTCGGATTGTAATATTTTAGGACTGTATTATTCTTTCATTTGGGACTATATTATTTATTCGGACCCTCTACGCAAGGGCATAATTGTAATAAGTGTGGGTGAGTGTGATGTATGTCTTCCAACCCCACGTCTTTCTTCCCTTTTTATTTATATACTTATGATGGTTAGATTAGGGCATGTTTCAATTAGCATACAGTATGACAGCATGTTTGCATCATTCATCTATTTTGCACGCACCGGGCTCGGCGCATCATACAAACTGCATTTGTATTTCAATTCCAAATTAAATACTTGCTAGCTGTAGCATTCCATATGCCATGTTTAGAATAGCCGAGCCTGCTATAATTTGCATCTTTGTATGTGTTGCATTAGGCATGTTCTGTATATTTAGGATCATGCATGATTTCTAATGAGCTTCTGTTTTGGCTTGGAGTACTCAGTGAGTTTTTATGCTTTAGCATCCTTACATGCGTGTGAGTGACTGCCATGACTGCATGCTTACCATGAGGCTAACCGCTTATGTGATATAACTGCCTTGAATGCTTGTGGGTGGAGGTTGGGTTATTTGGATTGGAACAATTCATCAAATGTTTTAAGCCCACTAGACAGTGGCAAAATCACGTTTTCTAAGCCCACCCGAGGGTGGCAAATCCACGTCTTAGCCTACCTGCGAGTAGCACCATCAAACCATTTTCAAACAAACAAACATGAAATGTTTTGTTCCAATTCAGGCGACTCAGTCTATACTTGTATCTTGGCGCATCACATAGTAACCTAGGCTAATAAGGAATAAGAACATACAATGTTTTCAAAATAAGATATCATGGTTAGTAGAGGTCGGTCTTTGATCGAGGCGGCGGGTGCTCACGAAGTGACCTTCCCCAATCGTACCCAAGTTCCCGAGCCGAGGCAACTTTGGTGATGACGGACACGTGGCCTTTGGCACCGAGTCAGGGTTTCCTAAATTTCCCATAATAAAATATTTATGTGGCGACTCTGTATCTGGAAAAGCAGTCCATGTTTGGCACTTGTTTCAAAAAATCTGTTTTCAAAACGATTTGCCGGATTTGGGCTCTGTGGTTCAAGATTAAGAACCGTGACATTTGAGTCCATCGAACTGTAGTGACCCAATATCGAACCAGAACGGGGGGGACTCGCACTCCCTTTCCCCGGGATGCGTTCGGGGACGTCCACAGTTTCTGGCGACTCTACTGGGGATTTAGAGAACTTGACTCGAACTCATGATATCTGGTTTTGACTACACTTGTATGTTTCTTTGCATTGCATTTGCATTGGTGCGCCTAGGACACCGTGTTTGCCATCTGCTATTCTTGAACGGTTTGCCGGAGGCTTGTCTTGTCAAGGCATGTCCATAAGGTGACCGATTCTGGTATTGCCGATAAGATGGGAACACAAACCCCGGTTTTACCGGGGCGCCCTTTTTGACCATTCGACCTATTGTATATTCGAATCCATAGTGACCATTCCAAACTAGGACAAGTTGCTTACCCGTTTATAGGTTGTTTGAAACATTTGTGCGTGATAAAACCCTAGCTCTGACAAAATAGGGCCGAAGTCCTACCCCAACATAGGGGTGTTTTGGCTCTCACTTATCTGTTATGTGTTTGTTAGAGTCGTCTCTCTGAGGAATGCATGTATCGATTGAGTTTGGGCATCGAACTGCGGGCATCGGTCAAGATATCGAGAATCGGTTGTGCGAATATCGGATTCGGTTTTGGGAAACGATGATCTGAGAGCGATGATCGATGATTGAGGCGATGTATTTTCGTTTATCAGCTGCGTGTTGTATGCTGAATGTGTTGTGTGTATTTAATTTAAGCTATTATCTTTGCCGTTTATCTAGTTATTTATTTCCTTTTCGCTTTATTATCTTTTTGCTAGGCGCTTTTTATACGATTGCTTCGAACCAAGATGATACCCCCAAGCACTTTGGACACGAGGTCGCCGACTCAATCGATCCGAGGATCTTGTTGACGGACATCGGTGTTCCTCTCTACCCCGATTATCGAGAAGAAGGCGAGGCGCGGTGTGTCGAGCGAGATTCTGGACGAAGGGCTACTTTGTGATGAACCGTCAGGTTGAGATTTCGTATCCGCCATAGAGATACATTTCGGTCATTCAGATGGAGCAATGAGAATACATCGAGGATGGAGGCGATGATGCACCAAATGCACGAGAGCATGAAAAGATGCAAGAGGATGCCATCCGCCATGGCGAATTTGCTAAACAACAAGCGCGATCATGGCCCAAGAAAGTGATTACATTAGGCTGCAGCAGAATGTAGCGTCACTTCATCGAGCTCCTCCTCCACGGCTCCACTACCCGCGAGCACCTTCTCGTAATACCGCCAAATCCTCAGAATACCATCCCGAACACCCAGAACACCCTACCCAATGTCCAGAATATCCAAGAGGACACCAACCTTCCAACGGGGCTGACTCCGCCCCCGCTTCTGCCGCAACTGTCCAAGAATCTTACACCCAACCACCCGGACTCTCCATTCGAGTTCGAGGTAGATCATACAGCTCTAAAACTGAGTAAGTTGGAGAAGTTTTTCAAGAAATCGCAGGGGGTGAAGGCCATCCCAGACATCGAAGATGGGTACACCAACGTGGCCGTAACATTGCCAGACAGATTCAAGATGCCATAGATTGATCGTTTTGATGGGTCAGGGGATCCTATGGTCCATCTCCGGCTATTTTCAAACATCTTGAGGCCAATGGGCCTAACCCGACCACAAAAGCTTTCCCTTTTTGGCCGAACTTTGTCGGGTGTGGTGGCCATTTGGTACGCGAAGTTAGAAGATGATGTGAAAAGAAGCTAGGATGAGATGGCTGAGGCCTTCGTTGCACAATACTCGTACAATACACAGATTGAGATTACAACCCGTGATCTTGAAACGATGAGGCAGGAACCCAAGGAGTCTTTCTCCGATTTTGTAACTAGATGGAGGGCAAAGGCGTCAATGATGACCTTGAGGCCTACAGACAAAGATCAAATCCGGATGATTGTGCGCAATCTCTAACTGAAACTCATGCAGAAGATGATCGTACTCCCCTTTCCCACCTTCTCAGATTTACACGAGATGGGGGTACAGATCGAAGATGCGATAAAGCAAGGTTTGATCGACCAGGACTGGGAGCAGCCCCGAAGGACATTCAACCGCAGTAACAACGCAGGCCCGAGTGGCGCTGCAAACACAAGGACTTCGGAGGTCGGTATGGTCACCACCACTCCCCCTCCCCATCCAAGGCCCGCGGCGGCCACACCCTTTTCCAGTACATCCGGGAGCAGTACCCAAGCCCCGAGATATCAGTCCAGAGGCCAAAGAACCTTCACTCCACTATACATGCCTTTGTCCAAGGCTCTCGGGGTTCTAATCAAAAAGGGGCATTTGAAACCCCTAGAGCCGAGGCCATTACCAAATCCACTCCCCCCTTCCCACAACCCGGCCAAGTACTGTGCGTACCACCAGCAAAGATGGCCATGATCTGAGACCAATGTTTATTTGCAAGTCCACGAGATTCAGGACCTCGTTGACAAAAATATTATTCTACCTCCCGAAAGACCCAACGTCACAACCAACCCACTCCCCTCACATAACCAAGATCCACCACCCAAAAGAGTCAACCTCATCCAAACTGGGGTCGTGCCCTACGATCCTAGTATCTATATTACTCCCTCTCACCTACCCAAGCCGGAGGTGATCCTTCTTGACTGCACTGACTTGTGCATGTTGGACGCCTTCACAACCCAATCTGAGCCAAAAGTGGTGACCATCAAAGATGGAATGGGACAGGTTTCAGAGGAAGAAAGAATTATTGAGTCTGGGATAGAACAGTCTGGGAATCTAGTTGGAAGAGCCTATGATCCGAGTGGATACATCCTACCAGTGGGCCAGTCGGAGTTGAGTGTGGGGCTACCAGAAAAAGTTGAACTGTGCATGATTCGGGGGAATAGACTTGAACAAGGGGCAGATGATTTGACAACAGTGGAAGGGGACTTTGCCGACCTCCAGTTCTTCAACGACCAAGAAGCAGGGGATACAACAATCAACTGGTTTGAATATGAGAAGTCGGCAGAAGTCATCGGATGGTTAGATGATCAGCCAGACGTTATGGAATTTCAGCCAGAATAACTCCCGGCAGGGGCAAGGGTGTCAATGATGGCCGAAAGGGCCGAGAGTTAGAATGGATTGCCGGAGAGCACCGGTACAAAGAATTTCGCTCGGGATCAAGATATTATGAAAATTGAACAACAAACCATACTAACGCGCGAGGAGCAAGAGAAGAAGTGGGATTCTGAGAGAATCCGAAAAGCCAAGAACCATGAAGAGATTGAAAGTCTGCGAAAGCAGCGAGGATATCTTTGTGAGCATATGGAATGAAAATCTTGAGTACAAACTTGCGAGAACGGATAGGTGTACATTGAACGCTAGCGGGATGTGGTGGGAAGACGATGATTTATGTCTTGCCCACACGGATGAAGATTGGGCAGGTGCTCAACCAGATGACACTTGGTACCTCGATGAGGTGGACCACATGACCAGGAGCGGGCGGTACTTCAAGCCCCCACACCTAGACCAACCCGAGATATCTGGAAAAGATAAAGAAGTTGAGAAACAGAGAGAGAAGCAAATTGAAGAAGAAGCTGTACTGAGACAGTTAAAGAAGATACAAGCAGACATTTCCATCTGGGGACTGCTTATGGTGTCGCGAGTACATAGGCAGGCCGTCCTATCCGCTATGGACAAGGCCAAACTCTCCATTGATACTACACCAGAGCAGCTGGTTGGGCTAGTTTTTTCGGAAGGAGGTTCCCCGGCATTAACCTTTTCAGACAAAGAACTGCCGCCTGAGGGCGTAAATCATAACAAACCCCTCTACATCTCCGTGAAATGTAGAGATAAATGGATATCGGTGGTACTTGTTGATACCGGGTCTGCTATCAACGTCTGCCCAGCCAGAACAGCATATGCAATCAGGTTGAAACCCGCGGACTTCATACCAACCACTCAGGTGATCAAAGCTTACGATAATACCAGCAGGGAAGTGATGGGGACTGTCAAGGTTCAGACCCAGGTTGGTCCAGGACAACACAACATTGAATTTCATGTCTTGGACATTCCCGCAACCTTCAACTTGCTCTTGGGGCGGCCGTGGTTGCACCAAGTAAAGGCAGTCTCTTCCACTCTACACCAGATGTTGAAATACCCTCACGGGAAGGGGGTTGCAATTGTTTTCGGAAACTTATCCATCCATCCGTCGCCGGAAGTGTCTACACCAGTTTTGGAAATCGAGCATGGCACGGAGGATGTGTTCTTGTCGGGGTTCACCTTGGCAGAGGCCCGGGTAGTGCAGAATATTATGGTTGTGAATGAAGGTGTGTACGTCAGTGCTCAATCCGTCTACCTCACAAACAAGCTACAACATATCCCTGGGATGGGATTAGAAAGGAGCGACAGGAAAGGAGTCGCTGCGTTGGCCGAAGTGCCACACAACCCACATACCTTTGGACTGGGTTATCTGCCCACCAAAGAGGACTAGGTGAGGAAAGGACAAGAAATGGCCGGTAGAGCCAGAGCGAAGCAGGCTGGGAAGCCTTTTGAATTAATGCACAGGCCCATCCAAGGTACCCTGAACGAGCGCTTCGTCCGGGAGGGAGAGGACTTTCCATTTTGCGGCTTCCCAGAGCCATGGCTAAACGCGGAGAAGAAGCGCATGCCAGGCTTCGAGATCTTCTTCAACCTGCAACTACCCGGGGATGACGTTGCCACAGAGCAGACAAACCCATCAGCTGAGGTTGAGCAGAATAAAGCAGTAGATCCTGAGGGCACAGAACTTGAAATGGGGGTAGCACTGGCATGTCTCCTCTCTGATCCTCCGATCGACCAAGAGTGCTTGGGGGATAACTTCGTGGTTTCCATGATTGGGGATGGAACGGGTGTGGGCCTACCAAGACTATCTTGGATGCATCAATCGCACCTCTCTCACTTGGCAAGACGATGAGGGATTTTGTCCAAAGAAGACTGGTCAGTAGTGAGCCGAATCGATTCCACCGAGTCTTGTGAGTCGGAATCAGTTCCACTCGACCGAAGTCCGAGTCTGGTACTCTTGGGGAAGTTAACCCGGATGCCACAGTCCTGTCTAAGTCGTCTTTTTCCTTTTCATTTGAGTCTGTTGTAACCAATGAATCGGACGATTTGGATGTGCCTAATGAGAATGAACTATCTGTGGTTTCTGAGTATTTTTCTATGCCCTTGATTTATTATATTAATTCAGACTTTCAAAACTTTGATGAAAATGACGAGGACGAAGTTCCTCCGGTTTTACAACGTTTAATTGAGCAAGAGCAAGAGAGATTTGTTAAACCATTAATGGACGAAATCATTACCGTGAGCATTGGTACTGAGGAGGACCCGCGGCTGGTCCAGATTGGGTCCACGTTGTCTTCGGAGGAACGCGAGCGCTTAGTCGCTTTATTAAAAGATTTCAAAGATGTTTTCGCGTGGTCCTACGAAGACATGCCTGGAATCGATCTTGAGATTGTATAGCATCGGATCCCCCTTGACCCCGAGGCCCGACCTGTCAAGCAGAAACTCAGAAGGATCAGCCCGGATTGGGCTCTTAAGATTAAGGAAGAGGTCACCAAGCAAATCGACGCAGCTTCTCGCCGTATCTGAATATCCAACTTGGTTGGCCAACATTGTTCCGGTGCCGAAGAAAGATGGCAGGATCCGGGTGTGTGTAGACTTCAGGGATTTGAACAGAGCTAGTCCAAAGGACAACTTTCCCTTACCGCACATCGATGAGTTGGTAGACTTCACAGCAGGGCATGCATTGCTCTCATTCATGGATGGCTTATCAGGATACAACTAGATAGTGATGGCACCAGAAGATAGGGAAAAGACTGCATTCACCACCCCATGGGGGACATACTGCTACCGGGTAATGCCGTTTGGGTTGAAGAGCGCTGGAGCTACTTATCAACGGGCCGCGACCACAATACTACATGATATGATCCACAAAGAGGTTGAGGTGTATGTGGACGACATGATTGTCAAGTCCAAGGAAAGAGAGGGCCACTACACCGCCTTGCATAAGTTTTTTCAAAGGATCAGGGAATTCCGGTTACGGCTAAACCCTCAGAAATGTACATTTGGTGTTACAGCGGGAAAAATGTTGGGGTTTCTGATTACATAAAGAGGCATCGAGGTCGATCCTTCCAAAATCAAGGCCATCTTAGAAATGCCACCACCAAGGACTGAAAAGGAGGTACGAGGCTTTCTGGGTAAAGTGCAATTCATAAGACGGTTTATTTCAAAATTAATCTTGACTTGTGAACCACTTTTTGGCCTCCTCAAGAAAGGAAAGAAGTTCCAATGGGACGGCCGATGTCAAGCTGCATTTGAACAGATCAAAGAATATCTACAGAACCCGCCCGTTTTATCGCCACCAGAACCGGGGAAACCATTGATTTTGTATCTGTCAGTGACTGAAACTACAATGGGCTGCATGCTTGCGCAAGAATCAGAAGATAAGGTGGAGAAAGCCATCTACTATTTGAGCAAAAAGATGCTGGAATATGAGACCCGATATACGCCGCTGGAAAAGGCTTGCTTAGCTTTGGTATGGGCTACCAGGAAGCTGCGGCACTACCTGTTAGCTCACTCTGTAATGTTGGTTTCACGACTTGATCCCATCAAATATCTCTTCGAGAAACCAGCGCTTACGGGTAGGCTAGCTCGTTGGTTGCTGTTGCTCTCCGAATTTGATCTCACGTACGTGACACGCAAGTCAGTGAAAGGAAGAGCAGTGGCAGAGTTCCTTGCCGACCACCCGGTTGAGGGGGATGAAGCAGTTGAGTACCTGTTCCCAAATGAATCAATCCTGCATATCGACGATGAGACTTAGACGATGTACTTTGACGGAGCATCAAATCAACATGGGTATGGGATAGGAGTGTTGCTGATAGCACCCGACAATTCCCGTATCCCTCTAGCCTTCAAACTCCGATTCAAAGTCTCGAACAATGAAGCAGAATACGAGGCGTGTATCGCTGGTCTAGAAGCAGCCCTGGAACTAGGGGCAAGACGGTTGGATGTCATTGGGGATTCAAACCTTGTTGTGTCTCAAGCTAAAGGAGATTGGAAAGTAAAAGAGGAAAAGATGATGATGTATCACCAAACCTTGGATTTGCTGATTCCTCAGTTTGAGAAGCTAAGTTTTACTCATTTACTAAGAGAGAACAACAGGTTTACAGATTCTTTAGCAACTCTATCTTCTATGATAGACATCCCATGTGGAGTCCAAATGCGTCCAGTCATCATCGACCAGAAATTTGCACCTGCCTATGAGTCGATTGCAGCCATAGATGAAGTTCAGGACGAACACCCCTGGTATTACGACATCTGGAACTTCTTGGAGAAAGAAACATACCCGCCAAGGGTAAATGCCAAAGACAAAAGGGCAATCAGGAGAATGGCAGTCCAGTTCATCATTTGCGAGGTAAATCAGATAAACGGGTCATCTGGGAATGCATAAACTGTGCGTTGATGCCGAAGAGTCAAAGCGTCTGATGGAAGCCATCCACGGAGGAGAATGTGGTGCACACATGAATGGGGTAATGTTGGCACGGAAGATTCTCAGACAAGGTTATTACTGGTCCACCATGGAGGAGGATTGTATTAGTTTCGTCCGGCGATGTCACAAATGTTAGATTTATGCAAATCGCATGAACATCCCGCCATCAAAGCTATACAACATGACTTCGCCATGGTCGTTTTCTGTCTGGGAAATTGATGTAATCGGAGCTGTCACGCCAAAGGGGTCGAATGGGCATGAGTTCATCTTGGTAGCGATAGATTATTTCACAAAGTGGGTTGAGGCCCAATCTTATGCGGTGTTGAAGGCTTCGCACGTAGCAAAATTCATCAGAAACAACATCATCTGTCGCTACGGGGTCCCAAATGAAATCGTTTCAGACAATGGTTCCCACTTCAAGAAGGAGATGATTGATTTGTTGGAGAAATATAATGTGTCTTTTCATAAGTCATCTACCTACCGGCGCAAACTAATGGGGCAGTTGAGGCCGCCAACAAGAATATCAAGCGCATACTACAGAAGATGGTGGAGACCTACCGGGACTGGCCAGATAAGCTGTCATTTGCTCTGTGGGGCTACAGGACTTCAATCAGAACTTCTACTGGGGCGACTCCGTACTCATTGGTTTATGGGATGGAGGCTGTTCTGCCTATCGAGATTGAGGTCCCATCATTACGAGTATTGGCCGAAAGTGCCGATAGTCAAGCAGATTGGCAAAGAAAGCGCATTCAAGAACTCATGCTTTTCGATGAAAGAAGGTCAAGGCACTGCCACGCCCAAAGTTATCAACGCAGAAACGCCCGAGCTTTAAACAAGAAAGATAAGTGCAGGAATTTGAAAGAAGGAGGTTTGGTACTCAACGACAACCGAGCCCTCATCCACGACCCAAGGCAAGTTCGCACTCAATTGACCGGGTCCTACATTATCAAGTCAATCTAGTCTGGTGGAGCTGTGGTTCTGATGGATCTAGATGGCTTAGAGTTTTCTCAACCGATCAACATGGACAAGTTGAAGAAATACTACCCCTGAGAGGCTCGCTAGGCCGAAAACCCGAAAGGGCGACCTAGGCAAAATTCAGAGCACAGAAAATTTGAAATTATAAAAACTGAGCTCGCAAGGTTGAAAACTTGCAAAGGGCGACCTTGGCAAAAGTTAGAGCGCAAAAGGAGAGTAAAAATACCCGAGCGAACCTTAGCCTGAACTACGTAAGGCTTCATTCCCATCTTTGGGATACATAGGCAGCTTCATCATGAAGTTCAGCCACAATCTTTTCCCCGATCAGCTTTGTCCATTTGATCATCTCAGTCATCTCTATTCATCAGTATTTATCGTGATCTCCGGTACAGTGCTATTCAGACTAGGGGTAACTTTCCGTTGCTGTGCAGTGCTGCGGTACCATTCAGACTAGGGGCAACTTTCCAGTTGCTAGGATCCGGGGTTGTGCATCTCAGTGACAGATCTCAGGCGTGTCCAGTTCTGATCCATATCGAAAATAGTTTTGAAAAGTTTTAATAAAAGTTGACTTTGCTCAAAATTAATCTTTTTACAACTAAGACCATTTTTGGACCAAAGCGGAGAATTTTCAGTACCACAACCTTCAATTTCATTGATTTCAAAACAGAGTTCTCTTGCTCTTGCATACAATTGAAGTTGCTTTTTATTACACTCATAAAGAAAACTTGAAAGTACTAATAAAGCAATAAATCTGGGGCATAGTCAAGTCAGATGACCCTGCGCCCCCTCCCAGAGCTAGTCAAAGCCTCTGATGCCAACCTAGGCCCAACCTGTGCTTCCTCATTGAGCCAATCCCAGCACTCGTCAGATAAAGTGCAACTGAAAATAGGGGCAGGGGACAGGAGCTCTCTAGTCCTCCAGGCCGTAGTATGTCAGGTAAGGTGTGCACCTCGGACCAGGAAAGTGACCGGGTATTCAACCCCCTCCGGAGGGCAAGTCTGATCATGACCAAATTGGCGCAGAACACGGAATGGGAAATAGAATACACAATGGGTCAGGCCAATCAACCGGATCCCAGTATCCTGGAACATGCTATAGCTCATCGCCGGAAGGTTAAGCCAAGCAATGCGCTCACCGACAAGTTATACATCCATTCAAACCACCATCCCTCATCAAGGGCGTCGACCAGGCGTTGTCGAAAGAAGTAGCCGCGGGCTGAGTAAGCAGGGCAAGAGTCCACAACTTGCAATTTATCCATCAACCATATCTGGGGAGGGATGAAAAATGAGAGAATAAAGAATAGAGAGATGTGCGATGAGAGAAAAGTAAGATGAGGGTTTTGTGAGAAAAACCGAGCCTGAGGGCCGAGTGATGTGAGCAGATACATATGTGAGCTTGGGTGGGAAACATTACCCGCAGCAGTAGTGGACTCCCCGTAAACCTGGTTATCTCTTGGCGGTAGAAGGCATCCAAACCTAGTAGTGTCTCGGCCAATGTCATGGCGTATGACTTTTCCTTCCTCAAGCCTTGAGCGACTTCAATCAACGGATGCTATTCTCCGAGCTCGAGACAAATGTAAAATGAGATAGCATGCACAAGCAGAGGGCATGTTGTCGGAAACCTTGCCAATGATGGTCGCTGCGGTCACCGGCATCAGAGAATCGGTAAATCAGGCTCGGGATATCCAACATCCCGTTACAGGTCAGAGATCGAGCATCATGCGCGTTGAGACCGCACATCCGCCCTAAAGCTTGGGCATGGCCAAAACGAGACTGAGGCAAGATCTCTTCTGAGCGTTCAGACTCCATCAAGACTTGAAAATCTTCGAAAGTGGGACATACCTCTTGCCCTCCGAAGCTGAAGACATGTGTCACTGGGTTCCAAAACCTCGCCGCGGCATGGAGGAAAGGAAGATATAGTGGAGTCCGACCCAGCGTGAATAGTACATTCGAGCTGAAACCCCGGAAGTTCAACTTTTCCAAGCCATCTGAAGAAGAGATCCAAGATGTGATATTTTCTACGAGAAATGCCTCCATTTTTGTGCAAAGCAGTGATGAAATGAATGAGTTCCAAAGTTGGAGCTTTATAGGGGGGGTAAAACACTATTCGAGGACACGTGTCACAATTCTAGGAGTTGCAGGGAAGGTGGCTGGCCGGCCACCTATTCTAGCAGGCCGGCCATCTTTGTTTCAAAAACTGGCTGGCCGGCCACCTTTCAGTCCCCAGATACAAAATGTGACCGGCCATGCATTAGTCCTATTTTGCCCTCCGGAAGGAAGTTTGAGGCATTTCTATGCGTCGGGGATGTCGAAGGCCTCCATTTCTCTCAGTTTCGGATGCGTTCCATCATCCAGATCGTCCGTCCGAAGTACACTTTGTTATATTTTGCTTATCGAGTTGTTGCTTTGTTTATCGAGTTGTAAGTTTTGTCGAGCTGTCGCATCTTGTGTTTTGAGTTGTTACTTTTTGTTTACGCAATTTTGTTAAGTCTTGTTTATCGAGTCGTTAACATTGTTGTATTTTACTTATCGAGTTGTAAACTTGCTAAGATTCTGTTATTTCTTAGTGAGTCGAGTTGTTTGATTTGTTGCATCGGTTCATTACCTGACCCGGTAAATACACAAGGCACATTCCCATTCAATTCCATTTTTGTGCAAAATGATGTGAAGCGATGCTAAGAGTTTCAAATACAAACACCTTTTCAAAAACTGTTTCATTCCATCATGTTTTACAACAAAATAAAGGTACAAGTTTTACAGAAAATAAAACTGCCTAACAATATGCAAAGTGCTACAAACTACTAGCAAAAAGTAAAATAAAGCAGGAAATAGCATCAATATCCTCGGGAGCGGGAATGAGGAGGCCCCCTCATCCTCTTCTGCGGGACAACCTCTGCACCATCATCACCATCTATGTCGGAGCTGTTATCCTCAGGGTCCCCCTCAGCCTCGTCTCCACTCCCGGAACCAAGGCCGGAGCCCCCCTCCTCAGCAGAGGTCTCTGACTCACGATCTGCGACCTCCTCCTCCTCCCTCATCGCTCGCCTATAACATGTGCCCCACGCCTGCAAGACGACCCCGCCCTCGAGCTCCCAGAAGGCCTAGACGGCCCCGCCTCCCCGAGAAGGCCCGATGGCCCAGCCTCGAAGGGCCCAGATGGCTCCAAAGACTCGACCTCTCGAGAAGGCCGGTGGCCCATGCGGTGCATATACAGGAGGCATCTGAAAGTGAAGAGTTCAATACATCAGTTCAAATATGAAAAGCAGATGCAAGTACAATATGCGAATGGGGTGTGTGCCAGGTGTGCTCTACACAGCCTATCAATACAGCAGAATATTCAAAACCAGCATGTCATCAGAAATATACTAAATTCAGGAAAGATGGATAGTACTTGCATGCCCATAATGGCCAACTGTGCCTCCCTCCGTAGGATCATGCCCTCGAATGTTGCCAGCATCCCGAGCATCTCATCCATGTACTCAACCGGAGGCTACAGATACAAATGCAAAACTATCAGTAAAGGAATGAATGTCCAAATATCTGACTGATAAATCAAAGCTGCAAAACATACCGGTGGTGAGTCAAGGTCTCTGACATATCTGTGGTCAGGAAGAGGGGCCTCCAGCAAGACCTGGTAAGGAGTCCCAAATCGCCAACTCGTCAACTCAGTCGGCATGTCTGGCCACTCAGGATGATGAAGAGTCGGAGGGATCGGGGGAATCGACCCACCCCCACCTCGAGACGTACTAGCCCTGCTGGAGGAGGGGATATCCGTAGCACGAGCCCAACTCGAAGATGGTACATCAGCAGGCCTCAGTGGTGGAGCACGCACCCCCATCAAGGGAGGCATCAGATATGTGTGATGATAAGTGGCGTAGTCCCAGTCCGTAAGGTGTAGTAAAGCATCGGTGCCCTGCATAGCACTAACGACCTCCTGGGTAGAGAGTCTATCGGCAGTCCGCATAGTGACTGGAGGTGCGGCAGGAGGGTCTTGAGAATTGTACCCCCACACCTGACGCAGCAAGCGATCTCCAGAACTGTGTTTCTACCAACCGCCCTTCAAGCAGAACTCAGATCGAGTTACCCGCTTCTCCGGGATACTGAAATCGGAGACCATCACCCAAGACCACCTGTATCGCCACGTAATCATGAATAACCAATGCATAAATCAATCAAATCGGAATATACAGGCAAATCAAAGATGAAAACGGAAAAGAACCGAGAGTTCAAATACCTCTGCCGTCCAACAAAGGTCAAAATATCGTCCGCAGAGAAGCGAGTCTCTCGAGGTCTCGGTCGGTGCTGGCCCTCGAATACCAATGAAAACGGGGTCATAAGGGGCCCTGCCACCTCCATCTCTGGGGCTAACGTCGGAAAATATACGTAGACCCATAGCTGAGAAAAACAGTACGGAATGTAAATACAAAGTGCTGAGGGCAAAATACAGAATGTAAAGTGCACCGTGTGTGCAATGAACAAGTAATGAAGAGCAGAAATGTAAATCAAGGGGGACAGAACGTACCTCCCAGGCTCTCCAATAGCCGCCGAGTAAGTCTCCCCGCCTGCGAGAGGCCGCGCTCATATAGCAATAGAGGATAGCCAGGCCAGCGCCACCCCAGTCGTACCGACTGACCTATGATAGGTCCACTAGGGCATTCAAAAGATACAACCCGACAGTGCTCCCCCTATCAGCAAACAGAGTGGTGCCAAAAAGGAACATAAGGAAACCGCGGGTGTACTGCTCAACCTCCTTAGGAGACTCGGGCTCCATCTTCGGCCTCCGAAAACGGGAAGAGAACCAGGTGTACCGGACTCTCCGAGAAGCTCTGTCCACAGGCGGGCGGGCCCCCAACAGATGTACCCAAGCGGCCTCCCATTCGCCCATATCCTCGTCATAAGGAATGGGCCAACCTTCTATGTCTAGGCCGGTAAGTACAGCAAAGTCTAGCGGGGTCATGGTCAAATTCCCGGTGGCGGAAAAATGGAAGGAATTAGTGGTGTCCCACCATCTCTCCACCAAAGCGGCTAACAGTGTCCTACTAGCAGGACAATGTGATAACCCTACGCAGAAGGCCCCGAACCCTGCTAAATCGACTAAATCCCAAACAGCCTCCGGAAGCTCGGTATACCACTCTCTCGTAACAGTGGAGCTGTATCCTTGCACGGTACGAGAGCCAACCTGCATTCAGAATGAATGCATGTGTCAAATGAAATGAATGAGCTGTGTGCAAATGAAATGAACAAGCCATGTAAAAATGAAATGAACAAGCCGTGTGTCAGTATGAAATGAATAAGCCATGTGTCAGTATGAAATAAATAAGCTGTGTGCAAATGAAATGAACAAGCCGTGTGCAAATGAAATGAATGAGCTGTGTACAAGCGCAAGTAAATAAGCTGTGTTCGAAATCAAAATGTGGGCTGCGTGTTCATCTCAAATGTCTGGACTGTGTGTTCAGAAAATCAGAGTTTGGGACTGCGTGTTCTACTCTCAATCAGTGTGGGCTGTGTGTTCACCATCAACTTGGACTGTGTGTTCAGAAAATCAGAGTTTGGGACTGCGTGTTCTACTCTCAATCAGTGTGGGCTGTGTGTTCACCATCAACTTGGACTGTGTGTTCAGAAAATCAGAGTTTGGGACTGCGTGTTCTACTCTCAATCAGTGGGCTGTGTGTTCACCATCAACTTGGACTGTGTGTTCAGAAAATCAGAGTTTGGGACTGCGTGTTCTACTCTCAATCAGTGTGGGCTGTGTGTTCACCATCAACTTGGACTGTGTGTTCAGAAAATCAGAGTTTGGAACTGTGTGTTCTACTCTTAATCAGTGTGGGCTGTGTGTTCACCATCAACTTGGACTGTGTGTTCAGAAAATCAGAGTTTGGGACTGCGTGTTCTACTCGCAATTAGTGTGGGCTGTGTGTTCACCATCAACTTGGACTGTGTGTTCAGAAAATCAGAGTTTGGGACTGCGTGTTCTACTCTCAATCAGTGTGGGCTGTGTGTTCACCATCAACTTGGACTGTGTGTTCAGAAAATCAGAGTTTGGGACTGCGTGTTCTACTCTCAATCAGTGTGTGCCGTGTGTTCACCATCAACTTGAACTGTGTGTTCAGAAAATCAGAGTTTGGGACTGCGTGTTCTACTCTCAATCAGTGTGGGCTGTGTGTTCACCATTAACTAGAACTGTGTGCTCAGAAAATTAGAGTTTGGGACTGTGTGTTCTACTCTTAGTCAATGTGTGCCGTGTGTTCACCTGCAAATTCGGGCTGTGTGTTCGACAAATCAGTGTTTGAATCGTGTGTTCAATTCTTAACTAATGTGTACCGTGTGTTCACAATCAATCGATGAGCCTAGTGTTCAGAAATTCAAGTGTTTAAACCACATGTTCAGGATGCAAGCAAAGTACTATGTCATAAGCTAAACTGTGTGTTCAAGCATGGCAAAGGTTTGAAATGCACGGAAAATACAGAAAATGAAGTAAAATACCTCTCGTGCCTCGTAAGAGAGGTGATGCTCTGGCTCTCGCAGAAGTAGATCTCCGGGTGCCCAATCATTGAAGTCAGTAAAATGACGAAAAATGGCCCGTGGAAGACTGTGCACCGACGGGGCGTATCTCTCGGGGATAAAGGATCGGACCCTCGGGGGCAGCGTCATGATATCAAAATTATCCCCGGCACCTGGAGGACCTCCACCATGAGGGAAATTACCCGCCATTTCGAAAAATCTGCAAAATGAGCAAAAATGAGCCAAAATTGGAAAAAGTCAACAAAAGTCAACTCTCGGGAAATGAAAAAGTCAACAAAAGTCAACTCCCGGAAAAATCTTCCAAATATTGAGACAAACTTACCTCAAGTGGTGAAAATGAGAAAAGAAGCCCCGAAATCAAAATTTAATCAGTCCAAAGTGCTTAAAATCGAATGTTTTTGCGAAAACAACTTGCGTGAGGTCAAAAACGCGTATAAAGTGCAGAATCGAAGGAAAAAATGGTTTGGGAGGCAAGAGGGAAGTTTTCATTTGTGGTGTGAGCTTGAAGTGAATGGATGAGGGAATATAAAGAAAATGAGGCGAAGACCAAATCGCCTCGGCTTTGGCCTACAGCCACCTTTTCTGGCTGGCCGGCCATTTGCTTTTTGTGAACTGGCCGGTGGCCTCCCCTTAGGAAACCAGCTGGCCGGCCATGTCCCCCACATGCTCACCTATCTCTCTGCCAATTTTGAGGAAGATCGGAGTTCCCGGGACCTGAAAAAGTTCAAGAAAAGTGCACTTTCTGGCGCGAAATTCCTCCGCCGAAACTTCAGCTGCAATTTCTGACATGTGTCTCATTATTACTCATCAAAATCAGAGTGTATCCTTTTTGAGCATGTTGTAACCTCTCCGGGAGGTGAACCAAAGGCCGCAGTCGAGTCGCCTCCGCCGAAATGCGCGTTTCCTTGCTCGTTGTTTCGCAACAAACGGGCGCCCTAATTTATGCTCGTTTTGCATTGTCGTGCACATAACTTGCATTCTCATGAGCATCTTGCATTGTCATGAATGTCTTCTTGGTGTACCATACCTCTGTGCTCGAGCATGCGTTGTCACGCACGTTCCCTTCTCGCAGTGCAATACATTCACTCGCCGACACTGCATGTGTCAAACTTTCAGAATCACAGGAATCACATTGAATATATGTTGTTAGCATATTGTGCTTGTTGAATTTCTCTCTTTTGCAGGCACGATATTGTATGTACGGTTCATTTGAGGTCAGCGACTGCATCTAATCGCGCAGGTATCGTATCTTCTTCGTGTGAGACGCGACGAGAATTGAATAATTCTCCGCATTCCTAACTGCATGAAATGTAGTTGTTGCTTTGCATTCTTGCTTAAAACTGTTGCATCTATTTGCGAATACTTGCTTCATTACAGCTTGCTGAACTTGCATGATCATTAAGTTACATCTGGCTCCGTACATATCCCTTTGCATTTTTCCCTCCGCCTGCAGGCACATATCTCTGTGCATCTTGTATGATTGTCTAAGTCTTCGGCCTTGTCAAAAATAGGTCGTCTCTAGGCTTTGACATTCACTCCCGTCACTTGTGACTTCCGAGTTCTGTCAAAGAGGGACAACTGTAGACACCCCATTTTTGACCGACCTTAAGACTCAGACGTCACCGATTGAGCGCTCGGTGATGTTGCATATTATGCTCGTTCAGAAGTCTCAGAGTTGCGGCCGTGAGCCCTACCTCCGGACTTCCCAACCCTCTTCTGTACCTTGTCTCGGTTTGCGAACCAGACTCAGTTTTCTCGGTTTCTCTTCCTGAAGGGAGGGAGAGGTCCCGTAGACCATCTCTCAATGGCCGTGGGCTACATTTCGTGGCCGTAGGCCATTTTGCCCATTTCGGAGCCCAGTTCCCGATTTTCGAAGCCGTCAGGCCGTATGCCTCTGTTCGGGACTGTCTAACCATCTCCGATTCCTCCGGTTTTTGGCAAACATCTTATTTACTCCCTTTTGAGGGACACTGAGGTCTGAGAGACCCACTTCGTGGCCAGATGCCACTTTCGGTGCTTAATAGCCTATTTTTGGGACCCCGAACTGCGTGTTTTGGCCCCCGAGCATTCGTTTTGCATTGGTTTTTGTTCGTTTTTGGCAGGTACCTCTGTTTTATCACCAGGAAGGTCACTAAAGGGTAGGAGGCCAGCAATTGTCTCAGTAACCAGTTATGTTCCTCCGGCACCCTCCGACGCCCGTTTTTCTCACTTCCGAGCCAATGTTGACTACCCTAGGAGCATTTTCTTCAAGCCCAAACCACATATTTGTGTTGTACACACATGGGAGGACCCTAATATCACATGGCCGGCCAGTAACTCAACTTGAACCTTTTAAACCCCTTCTAAAAGTGGCCTATTCTCCCTCCTGTTTTAGAGTTGCCAATTTTGAACCACAAGGTTGTGTTGAGGAGACCTGGGAGGACACCAATATCTGGTGGCCGGCCAGAAATTGTTTTGGACCATTTTGCCCCTTGGCCGGCCGGCCACCTGCAACAAAAATAGCAGGCCGGCCATGATCCTTGGGATGTGTGCATTGCAGCTGTATAGCTTTTTCCCCCAAAATATCTGATTTCAAGGGACTTTTGGTAGAGAAGGGAACTTAATCCCATAGCCCTACACATTTTTCCCTCCATTCCCCCTCCATCCTTGCATACATACAGCAGCTCCCTCTCTATCTCAAGGGTTGAAAAACTTGCTTTGAGCATACACATACATATCTCTCCATTTCTCTCTCATTTTTTCAAGTTTTGGCTCCATTTCTTCACTACTACCAAGCACCACCACCACCACTCCATTTCCAGCAGCTTGGGGAGCTTTCCAACAGCTACGAAGCAACATTCCTTGGTCCAAAAGGGAGCAAAAGTGTGGTCTTCAAGGGTAAGTTCATCTTTCCCTCTTTTGTAGCACATTTTTGCACCATTCTTCTAGCCTATTTTATTGCTATTTTGGGCTCCAACCCTAACTAAAATGGTCATTTTTTTGAGCCATTCTTCATGTTTGTTTAAGGGCTCAACCCTGTTTGAGCCACCCATTTGGTACTTGCTTCAATACCTCCTTGTATGCCATTATTTTGCATGGTATTTCTAGTCTATGTGTAATCTGTTTTTGAGCATGATATAAACTGTGAGTTGGATTATTTTGAGTCCCTCTACAACATTGTAGAAGGGATCAACATTTTTGGGGTCCTCCATGTAGCACTTACCATTATACCCCTCTTTGGCCCCCATTTTTGCATGCTTTTTTAGGCTTATCTAGCTTCTGTTTTCAGCCATGATCAGAACTGAAAATGGCCATATTTTTATGCCCTTGGCATATCTCATTAAGGGTATTTGGATGTTTGATGTATATTTGGCCTACTTCATGTTATACCCCTCTTTGGCTCCCATTTTTGCATGCTTTTTTAGGCTTATCTAGCTTCTGTTTTCGGCCATGACCAGAACTGAAAATGGCCATATTTTGACCTTCTTGACATGTTTCAATAAGGGTCTTTTTCTGTTTGGTGAGTGTCTTGTATACCTCATGTCATAGCCTCTTGTTGGCCTTAATCTTGCATTACATTTTGAGCATGTTTTCATACTGATTTGAGGCTTGTCATCTACTGTAAATGTTCATGTTTTTAGTCCCTCTTCAGTTTTGTAGAAGGGTATTTTTCTGTTTGGGCTTTGCATCTATCACTTGCTTCATAGCCTCCCTTGCGGAGCCATTTTTGTATGCCATTTTAGCCCTACTTGTGATTGCTTTTTGGCCGTGTTTTGTACTGTAAAAATGTGACTTATGGGGCTGCCTTGCTTCTGCCTTTTCATGTCATGTACCAATTATGCATGTATGGTATAGCTGTAGGCCATTTTATGCATTGAAATCCATGTTTCGGGATCATTTCATACATCGGGTGTTATTTCGCCTCATTTCGGGGCTGTTTTACCCCTCATTTTGTCACTGATTTTTGCATGTTTGCATATCATATTCCATGTCTTCGCCATGTCTCATTAGAGTGGCATTTCAGTGCCTGAGGGTCCGTTCTCGGTTTGGCACTGTAGACGCGCCCGTGGGCCTCTCTTCTACAGTTCGGACTCCCTTTTTGTGTGTGTGTTGCAGTTCTAAATCTGAACCAAAGAGTCCAACTCTGGCAGATCGTTTTGAAGAAAAACAGATTTTGAAAAAGTAGTGCCAAACATGGACTGCTTTGCTGACACTGAGTCGCCACCTAAATATTTTAAAATGGGAAATTTAGGAAACCACGACTCGGTGCCAAAGGCTACGTGCTGCCATCACCAAAGTGGTCTTGGCTCGGAGCTTGGGTACGATCGGGAAGGTCACTATGAGCACCTTTCGCCCGTCCAAGATCGGCCTCTACTAACCGTGATATCCGTTTTTGAAAACATTATGTGTTCTTATTCCAATTATTAACCTAGAATTACTATGTTGTGCGCGCGGCAAACAAGTATAGACTAGATCGCCTAATTTGGAAACAAACATTGCATATCCGTTTGTTTTGAAAATAGTTTTGAAATTGCTACTCGCGAGTAGGCTAAAACACGGATTTCAACGAGTTTTCCCAACTCAAGCAATCCAACCTCCACCCACAGGCATTCAAACAGTTTATCTCACATAAGCAGCTAGCCTCATGGTAATCATGCTATTATGGCAACATTCACACGCATGCGATATGCTAAAGCATAAAAGCTCACCTAGTACTCCAAGCCAAAACAGAAACTAGTTAGTAATCATGTGCATGATCCTAGTTCATGTTAAGTGGCTAATGTAACACATATAGAGGTGCAGTTAGAGTAGGCTCGGTTATCCTAAGATGGCATGTGAAATGCTACAAGTAACAAGTATTCAATTTGGAAATTGAAATACAATGCAGTTTGTATGATGTACCGAGCCCAGTGCATGTTAGACAAATGTATGGATGCACGAATGCTATCATACTGTATGCTAATTTAAATATTCCCTAATCTACCATCATAAGCAGGTAAAAATGGAAGAAAGACGTGGGGTTGGAAGACATACACACACTCACACACTCTTATTACAAATATGCCCTCCCTCGGAGGGACCAAAATAATAATACAGTCCGAAGAATAAATGAATAAATTATTACAAAATTCTAATTAAATTAAATGCAAAGAAGAGATGGCCACAGCCTCTGCCTCGGGATGCGCGAATGATGTATGCTTCGGTCCGACTTGCCCAGAAATCCGCACCATGCCACTGTTGCCTCTGTTTCCATCACCTTCTCTCGAAAATTGCAAAGTCCTAGAACAGGCTCCTGAATTCTAAGGATCATTACCGGTGGATAGAATGTCCACCGTGTATAAAGTCTACATTTGGCCGAAAATGAAGCTATCGGCAATAAATACATTGCGGCCGGAGTCTATCACGGTCGGCACAAAATTCTGCAGAAGACGCTTTTGACAAAGAATAAATAGAAAGCGGTAAGGCATAGAATTTCTAGGCAAATGTATGCATGGACACACTCCCTATCATGTAATGGACTCAAGGGAGCATGGTTTCGACCCGGGCGGCCATCAATCACGATTTCAATGCATGATGGCCCGAAAGCCAAGTTAGCAACTTTGATATCAAATGGAATGCAAGAACAAAACAAATCAAAGGGCCCCAACCCCTATCATGATTGGTCAAGAGGCAAGGGATGCATGCTCAATGAAATGCAACCTAGGCATGGCGGCTAAGTATGCAACATGAACATGCAAATGAGCAATGTGTGCTAGGCTCGCAACCTAAACATGTAAACAAACATGGCATGCAACAACATGCAACGATGGACTTAAACTAACATGGATAACTCACAAGCATGCCAAAATCAGCGGCCATAATCATGGAAATGAAGGCACAAAATGCACACACACATGCACGCAATCATAGTCCAACACCTTAAGCATAAACAAGGCAACTCTTAAGCACACTTAAAGAGGCTAAGTATGGACGTATAGCATGCAACGTAAGCTCTGAAATCATGTTATAGGAGGTTCCAAACCAACTAAATAAATCAACAAAGCATGCAACAATGCTCACACATCCACATACTTGAAGCATACAAGCCACAAAATGCAAAGAGGCTATATAATGCATGCTAGGATCGACTCAAACAACTTAAGACAGACCTAAATCATGGCAAAATAAGCACAAAAGCTTCACAAATCTAAGCCTAAAACATGCTCGAACAAAGGCTAACAACCTAAGGCATATTAAGGCAATTACAAGGCATCACATGGTAGGTATGCTAAGCATGCACCAAACTGAAAAATACCCTTCTAAAATACTGATGAGGGACCAAAAATATGACTACCCACAGTAGATGACAAGCCCCAAATCAATATACAAACATGCTCAAAATGCAATGCAAGATTAAGGCCCACAAAGGGGTATAACATGAAGTACCAAAAGGGTGCACCAAACAGTTGAAGACCCTTCATGAGACATGTAGAGGGGGTCAAAATAAGACACTTTTCAGGCCTGTCGAAGGCCCAAAAATAGAAGCATGGTAAGCTAAAGAAACATGCAAAATTACGGTAAATAGAAGAAATTATGAAGCAAGTGCAAGATAGGGGTCCCAAACAGGGTTGAGCCCTTCTTCAATGTTGAAGAAGGGCTCAAAATGAGACTACTTACAGTTTACATTATGCTCAAAAACAGATCAAATATAGACTAGAAATTTCATGCAAAAATGTAGCACATCAAGGAGTATTGAAGCAAGTGCACTATGGAGGGCTCAAACAGGGTTGAGCCCTTAAAAAAACATGAAGAATGGCTCAAAAGAGTGCCCCTTTCAGTTAGGGTCGGATCCCAAAACAGTAAGCAAATAGGGTAGAAAAATGTGACAAGAATGTGCTACAAAAGAGGGGAAATGATCTCACCCTTGAAGACTACCCTTTTGGTTGCTTCTTGAGTTGCACCTTTGGCCTCTGAAAAACTTTTCCAAGCTGCTGTGATGGAATAGTGGTGGTGGTGCTATGGGTTGGTGAAGGAATGACCCAAGAACAAGAGTGTTTGGAGGTTGAATGAGAGAGATATAGTGAGAGATGGAGGGATATATGGTTGTAGATATATATGTTAGATATATATATCTATTCTCTGGTTTTCTTGCCCAAAGATTCCAACAACCCTTTACAATGGAGGAGGATGGCTCATTTTATAGACAAATGGAAGGCTTAAGGCTTACAAGAGAAGCTAAAGCAAGGGGCTTATCCAAGAAGCCAAGACAGCTGGTAGGCTTCTTGAGGAAGCCAAGACAAGGGGTCAAGGCTTCCTCAAGAAGCCATGAGCAAAGGGTGCACAAAAGAGGGGTCAAAGTGGTGCAAAGGGTGCAAAATAGCAATATATATGCACGTGGAGCTGGTTCTGTGCATCCCAGCTGGCACAGCTGGTATGCACCAGGCTTGGGAGGGTCAAAAGGGTCAGGTCGGCCAGAAAATTTGATCATCGGCCAAAATAAAGTGCCGGTCGGCACTATTTTCTGCCGGTCGGCTAAATAGAGTGCCGATAGGTGATTCCTAGGTCAAAAAATGGCCGGTGGGTATGCAAATTGAAGCCCCGGAAGTTAGCTTTCCAATGGCGCAAACCTTGCATCAAAATTCCTCCTGTGCAAAAAGTTATGCCCTTTTCCGTGAAGCCGCGCAGACTCGATCCAACCGGGATGATACCCAGCTTCAATCAATCATATCTCCTCCATCCTGACTTGGCTCTAGGAGATTCTTGAGTACAAAGTGAAGCCCCGGAAGTCTTCTTTCCAACGATGGTGGCCTCATAGCTTAACTCCAAGTATGCAATTGAATAAGCCTGATTCAGCGAGGGCCGCTCGACTTTCTTCTACCCGGATTCATGGCGAACTTCTTCTCCAACCTATTTTCTCCCCTCCTCTCCTCTTTCCTTCAACTCCAAACCCCTAAACAAAGTGTTTTGAAGGGTTTGCCTCTCTCCTTGCCGAAGGAATTGTATCTTTGGCCTGCACATGTCTCAACACCGAGCAAACCATCAGTAATGCCCAAGTCTTGTGGACAGTCAAAAATGGGGTGTCTACAGGCACGCATTTCGAGGTGTCTTGTTTTCATCTGATGGCCTCCTATGTGAGTGTGGTTGAGGCTCTCTCATGTTGATGTAAGCCCATTATTGCATTGCGTATGCCATTTCATTCATAGCATTGTGCATGCCCGATTGTGTATTACCTCGTATATCGTGTATGCCATTCTATGACATTGTGTATGTTAGGGTTGCATATTAGCTACATTTCATGCATATCATGCATATTGCATCATGTTCGGGGTAGGAGTTAGCCCAGGCACGGGAAACGAGGCACGTTTCGTACTCTGAGCGACGGAACGGGTCTCAATTCCCAAGTCACCGACACTCCGGATTATCCATGATGGAGTTAGGTTTTGTTGTAGCATTCATATGCATTCATCCTATATTGAATTGTGCAATTCGGCTCCTCGGCCATCATGCATCGATATGCGTGATTAGTGGCACGAGGATCGAGGCATGCATATGTTTGTGAAATACATTGCTATGCCCCTTTCCTGCTCTCTGTTGCAGCAAAATCAAGAATCAACAAATTTTCGGGACTTGGCACACATTTCAAGAAAAGGTGTAAACAGAGGCTAATTGAGGCATCCCAGTGGATTTCCGCGCAAGGCAGCCCAAACATGCAGCATTCATCAGAATCAAGGAAGCCCCTGGCTTGCATGCCAGTTTAAAGCTTTTCTTAGTTAATTTGTTAATTAATTAAAAATTTGTATATTATTCGGATTGTAATATTTTCGGACTGTATTATTCTTTCATTTGGGACTGTATTATTTATTCGGACCCTCTGCGCAAGGGCATAATTGTAATAAGTGTGGGTGAGTGTGATGTATGTCTTCCAACCCCACGTCTTTCTTCCCTTTTATTTATATGCTTATGATGGTTAGATTAGGGCATGTTTCAATTAGCATACAGTATGACAGCATGTTTGCATCATTCATCTGTTTTGCACGCACCGGGCTCGGCGCATCATACAAACTGCATTTGTATTTCAATTTCAAATTGAATACTTGCTAGCTGTAGCATTCCATATGCTATGTTTAGAATAGCCGAGCCTGCTATAATTTGCATCTTTGTATGTGTTGCATTAGGCATTTTCTGTATATTTAGGATCATGCATGATTTCTAATGAGCTTCTGTTTGGCTTGGAGTACTCGGTGAGTTTTTATGCTTTAGCATCCTTACATGCGTGTGAGTGACTGCCATGACTGCATGCTTACCATGAGACTAACCGCTTATGTGATATAACTGCCTTGAATGCCTGTGGGTGGAGGTTGGGTTATTTGGATTGGAACAATTCATCAAATGTTTTAAGCCCACTAGACAGTGGCAAAATCACGTTTTCTAAGCCCACCCGAGGGTGGCAAATCCACGTCTTAGCCTACCTGCGAGTAGCACCATCAAACCATTTTCAAACAAACAAACATGAAATGTTTTGTTCCAATTCAGGCGACTCAGTCTATACTTGTATGTTGTGCGTATCACATAGTAACCTAGGCTAATAACCGGAATAAGAACATATAATGTTTTCAAAATAAGATATCATGGTTAGTAGAGGCCGGTCTTTGACCGGGCGAGTAGGGGTGCTCACGAAGTGACCTTCCCCAATCGTACCCAAGTTCCCGAGCCGAGGCAACTTTGGTGATGACGGACACGTGGCCTTTAGCACTGAGTCAGGGTTTCCTAAATTTCCCATAATAAAATATTTAGGTGGCGACTCTGTATCTGGAAAAACAGTCCATGTTTGACACTTCTTTCAAAAAATCTGTTTTCAAAACGATTTGCCGGATTTGGACTCTTTGGTTCAAGATTAAGAACCGTGACATTTGAGTCCATCGAACTGTAGTGACCCAATATCGAACCAGAACGAGGGGACTCGCACTCCCTTTTCCCGGGATACGTTCGGGGACGTCCACAATGGGCTGCAGTTTGGCTTTGATTATCGTTGCTGGCTGCTGTTTTTGTTTGTGATTAATAATGATGATGAAGATGTGGATGCTCGCAGGGGCTTCACATGGTTGAGCAAAAGTTTATGGCTGGGTGTTGGGCTTATTTGTTTTTGTTTGATTGTTTGTTTGTTTTATTTTCTTTTGGAAAATTCACTATACACGTCCTTTGACAATGATATATTATATGTACTCTTAATTATAATATGTACTCTTAATTATAATATTTTATTTTTTAATCATAACTCATGAGATCTTTAATTATGTCTCATATTTTTTTTTATTTTTTTATTTTTATTTTTTTAAGTTTTGACTAAAAAAGTATGAAGTTATGTCATAGTTCTTTTCCACTCTTTTTTTTTTTTTTTTTTGGTTTCTCACCAATTTGCTTTGCATATGATTGGGGCTTGTCTTTTGGTATCAACATAGTTAAGATCATTTGGTTTAACTATGATACTTTGTGCCCTCGCCTTTCTTTATTAATGTTTTTTCTCTGCATACTTTGTATCATTGATTTCATCAATAAAAATTTTTTGTTGATAAAAAAAAGTGGGGGCAAAGTGAAATTTAGGTAAAAATTTGATGATTGAAAATATATTTACCCTAAAATTTTTAGTATACATTACCCAGATATGAATACATATTCTAGACTGGAACTAACTGGCGTGCATAAGGGTCTCGCTAATTAGCAAACTGAGGCGTTTAGTACATATAACAGTGATAAACATTACTGAATGTTTTGAATATGTTTTACTTTATAGTAAAACAAAGGGGAAGTTCCAAAAATAATTCCACTGTTTGATTTTTGTAATAAAATAAAATAAAATATTAATTTTATCAACATAAATTCTAATATTTTAATTTATTTTTAATATAAATTATTTGTCTATTTCCATTAAGTAAACTAATGAAAAATTGTATTTAAATCGTTAAACTCAATACAAGTTTATATAAAAATTTTAAAATACCCATTTTCATTAAATTTAATGGCTAGAATACTTTTTTTCTTGTTACTTTTATTTAATAAAAATTGAAAAATAATTTAAATTGAAAATAAATTAAAATATTATAATTTAAATTGACAAAATTAAATGCTCAAGATTTATTTTGTTGTAAAAGTCAAACCGGGTTTTTTATTTTATTTCCCCTCAAACAAACTAAAAGAAAAAAAAACAAACATTTCATGGTTGTCTCAGTGGGTGTTTCTGAGCGCATGAGAGCACAAATGAACGCCACTTTCACATGTTGATTATGGTGATTCATTAAAATTAATAAATTAAAAATGAACATGATACCATCAAAATCAAATACGCCAAGGATTTGGAGACACATTTTTTTGTCCAATCATAATTAAGATGATTAGCTTAAAATGCAAGAAATTTTCTATTTATAAAATAAATTGAAATATCAAAAAACGAAAATCTCTAACTTTTTTATTAGTAATTTGTGTCAATTTTATTTAATTAATAATGCTTGATAAAAATGGGGCTGGTGATGGTAAGATCATATATGCCATAGTAAGGAAATTGCATTTAAGAGAGAATTCATTTAGTGAAAATTAAATCTACAGCAAATAAAAATGACCACCCTATTTGTGGAAAATAAAATTTATGACAAATTAAATAAAAGCGAGAGGGAGAGACAGATATGAAAAGATTGATGTAAAAACATCAATACATAAATATCTTAATTCTTTTCATCTATAGATTAATTATCAGATTTGTATTAACTTGTGGAGATTTTCCATTGAATAAATAAAATCCACTATGACCATATAGCTATTGAATATTTAAACCTAGAGTGCATAGATCCAAGTTAAGATTAGGGAAGAAAGAGCTACTCAATGGCAATCAAATTTGGAGTATTTGCACAGTTCATCACCTTATGTTCATTTCTCTTACCAACCCTAGCAAACACCGACTTTGGTGACATGAATTGGTGGTGCAACAAAACATCATACACCAAACCATGCTTTCACCAGTTAAGCCAACAAAAATCACAGTTCTGCACCCATGGAGAAACACCAATTTCAAGATTTGGTTGTGCAAGTAGCCATTAAGCAAGCTCTCAATGCATTATACCACACAAAGTCGCTAGAGCGAAAATGTGTTAATGAGCAAGAAAAAGCAGCATGGAGTGATTGCATGAAGCTTATCGAGATCACCATCGCCCAACTCAACCAATCACTTGACAATTCCAACGAACATACTGACGTTGACATACAAACATGGCTTAGCGCTGCCCTAACAAACCTTGATACTTGTCAAACTGGCTTCATTGAATTTGGTATTACTGAAAATATTCTACCTCTCACGTTCAATAATAATCTTGTAGAGTTAATAAGTAAAACCTTGGTTGCTGTTGGACAAGCTGATGATAGCCCCATCATTCATCTGGACAATGAAGACTCTTGCGCTTGGTCCGCACATTCTTCCGAAATTCACAATAGATTCAAATGGTCTTGGTGGGAAGCAACTCATGGGCCACCACTTAAAGTTACTAATGGTCTGTGGAAAAATAAAACCCCTCCAAAAGTGCGGTTCTTTGGTTGGTTAGCATAGAAAGCTAGGGTTAAAACGTCAATCTTCTTGCAAAGGATTGGAGTGCTAAGTGCAAGTACAAGTACTTTGTGTTTGTTTTGCAAAAATGAGGTGGAGACAACAGAGCATGTCCTGTTATTACGTCCATTTGGTTTGGAAGCTTTGGTCTGGAATTGGAAGCTGGTAAGATCTTGAGTGGGCAATACCAAGTTCAGTGAAGGGATTATTTCAATGGTGGGCAGGTGGAAAGTATAAAAATTGGGTTCTTGAACTGTAGAAGATTATCCCTATAGTGACCCCGGTCTTTTCCCATTTGATTATTGTATCCGGACTTGGGTTCCGTAGATTCAGTCATTATATAATTGTTGTTGTCCTTTAAATCCCTATTCTTAAGTTATGGGTTGTGTTGGGCAGGTTTGTTCAGTTGGTTGGGTCAGGAAACCAAGTGTTCTTGTTCGCTTTTGGGTTGGTCGCCGGCGAGGTTTGGTCGCCGGCGAAGGTTGAGTTTGTCTCTGGTGGCTCGAGCGAGGTTTCTTCGCCGGCGGCGATTGCGTCTAGTATAGACACGAGCGATGTTTCTTCGCCGAGCGGCGAGGTGTATGTTGAGTTCTCCGCTCGAGCGAGCATTCTGTCGCTCGAGCATGCTTCTGGGTTGCAGACCTGAAGCATTGCATTCTTGGCTCGAGCGAGCTTTTCTTCGCTCGAGCGAGTATTTCTTGTATCTGGTTGCTCGAGCGACCATGTCTTCGCTCGAGCGAGCCTGTTCAGTTTAAATACGCAGCAGCAGTTTTTAAAACGTTTTTCTCACATCTTTTGATCCTAAGACCCTAGTTCCGAGTTCTCTCTTTCCCTATTCACCTTTTCTCTTAGGATTGATCTATCTAGAGTGTATTTCTACCCTAGTTGCTTTATTAAAAAGGTAGTGTGGGTCGAGGGCTTCAGTTTAATCTGAACAATCTTGGAGTTGGAGCACTTTGAGTTTGGATCATCATCTTCATCTTCTTTTTTTTGGGTTATTTCTTCGAGGTAGGGATTTCCTACTCCAATGTATACGTTTTGTTCTAAGTTCTGGCATTTTAATATGTTGGGGGTATTTTGGTAATTTCAGGAAAAACCCTAGTTGTTTAAATAAAATTGAATTGTATATTTAATTTGAGGAACATTGAGGAAATTAGTTAAATTCATGAGATTGAAGAATTTATTGATTAAATGGGGTATTTGGTTAAATTAAATCACTCGCCTATTTAATTGTTGAATTATTTATTTCTAAGTCTAGAAATAACTGTTTTGGGCTATCGGTGGAGGATAGTCTTGATTGTTGTAGACATTGCATGTGGATTAGGGATAACTGAAACTAATCATTGGTTAAGTCATTAATCTTGACTGTTGAATTAATACAGACATTATGTGTATTGATTGTGTATTGTATATGTTATGTGTTTACATACATTATTTTGTGTGGGAGGAGATAGGGGATGTACTCCACGGTTTAGGGGAAGATAGGGAATGGACCTCTAAACCGGATTTTGTTTGGGATGAGATAGGGGATGGACTCCATTAGCATCACTTTATGTGTGCTTATTTATATTGAAGTGTTTTATTGATACAGCAATAAAATGTGTATCAATCTGGAAGTATGAAGCGTTTTGTTATGAGCCTGAGTCTCATTTGTGTTGTTGATATTGGAAGAATTGTGAATATGCTATATAGTTCACCGTTGTAAGTTTGGCCAGGTTCTGAGCCACATTGATAATAATGGATATTGATAAGTGTCATAGACATTAGTGTCTTAAGATTGTATATTGATATAACTGATTATCATTGTTAACCATCTATTAAGTGTTATTGTTTTATTCAATGCTTATATTTGGTTTAGTATATTTCTACTGGGTTGTGGCTCACCCTATATGGGAACATCATTTTCAGGTCCAGGTGATTCGCTACCTCCAAGGAATTAGCTTGGAAGGAATTGGACTTTGAAGCTTTGATTTTAGTTATTTGTTTTATTTGAATTACATGTAAACACTCAAGCCTAGGGCTTTATTTGTATTTGAGTTAGAACTCATAATTTTGTGTCCAAGTGTTGGCTTGGCAAGATGTAAGCCCCTAGGGCATTTATTTTGCTATTACATGTAATGTCTTTATTTAGAAATACTCTGATGAATGAATTGTAGTTATTTACTTCAATAATGCATCTTATTATTGTGTATGTTGGGTTTTTATTTTGAGGGCGTTACAACTTGGTATCAGAGCGTACCGGGTTTGAATACTTTGGGTACGTGGGAAGTGATTAGTATCACATTGGGTTCGTCTCGTTTGATAGAGACCTAGTGTACTGTTGTATACTTATTTGATAACATGTTTATGTGATTATGTGGGTATGGAACGTAGTTTCTGGGATATTGATTGGACCTTTGAGTTTCTAGTAGTCTTGTTGGAAAGGCACTTGATCCTTCTTGCTTCTTAGGAACTATAGTAACATTTTGGTACTATCATTATCAGGAATGAAATTCGTGAGTGCTTATGTGATTATGTGCTTACGTGGAATGAATTATTTTTGTCCAATGCATTAGGACGAGCATGTTTAATTTCGGCACATTTATTAATGTGCTAACGTCTTTGTTTCTTGTATTAGGATGTCAGGACGACGACGCGGTAGGCGTGGTAGGTAAGTGGCGAAGATACTGTGCGGAGGAGATTCCGGCAGTGCAGGAGGGAGTTGGTCAGGCCAATGTGGCCGAGCCAGTAGGCCAGCAAGCTATGGGCACTTTAGCCCGAGATAGCGAGGGCATTCAGGAGTCGATAGGCATTCTCGGGTGAGAATCGGGCTCGGGTTGTTGTTCGGATCTGAGGACCCTCCTTTACGAAGAAGTTTTTCGGTCTAATCCGGATGAATTTGTGGGTGATCCAAAAGAGCCGCTTAAGCGGATGAATGGCTCGAGCAGAACGCGAAGACATTTGAGATGCTTGGCATCGAAGATGAGGGTTGAAAGTGACCTTGGCATCGTTCGGCTAAAGGGAGATCTTGGTCGATGGTGGAAGTTCACTAAGGGTCGCATTGGAGCTACATGGGAGGCTTTTGTGAATGCTTTCGAGAGAGGTTTTATCTCCAGCGGTTAGGGAGAAGGCGAGAGACCGGTTAAACAAATGAAGTTCTTGATGGCGAGTTTGAGGCTGCATTCACTAGTTTGTCCAGGTTTGCACCTGAATTGGTGGCGTCCGAGGAACGCCGTTGCATTGAGTTTGAGAAGAAGTTGAGGTGCGGCCTCAAGTTGAGAATTGTTGGTTCTATGGTTCGTGATTATGGGCGTCTAGTTGATCTGCGGCCCATCTGAGATTATGATCGAGGAAGAGGAGGAAGGGCAGAAAGGCTTCAAGAGGAGTCAGGATGGCCAGGGTGATGGCAAGAGGCAGAGAGGTATTACTCCTCAGCAGTCTCAGAGTAGCTTTTCTAGATCCACTTTTCCGGTGCCGAGTGCTAGTTCGGGGAAAGGCAGCCAGGGAGGCATTACCTGTATCAAGTGGGGCCAGGTGGGCCACAAGTCTCAGTTGTCCCCGAGAGGAGGATGAACAGCATCTTCTTCGGCTCGATCTCAGAGTCAGAGTCAGGGTAGAGGCCAGCCGCTCACTTGTTTTCAGTGTGGTCAGGCAGGGCACATGAAGAGGTATTGCCCGCAGTTGGGTGGCACACCTAGTGCATCAGGTTTGAGGCAGACTCAGGGTGACCCGGCTCGGTCAGGTCAGCCTCGAGGGCCAATCAGGGGGCGTCATTGTCCCAATCTGTGCAGCAGTCGTATGCTCCTAGGGGTGAGCAGGTTGATCAGAGGTCATCTAGGCGTGTATCTTTACTGTGAGGATCTGTCTGGCTCCATCGGTACTGAGAGGTACCTTCTTGTTTTACCTTCGGTTGCTAATGTTTTGATTGATCTGGTGCATCTCATTCCTTTGTGTCTGCTGCATTTGCATCTGTTTTGGCGTTGGAGTTAGCACAGTTAGCGTCTCCTATTTGTGTAGTGTCACCTCTTGGGGGTGAATTGATTTTGAAACAAGGTGTTAGGGGTTGTGATATAGAGGTCGATGATCATAGAATCCCATTTTCTTTTGTAGTTTTGCCTATGAAGGGCTTTGATGTTATCTTAGGTATGGATTGGTTATCGTCATACCGGGCAGTTATTGATTGCTACCGTCAGAGGGTCACTTGTTGTACCGTTAGCGGAGAGTGTTTCCATTTTCTGGGGGACCGGGTTGGTAGTGTTTTGCCACCGGGGTATGTTTCACGAGGGCGGAATGAGCTTAGTGGTCTACTTGCTAATCTTTCGATTAGTGAGGTTGATGAGACTCAGATTGTGTTGCCAATGGTGGTTTGTGAGTACTCGGACGTCTTTCCCGAGGATCTTGTTGGTTTACCACCGCATCGAGAGATTGAGTTCTCTATTGACCTAGTGCTCGGCACAGCACCAATTTCTATGGCACCTTATCGTTTTGCCCCAGCCGAGTTAGTTGAGTTGAAGATTCAGCTCCAGGAGTTGTTAGATAAGGGCTATATCCGTCCTAGTGTTTCACCGTGGGGAGCACCAGCCCTTTTTGTTAAAAAGAAAGGTGGTGCTTTGAGACTTTGTATAGACTATCGAAAGTTGAATCGGGTGACGGTTAAGAATAAGTACCCTATGCCTCGTATAGATGATCTATTCAACCAGTTGAAAGGTTCCCGTTGTTTCTCTAAGATAGACTTGAGATCGGGTTATCATCAGTTGAGAGTCAGGGAGGAGGATATTCCGAAGACGGCATTCCGTACGCGGTATGGCCACTACAAGTTTCTGGTGATGCCATTTGGGCTCACCAATGCACCGGCAATGTTTATGGATTTGATGAACGGATCTTCCGGGAATTCTTAGATCGTTTTGTAGTCATTTTCGTAGACGACATCCTTATTTATTCACCTTCAGAGGAGGAGCACGAGGAACACTTGAGAGTGGTGCTCGAGTTACTTAGAGCCCATAAGCTTTATGCTAAGTTTGGGAAGTGTGAGTTTTGGCTAGAAGAGGTGAAATTCTTAGGCCATGTCGTTTCTGGAGAAGGGGTGTCGGTTAATACATCTAAGACGGAGGCAGTGCAAAACTGGGCACAGCCTAAGAGTGTGTTTGAGATCCGTAGTTTTTTGGGATTAGCTGGGTATTATCGCCGGTTTGTGAAAGATTTCTCCAGGTTAGCTTCGCCTTTGACTAGATTGACTCGGAAGGGAGTTAAATTTGTATGGAGTGAGACTTGTGAAAAGTCGTTTCAGGAGTTGAAAGTTAGATTGACCACCACTCCAGTATTGATTATTCCGGAAAGAGGGTTAGGTTATGCAGTCTATTGTGATGCCTCACGAGAGGGTCTGGGTTGTGTGTTTATGCAAGAGGGGAAAGTGGTTGCTTATGGCTCACGTCAGTTGAAAATTCATGAGAAAAATTATCCTACGCACGATCTAGAGTTAGCAGCTGTGATATTTGCCTTGAAGATTTGGAGGCATTATCTTTATGGTGAGAAGTTCGAGGTATTCTCGGATCATAAAAGTCTGAAATATCTGTTTACACAGAAAGACTTGAATTTGAGGCAGAGGAGGTGGATGGAGTTTATGGAGGATTATGACTTCGAGTTACATTATCATCCGGGGAAGGCCAATGTTGTGGCCGATGCCCTTAGCAGGAAAACTATTAGTGACGTTGCTAGTATAGCCATCCGGGAGTGGAAGATGTTGAGTGCACTTGGAGAGTTCGATTTATACGGGCGAATCGGTTGAGGCTATGACATTGTTTTACGTTGTTGCCTGACCTACATTTGTGACTCGAGTGTTAGAGGCTCAGAGAGGTGACCATGAGGTAGAATCCCTCCGTGAGAAGATTTCCGGTGGGAAGGTTGAGAAAGGTTTGACGGTGTATCCCGACCTGAGTGTGAGATACCAAGACCGTCTGTTTGTGCCAGAGTCTTGCCGAGAAGAGGTACTCCGAGAGTTTCATCATTCGCGCCTTGCGGTGCATCCAGGAGATACCAAGATGTATCGGGATTTGAGGCGCCAGTTTTGGTGGAGGGGTATGAAGAGAGATGTGGCAGCTTTCGTGTATAAGTGCCTTACTTGTCAGCAAGTGAAGGCCAAACATCAGAGGCCAGCGGGTTTGTTGCAACCCTTGCCTATTGCCGAGTGGAAGTGGGAGCATGTCACTATGGACTTCGTTGTGGGTCTTCCGAGGACTCAGCGGGGTAGTGATGCTATTTGGGTGGTTGTAGACCGGTTGACCAAGTCGGCGCACTTCATTCCTATGCGTGTGAGAGATTCGATAGATCATCTTGCCGACTTGTACATTCGGGACATAGTGAGGTTGCACGGGGTCCCGGTGTGATCGTCCTCGATAGAGATCCTCGTTTTCTTGCTAGATTGTGGCGAGTTCTGAGTGCCTTAGGCACTAAGTTGACCTTTACGGCTTATCATACTCGGTGACCGGCGGTCAAAGTGTACTATTCAAATCCTTGAGGATATGCTTGAGGTTGTGTTCTTGATTTGATTGGGTCGTGGGAGGCACTTGCCTTTGGTGGAGTTTGCCTACAATAACGGTTTCGATCTAGTATTGGCATGGCGTTTGAGGCCTTATATGGCCGGCCGTGTAGATCTCTAGTTTGTTGGGCGAGGTGGGTGATGCACCCTATTGGGTCGGAATTGGTGAGAAGCAGCGGAGAAAGTTGAGCTTATCCGTAGAGACTTATTCTGACCCAGTCGTCAGAAATCTTATGCCGACCGTAGGAGGAGACCGTTAGTGTTTGAGGTGGATGATCATGTCTTTTTGAAGATATCACCTAGACGGGGATTGATGAGGTTTGGGAAGAGCGGGAAGTTGTCCCCTCGGTTCATTGGTCCTTTTGAGATCCTTGAGAGGATTGGCGAGGCTGCTTATCGTTTAGCTTTGCCACCGCAGTTGTCCGGAGTACATGACGTGTTTCATGTGAGTATGCTTCGGAAGTATGAGCCGGATCCATCACATGTGTTGGATTGGACTGATTTAGTGGTTGACGAGGATGTCTCATATGAGGAGAGACCAATTCGAGTCTTGGATAGACGGGATCAAGTTTTGCGAGGCAAGACCATTCCTTTGGTAAAGGTTTTGTGGAAACATCACGGGGTGGAGGAAGCCACTTGGGAACGTGAGTTAGAAGTCCGTGAGAAATATCCGGACATGTTTATTGATTTGTAATCTTGCATTTAAATTCTGTAATATTGTTAGACTTAAGAGCTTTATATATGTCTTAAGTTGGAAAACATTGAATGTTTTGGTTTAATGATAGTAATTTGAAACTTGCTTCATAATGGAAGTGGAATGTCACATTTATAAATTGAATGTGTTTTATAATATCGTGGAAGCGAATATGATATGAAAATGGAAATCATAAATATGGAAATCGTTCAAATTGAAAGAAATGCATGTTGTTAATGCAAGTTTACGTACGTATTGTTTTACTTATTGTGAGATGCCTCTTGATAAGAGATGAAGTGACCAATATTGGGTCAAGTTGTTTATTATTGTTATAGCATATCATTGGGAATTGAGAAAAACTTATTTTTGAAGAAAAAAAAAACTTATGCTTAATTTCGGGGACGAAATTCTTTAAGGGGGGGAGGTTATAGCGACCCCGGTCTTTTCCCATTTGATTATTGTATCCGGACTTGGGTTCCGTAGATTCAGTCATTATATAATTGTTGTTGTCCTTTAAATCCCTATTCTTAAGTTATGGGTTGTGTTGGGCAGGTTTGTTCTGAGTTGGTTGGGTCAGGAAACCAAGTGTTCTTTATTCGATTTTGGGTTGGTCGCTCGGCGAGGTTGAGTTTTGTCTCTGGTGGCTCGAGCGAGGTTTCTTCGCCGGCGGCGATTGCGTCTAAATATAGACACGAGAGAGCGATGTTTCTTCGCCGGCGGCGAGTGTATGTTCGAGTTCTTCGCTCGAGCGAGCATTCATCGCTCGAGCATGCTTCGAGTTGCGCACTGAAGCATTGCATTCTTGGCTCGGCGAGCTTTTCTTCGCCGGCGAGTATTTCTTGTGTTTGGTCGCTCGGCGACCATGTCTTCGCCGAGCGAGCCTGCTTCGATTTAAATACAAATGCCAGCTTTTAAAACGTTTTTCTCACATCTTTTGATCCTAAAACCCTAGTTCCAAGTTCTCTCTTTCCCTATTCACCTTTTCTCTTAGGATTGATCTATCTAGAGTGTATTTCTACCCTAGTTGCTTTATTAAAAAGGAAGTGTGGGTAGGGCTTGATTTAATCTGAACAATCTTGGAGTTGGAGCACTTTGAGTTTGGATCATCATCTTCATCTTCTTTTTTTTGGGTTATTTTTTCGAGGTAGGGATTTCCTACTCCAATGTATACGTTTTGTTCTAAGCTCTGGCATTTTAATATGTTGGGGGTATTTTGGTAATTTCGGGAAAAACCCTAGTTGTTTAAATAAAATTGAATTGTATATTTAATTTGAGGAACATTGAGGAAATTAGTTAAATTCATGAGATTGAAGAATTTATTGATTAAATGGGGTATTTGGTTAAATTAAATCACTCGCCTATTTAATTGTTGAATTATTTATTTCCAAGTCTAGAAATAACTGTTTTGGGCTATCGGTGGAGGATAGTCTTGATTGTTGTAGACATTGCATGTGGATTAGGGATAACTGAAACTAATCATTGGTTAAGTCATTAATCTTATTTGTTGAATTATCTGAGATATTATGTGTATTGATTGTGTATTGTATATGTTATGTGTTTACATACATTATTTTGTGTGGGAGGAGATAGGGGATGTACTCCACGGTTTAGGGGAAGATAGGGGATGGACCTCTAAACCGGATTTTGTTTGGGAGGAGATAGGGGATGGACTCCATTAGCATCACTTTATGTGTGCTTATTTATATTGAAGTGTTTTATTGATACAGCAATAAAATGTGTATCAATCTGGAAGTATGAAGCGTTTTGTTATGAGCCTGAGTCTCATTTGTGTTGTTGATATTGGAAGAATTGTGAATATGCTATATAGTTCACCGTTGTAAGTTTGGCCAGGTTCTGAGCCACATTGATAATAATGGATATTGATAAGTGTCATAGACATTAGTGTCTTAAGATTGTATATTGATATAACTGATTATCATTGTTAACCATCTATTAAGTGTTATTGCTTTATTCAATGCTTATATTTGGTTTAGTATATTTCTACTGGGCTGTGGCTCACCCTATATGGAAACATCATTTTCAGGTCCAGGTGATTCGCCACCTCCAAGGAATTAGCTTGGAAGGAATTGGACTTTGAAGCTTTGATTTTAGTTATTTGTTTTATTTGAATTACATGTAAACACTCAAGCCTAGGGCTTTATTTGTATTTGAGTTAGAACTCATAATTTTGTGTCCAAGTGTTGGCTTGGCAAGATGTAAGCCCCTAGGGCATTTATTTTGATGTTACATGTAATGTCTTTATTTAGAAATACTCTGATGAATGAATTGTAGTTATTTACTTCAATAATGCATCTTATTATTGTGTATGTTGGGTTTTTATTTTGAGGGTGTTACAATCCCAGAGGTTGTGTTATGGTCTATTTGGAAGTTGAGGAATGAATGCCTATTCAAAGGCGCACAACTAGATTTTGCCAGTTTAAGCGAGAAGGTAAAGGTTCGGATTGCTATATAGGCAAAGTTACACACGGAAGGGATTGATTACTCAGTGCATGGTTTAGTATCCAATCTGAAACAGATCAGGTGTGTATTGTAGTTCAGTGGTGCTTTGGCTTTTTGGTATGCTATTGCTCTCTGTTTGATTTTGTTGTTGCTCTCTATTGCTCTTAATGGTGCTATCATTTTGCTATTGTTGTTGCTGTCTTGTTGGTAGCTCACCAACTTCTGAGCTTTAGTGCTTGCAAATGATAGGGTTTGCTTCTTGATGCCAACCTAATTGGGATGGGATTGCTTTACTGTAATGCTTATGCACTTTCCTTTCCCCCCCCCCCCCTCCTTCCTCCCTCCCTCCTGATTGATGTATCTCATTACTTTGTAATTGTGTTTTCATCAATAAAGTCTCTCTTTTAGCTGATCAAAAAAAAAAAAAAAGAGTAAAACCCTGGTTATTAACAATGCCTCATTTACGGAACAAACTTACAAAAAAAGGGTTTCCTAATTGGTTTTGAAATAGCAATAAAAGGGTTTTCAAGTTAGCAGAGGACAAACCAAAGCTTGTGGTGGCTAAAGATGGGTCAAGAAATTTTGGTACCATTAAGGAAGCTCTTCTTGATGAATCAACAAAAAGAAGACATATGGAAAGGTTTGTTATTTATAGCAAGAAGGGGGTTTACAATGAGTATGTCCAAGTTACTTCCGAATGAAAAATATTGTGATGATTGGGGATGGCATCAACAATACCATTATCACTGGCAACCGAAGCCATGGAGAGAATTTCACCACCTTTAACTGTGCAACTTTTTGTACATAAATCTCTAATTCTTACTCTTTTTTTCTATCATATTTTAGTGATATTTTTTTTTTCCTTGTAATATGAAACACTCCAATTTTTACTTTTTTTTCTTCTTCAATTCTCTTTTTTTGTGTGTGTGTGTAGCTTCGAAGGATACCAAGACACACTCTACGTCCATTCAAATCGACAATTTTATAAATAAAGCAACATCTATGGCACAATGGACTTCATATTTGGAAATCTGCAACAGTTCTTCAAAACTGCATCATGTATGCAAAGAAATCCCTTCTTCCAAAGCAAAAAAAATATGGTAACAGCCCATGGTCAAACTAATCTAAACCAAAACACCGGGATTTCATCATAATTCACAAGTCATGACTTCATCCAAGACATATTTGGGATGACCATGGAAGAAGTACTCACGAATTGTTTATCTGCAAACTTCTCTAGACCGTTTGGTGGATCCAGCAAGGTGGTTAGAATGGAAAGGCAATTTTGCTCTTAAAACTTTATATTGCCAAGAGTATAACAACAGTGGTCTAGGTTCTTCAACAACAGGGAGAGTGACATGGGACGATTATCGGGTCATAAAAGACGAGGCTGAAAAGTTCACGACTTCAAGCTTCATTGGTGGCCAATCATGGTTGCCAAACACTAGTGTGCCGCTTACCCCTGGTCTATAGCCTTTTCTCAATGGAAGTTTCAAAATTCAGTGTCATAGATGTACTTATACAATCAATTAAATTATAATAGAAATGGACATAAGTACTTCATATCAAGCGTTTTTCCTATTTTGGCATCTTTTATTTTAGAGTTTTAGCCTCGATTAGAAAAGGACTAGAGAAACTTTCTAGTTTTTTTTTATTATTATTATTATTTTTTTATCAACAAAGAAAAAGGAAACTTTATTGATCGGATGAAAAAAACAAGCTACAATAAACATCAATAAAGGAAGGAAGTGCAAATCACATCATAGCAATCACTCCACAATCCCAACTAGGTTGGCACTAAAGAGGAAGCACAATCATTTACTAGCACTAAACCCACAGATTAGTAAGAAGCCAATCCAAAATAGGTAGACAAAAACAAAAAAACAAGAAAAACAAACCAACCAACCATACAACAAGGCAACCTTCCAACACTACTAATTCCACCCCCAGCAAACTCCTCCAAACACCCCAAAGTAGCATCAAACAGCACCAAGAATTTTGAGGTATGTGTTGGGTCATTCCTGGGTCTCGGCTTGAGTTCTTAAACTGGGTGCCCCCTATAGGTACACAATCAAGTTCTGGAGCTCATCCTCTTCCCAAGCAAAAAGCTATCTTCGAAATTTGAAATTCCAATCATCTCTGCCACCTTTCCTTTGACAAACATCAAATAATGAATCATCCTTCTCAACTGATAATGAAAACAATCTAGGAAAAACAAGGGATAAACTCTGATCATTAAGCCATACATCCAGCCAAAATTTTATTCTAAGACCATTCACAATCACAATCTTGAAATTAGACACAAAGAAGTCCCTCAAAGTTGGATTATTGGACGATAAGGACATAATATTTTGCCACGTGACAGACAACATCCTGGACTCCACTGCCAATAGACTCCATCTGCCACCACATTGACCATACTTACTGCACACCACTTGTTTCCATAGTGTTTTATCTTCCAAGCTATACTTCCACCACCATTTAATTAACAAGCAGTCATTGACCTCACTAAGCTTTCTCACACCAAGTCCACCTTGATTTTTATTTTGAGACACCTCCTCCCACTTAACAAGATGAATTTTTCTCCTTACCTCATTGCCTCCCCAAAGAAAATTTGACTAAATTCTATCTAACAGCTTAGCAATACCAACTAGCATCTTAAACAAGGATAAGAAGAACACTGGTAGACCAGACAACACAAACTTAATCAATGTTAATCTATCTGCAAATGATAAACATTTCCTCTTCCAAAATGCTAACTTCTTTTTGAATTTATCAACTACCGGCTGCTATGTTCTCCTCCTCCTTGGATTTGAACCTAAAGGCATACCTAGATAATTCAATGGCAATTTCTGAGTTAAACAATTCAACTTTTTGGCAAATGCTTTAACTAGATCATCCTCTACACCAATCCTACAAACTTTACTTTTATGAAAATTGATCTTTAACCCATACATTATTTCAAAACACCTCAAAATTCTTTTTATTGCAATGATTTCCTTCCAAGTAAAGGGTCATCCATCTGGAGCTTTCTCTTTAGCTTCAGTGTGGAGTTGGATGGTTTCAAGTAAAGGGTCTAATCTCAAAATTACTAAGACCATTTGGAATAATAGTGCTCCTCCAAAGGTCCAATTCATGACATGGTTAACTTGGAGAGGAATGATGAAATCTGCTGTCTTTATGCAAAGGATTGGGGTGTTGAAGCTTGGTGCAAACATCCTTTGTGTATTTTGCAAAACTGAGGTAGAGTCTCAGAATCATGTATTATTGCATTGTAGTTATATTTGGAAAGTGTGGTCTGGGATTGTGGGTTGGTGGGGTTTGTATTGGGTCATTCACGGGTCTGTGCAGCAGTCAAAAATTGGTGGTGGAAGACAGAAAGATGAGAATGTTGGAAGTGACAGTACTGATGAGATGGAAAAGGAAGTGATTGCTGTGCCAAATAATGCTATGGTGTCAAACAATGATGAGGACAAAGTGGAAAGTGAATTACCGAATGAAGGTAGATTTAAGAGCATCTCCAACGATAGTAGGCATTTTACCTATCTAAATATTACTATAAAGTATATATTTTATTTTGCCTATCAACTGTTTTATGTTTTTACTCCAACCATGCTCTTTATTTTAGCTATTTATCCAAATACTCTTAATTTTATAGAATGCCACGTCAACAACAAAGATGGAGGGAAATGATCCTAATGATTGAATACATTTTGCCTAGTGTTGAAGGCTAACTACATGTAGCTAGTGAATATGTGTTGAGCCAAAATGCCTAACCATATGCCTAGTGCATTGGAATTGAAAAAAGTGAATCACACTAGGCATTTTAACTAACAAGGATTATATGCCTAGTGCATTGGAGATGCTCTAATAAGGGCCATGAAACAGAGTGTGGCCTGGGAAATATAAAAGATAATGAAGAAGGTAATGGGAAAGGTTTGGAGCAATTGGATTGGCCAAGAAATGAGGCGTCAGATGAAATTCAAAATGTAGAGGGCCATGTGTGTACACCTAGATTTATGAGAAGCATTTTTGGGACAGAGTGTGTTGGGCCTAATATTAATTTACAAGTAGTGTTAAAGGGGAACTAGTCTGGGGCAGTAGCAAATGGGCCCAATATGAAAGATTCTAACTTAAGTGAATGTGTTGCCCACTCACCGAATGGCCCATTTATTTTGTAGTCAACCCAGGTACAAAAAAAGGAGAAAGGTAATCCATCGGGTCCAAGGAGAGGAGCTGCTGCAATAGTGAATATGGGTAAACGAGTAGGTTCTGAGAAGAGAAAAAGGGCTAAGCACAGTCGTAGCCATCAAAATCAAAAGGGGGCTCTGACCAACAATTGTTTCAGAAATGGTGCAATTTTCAGAACTGCTGCGGCGGCAATTTCATTGTCAATTTTGCAAAGTAATAATTCAAGAAGGAGGAGGAAGCTGCGATCTGAAGCTCAAGCTACACTTCAAGTTGGGAGGGCACTTAGTTTGGATTGTCAAGGTAAGGAGGAGGAGGTTGTTGGCAAAATTGTCCAGTTAGAATTGCAGGATAGGGAAAGGGTGGAAGAAGCTAATGTGGCTGTCTAATTATTTGGTAGTTATAAGGGTTCAGAGGTGTGTCATATGTTTTTTGATGAAGATTGTAACATGGAATATAAGGGGTCTCAGAAGGCCAGAAAAGAGAAAGAGTATTAAGAATTTTGTTAGAGAAAGAAAATTTCAGGTACTATTATTGCAGGAAACAAAGAGAAGTAGTATTGATGAGATGTTTAGCAAGTCTTTATGGCCAGGTGAGGATGTGGATTTTTTAGAGGTGGGTGCTGAAGAAAGTGCAGGTGGTCTTTTGTGTTTATGGAACCCTAAGGTATTTAAGCTTAAGGAGTGTTGCAGCAACAGAAGTTTCATCTTAATGGCAGGTATAATTAATTGAACTTTTGAGTGTGTTATGTTAAATGTATATACACCGAATGATGTTATAGGTCGTAGGTTATTATGGGAGTCATTAGCAAAGCTAAAACTAGAATTTCCAAGTCCCTGGTGTATTCGAGGTGATTTCAATGAAATCAGGCTTATAAGTGAAAGGAAAGGGTGTGTTAGGAAGGATAGGGGGATGATTGAATTGAATGCTTTCATTGATAGCATGGAGTTGCATGATATACCAATGCTCGGGAGGTCGTATACATGGTGTGATGGTGTGGAAAGGGGAAGGTGGAGCAAATTAGATAGATTTTTGTTCGATACTGGATGGCTTGAGCAATTCTCTTTTAAACAGTGGGGTTTGAATAGAAGCATCTTTGATCATTGCCCAGTGCTCATAATGAATGATGAGAGGGACTGGGGGCCTAAACCATTTAGGTGTATCAATGCATGGAGCACTCATCCAAATTTTATGGAAGCAATTAAAAATGCTTGGGACAATTTTCAAGTAAGTGGATGCGCCAGTTATAGGATTATGAAAAAGTTGGGGCATTTGCGAGGTCAGTTAAGAAGATAGAATAGTGAAGTGTTTGGAAATATTGATGAAAAGTTGAAAAAAGCTGAGGATGAATTACATGAATGGGATTTAAAGGCTGAAGTCAGAGACTTGCAAGAGTTTGAAAAACACCAAAGAAGAATGTGTCAGAGTTTAGTTTGGGATCTGAACAAGAAAAAAGAGAGTATGTGGCATCAAAAATCCAGATTGTTATGGGCTGAAAATGTGGACAAGAACACAAGGTCTTTTCATATTATGGCCAATAGACGACAAATGAAGAATATGTTAGACTCTGTGGTAAAGAATGGGATCTTGATTGAGCAGTCAGATTTGATTAAACAAGCAGTAGTGAGTTTTTTTAATAAGATGTTTTCAGAGACTTGGCTGGACAGACCTACACTAGCTGGTGTGTGCGCTAAAATAAACTTAGAATCAGCAAGTATGTTGGAGGCAGAATTTTCAGAGGAAGAGATTTGGGCTGCTGTGAAGGAGTGTGAAGGGAATAAGGCTCCCGGGCCTGATGGATTTAATTTAGCTTGTTATCAAAGGTGTTGGAGTGTTATGAAATCTGAGGTTGTGCAAATGATGAAGGAATTTCATTTAAACGGAAAGTTGGCTAAAGGTGTTAATAGTTCATTCATAACACTTATACCAAAGAAGGAGTGTCCCATTGGGTTGATGGATTTTAGGTCAATAAGCTTGGTAAGTTCAGTGTATAAGATTTTAGCAAAAGTTCTATCCCGAAGACTGAGGCAAGTTCTTCCTATGATTATTAGTGAAGTTCAGTCTGGTTTTTTGAGTGGTTGATGCCTATTTGATGGAATCCTAATTGCTATGAATATTAGAACTAGAAAATTCTCTTTTTTTTTCAATTTATTTTATTTTATTTTATTTTTAGTTTCTTAAAAATGGGCTAAAAAGAAGGCTTGTTTTTGGGAGACCTCTCCTCTCGTCTCCTTGTATTAGTAGGCTGTCCAGTAAAGGCTCATGTCATGAACTTGTCCAAGTCAAACTCTTCTTGTTGCGGGAGAAGGTTCTGGTAAACTCCTCAGGGGGCTTTATTTTTTTTCTTTTTTTAATTTGAGCCTAACTATAGATCAGGGGGAACATAAATAGATTTAGGAAATGCTTGATCTGACCATAAAATATAAATAGTTAGCAAATTGAAAACAAGCATGAATATGAAAACGGTTCGGCTCGGTCGGTGTTAAGAGTATATTTAGCACTGAATCGATCCTTTTAGTTTTTATGATTGAGAAACCGATACAAACCGTTTGTTACGGTTTGATTTTCTTGGTTTTGTCAATTTGATGTAGAAGAGAAATTTACATAAAATTTTAAAATATTTTATAGTAGATTATAGAATTTTACATTGAAAATAAATTTTTAAAAAATATGAAAATTACTCTATAAATATTTTTCTCCCTAATTTTTATCACAAAAGTATATTATATTTGTTACTTCTCATATAATATTCAAGAAATTATAATAGAAAAATATTTAAATATAATATTCGGTTGGTTTGATATGTATCGGTATAAAAAATTTCAAAATCGAAATAGACTGTATGTTATGAAAAACAGACCGAAAACTATAATTTCAATCAATTTCGATTGGTCAGCTCTTTTTTTATCAATTTTCTTACATCCCTAAATATGATGTTTGTACTTACCCAAAAAAAAAAATATGATGTTTGTTGATTGAAACTAATCTTGAACCTTAAGTTGCTCACTCTTTTTAGATTCCATTGACTATTATAACATTCCTTAATCTCCACAACAAACAAGGAAAAACTCATAAGGAGAGTGGAATAAAGAGAAGCAATAACTCTCAATTAGGGATGGTCATTTTAATTCGATCCATGGAGCTTATTCATATCCGCCTAAATGGAGTAGGTTTTACCTAATCCGACACTTAAATGGGCTGAGGGTGAATTATATTTTGGTCACCCACAACGGGGGTGAGACAAGGGCGGGTATCGATTATCTCGATTCAAACCTGACCCGATATGATTAATAATATATATGTATATATAATATAATTAGTTATAAGAAAGGAATACTAAAAACCTGTTATTCTGTTTAAATATAAATAAATAATAATCTTAAAAGTCTCACTGTTTATATATATAGAAACAAATGAAATTATTTAATGCGTTAAAGATTTAATTGATTCTCAATTTTTTTGATTATTTGAAATGTGGTCTGGCATCCGTAGGTATCGGGTATTTGTGGGAGCAGAGATGGGATTGAAAAATTTCACCCATAGGGAGATTGGGGCAGAGGCTAGGGTGAGGTTTGAAAGCGGAACTGGAGGAGGTGGATAACAAACCCGCTCCAAACCTGTCACGTGGCCATCCCAACCCTCAATACACAATGCCACCCAAAACACTAAACGGGTGTAACACGTCCGCGGGGGACCTCGCTACAGTTCGGACTCGATTTGTGTTACGGTTCTTAATCTGAACCAAAGAGTCCAAATCCGGCAAATCGTTTTGAAGAAAAACAGATTTTTTGAAAAGTAGTGCCAAACATGGACTGCTTTGCCAGATACAGAGTCGCCACCTAAATATTTTAAAACGGGAAATTTAGAAAACCCTGACTCGGTGCCGAAGGCCACGTGTCCATCATCACCAAAGTGGTCTTGGCTCGGGAGCTTGGGTACGATCGGGGAAGGTCAGCTATGATCACTTTCGCCGGTCAAGACCGCCTCTACTAACCGTGATATTCGTTTTTGAAAACAAGACATGCTCTTATTCCAATTATTAGCCTAGAATTACTATGTCATGCGCAGAAAACAAGTATAGACTAGATTGCCTAATTTGGAAACAAACATTGCATATCCTCGCTTTTGAAAATGCTTTGGAATTTGCTACTGCAAGTAGGCTAAAACACGGATTTCAACGAGTTTTCCAACTCAAGCAATCCAACCTCCACCCACAGGCATTCAAACAGTTTATCTCACATACTTAGCCGCATGGTAAGCATCGTCATGGCAACATTCACACGCATGTGGTATGCTAAAGCGTAAATACTTACATCAGACTTCGTGCCAAAACAAGAAACTAGTTAGCAAACGTGCATGACCTAGTTCATGTTAAGTGGCTAATGCAACGCAGGCAAGGATGCAATTTAGAGTAGGCTCGGCTAACCCTAAACATGGCATGTGAAATGCACTTTATTCGATGCACGTATTCAATTTGGAATTGAAAATACAATGCAGTTTGTATGATGTACCGAGCCCGATGCATGTTAACAAATGCATGGATGCACGCATGCGTTGCATAAGGTGTGCTAAAATAGACGTGCCCTAATCTACCATCATAAGCAGGTAAATAAAAGGGAAGAAAGAAGTAGGGGTTGGAAGACATACACACCACTCACCCACACTTATTACAGATTTGCCCTCGCTCGGAGGGACCAAAAGAATAATACAAATAATTAACTATGCAAGCTAACAAAATAATTAATCTAAGGAAAAACAGTAAACCGCCTCGGGGCGGGGGCTCAATGCACGCGCGCTTGGATTCCGCTCGGAATTGCACTGCCATGCCTAGATTGCCTCTGTTTTCCCTACTTTGCTCCTCTGGAAACTGCCAAAGTCTCAAAACCACTTCTCAAGGCACTGGGGGGTATCACCGGCTGAGGGGAAACACCACCAGCACAAAATTAATCCATCCGCCATAAGTTGACTGCCGGCCGGCACTGAATGTCTGCAGGACCTGCAACTCACAGCAGCAGAGGGCAAAAACTCGCATGGCAATGTAATTCCAACAATGTATGCACCGATCATGCCCCCTATCATGTTTGTGACTCAAAGGGGCATGTACCTCGATTCTCGGGCCACCAATCACGCATTTCCATGCATGATGGCCCAAAGAACCAAGTGGTGTACTTTCATGTCAAATGCATGTAAACCAAATAAACAAAACAAGGCCCAATTCCTATCACCAAGTCAAGGAACAAGGCGCGTATGTAAGGTGTGATGCAACCTAAGCATGTTAGCTAATATGCAACATGACTATGGCAAGACACTTATGTAAGCATGCAAGCAAACATGAGGCAATGCAAGCCAAACAAATGATGATCTTAAACATGATCTAGGCAACCCCAAATAGGCCTAAAATCGGGCCAACAACAATGCCCAAAAATGAAAGCCAATACACATACACACATACATATGTTAAGACTTAACACTTAGGCACCAAGTAAGCAACCCTCAAGCACACTTGAAAGGGGATATCATGAACACTAAGCATGCATCATAAGCTTTAAAATCATGTCAAAGTGTGGTGCTAAACCAACTCAAGATAGGCCAAACAAAGCATGCAAACGGTCCAAGACTTAAAGCAAGTTAATGAGGCATTGAACTATACTTATGCAAGACAATTATGGCATGCATTAAACAACTAAAAACAGGTTTTTAGCATGTTAAAATAGAGCCAAAAGGCTACTTAGAGGACATCTAAGAGGCTTGAAACCAAAGGCATGCACAATGACCAAAACATGGAGCATTCAATACATGCTTTTAAAGCATTAAAGAGGCAACTAAGGCAAGCATACAAGCACACCAAAGGGACTGAAATGACATGCCAAATGGTTCCAAACCATCAAAATGAGGTAAGCAACACATGCTACATATGCATACTCAAAAGCTAGCAAGCCTAAAATGCAAAGGGGCTATATAATGCATGACAAGATCAACCCAAATGACTATGGACAGAGCTAAAACATGTCAAAATAAGCACAAAACATTCATAAGTCTAAGCCTAAAGCATGCTCAAATTAGGGCTAACAACCTAAGGTATGTTAAGGCAATACAAGGCATTACATGGCAACTATGCTAAGCATGCAGAAGGGACCAAAACCAACACATAGCAATGTTAAATCATGATATAATAAGCATGAAAAATAGTCATGGCATGCTCAACACACGCTTGAACATAGGCTTCCTCAAGAGGCCAAAACTTGTCCTTTTCAAGGATATCAAGGAGAGGGGGTGACCCCCTCCTTCTTAGGACTTCAAGGCATCATCTTCACCACTGAAATCCCTCAAGATTTCAGTGGTGAAGAGACCCAAACACCAAAATCCCGGATCTCTACAAAATAGCACCAAAATGAGCCCTTTTCAAGGCCTAAGGGTGGTCAAACCTCCCCAAACCACAAAACACTCTTAATAAACTATCAAGAGTACTAAAAACCAGAACTTTTTTGTATTGAACACCAAGCACAAAAACAGTTCAAAGATAGGTAAAAAAGGAGTGCAAGAATAGGGTAAATAAAACAAGTTTCTCACCCTTGTTGACCTTCTTCACAAATGTTGACTTTGTTGCTTCCTTGAACTCCAAACCAGCCAAAAACCTCCAAGACAACCTCTTGGAACCTCAGTTGCCAAGGAAGGTGAAATACTATGTGCTTGTATGCAATAATGAGACACAAACACACACAAGGGTAAGAGAAGAAGAGGTATAGATACAAGTTAGATACACTAATTTGGAACCCTAAAACCAGAGCTTCTTCAACCTCTTTTTCAACTCTCTAACCCTAAAGCAAGGAAGACAAGGCCTCCTCTTATAGAGGAGGCAATCTTGTAAGCTTAGTCACTAAGCAAAACAAGAGAGGCATCCCTCCATACACGTGTATGAAGGAGAAGCCAATGCCATACAGCTGCCTGAAAATATCTCATAAAGCAACTGCACAGTAGCCGGCAGGGCAAAATTGTCATTTTGACAAAATTGATTGCCGACCGGCACAATATAGTGCCGATGGAAACACCAAACAGCCGGTGGTCTCTAGCCACTGCCGGTGGTGTGTGGGAATGCCTCACAAGGCATTCCCTGCCCCCCCAAGGCAAAGCACAAGTGTTTGGTGCAAACCAGACACAAAACAGTCAAGTTCGGAGGTCCTGAGGCAAGGCGCGTAGCCGAGAACTCCGGGAACTCCAAACGAACACGATCATGGATAATCACCAAGTGTTCAAATGGTGACGTCCAAGTCTTGAGGACGGTCAAAAATGGGGTATCTACAACGGGAAGTTAGGAAACAACTTTATAATAGATAAGCATACTGAAAAGAAGGGAATGCCCAATCATAAACACAACTAAATATGGGCAGGCTTCTCTCAAGTTCAATATTGGACTGGAACGTGTTGTTGGGCTTGTAAAGGCTTACCACGGATCTTCTTTCGATAATCTGAATTATTCAATGTATATAACTTGCTAAGTATTTCATTCTTGAAAAAAAATCATGTTAATTATATATCAATAATCACTTAATCAAATCATATTTTTGTCAGCAGTAAATATAATTTTTAAAATATATTGTTAACAAAAATCTGACCTGATCAACATGAGTTTTTGTAAGAATGAAATATTCCACGAGTTCTATACATTGAACGATTCGAATTATTAAAACAAAACCCGTGATAGAACCATAGACCCCAACAATACGGTCCCATTCAGTGTGTGGACTGGACAGAAATGAGTGCCTCAAATACTAGGCTATAGAATTATGAAATAAGTTTAATTTGGAACTGGATGACAATAGAGTTTATATTTAGCAATTATTTATAAGAAAATTGGTAGAATAACATATTTGTTTTTATTTATGCATGTATGCATTCGCTTCCGTAAATACATTGACAAAATATTTTCCATTGCTAATCCTCTTACAAAAAATTATAATTAGAACCTTTTTTTTTTTTTTTTGGAGGGGGGGGGGGGTTGTGTGTGCGGGGGGCGGGGTTAAATCTAAGTTTAGGTTTTCACCGTCTCTACTATGCATTCATTATTCTTTAAGGTCATGTTTGATTTACAAGATTAATAGTGAAGTATTAATAATCATATTAAATTAGTGTGGTATTCACTATCCAATTGGATTAATATCCATGGGATTAATAATCCCACCCCTACCCCATTACTAATAATCCTACAAATTTGTTGGATTAATTATCCATTGGATTAATAATCCTAAACCAAAATGTTAAAACAAACATAAGATAATTGGACCCACGGATTAATAATCTCAATCCCATACTCTAATCCACCCAATCAAACATGCCATAAAATTAAAACAATTGTTTGTTCTTCTGAAGACACATCCACGCTAACTAAATGCATCCAAAAACGCCTTAATTTTTTTTTATATATAAAAGATCTGCAGCTATGTTTGAATTTTGAAATTGGGATGAAAAAAGAAAAAGAAAAATAAGAAAATAAAATAAAATGGAAGATGTTAATTAAATTTTTTTTTTTTTTTTTTTTGTCTGATTTTGTTAGAAAAGTGAGAAGAAAATGAATAGGCATTTATGGGGAAAATTAAATGGCTCAAAAAAAAATTGTTTCTTTATCAATAAAAATAAATATGAATAAATATTTTTTTCTTTTCCTTAAATTAAAAAATAATTATGTATATGATTTCATTTTTCTTTCCAGAAATCGTACTCCTTTTGTCTTGTCAGAAAACATTTTAAGGAGGAGTGCAAAAAATATGTTTGGTTGCAATGCTGACAAGGTTCTCCCAGTAGAAGCAACAATGGTGGTAGTAATCGTTAGCGAAAGTGGTGATAATGGTGGTGTTGGCAAGACTCCGGTTTGTCTTACTAAATTCAGAAAATATTTCCGCATTAAAAAAAAAAATAATTATGTTCAAATAATTTTTATTATTTTTTATACGTAAAATGTTTTCCATTAAGATAATTTTCAACTTACCAAATAATAAAATATATAAAATATTTTGAAGTAATATTTTTCACCTAAACAACTTAACAAAGCTGTAACTAGAAAGAGGTGGAAGACTAGCTTGTGTTGAGGCTTGGGGGACTCAAGTAAATTCAAACTCTTATGTAGTGTTTGGGTTATAAATTTAGATATAAATTTTAAAAAATAAAAAAGTAAAAAGATGAGCAAAATATAAATACCATATAAATTAAATTTTATATTTTAAATTTCTATTCCAATTTATGATTCAAACACACCACTAAAATTTCTAAATGTGAAGCTATGTTTAGTAATTTTTAGTTGACCTGAAAATCATATATTAGGGCCAGTAGTGTGTTGGACTCGAGATTTGCATATGATCAACCCAAAAGTAAAATCAGTCTGGCCTTTCGGCCCAAAGTGTGAAGATGTCAATGGAGGGATTCTATTTGAATCAAAAAAATATCTCAATACGTTCTATTCAAATTCATAAATTTTTATTTTTATTATATCTTAATATGAATTTACTAATAAAGATAATACGTATTAAACTCTAAAATAATATATATATATATATATATTTCTCATGGTATACTGTAATCAATTATTCATATTCAAATTTTTACATTTTCTTTCTCAAGAGATCAAAGTTATTTCTTCTTCTTCTTCTTCTTCTTCTTCTTCTTTCCTCCAAAACTCCAATCCACCCTATCAAAACTCACCATTATCATCAATATCATTATTTTTTATTATTTTGAAACCGTAAACCCTAGAAGAAAGTTTGCACAAAATCAAACAATAGATAAAAGTAATAATCAAAATAATTTTTTAAAGCAACCAATCAAAGAGGAGGTAAGTATTCATATAAAGGGGTTTCCTAATTTTTGTAAAGCACGATAAATTGTTTTCTATATCGTTTTTTTGACAAAAATTAAAGGGTCAAACAGTTAGATTATTAACAATATATTACAAAAGTTGTTCTTATTTTGTCATTTAAATAGTATATTAAAATGAGAACTACTCTTTCTTGTTAGTACAAGAAGCTTGTAGATGATGTCTCTGATTATGAAGTCTGCCTTTGCACTACAACAAAAGACAGTTTTACTGGCCAAAGGTCAAATTTTGGTCGCCAAAAACTTTTGCCGACTCATATTATTGGTTGCCACCTTTGTCGTTGAAAGATTGTCGAGGAAAGTAATTGGCGACTAAAAAAAAATAGTTGCTAAAATCACACAATTGGTGACTAAACTATTAGTCGCCAAAAGTGTTTCAATTAAATTTAACATGACATTTTCATCGACTAATATTTTTGTCGCCAAAACCTACACTGTTTAGCTATTAAAATTTTAGTCACCTAAGGTCTAACATTTTTTGTTTGGCTACTAATAGTTTAGTCGGCAAAAGAATTTTACAACGACTAATATTTTGTCGCCAAAGCTTAAATTGCTTAGCTACTAACACTTTCGTCGCCTAAGGTCTAATTTTTTTTATTTTGGCTACTAATAGTTTGGTCGCCAAAAGTGTTTTTCCTCTTCTTTTTTTTTTTTAGCTACTAAATTATTAATCGCCTAAAGTCTTATTTGTTATAGCTACTAAATATTTAGTCGCCAAAAGATTTGTTTTCATTTAATTCTTTTTTTAGCTACCAACTATTTAGTCGGTAAAAATATTGACTTTATTTTTGGCTACCAATTTTTTAGTCGCCAAAACATCATTTTATGTGTTTTTTTTTTTATTAATTTGTCCACACCCATAACATGTATATATTTCATGCAATATGTATGACATATACAAATTGGTTTATACATATATTATCACCCATTCAACAATCCACATCCATTTCACTTTAAACCATCTAAAAATTAGTAACTTCAAATGTCAAATTCTATATAAATCAAATACATTGCAATTTAAAATAATAATTATATACATAACATAAATGATCATAAGGAAATTTCATCCTCTATATAGAAAAATATATTTACTACCATGCCAAATGATCATTTGGCATGGTACAAAATACCATGATAATCTGTACCACGACAAAAGGTAATCAATAGATCACGACATCAATTATTTGTTCAAAGGCAAGAGTATTATGTATCCTGCCAAAAGTATTCTATACAATTAATACAAATCTACACCAAAAGCAAAGGACGATAAAAATGAAGGAGTTTACAAAAGTGTAAATTATCATCTGTCTACAAAAATGAAATATCCACAACTCCATACCAAAAGCCATCTACAAAATATATATATGTATATACACCCATTAATTCCATATATAGCATTTCAGCATAATGTTACACCTCTTGCAATCGTAATAGAACTTTATCCTAACATTCGTAATTTGATATTGGTTTAACAATTTATTGCCTCATTACTTTTCCTCCAGCAAGGCTAAAGTGGCTTTTGTTTTCTTCCATCGCCAAAACATCATTTGACGTTCATTGTTTGGCAGGGTTAATAAAGGTATGTATGCAAGTGGTTATTTGCTTAAAGGTTGTCCAGTTTGGAGAACTACCAAGTCACTACAAGATGAATTAATAGTCATAATCTAAACACAATAAAGTTGGGTATCAGATGTATAGTTTATTTTATTATTACTTTGTTTAGTGAGCCAGGGATGGGTTATTTGAAAAAATTGGCTCTTTATTACACTCTCTCCTTGAACTTTTGACTGCTAATACTTGAAGTTTTAATTTTATTTTATTTTTAAGAAAAATACTCTCTTTGAATCACAGATGAGGGGAATCGAGACTACTAGAGTGAAGTTGATAAGTTTCTTTATTATGAAGGGTTATATATATGATGAGTTCTGAAAAGAGATCATAAACCCTCAACCTGATGGATCAATAGAAAACAAATTCAATACAAATATATAATGAGTTTATGGCTTCGTTTACTTATCCTTTGATGTGCAATGATGTGCTCATGTAAAGGGTCTAACTTCTGATGGATTCTAATTTTCTTCAGTTTACAATGATGATTAGTTTATACGTCACTAGTTGTAAAAATTACTGCATTTGGTGAGTTGGGAACCTACAAGCTGTTGGTATTGGTAGAAGAGTTAAGTGGAATGTGATTGATTCAAATGGATCGCACAACCTAAAATTACTGTGTCTACCATATCAGTGTGTAATTAAGTAACAAATTGTGTGATAAGGACATATCAAGGTATTGGATGACAACAAACGCCTTTTTCGACTAAATTTAAGGCATTTTTTACTCCAACTCCCAACCTACGTATGCTAATTACATCTCGTCTATCCCCACATTTCCTATCTGTCATGACGCAGGTGCCTATGACATCCATAAGGTGGTTTGGGGGCTGTTCCGAATTTTCGCCCCCCAAATGGCCTTTTTCGACTAAGTTTAAGGCGTTTTCGACTCTTACTCCCAATGTACGTGTGCTAATTACATATTGTTTGTCCCCAGAGGTCCGATTTATCATGAGGAAGTTGCCCGTGACGACTACAGAGTGGTTTGGGGGCTGTTTTACATTTTTGCCCCCCAAACGCCTTTTTTCGACTAATTTTAAGACATTTCTTACTCTAACTCTTAACCTACGTGTGCTAATTACATCATGTCTAGCCCTATAGGTCCTATTTGACACAGCCTCCTCACTACTAAAAACCAAACCTTTTGTGACGGTTTCAAACGTCGCAAAAGGTCCACATACTATCGCAAAAAACTTTCTACGACGGAGTAGTGAAAGGAAATGGTTGGTGGTGGAAAGGGGCGTGACAAAAAGTATTTGCGACAGTTACAAACCGTCACTTTCTTGTTATGACGGCTAATCAATGGTTTTTCTGACGTTTTAACCTGACACAAAAAAAGGAAAAAAAAAAAAAAAAAAAACCTTCATTTTTAGTAACGATATTGGTTGTCGTTGCCAAAACTTTTTTAGCGACGGTATTTGACGTCGCAAAATTTTTTTTTAATATTGTATTTACGACAATTTAAACCGTCGCTAAAAATTAAAACTAATATGCATATGCGACAGGTTAACCCGTCGCTAATAAAATGTAAGGAAATGATGATTACATTAGCGACAGTTTATTATTGTTGCAATAAAATTATTTTCATAAAATCAATATATATTTTATTAACTCATTCCCTGTACAAAATTATTAATATTTTCTAAAATAAAATACATCCACATCCATATCCACATCCACATTCACATTCACATTCACATTCACAAAATCATACCAAGAATAATATATATGTACCCTGTAACAATTGTCAACCAAATATTCTTTACAAAAATATATAAAACATCCTCCAACAATACTAATAATTTTTTATATTCAAGAACTCAAATTTTTGTATCTAAAACAAAACAAAAGTATCAACAATACAAATAAATAAAACATATATATTATAGCTTGTTTTGATATCAATAGTAAGCTCCGATATCGATATGCGAAGATATCATCACGTAGTCAAAAGGGTTATATCTACAAAAAGAAACCAAAAAAATTCATCATTTACAACATAATTAAAGGAAATTTTTATTTGTTTCAGGCTCCGTTATGTAAAATAATTTACAGAAAAATAATTTCATGTAAAATAATTTACGTTTATTTGTTTTTCAATGTTTGTCTGCAACTCTAAAAACATTTTTTTTTCCAAACAGTAACATTTTTTATCGTATGTTGTTTGTTACATCCTCCCACCCACTTCAATAGCCTGCTTTATCTACATCTAGCAGAACTCTAACCAGATTCCCTTAGGCTCATGACACACTTCTATTTCACCCTATCGATAATGATACATCCCACTAAAAGTGGTGCTCTAAAGCACCACTAATGAGTTGGCAAGCACTTAAAAAAAAACAAAAAACAAGACACAAGCAGTGGGCCTCGCCCACTGCCACATCACTAGTGGTGCTTTTAGAGCACCACTTTTAGTGGTCTCAAGCATTATTGTTCACCCTATCTGTCTCACATAGTTTCTACTGTAACTAAAGTTTTCGATTTGGAAGTCGGAAAATAACTATTGATTTGGAATCTAAGTTATTTTCAACCATTTGATGCAAATATTTGGTAGTGTGGATACCCATTCATAGGAAAAAAATTGATCTCAAGTACCTCAAGGTTTTGGCTCTCGAGGAAGTTTTTTCGAATGAAGCCCTCACCATTGCTTATAGAAATATTTCAAAGTTTGTTAATTTAAATCACCAAAACATTGGTGAACAACCAAAATCACATTAATCATGCATAAATCAAATTTAATCATGCAATTGATATTTGCAGGACCAAGGACAAGATAGAAAATCAATTATAACCGTATAAAATTTACAATTTTCAAGGCACCAAAAGAACTAACCTGGATGCGGGGATTCTGAAAATCATCCATAGCTGCAACCAAAGCTAGTAGCAAATGTTGATGATATTGAACTTGCAAATCTGGGCCTAAACTTGAAGACAACTATCTAATTGCATTAATAGTTGCCCACCACACTCGATGATAAGGATCTTGGAATGAATTCAAAACCACGTTCACTACTTGCTCCAAATTTTTAATCATAACCTTCAACGATGACAATAGAACGAAAGCATTAAAATGAAAATGTATCTAATCAAAACTGATACTTTGCTTCATAACAAACATAAACCAACACGCCAGACATAAATACAAATACAAAACTATACAAGTCAATTTGATTAGCATATTACTCTATACTTGTATTTGTGTTTGAACCATCAAGCAAATGATTACAATAACAAAAATGTCAACAAGGAAAACAATGCTAGAAACCCATTTCATGAAAGCCCACAAATGAAGCCATGAATACCTTAGAGCATCCTTTAGCAAATGTCTACTTATATTACATTCAAACATAAGAATATAGTTGATTGGTTCTAAGAGCAAATATCAATCTCTCACTATTAAGGGCACACAGTGTCAATAAGCTATGGTTTTTAGCTTCTGGGACAGTTCATCCCTATGTATTCCCTTTTCCTTTCCAATGCAAACATGAATTGTTCTCAAAGGTTTAGAAAAACCGGCAGCATAAAGAAGAAATGATGTATCAAGCATATGAAGAGGAATCTACACAGAATTTCCTATTAAGATCATTACATTAAAGCCAAACATTATTCTAAAATGTAACATTATGGTTCTATTTAAAGGTAGCAATGTCATAGTTGAATGCAAGAAAAACAAACATGTTTAAATTGATGTTTAAGACTGGTAACACTGGCCACATTAATCATAAAGCATGCAGATAGTTAACAAAATAGAACTACTCACAAGTTTGACGGTTTCTGTAGGTAATCAAACACCATCTGATCAAAAGCCCTTGAGTCCATCTACACTATATTGCCTAGAGAACTAGAGAGGAAATAAACAGAAGAATTCGGTGTCATGTATGCACATTAACAAAAATGTCATAAAATGAAATTAATTTTCCTATATGAATCCTATACAAGATTTGTCGGGGTTGTCTGATATCTATTTGATCTGTCATGTGCACCTGTTTTCAAAGATGGGGTTACAGACTGAGGCTGGGTTGTGGTGTCACCTTGCAGCTTTAAGCAAAATAAAGCCAATCAGCTATACAAGACCGTAGAATGCATTTGAACACAAGTATAATGCACATTTGATTTTTTCAGAAAACTCAAAAACACAATAATACCAAATATTGATACCTTTGTTTTGGAATTTTGCAAATGGAAATGTATGCACTCAATAAAGTGGAATTAAATCTCATCAAAATTTGTCACGGGCCTGAAATGAGTGGATAGTTGTCAAGTCCATTCTATTCTCAATACAGGTTTATTGGTCTTCTCTTTTTATCCTCCCCAAGAAGGTAATTAGCGAGATTAAGGCTCTTTTTAGAGCTTTCTTTTGGTCCGGGCCCCGAGCTCAAAAGTCTGGGGGCTAAGGTGGCTTAGGTCCCCTTATGTAGTCCTAGAAATGAACGTGGCCTTGGGTTTAAAGAGCTTGGGATATGGAACAAAGCCACTGTGTCTAAACACATTTGGTATCTTTTGACTGGAGGTGAGCAATCCATGTAGTGTCAATGGGTCAAGTCCTACTTACTCAAGAATAGAAGCTTCTGGAGTGTTAAAACACCTAGCGACCCTTCTTGGGTTTTGAGAAAAATCCTAGGCCTTAGAAGTGAACTCATCCAGCATATTGGTTACAAAGTGGGTAATGGGAGGAACACTTTTCTTTGGTTTGATAATTGGCATCCCCTTGGCCCTTTAAAGCAGAGGTTTAGGGACAGAGTGATTTATGATTCTGGCTCTCAAGACCAAGCTAAGGTTTAGTCTATTATTGATGATTGGAGATGGAGATGGCCTGCGTGCCAAACCTAGAAATTAGATGAGATCAAAGCTAATGTCCAGTGTAACCCTGCTAACTTTGAGGACAAAGTTGTTTGGTTAAATTCCTCTGATGGCTGTTTCTTTATTCAGTCAGCCTGGAATCTATGGAAAGCCCAACACCCCAAGGTGCATTGGGCTAAACTTCTTTGGTTCAAAAACCATATTCCTAGGATTAGTACCATTTTCTGGATGGCCATCTATAATAGGCTTAATACCTTTGATAGATTGGTTATCTTTGAAGTAAGGGATAATTTTAGGTGTGTGCTTTGTGAGGAGGAGGATGAGGATCACAATAATCTATTCTTTAAGTGCCCTTTTTCATTCAGAATCTGGTCCACTATGATAGCTAAGTGTAATGTGGCCTGGCCTAATATGAACTGGAACCCACTTATGATTGGTTAGCTTCCCAGCTTACTAGTTCCTCACTGTCTGTCACTATTTGTAAACTGGTCTTCACTTGTTCTATTTATTGTATCCTGTAGGAAAGAAATTGTAGGATCTTCGAAACTACACAGTCAAATGAGGCGGCTATAATCAGCAGGATAAAGGAATTAGTGAGGTGTAGAGTGATGTTAATCACTAACTTCAAGGCTGATTTAACAAATAATTGGTTCTTGAAGGAATAGTCTCTACCTAACTCAGGCTTTAAATCAAGTAATAACCCATGTGTACATGGCTGGTACTTTCTTAGGGAGGTGGGTTGAGTGTTGTGAGCCCTACACTAGAATATTGAGTGAATGATGTGAGATTTGTGGGTTGAGTGGGGTGAGCCTCCAATTTTTTTAACTAATGCTCTCAGTGTAGGTTAATTTTTTGCAAGTTGTTGTCTGATCTGTAGGGATGTGAGTTAAGAGTTGTGAGATCCTACATAGGCTTGAGTGAGTGTGGTGAGCTTTGAGGGTTGAGTGATTTAGCCCTACAGTTTTGTTTTTTCTAATTGTTTGTGATGGCAGATTAGCTGGCCTAATTTTTAAGGATGGTGGGTTGAGTGTTGTAAGCCCATAAATTAGGCTTGTGTAAGTGTAGTCCTCTACATCTGAGGACTGTGCTTTGGGAGTTTACCTCCCTTGTGGGTTGAGTGTTGTGAGATACATAGTTGTCTGTTTACTAATGTACTTGTTTCAGCTCTGAGTTTGAGTGTGATTGAGGATTGAGTGGCTGCATCCCTTTTGAAAGTTTTGTGTGTATGCATTTTTGAACTGTATTATCTTAGCTTGTGTTGATTCAGGCTCCTTTAGCTGAGTTCTAGTTCTTAGCACCCACTACTTTGAGAATGATCCGTCCAGATTAATCAAATGCTGCTAACTTCTATAGTGCTCTGTTACCCTCTCTGTTTGGCTCTCTGTTGTCCCTCCTGTTGCAGGTGTTAGCAGACTGTTCTTTTTGGGTCTTGTTTATCCGAATCTGTTCTATTGAGGATTACTTTGATTACCTACCCAATTGGGATGTAATTGGGATATTTTTTTATATGTGGCCTGAAAAATTGTTGGATATGTTCTTTGAAGTATGTTGTGGTTTGTAAAGGCAGACTAGTGTTCATGGTTCACAAGTTATGGAAGCTTTTTTTTTTGTTCATGTCCCTCATCCTTTTGGATGGGGCTTATGATACATTCATAGTCTAGCTCCATTTGTTTTGTCTAGCAGTTTGTTTCTAGATTGGGGTTGATAGTCTTTTGGTTGTATAATGTTGTTAGGGCCTAGGGTATATCCCTTGTAAATATGTAAATTCTCTTGTTTTATTTTATGACTTATTTACCCAAAAAAAAAGATTATCAACAAAAAAAATATATATATATATATATATTAACTATGATATTAAATTTTAATATAATAAATGCTTGGAGCACTAGAAGATCACTTACCCATTCCTATCAGCAGTGTTTCCTTCTCCATGTCAAAACTGTTCTGCCACTCCCATCTTCAAACTATGATAAGTACAGCAAAGTATGTCAAGAGATTACTTGATATGAACACAAAAAAGTCAATTCAACAACCAGAGGGGAGAATTTTTCAATTAACAGATAAACTATACTTCCCAAACAATGTTGGATGCAACTGCAAGAGTAAACTAAATACTAACTATCAAGAATAATGAGTGCCTTTATGAATGGAAGTGTTTGTCATTAATTAATAAAGAAACATTTGTCAAGTAGCATAAAAGAACTTCTTTGTCTATAAGAAAAATTTCTATGCTTTCAGACAAACATTTGATTAATAAAAATTCTTTCCAAATTTCATCCAGTCAATATATATATATTCATTTAATATATGTAACCAACTTTCTTTGGAATAGAGAGAAATTATAATTTACACTTACCCTATTACACTACCAAAAAAACCTATTGAATGTACAACTTCTCATCAATCAACAATATCAACACCTCAAATTTTTTTAACAAATACCTCAAGTTAATACCATTTTCAAAGTTTTGAAATAAAAAAGAAACCTAATCTGTGCATGCACCACTTGCATATATCCAATTATTAGTCATAAAAATAATTAAATAGAATCTCACACACACTACCTCTCCACCCTTACTTCTTCTAACTTCTTTGGCCATTTATCATTTATTAAAGTTGTTTGTGATAGATAACATTGCTTCTTAAAAAGAAAAAGAAAATTAAAAAGAAAAAGAAAAGGAGAGAGGCAGACAATAAAAGGAATTACAATTGTTCTTGAATGTATAACAAGCATTGGATGCCAATGATGTTGACATGGAGACTACAGACCATAGAGCTAAATTAGTGTTTAATGATTTATGTATAATGATTATGCATCTTTTTAAATTATTATTGGGCAATGGCAATTGGCAGGTGCAATTTACATTTCAATCCAAAAAAATGACAAAAAACCAATTGAACATGAATCAAATATTTTTCCCTAGAAAAAAAAAAGAAAAGAAAAAAGAAGTTGCCGATGAATTTAAATATAAAAATCCAAAAACATCATACAAGAATGAGAACAGAATTTGATAGAAGATACAAACACTTGAATATGATAGAATATACAAACACAAACACTGACAAAAAAAAATAAACAAGATAAATGAGACAGCTATGAAACGTCCCAGGATTATTCAGCTAGCTCATGAATTATTTTCATTGTGGCAAGTCAATGCCAAAATTAGCAACCAGAAGGATTTTTGAAAGCGAACTAAGAGGAACTTCACTACTAAAAGTTAAGGACTTACTCATCAGATGGGCTAAGCTCTAATTGACCAAAAAAAATTGTGTTAGTTAAAATCATAGTATATTATTTGTAAACGAAAAATTGTAGGAGCTCAAAGCACAAGCACATACATAGTCAACCATAAATTTTGTGTCAATTGACTTTTAATGGATGTTATAATCTAATTTGATGCAATTAAAGAACTATTACTCATCAAATTTATGATAAAAGCGCTCATATTAGTATTGATATTTCAAGTTTCATTTTCATCTAGATTAAAATAACTTTTGTAAAGAACAATAAATGGTTGTTTTCCTGGAACGTAAATCACAAACAAATTCAACCTAAAGGCATACATAGTGACGATTATGATTATAACCCTTTAGAGATAATCATATAAATAAGCAGCCATTGTAAAGATAAGGTATTGCAATTAATTTAGGGACCAACCATTTGTAAGTCAGATCAAGCAAGGTCTTCAATTAAGTTCAAATACCAAAAACCAACTTGCAACCAAAAACAAAAAATAAAAATAATGAAGCTAACCTTAGATTAAAATCATATCCCATCAAAATTTTCATCATTCAAATAAAACATCAATTTCCAACCCATAACCAAACTGTTACAATACAACTCAACTAAGATACACAAAAGTTTAACAAACAAAAAAAAAATCAAGAAAAAACTAAAAACAAACCTCTGAAACTATATGATATCACCGAAAAACCAATTGAACATGAATCAAATATTTTTCCCTAGAAAAAAAAATCCAGTAATGAATTTAAATATAAAAACCCAAAAACCTAGAAAAATATTAATAATTTTGTATCACCAAAAAGCCAATTGTACATGAATCAAAAAAATTTCCTTAGAAGAAGAAAAAACAAAAAAGTGCTGCCAAAGAAAAATTGAGCCTTTAAAAGTAAAAATCTATAGAAACAATCTTCCATCAAATAAAACAAAACCTAGAGAAAATAAGGAGGGGGGAAGAGAATGGAAAGGGAAACAAAATTAAGAAGGAAAAAAAAATTCCAGAATAAAAGACTGAGCCACATATGATTGAAACAATAAAGGTGTCATACCGAGAAAAGGGAAAGAGAGGTGTGGCTATCAACACAAAGATGCCGAAGAGAGCTCCTCCATGATTTGCAGGGAATGGAAGCAGGGGACCTTTTTTTGGACTCAATCTGTTGGATTTAATAAAACAATAAAAGGGTTTCGATTGAACTTAGAAGAAGGGACAAACAGATCAGATATACATGTATGGACATATATGTAGAGAGAGACATAGAGAAATAAAGGGGAAAACCTGGTTATCAAAGAGAGGGCAGCGGTGGATTATCCCAAGGTTCGAATATAAAGAGAAAAATGGGGATTTGTAGAGGGGGGAAGAAGAAGAAGCAAACCTAGCAGTCGATTGGCAACCCTTCCTAGGTTATCTAGTCTAGTCTAGTCTGGATTAAAAGCAAACCCTTCTGTGCTTTTTGATTGGAAGCGAAAGAGTTGGGGCATTTTGATTTTTATTTTTTTTTAATATATTTTTTAGTGTTTGGTGGAAGAGATTTTTATTTTGGCGTTAATTAGGGGATTAAGTTTTTGCGACAGTTCGAAAAGCTGTTGTAAATTAACAAAAATGCAAAAAATATAAAACCTTTTGCAACAATTTCAAGTTATTCGTCTCTAATATATAATAGTATTTATTCGGTTTTTTTTTGGCGAATGTCACTTGCCGTCACAAAAAAAATGATTTTGCAACCGATTTTTTTACCGTCGCAAATGCCTGTTTTTTGCGACGATTTTTAAACCATCACAAATGGTTCCGTCTCTAAAGCCCGCTTTTCTAGTAGTGCCTGTGACATCCATACAATGGTTTGGACGCTGTTTTGTATTTTCGCCCCCCCGAACGGCTTTTTTTGACTAAAAGTTTAAAGTGTTTTCCACTCTAACTCCCAATGTACATGTACTAATTACGTGTCGCTTGTCCCCAGAGGTCCTATTTCTCATGAGGAAGCTGCCCATGACGTCCATAGAGTGGTTTGGGTGATGTTTTACGTGATGAATAATGACAAACTATTTTGCAGCCAATAATTAATTAATAGGGACTAATATATTGGTAGCTGTAGACACCCTATTTTTGACCGACCTTAAGACTCAGACGTCACCGATTGAGTGCTTGGTGATGTTGCATATTGTGCTCGTTCTGAGGTTGCGGAGTCCCGGCTGCGAGCCTTGCCTCCGAACTTCCGGACTCTTTTTGTGCTTTGCCTCGGTTTGCGAACTAGGCTCCGTTTTCTCTGTTTTCTCTTCCCGAAGGGAGGGAGAGGTCTCGTAGATCCTCTCTCAGTGGCCGTAGGCTACGTTTCGTGGTCGAGCGCATTGCCGCTTCCAATTTTTTGAGCCGACGGTGCCTTTGTTCGATCGCTAACCACCTCCGTTTGCTCGGTTTTGGCGCACACATCTTTCCTCCCTTTTGAGGGACACTGTGGTCCGAGAGACCAACTCGTGGTCGGACACCACTTCCGTGCCCTTTCACTTCGGCCCCGAACTGCGTGTTTTGGCTCCCGAACCTTCATTCTGCATTTTTGGGCTCTAACCCGAACTTGAGATAGTCATATTTTGAGATCCTTTTCATGTTTGATTAAGGACCTTTTACTGTTTGAGATCTCCTACTGCCACTTGCTTCTTTACCCCTCTTTTAGGCCTTTTCTTGCATGATAGTTTAGGCCTACTTTTATTTATTTTTGTGGCTTGTCATAAACTAAAAAGTGTCTTATTTTGAGCCCATCTTCAACTTTTTTGAAGGGATCTCTTCAGTTTGAGATCTCCTACTATCACTTGCCCCTTTATCTCCCTTTTAGGCCAATTTTGGGGGGAAATTTGAATTTCATTTCCCCCTCATTTTTTTCCCTCTTTTCCACCCTCTTGTGTCTATATAACGGACTCCCCAGCTGTGTTTTAGGGGTTAGAAAATTTTGTTGTGGAGCTCTCACATTAAATCTCTCTCTCTCTCTCTACATTCTAACCATCAAACCCCTTTGATTCTTACACCATTTTTACACACCAACTCATAGCACAAGACCTCCATCCTCTATTCCAGCACTTTGGGACTCTTTTGAAGAGGTTGAAAGCTCAGATTTTGGACCAAGAGTTGATGAAAGACTAGTCTTCAAGGGTGAGTCTTGTTTTCCCTCTTTTTGCTCTTTTCTTGGTCTATATTTTAGCTCTTTATGCTTGCATATTTGAGCTCCGGATATAACTGAAAGTAGCATTTTTTTGAGCTCTATTTCATCTTTCATTAAGGGCCTCTCACTGTTTGAGGCCCCCATTTTGCACTTGCTTCATTATCCCTCTTGTATGCCTATTTCTTGTGTAGCATTTTAGGCCTGGGTATAATCTGTTTTGAAGCATATTTTAAACTGTAAATAGGCTTATTTTGAGTCCTTCTTCAACATTGTAGAAGGGCTCATCACTGTTTGAATCCTCCATGTATCACTTGCCATTGTATCCATCTTTTGGCCCCATTTTTGCATGATTCATTAGCCTCTTGTGCTTCTGTTTTTGGACTCTGGTCTGAACTATAAATAGTCTTATTTTGACTCCCTCTTCATGTTTCATTAAGGTTATTTTACTGTTTGAGGCATCCTTTTTGTACTTTGTGTTATAGCTCTCTTTTTGGCCTTATCTTGCATAGCATTTTGAGCATACTTGTATACTTTTTTGGCTTTATCATCAACTGTAAAAGGTCATATTTTAGGTCTCTCTTCAATTTTGTTGAAGGACCTTCATCTGTTTGGGGCCAACATGCATCACTTACTTCTTTGTCCTCCTTTAGGCCCACTTTTTGCATGAGAGTTTTTCCATACTTGTGTCTGTTTTTGTGGCTTGTGGTAAACTGTAAAGTATCATATTTTTGGCCCCTCTTCAACATTTTATAAGGGCCCTTCTCTTTTCAGGGTCAGAAACTATCACTTGCTTCATTATCTTGCTTTCGGGGCCGTTTTTGCATGCTAGTTTAGCCCCATTTGCGTTCGCTGTTTGGCCTCACTTAGAACTGTAAATATGCTTATTTTTGGGCTGTCTTGATTCTATCTTCTCGTTCCATGTTCGAATAATGCATGCATTGCATAGTCATAGGTCATTTCGTATGCCTAATTTCATGTTTCGGGACCTATTCCATGCATCGGGTGTCATTTTGCCATCTTTCAGGGCTGTTTTGCATCATTTTCACCTCTAAAATTTGCATGCTAGTATGTTATATTCCATGTTTTGCCATGTGTCTTGTTAGAGTGGCATTCGGTGCCTTAGGGTCGGTCCTCGGTTTGCGTGCACGTGTGCACGCATTTCGAGTGTCTCATTTTCATCTAATGGCCTCTTATGTGAGTGTGGCTGAGGTCCACTCATGTTGGTGTAAGTCCATTATTCATTGTGTATGCCATTTCATTCCATAGCATTGTGTATGCTAGGCTGTATGTTAGCTCATTGCGTATGCCATGTTACCTCGTGCATCGTGTATGCCATTTCATAGCATTGTGCATGTTAGGTTGTATCTTAGTTGCATTTCATGCATGTCATGCATATTGCATTGTGTTCGGGATAGGAGTTAGCTTAACGGAAACGAGGGCGCCAGACTCCAAGTGACTGAACGTGTCTCAATTCCCGACCACCGATTAATTCAATTATCCATGATGGAGTTAGGTCTTATTGTGTTCATATGTGCATTCATTTCATATTGAGTTGTGCAATTCAACTCCTCGGCCATCATGCATCGAGATGCGTGATTGGTAGCACGAGGATCGAGGTATGCATACATATGTGAAAATACATTGCCATGCCCCTTTCTTGCTCTCTGTTGCAGCAAATCAAGAATCAGCAGCCTTCCGGAGCTTGGCACGCATTCCAAAAACAATTGCAAACAGAGGCTAATTGGGACATCGCAGTGGATTTCTGCACAAGGCAACCCGAACATGCATCATTCATCATCTGGAGAAGAGTCAAGACAGTCCCTGGCTTACATGCCAGTTTATTATTTTTCTTAGTTAATTTGTAAATTAATTAGGGATTTGTACATATTTGGACTGTACTATTTATTTGGACCCTCTGTGCGAGGGCAATGTTGTAATGAGTGTGCGTGTGTATGATGTATGTCTTCCAACCCCACGTTTTTCTCCCTTTTATTTACCTGCTTATGATAGTTAGAGTAGGGCATGTTTCAATTAGCATACAGTATGATAGCATGTTTGCACCCATTCATCTGTCTTGCATGCACCGGGCTCGGCGCATCATACTAACTGCATCTGTATTTCAATTCCGAGTTGAATACTTGATAGCTGTTGCATCTCATATGCCATGTTTAGAATAGCCGAGCCTGCTATAGTTGTATTTTTGCATGTGTTGCATTAAACATTTCTGTATACTTAGGATCATGCATGAATTTCTAATCGGTTTCTGTTTTGGCTTGGAGTACTCGGTGAGTTTTATGCTTTAGCATCCTTGCATGCGTGTGAGTGACTACCATGATAGCATGCTTACCATGAGGCTAACTGCTTATGTGATATACCTGCTTGGATGCCTGTGGGTGGAGGTTGGGTTATTTGGATTGGAACAATTCATCAAATGTTTGTTTTAAGCCCACTAGACAGTGGCAAAATCATATTTTCTAAGCCCACCCGAGGGTGGCAAAATCCGTATTTTAAGCCTACTTGCGAGTAGCAAACCATTTTCACAAACAAACATGAAGTGTTTTGTTCCAATTCAGACGACTCAGTCTATACTTGTATGTTGTGCGCATCACATAGTAACCTAGGCTAATAACCGGAATAAGAACACACAATGTTTTCAAAAATAGATATCATGGTTAGTAGAGGCCGATCTTTGATCGGGTGAGCGGGGGTGCCCACGAAGTGACCTTTCCCAATCGTACCCAAGTTCCCGAGCCGAGGCAACTTTGGTGATGACGGACACGTGGCCTTAGGCAAACGAGTCAAGGTTTCCTAAATTTCCCAAAAATAAAATATTTAGGTGGCGACTCTGTATCTAGCAAAGCAGTCTATGTTTGACACTTCTTTTCTAAAAATCTGTTTTCTCAAAACGATTTGTCGGATTTGGACTCTTTGGTTCAGATTAAGAACCTGTAACATAAAATCGAGTCCGAACTGTAGCGAGGTCTCCCCGCGAGCCTGTCTACAGTAGCCAAAAGCATCATTTGACTAATATTTTTTTTTTTTGTCGGCAAACATTAAATATACGGCAACTAAATTTTTTTAGTCACCAAAAGGTGTAAAAAATGTCCATAATATTTGGCGACTAAACTATATTTTTGTCGGCAATTATTCAGCGACTAAGCCTAGAATAGTAGCGTAAAATATAAACTTTTGGCGACTAATTGTTATTTAGTTGCCGATTACTATATATTTAGTGACTAAATTTTGTTTCGTCGCCAAAAAGGCAATATATCTCGACTAAATCCAAATAGTAGCTAAACTGTGAACCTTTGGCGACTAAATTTGCTTTGGTCGCCAATTTTGGTCACCAAATGTGTAGTTTCTTGTAGTGTTGCCAATGCCTTTATTGTAATTCATGTTCATATATCAGTTTGAAAAGTTTTTGAAATAATTTAGTTTTTTTAATTTATTTATTATTTATTATTTGGGTTTACTTTAAGGGTAATTTGGAAAAAATAATAGGGTGTACTGAAAGTAAAATAAAATTTTAAATAATTATAAACAGAGTGTACTAAAAAATTAGAAATACTTAATATTTTTTGAGTGTAAATAGAATCCCCCCATGTAACCCTATTGTGCTTTCTTGACAGTGCCAACGTAGTTAGGATTGTCTTGTGAAGCTATGATACTCTTTGTACTCACCTCCTCTTATCTTTTTTGATGTATTTCCTCCTTGTTTGTTGGTTTATATCAATAAAGATTTTCTTTTTTGCTAATTAAAAAAAAATTGAAAAATGCTAGGTTTTTATTTATTTTATTTTTTTTTCAATGGTTTAGATGAAAAATTGATATATGCAAATCTGATATGTGAAATTTATTCTTTTTTATTTTAACAAGATTTTTTACTTTTGAAAAAGAGAAGACAAGTAACAAGCTTAGTCCCCGCTTGCTTTTGTTTTGTTATCTTTTTGTAATATGGGAAAAAAAGAAGGAAAAAAAAAAGGCCATTAAAATAATAATAAGAAAATCAAAATTGGCATTTGTTGTTTTCATACCAATTATATGTGCATTATGTTTGTTCCAATGACAAATTCTATTTTTTGTAATAAACAATAGGAAAAAAAAAAAAAGATAACGCATAAAACTTGTTTAGTACATTAGTTTCAAAAAATTTAATGAAAATAATTTTTATAAATACTTTTAAGTTGTTTTTATAAAATTTTTACAACTATTTTTCCACAAAATAAAGATATGAAAACGATAAATATTTTCAAACTTTTTTTTTTTTTTGGCTTCTAAAAACACTCAAAAATAAAACAAAAAAGAAACATATCTAAAATGAAAATGTCGCCAAACATACCTTGAATGAATTTCTTTATTCATCACATTTTCTACATAATAATAAGAACTCCAATTGTTTTACTTGCACACACACACAAAAAAATAAAAAATAAATTTAAGTCTCTTTTAGGAACTTGAATGGTGTTTTCATCAAACATTTCATATGATTTTTAGAAATCTTTCTCCTAAAAGAGTGTTGCAGTAATAGAAACTTCATTTTGTTGGCAAGTACTTCACTCCATTATTTTGATTGTGTTATTGTAAACATTTATGCACCAAATGATGTATTGAGAAGAAGGTAGCTATGGGAGTCTTTAGTGAAGCTTAAATCCACTTTTTTAAAACCTTGGTGTGTAGGGGGGATTTTAATGAGATTAGATTTATGAGTGAATGGAAAGGGTGCTTAAGGAGGGATAGAGGAATGAGGGATTTCAATTATCTGATTGATAATTTGAAGCTGTTAGACATTCCAATGCTAGGCAGAACATATACATGGTGTAATGCTTTGGATGGAGAAAGATGGAGAAAGGTGGAGCCGGATTGATAGATTTCTAATTGATCATAGGTGGTTGAGAATTTCTCATTTAAGCAGTGGGGGCTACCTAGAACTCTTTTTGACCACTGCCCAATATTGCTTATGGAAAATGAGAGGGATTGGGGACCTAGGCCATTTAGATTCATAAATGCTTGGTGTTTGCATCCTAATTTTAAATCTGAAGTGCAAACATGTTGGGAAAATAACCACATTAGTGGTTGGGCTAGTTTCATGATAATGAAAAAGTTGGGAAATCTCAGAGTACATCTCAGAAGGTGGAATTGTCAAGTGTTTGGAAACATTGATGAACAATTGAAAAAAGCTGAGGATGAACTCCATGAATGGGACATTGAAGCTGAAGGTAGAAATGCAGGAAATTGAGATTGTAAGAAGATAAGAGGTTCGAAAGTCAGTTTGGGATTTGAGTAGAAAGAATGAGTAGTTATGGCATCAGAAATCCAGACTAACATGGGCAGAAAATGGGGATAAAAATACAAGGTTCTTCCATTTAATGGCTAGTAGAAGGCAGAGGAAAAATCTGCTGGATTCTGTAAATGAGAATGGTGTTGTATATGATCAGCCTGATGTAATCAAACAAGCAGTGGTAAGATATTTCAGCCAACTATTCTCTGATGATTGGAGGAATAGGCCAAAATTGTCAGGTGTTTTTGTCGCAATTAGTCCTATAGAATCTGGTTTGTTAGAGGCAGAGTTTTCAGAGGGGAAATTTGGGAAACAGTCAATGATTGTGATGGTAATAAAGCTTTGGGACCTGACGAGTTTAACTTATCTTGCATTCAGAAATGCTGGCATATAATGAAGGGGGTGTTAGTGCAGCTTATGAATGAATTCCATGCTAATGGTAAGTGGCTCGAGGAGTGCATAGTTTTTTTATCACTTTAATTCCTAAAAAAGACAATCTCATGGGTCTGGGTGATTATCGGCCTATTATTTTGGTAAGTTCAGTTTACAAAATAGTTGCCAAGGTTTTATCAAAAAGGTTGAGGAAGGTGCTTCCAAAGTTTATTAGTGAAGTGCAAACAGGCTTTTTGAGTGGAAGATGTATCCTGGATAGGGTGTTAATAGCCAATGAAGTGGTGGATTGGTGGAAAAGATCAAAGAATCAAGGTATCATTCTAAAGTTGGATTTTGAAAAGGCATATGATTCGGTAAATTGGGTGTTCTTATATTCAATGATGACCAACTTTGGTTTTGGAGAAAAATGGGTGCGTTGGATGAAGACTTGTATTTCTACAGCTAGAGTCTCAGTGTTAGTGAATGGTTCTCCCACATCAGAATTTTCTCCAATGAAACGAGTTAGGCAAGGTGATCCCCTTTCACCTTTCCTTTTTAATATTGTTGCAGAGGGCCTTAATTTATTATTGGAAAGAGCAAAAGGAGTGGGCTTGGTTAAAGGAGCTTCAATTGGTCAAAATGAGCTGAAGTTATCTCACCTTGAATTTGCAGATGATATCATCATATTTTGTGAAGCAGATTGGGAGGAAATAATTTCTATCAAGAGAACATTAAGATGTTTTGAGGTTATGTCGGGACTGAAAATTAATTTTCACAAAAGTCAGGTGTGTGGGATAGGTGTTCAAGATGATTTGGTGAAAGAATTTGCTGCAAGGCTTAACTGTCATAGCTAGAAGCTGCCTATGAAGTATCTGGGGTTGCCTTTAGGAGCAAATCCTAGGAGAAAGTCTACATGGCATCCAATGGTGGATAAATTCAAGAAAAAGCTAGCTTTATGGAAGAGAAAGTGCTTATCGTTTGCAGGAAGGTTAACCTTTATAGGATCAGTGTTGTCAAGTTTGTCGATTTATTTCTTATCTCTATTTAAAATGCCAGTGGATATTGCAAGTTCAATTGATAAAATTCAGTCTAACTTTCTCTAGAGAGGATCTGAGATGAGAAGAAAAATACATTTGGTTAGTTAGAAGCAAGTATGCTTGAGTAAGTTTCAAGAAGGGTTAGGGGATAGGAATTTGAAGGGGGTAAATGATTGCTTATTAATAAAGTGGGGGTGGAGGTATGGTAGAAAGGAGAATGCATTGTGGAAACAAGTGTTATGCAGTAAATATGGAGAGATTGGTGGCAGATGGAGTCCGTTCTTAATGAATTCAGATTTGATGTCTACTATGTGGCATGATGTATTATCAATGAATTTGACTAATCTTGCTTTGAATGAATTCTTTTTCAATAATGTAAAAACAGTTGTGGGTAATCGTAAAAGGATTCAGTTTTGGGTTGATAAATGGTTTAATAATCAGAGCCTTGGTGAAGTCTTTCCCATATTGTTTTCATTGTCAACTGAGAAAGGTTGTGCACTACTATATTTTTTCCATAAGAAATGAGAGGGTCGGTACTGAAAGTTAGCTCTTAGAAGGCCCCTTTTAGCTTAGGAAAAGGAGGAGGTGTAAAAGTTGAATGATTTGTTGTCTAAATGCCCCTATTCTAAATGTAAAGGTTGAAGATTCTTGTTATTGGTTAGCACACTCTTCTGGGTCTTTTACTGTGGCATCAGTGTGGCAAAGAATGGAATCATCCAAAGGACCTGAAAAATCAATTACAAGAAGTATTTGGAGGACTATTGCTTCTCCCAAAGTGCAATTTCTGTGTTGGCTAGAGTGGAGATGTAGGATTAAATCCTCAGATCTGTTGCTTAGGATAGGAGTGTTGAATCTCAATGCTAGTACATTGTGTGTGTTTTGCAAATCTGAAGTGGAGACCATGAATCATGTGTTACTCCATTGTCATTTGATCTGGAGAGTTTGGTATGATATTATGAAATGATGGAATCTGTGTTGGGTCATTCCTGGTTCAGTGGATGAACTTCTATAGTGGTGGTCAGGTATAAGATATAAGGTTCAGATGGTGAAAATTTGGAAGGTAGTTCCTTTAGCAATGTTGTGGTCTGTGTGGAAACTCAGGAATGAATGTGTGTTTAATGAGGCAAAGCCAGATTTTGCAGATTTGACTGAGTTGATGAAGATTAGAGTGGCTTTATGGGCAAAATCTCATTTAAAAGAGTTGAAGTACTCAATTCATAACATAGTATATAATCTGAAGTAGGTTTGCTTTTGTGTATAGTTGGGTGTCAATCTAGTTGCTGCTGCAAAATAGAGGTGTATTGATTGGCAGTTATAGTTTCAGATGGTTGTATTCTGGGTGCTGCTAGATAACAGCTGTTATGCCCTAGATGCCTTAAATTTGATATGTCCTGGTTGTGTTTTGTTTATTTGATTGGATTCTATTCTGTCTAGGTTCTGTTCTATCTTCTGTTTTTTCCTGGTTATTTGTTTTCTCAGATTCTTAGCTGTTTGATTATAGTTTCTGTAAAGGGGTTCATGTACTCTATTGGATTAATCACCAATTTGGATCAAATTTAGGAATGCAGTAGAGGGATATCAGCTGGTTTGGGTCTGCCATCACTTGGAGAGATTGGTCTGTTGTTATCTGGTCTGTTTTTTCTGCTGTGATATGGTATGTTTTTATCTAGGTTCTGTTGTCTTTTGGAGTTTTGGGTGGCAGGTTGGAGTAGCTGTTATTACTGTTGTGCTGATTGGGCAACACCTAGCTCTGTTGTTTTTGTCTCTGATTTAGTATTATCTGTGTATCTATTGGTACCTCATCAATAGATTTTTGGTTGGTACAATCATATGATTGTGTGGGCTGCTTAGTGCCAACCTAGTTGGGATTGGGCGGTTTCACAATTATGGCCTTTGCATCAACCCCTCCCCCTCTCCCCTCCCTTCTCCCTCCTTTATTGATGTCTTTCTTCCTTCTTGTAAGGTTTTCTTCCATCAATAAAGTACTTATGTTGATCAAAAAAGATAAATAAATAATCATCAGTGGAAGATTTTTTTTTTTTTGTTTTTTGTTTTTTAGTACATCGACAATCTTTTTAAAGCAAACAAAATAAATGCAAGGTAAATTATAATCTTTAAACTTGATGGAAGATGTTTTCTTTAGTTTTTTATTTTTATTTTTATTTTTATTTTTATTTTTTTGCTTGGCATACAGATGTAAGAAATTGCGATATGATTAGCTTATTACTAATTTACATTCAAATTATTCAAAATAATACAAATGATGACAACAAATTTTTTTTTTTTTTTGAAGATTTGACAAATGATGACAAGGTTCATCACACCTAATCATATTCTTTGTCGTTGACAATTTCCTAAATGGCCCAACTATATGGTTAAGGAGTAGATTAGGCATTTATGTCATACATTGTTTTGGAAAGCTAATTAAAAATTAATTTTTTTGGATTTATTTTGACTTTTTTTTTTTAAAAAAAAAAGTGTAAAAAAAATAGATTAGTAATATAATCCAAAATAAGTTAAAATCTAAAAATTAATTTTTAACCATGTTCCCAAATTGACCCATGATGGACCTAATTACCATAGCCAATAACAAACTGCATATATTCTAGGGTTCAAATTCAAGAATTGGCCCTTTTTTTTATTATTTTATTTATTTATTTATTGTGAGCTTTAGTGTGACTTCATTATGACATTATTAATATATTTGAGGGTATCAATCTCACAAAATAACTGATGAATATGTCATAATTATTTTATTTTTCGCTGTCTTTTCACCCTTTATTTGTTCATATTTCTTATTCATATTATTATACTTATAATTGTTACTATTGTTTCGAAGGTGACTTAAAAACCGAATTGAAATCATAATTACCATGTTCTATGATTATTTGTTTTTAGGTTTGAGATTACTTTTTACAAAAAGTGATCAAAACTACAATAAAACACTTAAACACAATTATTATTGTTATTAAGCCTCGATTAGAAATATGTTATTTTAGTAATTTTTTAATTTTTTATGAAAAGATATATAAAAAAGTAGAGAAAGTGATACGACAATTTATAATGACTTTTAAATTTTTGGGCAAATTACACAAATAGTCTTTATAGTTTGGGACTTATGTCACTTTGGTCCCTGACTTTTTAATTGTGACACATTTGACCTTAAATTTTGAATCTTGTTCCAAATAAAGACAATTAAAGTTATCATTGTTTAATTTCAAAGGCAAAATCGTCAATTTAATAAAATATAAACTAATTTGACAAAAATAAATATCAAAAAAATATTTTAAATTTTTAAAAAATTATTTTTATCCACCAATAAAATTATGTAAAATTGATAAAAATTAATAAAAATTACATGATTAATTTTTTAAAATTAATTTTACATGATCATCATCCAAACACATAATAAAAATTAATTTGGTAAAAAAAAATAAATGTTTAAAAGATTTATCAATTTTACATAAATTTATTTTTAGTCGGTAGAAATAATTTTTAAAAATCCAAAAATATTTGTTTGACATTTATTTTTGTCAAATTAGTTTATATTTTATTAAATTAACGATTTTACCCTTAAAAAATCTAATAATATTTTTAATTGTCCTTATTTGGAACAAGATTCAAAATTTAAGATCAAATGTGTCACAATTGAAAAGTTAAAGACCAAAATGACATAAGTCTCAAACTATAAGAAATATTAGTGTAATTCACCTTAAATTTTTTTGACTAAAACATATAATTACCAATAAGACATTAATCTCTAGCCCAAACACATACGTGTGTGCGCGTGAACGAAAGAGATCAATAATTCACTTCTTTTGCAATGCAAGGTTGTCGCTGTTGGCACCGGATTTTAAAATTTAAAAAAATAAATAAATAAAAATAAATAAAATTAACACTTTAAATTTGACAACAATTGCAACCATATGAAAAAAAATGTATTAATTTAATTGTAACATTTTTAGGCACCACAAAGTGGAAGAGTAAACATAATTATAAGAGTGGTTTAGTACAACTTATTTGAGCTGTTTATAGTTTTTTTTTTAATTTTAAGAGTTTGTGTCGAACTGTTTTGTTCAGTTTTTACTTATGATTTATTAAACATAATTTAAAGGACCTGGAGCCTCTCCAATCATTGATCTGTATAGGATGGTGTTGTTATGGCCCATGGTAGTCATCACAGATTCTGTTTTAATAATCAAAACTATTTATTTTGTTGTACACTTCCTGCATATTAATTACAAAAAAATTAAGTCGATCCGATAATCGTAACATATTCAATTTATCGCATATGTCACCAAAAAAAATAGATGACAATTGTGTTCTTAAAAATAGGCTATTCATTTTATTTTATTTATTTATTTTTTTTTTGTTGTGAAAAACGCAATGAATTGAATAAGTTATAATTATCGGATCTACCTAATTTTATTTTATTTTTGTAATTAAAATACACAAACTGTTTAACAAAATGAACGATTCGAATTATTGAAACAGACCTCGTTGTGGATCACATTGGTCCGAACAATACCCTCTGGTCCTTAAGGACGGGAGGGGATCCACTTCCTAATTTAAATAAGTTGAAGAAGATTTCTAAAAACTAGCTTAGGGGTGTTCATAGCTTCTATTTTTTATCAGTTGTGATTTGTGGCACTAATTTGTTGAGCACTAATGGCACTAATTTCTATATCAGGTAAAAAAAAAAAAAAAAAAAAAAAAAAAACAAAGTTACCAAAACAGGAAATTAGTGCCATTAGTGCCAGCAGTTTTAGAGCCACAAATCATTTTTCATTTTTTATTATCAATTTTTAATTTACAATAAGTTACACCAAATAATACATTTTTTTTTTTATCTTTTCTTCTTCCTTTTTCCATGTATTCTTTTCTTTTCATGTGATAAGTTTTCTTCAGATTGTTATGATCATTTGATAACTCTAGAAAATATTTATACATCTATGTAAACTCAATGAGTAAACATAATTATTTTTCAAATTCTTTACACTTACGCATCCAATTTCTTTATTACTCGTTGCTTAATTTAAATAAACCAATCATCAACAAGTTAAATGAATGATTACAGTTTGGTTTTTTTATTATTTTTTGTTAATAGGTAACTATAAAAAAAAATACAAATAAAAAGGTTTAACATATAGTCATAATAACTACTCAACAAATCCAACAAACATATATCAGTATATTACAAATCCAACAACTCCAACATAACTTGCAGAAGATTACATGTATTCGAGATTTACTCTATATCGGTAGTCCGAAAAGGTCTGGGAAGGTTTCTCGTCACAAAATAATTATAAAATTCTAAATTATTATCTAACATTTTAATTACTATTACTAGAATAGGGTAATTAAGCGATGAATAGTAATTAGCCAAGTGCTTCACGATTTAAACTCAAGACATCATGATTGAAGTCCAGAACAATTTTGGACGCCCAGGATTTGAGAAAAGGGTTGGGCTTCAATTAGAGCCCATATCTGGATTGAAATGTGTTGCTCGGATACATAGGGTTTACCATGAATGTTATTTTGATGATTTAAATTATTTATTTTGTAAGACATTTATATATATATATATATATATATATTATTCATAAAAAAAAAAAAAAAAAAGAAAAAGACCAATATGATAATAATAACCTCTTTATTTTATCACGTTAATATGTTTTTGAATTTGCATGTGAACCTTACGGAATTCGGAGAATATGAAGAGACATCACCCATGCTGTAAGAGTATATTTTTAACAATAAGAAATGTATTTTTTTTTTTTTAATTATCACAACAGGAGTTTGTTCACAGCATGCTCTCTGAATTTGAACCGTATGTTGATAAGATTGTACTCATAGCAACAAACAATATTATGACCTTGTTTGGAATGTGCTAAAATAGTGTTGGTGGGAGTGGGGCGTAAACCACTGGTGGTGATTTACAAAGAGAGGCTTAAAACCGAGCCAAACTGAAAAATAAACTCACTGAATTTATTCTGAAATATCTGAAAATATTACACTGCACTCTCTGTTTTCTTTTCTTTTCTCCCACATCTATAACTCTCATAATACATAGCTTATTTATAGATAGCTTAGACAGACTAAAACCTACAATTATTCAGTGTGAAACCATAGTGTGAAAGCCCACTATTTTGGCAGCCATTGTTGATCAACAATGGAGGCTTTACAATCAACAATGGTGGGTGTTTGACCACCTACCATTACACCTACCAAGCAAGCTTATTTTCAACATCCCCCCTTAAGCTTGCTTCTCCATACTGCTTCATCCCGAGCATTCTTTTCATTCTGTTGAATATATCATTCTTCAACGGCTTCGTGAAAATATCTGCAAGTTGATCTTGGGATTTGCAAGGCAATAATTCCACATCTTTATTTTTCACATGCTCTCGAATGAAATGATAGCGTGTGTCAATATGCTTACTTCTTTCATGATAAACTGGGTTCTTTGCCAATGCAATTGCTGAGCGATTATCAACATAGATCTCAGTGGGTTTTTCTTGTGGAAATCCCAAATGCTTCAGCATATTCCGTAACCATATTGCATGACACACACCGAGTTGGTCGCACATATACCAAACCGCAAGTTGATAATGTCACAATGGCTTGCTTCTTGGATGACCATGTGAAGGCTGTATCTCCCATAAAGAAAGTAAACCCCGTAGTACTTTTCCGTTCATCCAAGTCACGTCCCCAGTCGCTATCTGAGTAGCCAACAAGACTGAAGTTTTCAGTTGGTTTATTGAATAAACCATCATCGACTGTACCTTTGATGTAGCGAAGAATCCTCTTTGCTGCATAAAGGTGTGACTGATCCGGTGTTTCCATATATCTGCTGATCAATCCTACTCCATAGAGTATGTCTGGCCTGGTGCAAGTAAGATAGCGAAGACTTCCAACTAAGCTCTTGAAATAAGTTGGATCTATATCACCTGCCTTCGTACCTTTTCTGAGCTCCACTCCACTGTCTACAGGAGTGTTCACTGGATTGCAATTTTCCATTCCATATCTCTTGAGAATTTCCTTGGCATAACCACTTTGGGAAATAAAAATCCCATCTTTTCTTTGTGCCACTTCAATGCCTAGAAAATGAGCCATCAATCCAATATCTGTCATTTCAAACTCTTGGACCATGTTTCTTTTAAAGTCTTTGAACATGGCTGGATTGTTTCCAGTGAAGATTAGATCATCTACATAAAGACAAGCAAGCAACATGTTTCCATCAGCTTCCTTCTTCAAATATAGTGCGTGCTCATATGGACATTTTTCAAAACCATTGTCATGAAAATACTGATCAATTCTAGTATTCCATGCACGCGGAGCTTGCTTCAATCCATAAAGTGCTTTCTTCAATTTGTACACTTTGTCTTCATGCCTATTCTGAACATACCCCGAAGGTTGTTCAATATAGATTTCTTCTTCAAGGAAACCATTAAGAAATGCAGATTTCACATCAAGTTGATAAATCTGCCACTTGTGCTGGGCAGCCAAAGAAATTATTAGCCTGATAGTCTCCAATCGGGCAACTGGAGCAAACACCTCTCCATAGTCAATGCCAGCTCTTTGCTTGTAACCTTTTGCTACTAACCTTGCCTTGTAGCGTTGCACTTCACCTTGTGCATTCCTCTTTGTCTTGTATACCCATTTCACTCCAATGGGTTTGTGCCCCTCTGGTAGACTGGTAAGCTTCCATGTGTCATTTTTCTCAATGGCATGAATTTCTTCATCCATTGCTTTCTTCCATTTATCTTCCTGGATGGCTTCTGAGAAGGTAAGTGGATCACTATCTGCGAGTAGGCAGTACAGATTCAGATCTGCTTCTTCTGTAGCTTCATATATCTCCTGCAAATTTCTCATTGGTCTTGGTTGTTTGAAAAAACTATCATCTGAAGATGCTGATGCTGATGATGACGATGATGCAGCACTTCTGTGAGAAACTGGCGATCTAGGTGCAGGAATTCTATGTGGAGGAGTTTGTGGCTCATCTTGAACTTCTCTTGTGATTTCAACAGGAGCTTTTGATGTTTCATCTTCAAGAATGAGTTCTGCATCTGTGACAACTTCATCTTGATTCCAGTTCCAAGCTTCTTCTTCTTCAAATATCACATCTCGACTCATGATCACCTTTCTAGTAATGGGATTATACAACTTGTATCCCATTGTTCTATCTCCATATCCGACAAGGATACATTTTTCTCCCTTATCATCGAGCTTGGTTCTTCTTGCTTCTGGAATCTTGGTGTATGCAACACACCCAAATATTCTGAGATGATTGACACTTGGCTTATGTGAACTCCAAGCTTCTTCTGGAGTCATAGAATGAAGACTCCTGGTTGGGCATCTATTTAGTAGATACACAAAGACATGATCTGACTTCAAAATTGCTTGGGCAGTCCCTTTCCTTTCAACATGCTCCTTGCCATATCTAAGATTGTGCGATTCTTCCTTTCAGCAACACCATTCAGCTGTGGCGTATATGATGGTGTTGTTTGATGCTTGATTCCCTGCTCTTTGCAATACTTCTCGAAAACATCTGATGTATATTCACCACCTTGATCTGATCGGAATGTCTTGATATAGTAGCCGCTTTGCTTCTCTACAAAAGCTTTGAACTCTTTGAAGATGTTGAACACCTCCGACTTTCTTTTAAGAAAGTACACCCATGTCTTCCGGCTATAATCATCAATGAAGGTGAGAAAGTATCTGTTCTGTCCATTTGACATTGGCTTCAATGGACCACACACATCAGTGTGCACTAGCTCCAACGGCTTTGTTGCTCTCCACTTCGCTTCTTTGGCAAAGCTAGTTCTGTGATGCTTGCCAAGAATGCAGCTTTCACAAACTTCATTGGTATGAGCAATATGAGGGAGCCCTCTCACCATATTCTTGCTTGACAACAGCTTCAAGCTTCCAAAGTTGAGATGTCCAAACCTCAAATGCCATAGCCAGTCTTTGTCTTTGATGATGGCATTTAAACACTTCGCAGCACCATGTTGAATGTTTAATGCAAACATCCGATTCTTGGACATTCTCACCCGAGCAATCAAATTACCAAGATTGTCTTTGATGGTAAGATGACAATCTTTCATGCTGATGTCGTATCCTTTCTCTAGGAGTTGTCCCATACTCAAAATGTTGTTCTTCATGGCAGGAACATAATACACATTGGAGATGTAATCATGATCTCCATTCTTGAGCTTGATCAGAATATTACCTCTTCCTTTCACTAGAGTCTTTGAAGAATCACCAAATGAGACTTGTGCTTGTACAGTCTCGTCAAGCTCAACGAACAGCTCTCTTTTACCACACATGTGGTTACTGGCTCCCGAATCTAGATACCAAACATTATTTTGGTTTTCAGTGTCTCCATGGTGAACAAACAGGACTGTAGGTCCAACTTTGTTTGTTTCCTGCTCGGCAAAATTTGCTTGCTCGCCAGCTTCTGTTGTTGCTCTACTTCGGCATTCATTGCTGTAATGCCCAAACTTGTGGCAGTGGTAACACTGAACATTCCTTTTGTCAAAACCTGGTCGGTTGTTGTAACCACCTCCTCTACCACTTGCTCTTCCTCTTGGAGCAAAGTGTGGTTGACTTCTTCCTCCTCTGGCTGGACTTCTTCCGCCTTTTCCTCGAAAACCAAAATTTCGGTTATTGTAACCACGACCTCTTCCTCGGCTTCTTTGTGATGTCCCCCCTTGCTCGTTTCTGTCATCATCTCTGAAAGACAACTTTGATTGAAGAGCTTGCTCTAGAGAACTTGAGGAAGTCTTCTTGTTGATCCTTTGTTCATGAATCTCAAGTGTGCCCATCAACTCATCGGTGGTCATGGTACTGAGATCCTTAGACTCTTCTATTGCTACAACCACATGCTCAAACTTGGGACTGAGTGATCGGAGAATCTTTTCTATCACTTGAAGAGATTCCATCTTCTCTCCATATCTTCTCATCTGATTAATAATGGTCAATGTTCTGTTAAAGTACTCAGAAATTGACTCATTCTCATTCATGCAAAGATCTCGAATTCGCCACGTAACACCGTAGTCGAACTCGATCGTCTTCTCAATTCCACTGTGAATTTCAAGAATACTCCATGCCTCTTTAGAGGTTGTTCTTCGAAATCTTCTCAAAACTTGACTCATCAATGCCTTGATAGAGTAGATACAAGGCCTTTTTATCTCCTCCTTGAATCTTTTAACTGCCTTCGAGTATCATTTAAAGTTCCTTCATCTGCGAGAGTAGCTGGCCCGTCATATCCTCGATCCACTAACTCCCACAAATCTTGTGAGGCTAGTAGAACTTGCATTTGAATACTCCAATTTTCATAGTTCTCCTTGCTGAGTTTTGGAAACTGGGGCTGAAAGAAGTTGTTTGTGTTGGCCATTGGTTGTCTTTAACAATCTGCAAATTTTCAGAATGGAATTTGCAAATTCTGACCGCTGAGATGTGTCCTAATGCTCCAAATAGTTGGAAAGCACTATTGATCACCCGAATCGACTAATGACACAGATCGAGCCAAAACAAGTTGAACGGCCAGACCGAGGGTTACCGCTAGCCAGCAAGACACCGGATTAGTTTCCGGCAGCTCGATCCAACGGCTACGGTCAACGGCTTGGACCGGCTTCGGCTCAACGCTCGCGCCTCGGCTTTGATGACGTCAGATAGCGCCGTCGAACTTCGGATCCGGATATGGGGCACCGGAACGGATCCCGTCAGCTCGCATGGTCGAGGCGAAGAAGACGCGTGGAACGCGTGTGCGTGTGGCGGCGCGTGGAGACGGCGTCAAGGAGGCGCGTGGGGAGCGTGCGGCGTCTGTGGGGCTCGGTTTTCGACGAGGTTTTCACTGTTGTGTTCGTCTCGTCGAGAGCTTCAATTTGGTATGATCAAAATTAAATTTTGACAACTTTGATTTCTGGGCAACTTTCGAAATCACACTCTTCTTGGCAGTTTTGCAGAATTTCTGCAAATTGAGCCGCCAGACTCTGATACCCTTGTTGGTGGGGAGTGGGTAAACCACCGGTGGTGATTTACAAAAAGAGGCTTAAAACCGAGCCAAACTGAAAAATAAACTCACTGAATTTATTCTGAAATATCTGAAAATATTACACTGCACTCTCTGTTTTCTTTTCTTTTCTCCCACATCTATAACTCTCATAATACATAGCTTATTTATAGATAGCTTAGACAGACTAAAACCTACAATTATTCAGTGTGAAACCATAGTGTGAAAGCCCACTATTTTGGCAGCCATTGTTGATCAACAATGGAGGCTTTACAATCAACAATGGTGGGTGTTTGACCACCTACCATTACACCTACCAAGCAAGCTTATTTTCAACAAATAGCACATCTTTTTATTATTTTATTTTATTTGAGTCATATTATCTCTTATTTTGATCATATCATCTCTCTATCACATTTCACCTCTTTTCGTAAAAAATTAAAAAATATACTTATTTAGATCATTCTAAAAGCTTGTCTTTAGTCCACGATCCAGAGTGGAAAGTATGGCTCAACTCTATGAAGTTCATCACAAATTCTGTTTCAATGGTCGGAACTATTATTTTTGTAGGGACTTCTTGTAAATCATCTATAAAAAAAGAAAAATTAAAAAAAAAAATAGATTGATTCAATTATTGTAATATTTTTATTTTTTATTTTTTATTTTAAAAAAATATAAATAATAATTGTATTTTTCATTTTTTTTTTGACGAACACAGAAAAATAAAAATATTAAAATTATCAAATTAATCTAATTTTTTAATTTTGTAATACACTGGTTATAAAATATAAAATAAAATAAAATAAAAGTATATATGTATATAGTATATATACAGTCCGTCTGTTCCATCATGAGAGTCGGTGGTGGCGAACAAACGTATCGCTCACGAACAAAACCAGTATGATCAATGATGTTATACTACTGTGTAAATTTGGTACCAACATTGGTTGTTTTAAGTATGGTTCATATATATATATATATATATATTTTCTTTATTTATTATGGAAAAAATGTCTAAAAAGAAAATGATGTGATAAAAATAAAGGTTTGGTTATGGTGTGCAACTTACACCTTACACTTTATACCTTACACTTATATCTTACACTTACACCTTTTGTGAAAAATTAAACCTTACACTTACACCTTTTTTGAGGTTACACACCATATGCAACCCACTTACACCTTACACTTACACCTTACACTTACACTTTTTGTGTAAGTGGCACATGGTGTGCACTTGCACACTTAAGAAAATTCCTAAAAATAAATAAATGACTAGTTTATTTATGATGTTGTCAAATGATTACAATCAGAGTAATGCTAAAAAAAAAAAAACTCATAGATAACAATATAGTTTATTGTGGACCTTTCACTTCACAACAGAATACCAAACCAAACTAAACCAAATTAAACCAAGGCTTAAGTCCCATCAAATGGGGTTGACTACATGAATCTTGTTCAATTATTCGACTCTATCCAAGGCCATTTCGTTAGTCAAATTAAGGAAATTCATATCTCTATTTACTACACTAATTCATGTCAATCTAGGTCTATTACTTCCCCTAATACTACTATCTATCATCGCAGTATCGCATCTCTTCACTGCTTCCGCTGTTGGTTTTTCATTGTATATGACCAAATCATCTCAATCTATTCTCTATTAACGTATCTTCTATCGGTACTACTTCAATCCATTATTGAATATACTTATTCATAACTCTGTCTTTTTTAGTCTTGCCACACATCCACCTTAATATTCTCATCTTAGCAACACTCATTATATTTACATGTTATTTCTTAGTTACCCAACATTTCATCATATACAACATCGCTAGTCTAATAGTTGTTTTATAGAACTTCCCTTTTAGTCTAATGGGTATTTAGTTTATCACACAATACTCCAGATGCACTCCTCTACTTAAGTCACCCCGCTTTAATTCTATAGACCACATTGCCACATCATTCTTGTCAAATTTTTTGTATGACATTTATGTATGTTTAGAATTTTCCTTACAGTTATCAAAGATGAAAAGATTATATTAAGGGTAAATTAAAAATACACTCTCTAATATTTGCTTAAAATACGAATTGTCCCTGTAATTCTGAAAATTACATCCCGCCCTTCGAAATTTCTAATTTCATAACAAATTGCCCATTTTATCAATAAATTATCAAATCAATTAACAATTTTTAATGATATCGGAAATATATTTTAATTAATAATTCGACTAATTATATTATTATATAGGAGAACAATTATGAATTTTATTTTTTAAATTAATTCTGTTATATAAAAAATTCTTACAAGGGTGCATATGTAATTTTCTAAACTATAGAGGGCAATCCATATTTTAAGTAAACCTTAGAGGCTATATTTGTAATTTATCCTATTTTTTTCAAATTAATTATGGGAATTGCTGAATGCCCCTACCTTTCTTCATAGAATCCCACCACCAAAATTGCCTCATTCCTTATTTTTCTATGGACCCATTCCATAAACCCAAATTTACCCTCTAAACTCTCATCCCAACACTTTTTAATTAACAATCTCCTCTTACCTTCGGCAACCTCTTTTCCTCACTAGCAACCCTCCATAGCTTTTCTCTTTCACTGGAGACCCTCCTTTAGCCCCCCATCTCTCACCAGCGACTTTTCTTTTCCAATAGTCCACTTCTCTAGTTCCATCTGCACTTCCCTTCCTCCACCGGCAATCTCAGCCGTTTCCTATCATTACCGCCCATACAACAACCGTGGAGCCCTCTCTCATATGCTCATGTTCGATTTTTATTCATTTGAAATCATCTCGCTTCGTTCAGAAAACTAATACCAAACAAACGATGGAAGTTCAGATGTAAACCACCAAACAAACGGTAATAGTTTAGTTTTAGAACACCGAACAAATGGTGGTGGTTCCGCCCTAAACTACCGCATGGAATCTGGGGAGATCACAAGCAGCACTACAGTCATGACAATCATGCAAGAATGATAGATTTGCTATCATCACTGATCTTCTATGATCATGATTACAATTTGGCGAGAGATAGATAAATAGATAGATAGATAGAGATAGACAAAAAGAAAGAGAGTCTAAGAGTGGTGTGGGTGATTGTGTTGTTGGTGATTGGTGAGTAAGAGTAGATGTTATGGCTAGAGGTGATGTTGGTGGTGGCAGTGAAGATTGCGGGCCGAAATAGGGGGCGGCGATCGGTGTTGGGGTGATAAAGATGGTTGGTGGGATTATGGTTAGGGTTTAGAATATTAGAGTTAGAAAGTTAGGGATGAGAATAAAAATAGAATTTTATGTTTGGACAAAATTGAAATTAAAAAAATAAAAGATGTAGGGGGTCATAAGAAAAAAAGGCAAGGGTAATGCTCTAAATATGGCTTCTCATTAGATAATTTTATTTATTTTTTATTTATTAAAAAAAAAAAAAAACTAATGAAGCTAAGCCCTCGTTTAGGATGAGCCAATTTAAATTGGCTTTTAATTTTTTGACTATTTAATTTGGCTAAAAAAGTTATATTTGAGATAAATTTTAAGTTTTTTTATAGTTGATTTGATTATTATAAAGAAAAAAATAAAATAATTATGATTTAAATATAAAATTTTGTCTTATTAATTTGCTTTGCCTTCATTAATTAATTTAATCAAAATAGCGCAGGTCAAACAAAGGGTTGGTTTGGGAAGTAGGTTGGTTTTTTGGTTTTTTGACTTTTTTGGCTATTTTAGCCTGGGCTAAGAAGCTGGGTTTGGGAATGACTTTTTGACTTTTTTGACTTTTTTTGTGAGAGAAGAATGTAATGATTATGAGTTAGATGTGATGTTTTGTTTTTTGTGGCTAAAATAACCTATTCTATCTTTTGTAACTAAAATAGCCAAAAAAACCCCAAACTCTGCTTGCCAAATGGTGCCAAAGCCTATCAGTGGTTGCAATTTATAACCACTTTAGAAAATTTTAGGCAAATGGGAAATATATTATAAAAACGGAAAACTAAATTCTTACGCCACGAATATCATCTGCCAATGGTTATAATTGTTGGGAACAGTTTCTCTCCAATTGGATTTTTTAATTGGAACATGTTATTGGGTTTATGTGGAATCACATAACCTATATTGATAATTCAAATTATTAATGTGTAGGTTTTGTTGAGTATTTCATATTTATAAAAAATAAAATTAATCGAATATCAATAGCTACTTGATTAGATCACATCTGTGTCAACAATTTATTTTTAAAATCATAGTTATCGTTGATACAAATTTGATAAGATTAAGTGACTATCGATATTCAATCAACATGATTTTTTGCATAAATAAATTACTCGACAAGTTCTATACATTGACCGATTCAGATCATCAATATGAGTTCTGTGATGGGCCACACACTCTAGTCCGATTAAAGACTAGTGAGAAGCTTGTGCCATAATTGTTATTCTAATTTTTTTTGCAATAATATTTTATTTTTTAAGACGGAAGAGTCTGGTCCCTAAAACCTTAGATATTGTAAAAAGTGAATTTTGATAATTAAAAAAGGAGTAAATTATAAATATACATTATAAGATTTGTTTAAGATACGAATTGCCCTTATGATTCTGGAAATTACATTTCATCTCACGAAGTTTTTAATTTCATAACAATGGCCCCTTTATCAATAAATTATTAAGTCAATTAATAGTTTTCAATGATGTCAAAAATATATTTCAATTAATAATTCAGCTAATTTTATTACTGTATAGAAGAGCAGTTAGGAATTTCATTTTTTCAAATTATTCCGTTAAATAAATTTTTTATAAAGGGATACTTATAATTTTCCAAATTACAAAGAGCAATTCATATTATAAGTGAACTTCAGAGACTATATTTGTAATTTACCCTTAAAAAAAATATCCATGTGCCAAACTAACTTATTTTTTTTAATATTAACTTTTTGTAAGATTATTTTTAATAATAAAATAGATTTAGTTAACTTGCAAAGGAAGATTGTAGTTAAAAGGGACAATTGCTGCACAGTGGTGGTAGAAAACATTAATTATTCATTAATAAAAAATTATAATATGAATAATTAATATTTATAATATTTATTATTATTTTGTAAAAAATTTATCTAACACCCATTTTAGTGTAATTCCTCCTTATAATTTTGGTATAGTTTCTCCTTATAAAAATTGTCTTTGAAAATTATTGTTCCACCCTTGATCCCAACTACATGTTCCTCGAAAATCAAAATCATGAATGAAGCTGAGAAACTTGCTAACAAGTTTAATCTAGACGGGGACAAAAAGAAGCAAGGTAATTATTACCAAGAATAATGACCAAGTCTTGATGATTGCAAAATGTATATTAAGCCTTCGTTTCAGATGAATTAATTTAGTATGGCATTTTAGTTTTTTTAATTATTTTAATTTGATTTAAAAATTTGTGTTTAGTATAAATTTTAACTTTTTTATAGTTGATTTAATGATTGTGACAGAAAAAGTAAAATGATTATAATTTGAATGTTACATTTTATCTCATTGACTAAATTAGCATGCTTTGTCTTTATTGACTAATTTACTCAAAATAGCTCATGCTAAATGAGGCCTAAAATGGGTCCATTATTATGAGATCATATATTATTTAAAGTTTAATATTTATTTATTTTTTTGTTGATAAAAACACACGTTGAAAAGTCGCTGGCAGTGGTTGGTGGTAGTGAGATGAATAGATATGCAATAATAGATAGGTGAATCGATAGGTGATATGCGTAAAAATAGATAATATTTGAACAAATAATTAGACAGATACATATATAGATAGATGATGATAGATAGACATGTTTGAATAAATAAATGTCCTAAAAATTTTAAATTTAAACTTATTAGCGCAATGATTTTAGAAATGAAGTGGCCTGAGTATCTTATTAAAATAGATATAAAAAAATTATTATAGAAAGTGTTATGAAATGTATAAAATGATTTTATATATTTTTTTAAATATTTTATTTGTTATACTAACAGCGATTTATATTATCATTAGCATGAAGCTTATTAAAAAAAATAATTTTATTTTCGTCACACATGTTTTTGACGGACCACTATTAACGTGCAACATCCGGGTAGTGACTGGCATCATGGTATGGTTGATGGTGATGGTCCCACATTCGTTACAGTAATGAGCAAGAAATGGTGGGGAAACTAGGTCCATAGTTGGGGCTGTTAGGGGACACCTTACGTACCCGTTTGTAGGAGAGGTTATTGGTTGATTCATAAGCAGCCTCACATGATGTTTTTTATATATGTTATGATTGGTGAAAGAAGTGAGATTTATAATTTTTTGTGAATAATTAAAAAATATGAAGAGACATAAAAATTTGTGATTGATCTGAGATATAATCACGTGATGTTTCGGAATCAATCAATAATTTTATCTTTTGTAGGGTCCTTTGGTTAAAAGGATTAATGGTCAAAGATTTGAAGAAGTCAAAATTTACTTAAGAATTAATGTATATTTCAAATTCAATTCTTAAATAATAAATTTTATTTTTAAAATAAATTTTTATCACACATTGTATATTTTAAACAAATTATTGATAATTAAAAAAAAATTATGAGTTTTTAAAAATACTCATTAGAGAAACATCTCCATTATAACACAACAAAAAATGCCTTTGATTGTTTATTCTCTTTTCGTTGTCTTTTTGGATTCTGAACTCCGAAGCTTTATGCCTAATAAAGTTTTGTTGAGCAACATTAGCAAGATGACAAGGATCATGAAAAATAGGCATGAAAATTGTTATAAAATCATCAATTTTTCTTACTTATGTAAGGATTTTAGGGATAAAATTTTTTATTCTTAAAAGTGAAAATTTTATTGAAAATATATGTATATATATGTCAATTCGTGTCTCACTAAAAAGGAAACTTGGGATGACTATTGTGCTTTATGTCTAGCGATCACTGTTGTGCAGTTAATAAGACTCATTTTAAGTCCTATTTTAATAATCTGATCTGTTCACTTTTTATAGTATATCAAGTAAAATATACTTGTATATGACCAAATTCATCGAATATCAATAGCCCTTTCTTCTAATCACGTTAGTATTTAAAAAAATGACAGAGTAGAGTGATTTTATGTATAAAACTGAATACAAATACTTAGATATCGATATCCAATCAATTTCGCTTTTTACAGGCGAATTCTATTCGATAAATTCTAAAAAGTAAACGGTTCAGATTATCGAAATAAGACTCGAAATGGACTCAACTGGATGCACAAAACCACCCATCTTCTCTAAAAAGGCCATTTCAAAAATTCAAAAAACACATTTTACCTACAAAATTTTAAAAATACTATTAATAAATGTATTTTTAAAAATAAAATTATTATCTAAAAGCATATTTACTTTTTGAGATGAATTTTAATTTGTTGTACTGTTCAGTGGGGCCACTTAGGATATATTTCGAAGGTAATAATATTGTTTACGCCTTGATTATGTCACCTTTTTATGAGCAACAAAAAATTTTATTGACGGAAATTGATGCAAAAGATGAAGATAAATATCAACCAGGAGAGGACAAGTGTAAAAGGCATGATAACTAACAAAACTGTCCCAATGCTCTTCGATGTAATTTGTGTACTCCTTATATTTTTTGTTACATCAATAAATTTTCTTCTATTGCTTAAAAAAAAATAAAAAAACAAAAAAAAATTATAGAAATAGTTCTTATAATTTATCCGTATTTTCATTTTAGTCCCTGCACTTCTGATTGTTTTAATTTTATCCCTGAAATTTGGTTTTGAGTCAAAATGATCCAATAATTAACCGCCGTTAGTTTTTTAGACGGAAACTCGCGCGTGCTTTGCTTGCCCGGGATGAAACCACGATTTGAAGCATTATGTTACAATTTGATTGAGTTTTTAATTATTATTTTTTAAATATTAAAAATTAATTTAATATAAATAAATATCAAAAATAAAATTTAAAAATATTCAAAAATATTTCCTACCCAAAAATAAAAAAACAGATGAAAATAATATATATTTTTATTTTTTTACCAAATTAATTTTTTAAATTTTAATATTCTTCAAAACATAATTTCTAGAACTTAACCAAATAGAAGTGTAATGAAGTAACCTGTCTATTTGCTAAAATATAGTTTTTATTGGAATTTTAGCTAAAACATAATATATTGACTTAAAATCAACTTATAAAAATTTAATACTAAAAAAAAATACTTTATTTGATACATTGTTAACTTTTTGACTCGTGCAATGTTTGGTAATTTTTTAAATTTTTAAATTTTTATTTAAAATTACCAATTTTCTCATGAATAAAAAAAGTTCATAAGAATGATGGATAGAGACAAAGTAGGGAAATTCACATGTGACGGGACAATTTTGATTTTCTTGAATAATTTTGATTTTCTTAAACAATTTTGACTTTCTATTTTATTTAATTTAATTATTTAATTATTATTATTTTTTAAAATAAATTTATTTAAAATTTTAATTAAAAAAATAACATATATTTTTATTGATATTTTATTTATTTATTTTTAAAATAAATTTATTTAATTGTGTAAAAAATAAAATAAAATAAATTTTTATTTAATCTAACTAAAAAAATTTAAAATATTAAAGATATGTTTAATATTGCTATAACTTAGTAAATAATTGAAAAATGGTAAAATAGTTTTTTGCAAATTTATTCTTATCTAGTTCGTCCAACCAAACATTAGATGCATTAAAAATAGTCCTTTTTAAACATCTAATCCCATGAGAAAACAAACACGGAATACACATTCAATCCAACCAAATAGTCCGGGAGATTCATAAAAAATATATATTAATAATAAAAAATATAAATTATAAATTTAATTTAATTAAAAATAATAAATTATAAATTATGGCCGTATAAATAAGACAAATAAATTTCTAATTTATAAATTATTTTTTTAGTGTTGTTAATTTAAAATTAGATATTAATAAAAAATATAAAATTATAAATTATAAATTTTAATTTTAATTTAATTAAAAATAATAAATTAAAAATTATGGCTAGATTAAAAATTATCTTTAATATTTTAATTATTTTTAGCTAGATTAAATAAAAATTTATTTTATTTTATTTTTTACACAATTAAATAAATTTATTTTTAAAAATTAAATAAATAAAATATCAATAAAAATATATGTTATTTTTTAATTAAAATTTTAAATAAATTTATTTAAAAAAATAATAATAATTAAATAATGAAATTAAATAAAACATCTATTAAACAAATTAAATTGATCCAAAAACACTCATGAAAGTCAAAATTGTTTAAGAAAGTCAAAATTGGCCTGTGCGTACCTTGCACGTGTCGATTTTCTATTCAAAAAGCTAACGGCGGTTAACTATTGGATCATTTCGAGCCAAAAATCAAACTGTAGGGACAAAATTGAAACAATTAGATGTGCATGGACCAAAATAAAAATACGGGTAAACTATAGGGACCATTTCTGTAATTTGTCCAAAAAAAATTCATGACAGGTAATAGTTTTGATATTGATACACTGCAACCAACTAGGCCTAATCTATGGCCACCATATCTTCCTTAAGGCTTAATCTCAATGAAATTATGGGTTCAATTCCTCTTAGAGGGGTTCAATTAAGATAGTGCAAGTATTTAGGTGCTTTGTCGAGGGTATAAAGATTTTTTCTCATAAATATTAATATAACAACTAACAATTAATATTTGACAATCAAAAAAATATATATATTAATACACTGCAATTGATACTAGACATTACATGTTTAGAGCGTTGTTACATTCATGATATGCTATGATCAATATTATCACATGTTCCGATACATGATTTAAAACTACTTACATTATATTAATTTGAATTTACATCATAAACATAAATTTCAGGATATTTTTCAAACTAAAATTCTAGGTTAATACTGGGTAGATAACATTTTCCTTTTGATTGGTTTGTGCAGTTAGTTAGTCGTAGGCTTTGATTGGATGATGAATTAGAATAAGAATTTAAAAAGAAAAAATATATGAAAGGTATATAAAAATAAAGCTATATTTTACTTAAATTTTATTTACCTTTCATTATTCTTTCTCAAATTCCTATCCAAATTCGGAAAGTAACAAACTATTTTAATAATTTTTTACTTTTTTTATAAAAGATATATATAAAAATATAAATAGTATAATATAATAATTTATAATGACTTTTTTTTTTTTTTTTTTTGACTAAAATATTTAATTCGAGGCACTTCCTTTCTCTCTATATACACGTAGGCATGGAACATTCTCTGTAAGATAAGAGTCTGAGTCTCTATCAGTTGCGGGTGGTGGTGGAGAGATGGATGTTGCCCTCACGCAGCTTCCCCCCCTCTCTCTCTCTCTCTCTGCCAATTTTTACGCCGCCTTTTTTCCCGCCCAAAAACTTTTCCACCAATTTAGCTCACTCCAACAATGAAAGACAGTGAAATCATATATATATATACAGGATGATGATCATCAAGCTAGCTCTCAACCCTAATCTTTCATCATTAGGGTTTCTTTTTTCTCTCTCATCTCCATGTTCTCTCTCTTTATGATCCGACAACTCAACAACCTTGACGACAGCTTGTGGGGCGTACAACAGTTGGCGGTTCAAGTCCCGAGAGGGCATATTGTTCTTTTCCAGTTTTTGTTTGTGTGATTTAACATCAGCTTCTTCCTCTATTGTTGGAGCAAATACAGAATTCATACCCAACTTGTACTCTCAATCTAAATTCGGAGAAATAAAGTTTAGATTTTTGAAACAAGATTTTGACTATACCCAGATCTGTGGTTTTTAAATTTGAGGATCTTGTTGCCTGATCTGTAAGCTCTCTCTCTCTCTCTCTCTCTCTCAAGATGGCGATTTTATGCGGGTGATCTTTTGAATATATATTATATTTGAGGACCCTTTTATTGAGGTTACAAGTTGTGGTTTGGAGTAGAAGTTTTTTTTTTTTTTTTGCGATCTAGGATCTGAAAAAGTATTGTCTTCTGTTTTGGCAATCTATAAACATTCTCATCCATGTATAAGGATTTTGTGATTTCAAATCTATCATTCTTGGGGTTGCAACATATACTATTTCACTGAACTCTTCGATTCATTTTAATAATAAAATCATCTTTTTTGCTGATCAGTTATTAATTCAGAATTTTGTGATTTGAAAATGAATCCGCAGCCAAATGTTTTCCTTGAAAAACATAATATGATGATCTTAGAGTGTGAATCAAATTATTCTCTGAATTCATTCACATTGCTTGTTGCTACCGATATCCATTATTCAGTCATCGTATCGTTTGTCAAAGAGAAGACACAAATAGTTCTCTCACATTGCATGCATACATATCTTTGTTTGAATTCTGAAGCTGTCTCAAAAGAAAATATAGAAACCTTCTGACCATTTTATTTTTCATTTGTTTTGTTATAATTTTTTTTTTTTTTTTGAACGGAGGAAATTATTTGTTTTGTTACAATTAATTTTACATGATTTAAAATCTTAGTTGTCCTAAGTCACATCTTGCTTGAATTGCACATAAGCATACAACTGTATTTTCTGAATTTAACACTAAATGATTATGATTTAGGTGCTTAGCTTTTTTTCTTTAGATAGTTTATTGTTTTAAGTGTGAAAAGTGATTGTCCTGATGGATATTAGAGACATGCCTTGCATTCTTGTCTTCATTAGATGTCGCTCGCTAGTTCAAAAGCATCATTGTGTAGAATATATATCATAGAGAGCTAATAATATTCATTTTGATCTTATGGGTTGTTTATCCTCTCTACTTTTGTCGATGGTTCAGTCCTTGTAAATTTCTTTCTTCTTTAAAAAATCTATTTTCTGTGTAGATCAAAAATAAAAGCATAGACTATTGAATTCACATGCCTACGATGTTATGTTTATATATATACAGGGAAAAAAAACGTAAATTCTATTATTGGTTTTCCATATGTGAATTTAAAATTGTTGCTTTCATATATCAATTTAATCCTGAAATGAGATTATGTCCATTTCACGAATTAAGCTTTGACTGCCTTCCTCTTTGGAAGATTTTTTTTTTTTTTTTTTTTTTTCAGTTATGTTTTGAGCTAAAACTTTGGTGAATGATTACAGTTTGTTCTACATGCACTTAAATAAATATATAATTTAGATCACTCTATGGCGATAGGGTTATGAATGATTTAGGGTATGTACATAAGCTAAATGAATTGCAGGTCTTGGTTTCGAGGTGGAAGAAGATGAATGAATTTTCACATGTTCCCCCCGGTTTTCGTTTCCATCCGAGTGATGAAGAACTTGTTGACTACTACCTTAGAAAAAAGATTACTTACAGAAGGATTGACCTAGATATCATTAAAGAGGTTGATCTTTATAAAATTGAGCCATGGGATCTCCAAGGTATCATCAAACGCAAATGTTTTCATCCATAGATCATTTTTCTCTCTGATAACTTGTGGTTTCCTGAAGTGCTATTTTTGGTGATTTTACAATTTGTATAAAATACACCAATGGATACACCGATGGCCTCTCAACTATGCATTTTGTGTCAATTTAGTTCTCCAAATTTCAATTTTCTCAACTTGATTTCCCAAGTTTTCAACTTGAGTTAAATTAATCCAATTTCAAATAAATCGTGTTTATTATTAATGGAATCATAAAAAATATATAAAACCTTATGGCTCCTAAAATTTGCATTTGGTTATCACTTTGGTGTCTAAAGATTCAATATTGTCAATTTCAGCCCTCAACACTATAAGGTTATGTTTGGGTGGTTGGAATCTAAAGTGTGAATGAGATTCTGATTACCAAGATTCCTGAATCATCCAAACACTTGGAATTATCTCAAGCATGAAATTACAGTGTATTGGATTTTTAATATTGAGATTTTTGTTCTACCTTTGGATTTAGGCCATCCAAATGTAGCCAGTGTTTTGGGATAAAATTGTCAAAACTGATACACTGCGAATCAAAATGACATGGAAAGACCTTTTTTTCTTATCATCATGTTAATCATTTAGACGATTCATTTGATATTGAATGAATTTGACACAAATTTAAAAATTTTATTGATGAGATTGGATCAATTGAAATTAGAGGATCAAAATGACATATAGCGCATATTTTAAGGATGATAGACGTATTTTAACCTTCAAATTTGGACAGAATTATGCAGAATAGGAACAGAAGAGCAAGATGAATGGTACTTTTTTAGCCACAAAGACAAGAAATACCCAACTGGAACTCGCACAAATAGAGCTACAACAGCAGGATTTTGGAAAGCAACAGGAAGAGACAAAGCTATTTACTCTAAGCACGACTTGATTGGCATGAGAAAGACCTTAGTCTTTTACAAAGGTCGAGCCCCGAATGGACAAAAATCAGATTGGATTATGCATGAGTACAGGCTTGAAACAGATGAAAATGGAACTTCTCAGGCAAGTATTCTTACTCTAAATTAATTGAAATAAGCTTCCCTTTTTTTTGATCAACAACGAAGAACACTTTATTGATTATAGAGAACCTTACACGTAAGGAAGAAAACATCAACAATAAAGTTGGGGGGATGATGCAAAAGCCATCATAGCAAGACAACCCAATCCCAACTAGGATGATGAAAACATCAACGAAGAACACTTTATATGGTATTCATAATTAATTAGAATATCACGATTAATTTGTGTTCAGTATTGAGCAATGACTCATGTAGTTGTGTGCACGAGTTGGTTCCATACCATTAGTAATGATCATGGGAATTCAAACAGCTAGTCAAGAGGATATGATTTGAGTTCATTCTCATTACTATATATTCAAGATTACTCGTGTAAACTTTTCTCTCCTAATGGAGGAGAATTCTAATTTTTAAACATATATATATATATATAATGTTTAATTGAAGTTCAAACAAGTTGGTGGCCTTTCTAACAAATATTTTGGCTAGCAAGAATGAAGAAACGCAATGAAAATCTCATTCCAAATTTATTTAATTATGTTGCTTGTATGCATCTAAGAATGAGAATGTGATTCTTAATTCGTTTCTTAAGACAGAATGAGATTATCACACTAGTGGGATTACTATTCCCATCTCTCTCCAGAAAACTTTGGAAAAGTCTTGGGAATCGAAAAAAAACTTAGAATCTAACCCAAAACTTCAGATTGATGATATAGATTTAATCTTCTTATCATGGGCCCACTCTATGAATGAATCTCATCCTTAAATTTTATGTTGTTAATAATTTTTTTATTTTTTTATTTTTTTTGTAGAGCTACTCTAGTATGACTCATTTAAAAATAAAAATAAAAATAGATGAACCACAAAATTTAAAGTTATATCATATTTTAATGGATTGTTAGCTAAACCAATCACTTAAAATTATATTGATAAAAGAATAGCATCGCTTGTTATGGGATTCCTAGTAGTAAGATTTTCATTCATACTCCTTCATTCCTTGCATCCAAACTTGAATCATAAGTAATTACAAAAGTAGAAATTGGAGAGAGAGATAAAAGTGTGACGAAATCACACAAATTAACTAGGAAATAAAAGTTGTATTGTTCCCAATAACTCGTTGAACTCCAATGGAGGTCAGAGGCCTAATCAATAATTCCTAGTTCTATTGTCAATAATTCTTCTATTTTCCCCCCTTTCCACAAATCAAACAATGACTCCAAAGGTTTTAATTTTTTCCAAACAGGAAGAAGGTTGGGTTGTGTGTCGGGTGTTCAAGAAGCGGCTAACAACCATGCAAAAAATGAGTGAGCATGATTCACCGATGTGGTATGATGATCAAGTCTCATTCATGTCAGACTTAGATTCACCGCCAAAGCAAATTTCTCAGCCTAATCCCACTTACCACCATCAATATCCCTGCAAAAAAGAACTAGATTTGCAATACCGGTACCCAATCCCTCATGGCCACTTCCTCCAGCTGCCACTCTTAGATAGCCCAAAATTGTTCCAAACAACACCCACCATGAGTTGCAACTCTGTGGCTACATATGGGATTGACATGAACCATGGAAGCACCATGCAATCCTCATCACTCACACAAGAGGAACACATCCAACGAGCCCATGATCAGAACTTGAATTCAATCTATGGAAATGAGCAAGCAGTGGATCAAGTGACGAATTGGCAAGTGCTCGACAAATATGTTGCTTCTCAACTCAGCCATGAAGATGTTGTTGTGACCAAGGAAAATGACTACTCAAATGGAGAAAACATCTTCCAACAGTTGAATAAACAAGAGATGGCCTCAGAAAATGCCTCAACATCAATGGACTTGTGGAAGTGAAGCCCTTGCTATTAAAGTGAAAGAATAGACCTGTTCCAATGCATTGTCAGCTCGAGGTGGCAACATTGGGATAGAATGACAGAAGATCTCGTGCCTGAAAAAATGGCACATACTGATCATAGGATGTTCAATTATTTTCTACATTCTTGTACATAATAAAACTGAATCAAGATATACTTAACTATCTAGTATTAAGTTGACACAATAGTCAGTCCACAACTGAAATCAATATATTTGGTAAGGTCAATTATTGTTACATGGACTTTGGATCTGAGTCTGAGTGTGATTGGGTGGGACTTTAAACCTCAGCATTGTCTGTATGTAATGGCTATTGTTTGTAGCCTGCAGTGATCTGACAGCCACATATGTGCTTGTATGTTCATCTCAATAATAGTGTCAAAAAAACATTTTGTATTTTGTTATTTTTCTATAAAATGTAGCAAAAGTAGCTTGGAGCCTTTTATCCCCCTCGTGAATCATGATCCATTTTGATTTCAAAATTATAAAGAGAAAAAAGGATAAATATTTTTATTTATGGGATGATGGATATAATTTTGAAGTTTGGATTAAACCACTGTGACATTAAAACAAAAAAAATGGAAGAATCCAATTGGTGTCACATGCTTAAAATGTAATTGATTTATAAAGTAAGACCAGTGCTTTTGTGTTGGTATTTTCCTCAACATGCACGGGAAGTCAATTGGTGATTGATGTGGAGTAATGCTTCAGAAACAATCAATAATTTCAATACAAAACAATAAAATCTGCAAGCCGCAATTTTTGTGAAATCAATTTTACCATCTTACCTAAAACTAATTAGTCTTAGAGAGAGTCTCACTTACATATTTTACGACATTCAAAATCAAGCACACAAGTTTGTTTTTAGAACGATCATAAGGAAAGACATTGTGTACCCACCACCAGTATCAGTCGTATTGATTTTATCTGTGTTTATGCCTTAACTGAAAGTTAGATTATCTGTCATAATAAAAATGGTTGATTAATTTTCTATCCAACAGATACATATATAACTGACATAGACTCTGATCATTTTGTACCTAAACCAGTCTATATTTTAGGGAAAATAATAAATAAGTGGCAAGTTAAAAAATAAAGGGTAAAATTCATTTTATCCGTTTATGGTTTGAGAGAAAAGTATTTTTCTCCTATGATTCAAAGACAATCAGAACGCTTCCATGTGATTTTGGATCAAGTAATGTGAAATTACTATAATACCATCAAATTCTATACTTTTTTTGTTATTTTCTTTTCTCTCCTCTCTCATACACATAATTTGTAATATCTAACATTAATTCAATTAAATCACAATAATTATAAAATTTTAATTATTTATTATAGTTATTAACTTTTTATTCTAATTTTAATTTAATTATATTTTAGATCACAATTAATCTTAAGTATTTAATTATTTATCGTAATTCCTAAATTTTTAATTTATTATTAATTTAATTATATTTTATCTCACAATTAATTCTAAATTCTTAAATATTTATTGTAATTTCTAACAAGTTAATCTAATTTTAATTTAATTATTTCAAATCAATTCTTAATTATTATTCATTTTATATTTTTATTTAATTATAGGGGTGTACGCGGTGCGGTGCGAGCGGTTTGAGAGTAAAATTACAAACCGAATGGCGGATTAGCGGATTAGCGAATTGACAAATTGCGATTTGAGCAGTTTTTGACGAATTGGCAGATTGAAAAATATTTTAACTAATTATCATACATTTGCATAATATATAATACGAATTTGTATAATATTTTTTAGATATATAATACAAAGTAATTTTACATAATATGTTTCATAGATATAACCACTAATTCGTAATAAATTTCATATCTTAAATCTCTCTCACACTTATTTTTTTTTTTTTTGATAACTCAGGTATCCCCAACCCTCCGATTTTTAGGGAAGCCAGGACTAATCCTGAGGGCCCTGGGGGTGACGACCGGGCATAAACCCCAGGGTTCATGAAAGCTTCTTGGGGGTGGGTTCGAACTTGAGACCTCCAGGAGGAGCATACTCCCAGGTCCCTAGTTTTCTTCCCTCACCCACTAGGCCACCCTTGCGGGTTCTCTCACACTTATTTTTACATTGATATTTCATTGGAAGTTAAAAAAATATATACGTATTAACTATAGCGGAGCGGAGCAGTTCGGTTGACGGATTATAAATTTTAAAATTTAAACCGCGATTAGCAGTTAGAGCGGTGCGGATTGATGCGGATCGGTGCAATTTTAGCGGATTGAACAGTATTTTGCACAGCCCTATTTAATTATATTTTGGGCAAATTACATATACTTCCCTCGAGATTTAGCAAAATTACAGATACTCCCCTGAGATTTGAGAAATTATAGATACCCCCCCGAAGGTACTATTTGCATAACAAATTAGGGGGCAAATTGTTATGAAAATATAAATCTCATGAGGCTATTTGTTATGAAAATATAAATCTCAAGAGGGTATTTGTAATTTCCAAAACCTCAGGAGGGGTATCTGTAATTTAGCTAAACCTCAAGGGAGGTATATGTAAGTTGCCCTTTTATTTTATATTGTAGATCAATCCTTAATAATATTTTAATTCATTTTATTTTCAATAATATATTAATTTAATTTTGGGTTTGGAGAAAATGGGGATAAAATTATCTTTTTGTTATATAATTTCACTTTATTTTTCATAAAACCAAACTTACTCTAAAAAATAGTGTGTTATATAGCTTCCGTTAGTTTGGATGGAAAACCTAATTGTATCACTTTAGTCCAAAATCACATAGATTCTTTATGGTATATTTGAATCATAAGGGATAAAGTCTTCCAGGCCCAAATCATGAGGGTAAAATGAATTTAATTTCAATTTCATAGAAAATTTTACAGGTTTGACTTTTAATGTAACAAAATTTATCATTAATATGTAAATATTTTGTCAAACTTCCATTAAAATGGTATTTCCCCTATATTTATCCATGACAGTGAAGTGAAGTGAAATTGCTTCTTCAAGATTATGACTCTCATATTCACTGCTTACAACATCCCATTTTACAAAACTCAACCACAAAACCATAAAGGCAACAACGTTATCGTGTGTTAATGACTTTGCTTTTTTTTTTTATTATTATTTATAATAAAGTCCACTTTAATACATTGTTAAATGCTAAAATGACACTGAGAGAGATACATCAAAAATATTTATACAACACACAAAATACTACATATATATAGTATAGGGGGTTGGTTTTTGTGTTTAGTCTGGTTACCTATAGTCCAAACTGAAAATCGAACCAAGGTTGCTACTTTTGGAATTTGTAAACCAAAAACCAAATCGAAATAGTCCTACAGCTGAACCAATCCAATCTGTTAAAAAAAGGTTTAGTTCGGTTTGATATCTCGGTTTAATTGTGCATCCTAATCAAGATTATGTTACATAGCATGGAACTGAAGGCCCATGCCACGTCACTTTAATGGGCCTCCCCAACTCTCTAGAAATTTGACAAAAATATACAAATTATTTGCGGCTATTATATTGATTAATTCATTAATTATTAACTTTTTAACAAGAAGAAAATGAGAGCATGTATTAATTACTATTATTAACTTTAAGGTAAAGTTGTTGAGTTGATAACAGGCTGATCATCAAGATTGTGTACAAGTCTGTCTTGAATTGGGAGGCCTTAAAAAGAGAATCCATCTTAATGGGCTGGTCCTTTAATTTTATGGGTATCCAAGTCATCATTTTAGAGGCCACATATCTTCTTCTCTCTAGTGGGCCTCCTCTACGATTGGACTCCAGTCCATGAAGACAAGTGCCCCTTATTTGTTTGTTCATTTATTTTTGGGCCAAAGAATGTTTAGTTGGGGGAATTTTAATCACTCCACCTTGAGAAAAAGATGAGAGAGAAAAAATAATTCAAAAAAATTACAAATAATTTTTTTTTTATTTTTTCAATTTAAATCCTGAAATTTTAATTTTGTAACAATTTCAATTTTCTGTTTATTTCTGTTAACACATTTGGCACTTACTGCACAATGTGATTCTACTTACCATCTAAAATTTAGATGATCATTTTAATGAATATGAACAAATCCATGCTAATAATCCACATTATATGACCAAGGTTAATGTAATGAAGTACAGAAGCATCAAGACAACAAATGAATTGAATTAACTGAAATTGAAATTCTCGATGTATCAATATTTATTGTTCAGTACAATAGATATTGCAGTTGGCACATGCCAAAAAAATGGACTAGTAGTTCTCCAAAAAAAATATGAGATAATACATTATAACGTTTGGTCGGTGCAAATTTTCCAGGCAACCAAACAAGGAAGTGGGAAACTTAACATAGTCAGATGGATTGACTAAAAGTACACTACATCTGATCAAAAGGAAAATCGTGAATATAAGCTGAATCCAAATGCCATATCTTGAGTGACGCTGTCACGTTGACTCCAGTGGCATTGTTAAACAAGAATAGTCGTGCTGCTCCATAAATTGCAGTCGTTGGATAAACTCGCGATGAGATGACTGTTCTCCCTCCTTGTGCAAAACTCTCAACAACCGAATGATCAACCTGAATTGTGTTTTTCAACCATAGTTTCATGAATTGAACCAAAAAATGGAATGCATTTGTTTGGAAGAAAATTCATTAGAAAATAAGTTCTACAAGTTCAAATTTATGAAATAATTGTGTCAGATACTTGACACTTGATTAATGATATTGAATATCTTTTCGACATATATATTTGGACATTTAGCTGGAAAACATATTTAGTTCAACTTTAACATGTAAATATGCATATGCTACTTGGTACCCTGTAAACACCATTTTGTCCTAAAAAATTAAGAACAAATGATAAATATTTTTATTGAAATTTGTTTAAAAATACGGATTTCCTCATGTGATTTGGAAATTACAAATACCTCATTATCAAAAAAATTTATTTAACAGAATTAACTGAAAAATAAAAAACTAACTGCTTTTCTATTCAATGATAATTTTTTTCTGAATTATTACTTGAAATAAATTTCTAACATCATTAAAATTGTTAATCGAGTTGATATTTTATTAATAAAATGGATCATTTATTATGAAATTATAAACTTTAAGAACGTGATGTAATTTCTAGAACCACCGAAGACAATTCTTATTTTAAGTAAATCTCAAAAAGTATTTGTATTTTACCCAAAATTTATAGAAATATGAATATTCTTCGTATCCATTTTCTTGGACATCAGCTAAATTAATCTAGAATTTTCCTATGACAACTTTTTAAAACTCAGTTTATTAGTTAAAATTTTCATTTTACTAAAAAAAAGTCATCTGGGAATACCCGATTTATAAAAATTTAACCCAAAAAAAACTACTTTAACGACTCTAAAACATTATTTAAAAAGTCAAAACATTAAAAATATACAAAATGAACTAACTTTTTTTAACATTTTTTTTTTGTTGGCTTATTTTTAACTAACTTGTTAGTTTTTTTGGTTAAGTCTCGGCTTATTTGATTGTCCGGATTGGATATAAGAGTTTAAGAAGGATATGCAATACTTAAGGATAATAATGAGATATAATATATTATAAGATATATGAGATGGATTATATATACTGTAGAGTCACTTATAATATGTTTAATTAAGATAGGATATAAGGTAATTATTTTTTATCTTTAGATGAAAGATAAGTTATATCCGACTGTGGGAAGATATACAATACCATAAGGGTGGTATTGCATATCCTTTTTTGTATCATATACTATCCGAACTCCCTACATCCGGAACAACCAAACACAGGATATAGGGAGACAAAAAAATTTGCAAAACCCATCTCATATTATATCTGATTCCACACTCATATCCGACTTTTATATCCAGTAAACAAATAGGACCCAAAGGTATATAAACCATAGACTCAATACCCATACCTATAGCCAATCCATACGATATAAAGACATACAAGTTTTGATTTTTATTTCTTTTCTAATCGAGAACCATACTAGGCAAAGAATCCTTTGGACCTAAAGCGCAAACTCGGGATATATAATACGACTATCCATTTTCTTTACATATCAGGTAAAATATGATATCTATAATTGAATTTAAAACCTCTTGAATAAAACTTAAACTTACCACTAGATTTTAGCCTGAGATATTCTCTTGAGAGTACTCCATTTTTCCCAAATTAACAGATAATAAATTAATGGGATACAAATAAATAAAAATAATTTTGAAGCAAAGGGAAACAATGATATATTATTCTCACATACCAATATTCTCATAGTTAATTTTTCTCCCTCCAGCACAGGGACCATGCCCCCATAAACCTTTTCATCAAGATCATGATAAGCCTTGGATGACCTGCACAAAAATAACATTAACTCTGATTAATTAAATATTTCTCTTGTTAGCTTAATCCTAATCATTTAATAATATTCTAAGTCATATAATTTTTCAATAATAATAATTGTAACAGTCTAAGAATGAGAAATTTTATGAATTAGGAATGTTAATGAAATGTTTCATCTTAAAAGAGAAAAAATTTTGTTACAAAAACATTAGCTAACCAATTTCTGCCATCATGCGAATATTCTCAAAAAAAAAAAAAAAAAAATCATTTTAGGCAATCAAAAGAAGCAAACCTCATTTCATCAGAACAGATAAATGTACTGTAAGTGCCATCAATGCCCTTAGAAATGTAGAAATAGACAGGTGTGAACTCTGAGAGTGAATCATCTGCAATAACCAGAAGCCCAAATGGTCCCAGAGTGCCTCTCACAACAGCACCAGTAGTACTGCAATTGTACCCAACATCTGCTTCAATTGTTGCCTCCAATGCTCCTTCATCTAGTTCAAATGTGGCAGTTATGTCTAACTGTCACCATTGCCAAACAAAAGCTATGTAAGCCGACTATTATTAGGATTATTTTCTGTAATAAATCTCTTTGTAATATTTTTGTTACGACTTACGTTTAAAGTTGAAACAACAATGTTTTGTTTTAGAGTATTTGGTTTTAATGTCATTTTACTTCAGTTTTAACTCAAACTGTTGAATTATTTACTTTGTTAACATATCTTGTTATAATAAATAGTGTAGTGAAATTATCGCGGAAAAATCATGACAAAGAAACATAACTCCTATTATTAACATTTGATTTGAGTACTGCAACAATTGGACAAGTTTATAAATTAAATAAATAAATAAAAGGATAAACTATCAATTAGCCTTTCTAATTTTAACTAGTTTTCAATGTGACACTCAAAATTTTAATTTTTCTATTTAAGTTATCCAACTTTATTTTAGTTATCAATCTGACTTTCGAACTTTCTAGTATAAATCTCAAACCCTTAATTATTTCATATATAAGTCCTGTGGCTTTCTTTTTTCTTTTTTTAACTCCGACTTTCATATATAAGTCAATGTGATCCAACCAATTTTAAAGTACGGAAAAAATATCGTTTTATGTTACATGCTTCCTAATTTAAGGATTTTCATTAAGAGAATTATTAATAAGTGAGAACCAAATATAGATGAAAAAAATTGCAAACAGTTTCATGAAAATTTATTTTCTCAATTAGGATAAATTATTGTTTTGTTCTAAAAAGATAAATAATTTCACTTGAACTGAGTAGTTTTCACTTTACATTTTTTCTCCTCACATTTAAGTTGCCATTTCTTAGTTTAAATCTTAAAACTAAATAAACAGCAATACTAGGTATCATGAAAATAATCATGAAACCTTTGTGACCCTTGGATTACATTTAGAATAAAGCACCACATACTAATCAAGATAATCCAAGAATCATAAATTTTTCATGATCATTTTCATGACAAAATTTTCATGATCCCTAACTTTTCCTCTAAACAAACTAGGAAGAACACTGTAGTTTTTCTTTAATGGACAAGACCATATTGACTTAATTATTAAATTTTGAAATTTTAAGGGTCACATTAAATTTAGAAAAAAGTTGAAAGCCTTAGATAGAAGAATTAAAAATTTGAGAGTTACATTAAAAACTATACAAAAGTTGGAGGAATTAATTAATAGTTTACCCTAAAAAATATGAAAGTTGTTATTTAGCACATCTTTATTTTACTTGTGTATTGATACAATAAAAGTTCTGTATATATATAGGACCAAGTAATGTTAAAGATTTTAAAAAATTTATCAAAATTTTTATTAAATATTTCACATGAGTGTGGAACCCACACAATGTAAGTCTACACCCATGTGAGATATTTAGTAGAACTTTTAATAAATTTTTTGAGAATTTTTTTGAGATTTCTAATATTTTTAATGTAGGACCAACTACTTTTATAAAGTAGATAGACTTCTGGTGCCAGTTAGGAAAAATTTATGTTACGCGGCCCATTATCTGTAGAAAATTTGTGTAGAACCCATTTGCTATTTTACTAAACTGGTGATATGTACTATATAGCGATTCTCAAAAAATATATGTAACACGGACCTGTGTAGCCGAGCTTATGTTGAGTGGCACGACTGAACCGGGTTCAAGCTCGACCCCATGGAACTCAGTACTGTTCAATCTCAACGTCTCCACTTCCTCTACAGGCCATTGGAGTATATTGCTTCCAGTCTTTTGGTCAAATACTACGGTCCTTGGAATGCTCTGTTGAACACAACATCAAATTAATCAATCTTATATATATACTCTATTCATGAGCTTTAGCATGAATGTCAAAGAACTCTTAAATAGTATTTACTTTTGTTTGATACTAATTTGTAAGAAATTTGCTTATGAAATCAAATGAGATTTTTTTTTTTTTTTTTTAAGGATAATAGGTCATAATATACCTGAACACATGCCCAACCCTTTCTGATGTCATCAATTTCGCTATCAGTTTCTCCAATCCAACCGTACAACACCCTCCTTTGCTTGTGTTGGTCATAAAATGTTTTCGATGCATAATACTTTCCATAATCCATCCGTAACCCAATACCCACATCCAATTCGGGGTTATCGGGTGTCCATGTGTCATTACTTGGATCATATGTCCCAAGTGCATAAAAATCCTTTTTCTCATCATCCAAGCTTGCCTTCAGCACATGCTTAATACCCGGCCCATTAAATGACGTGTCCAACCCATTCATTTCAGTTGTTGAAACCGGGTAGAAGTCCACACACTCCCACATACCCGTACCCGGAACCGCATGCATAACCCCGTCTAAAAGCTCGTAGGTAGTAAAGTTGGTGGTTTGGTAAACGAGGTTAAAACCGGTTGTATTAATCTTTGAACCAATAGTAACCCGCCATTTGTCATCCCGAGCATGCCACGCCGTGGTGGGGTCCCTAAAATTTTTAGGAGCAATGCCGGTTGGGGGGACCATGACCGGGTTACCCGCATACTTGACCCAATCTAAGAGGAGGGGATCAGATAAGTTGGCGGGGTATGCAAGGTTTTGCACCTGCACATAATTATCGGTGTACCCAGTGTAAAGGATCATGATTTGGCCATCGGGTAAGAGTGTGGCGGACCCGGTCCAAACACCGTACCAATCAAACCAGCTATCGGGCTTCATGGCTATGGGAAGGTATAGCCAATGGATCAGATCCCTTGATACCGTATGGCCCCATGTGATGTTACCCCAAACCGCTGAATCCGGGTTGTATTGGTAGAATAGGTGGTACCATCCCATGTGGTATAATGGACCTACAAACATGCAAATTGTCCTTAGTACATGGAAAAAGAATACGGCACCATAGAAAATATTGGACATATAATGCAGAAAAAGTATAATAAAATGGCAGAGTGGCCAAGCGGTATTGTAAGTGGTAGAATGGCCTTACTATCACGATTCATTGAGATTTAGTCCTACGTCGCTCTGATTCGTAGAAGAAAAAAAAAATACAAACACTATATTACATTTGGATTGCATTTTATGAAATTCTTTTTTGTGGGTATAGCATAACTGTAGTACATGTCAAGCTCTCTCACGCTACGCTAGAAAATAACACATCACACACATATATAGATGCATATAAGTATATATTTGACTTTTAATCAATTACAACTAATTTAATGGGTCAGAATTTTACATATTAAAAAATTAAGAATTCAAATATTGCCATAACTGAAATTTCTCATTCACAAGATATACATTTGATGTATCCAAAAGAAAATTTTATTTTGAGAGGAGCAACATACTGTTAATGGACAAGTGATTAGTTAGAGAGTCCCTTAACCAAGTGGCTAGTTTTGTCAAAATTTGAGCTGGGAAAGCCTGCCTGACAATAGGCCTACATTATTAATTTTTTGGGCATGCATGTATAGAAGAGTATTTTTAACGGAGTCTTTAAAAGAAACTTGTTAATTATTATAATTAATCTCTTTATATTTTATTCTCTTAAACAAGTTAGCTATTGAAATAGTTATTTTAATAAGATTTTTTAAAATTAGTTACATTTAAAAAATCTTGAGAGATTTTTTAAATTAATTTGTGTGAATAAATATGTGAAGTAAAAAGTAATATTGCACATAAATAAAAAAATTAATTAAATAAAATAAAGAGTATACATTTTCATCATTTAGTAAAAATAAAAAGTTATATTGGAATTGCATTATGGAAGGAGAAAAAATCTAGGAGCATAGTATGCATTGTCTGTCGCGTTTTTTTCTTGAACAAAAATGACGTCATTTTGCCCTACTTCACTATCAACCGTTGGATCTTCATTCTAGAGGATAATCCAACACAAAATCATAATACCCCACATTTTCTACCAATCATAATACTATAGAGCACCAAGTCATACTCCCAAAATCTCCAATAATCACTCGAATTTCACATATGAATTTCATATCATGTGGACTCCACTCATTGTAAAATATGGGAGGAGGATTTCCTCTGATCCAAAATATGGACTAAAAGGGGGCTGTTTCGGCCCATAGGGTCTATCACGGGTCTCGTTTTAGTGATTCAAACCGTTTATTTTGTCAGAAATTTTGTGTATTTCATTCACACAAAAAATTAGTCAATCAAATAACTGTAATTTATTTAATTTACAATGTTTTTATTAAAATAATGGACTACAGTTGTGTTTTTAAAAAATAAATCATACATTTTTTAATGATAAAAATAATGAATTGATCAAGTTACAATTATCAGAATAATTTAATTTTTTTTGTGAATAAAATATAAAAAATACCTAACAAAATAAATAATTTAAATTACCAAAATAAGATCCGTAATTACTCCATTGGCCGAGCTTTTGGATTGGATTGCTTCTAAAATATAATGTGTTTGACTTCTGTGCTTACTATAAAAGGGCGGTTGAGTTGAAGAGAATAGTCACGTGAATGCACCATTAAAATTTGGTAGTTTTTGGTAGGTGAAGGGTGGGTAGCGGACGGTCAAACAGACTGTTGTGCACCTGCGGTGACTGGTTGAGAGAGCGAGATTTAAACGCAATCACATGCATGCAAGTTATCAATCTATACAAACCTGCGCAGATTGTGACCAACAAAAAATGTTGTTGAGTGCACTCAACGGTCACTTGACAGATCTATATTAATTGTTACGACTATGTAATGTAATTCAGTAAAAAAAATAAAATAAAATTATTTTGACTTTTTTCTAAATGTTAATGTCATTCAAAATACATAACGGAGTGAGTAATATTTTCAAAATTTTACCCATCAAAAAAAAAAAAAAAAAGGATCAAAATGTAATAAATCTATGATACCGAACAAAGAAAAGCCAAGAATTAAAAATTTTACATTTATAATTGTTGTTTTGGATTGATAATTGTTGTTCTTTCATAACCAATCATATTTGGTCTCATATTTATAATTGTTGTCTATAGAATTGTTTGTATAAAAATTATATAAAACTTTGTACCTAATTGTATTTGTAGTTGATGACTTCGTTATGGACTTTAGACAAAAGATTGATTGGCTAATAAGTGATTACCCATTAATTAAAGAAACGAAAAGTAATCAAAGAGCAAATGGAAAGACGTACCATCAGGATCTGCAGTAGTAATTATTGAAATCCCCCAAAAAGCAGCCATGAAAGATAACAAATAGAGTTGGATTAGTATAAAATAAATAAATACTCATTACATGTCATGAAACACAAATGAAATGAGAGCTTAGTATAAAATATAAAGAAGCATAAAAAAATATGGTGATTTTTGTAAGTTTTTTATGCATTAAATTTGGTCTCTTCGTAATTCTAGTATATTAATTTCACCTCTTAATTTTTCATATTATGACAATTTAATCGTGTTAATAATATGAATAATGCTATATGCATTAATTGGTATATCAATTAGTGTATTAATAGATGATGTGACTGAATTTTGAAGGTTTTGAATCTTTGTAGTTTGTATAATAGGTGAGGTTATAGTTTTGAAGTGACAATACCATAATATATATTTGTACACTAATTGGTATACCAATTTGTGCGTGTAGCACCACCGTAATAATATCTATCAAGAAATTTGGATACAAATCAAGAGAAAAATAATTCATTCAAAAAGAAATTCAACATTTTAAATTGGACAACAACTTCTGATCATTTTTAAACTATCATGCTTGTCAATTTCACTCTAATTCCTAATGGAGTGTTATCAATTCACTATAACAAATTAAAGTTTTAAAAATAAAAATTTTAAGATAAAATCACTTTTTAAAGACAAAATATTTTTGTTGTCAAAAATGTAGTTATTGCATTTTTAACAATAAAATTAGACATTTAGTGATATATTACCCAAAATTTTTGTTTCAAATTTTGCACTAATTTTTTTTATTAGCGACATTTTCATTTTTTTTGTCGTTAAAAGTTTTTTTTATTTTATTTTACAACATTTTCACTTTTGAGGACAAAAAAAATTTTGATCCTAAAATCTTTATATATTGTAATGATTTGACTAAATTAACACAAAAATTCAATTAATGCAATTAGAATTAGTTATAATGAACAAATTGATATATCAGTTACTGTTGTAATTTTCTTTATAAAATTTTTTTAAAAAAAATGATATCCAAGTAACTTTTTAGACTCAATTTTTTAGATTTAATAATATGTAAATAAAATAATTGGTTACTAATTAGATAATACACCAGAGAAAGAGAAATAGCACAAGAGAGTGATTGATTAGTTGATTATTGAGTTTAAAAAGTGAGTTTAATTTTTTTTATTTGAATAACAGTGCTCAAAAAAAAAAAAAAAGTGAAAAATTTTATTTTATTTTTATTTCTTTCTTGCACCTACCGTTCATCCAATTTCGTTGAGGTTGAAAATGGTAAGCTGTTCTTTGCCAAGCCAACATAGCATTGGTCCAAGGATACTCCAAACGGCTGCCGGAGAATTCCTGGAAACTCTTCCCGGACACCCCCTCCGACACCCCTCTCGGCTGCGGCATTGTGATCTCCGGCGACTTTTCTTGGTCTTGGTTGTCAATGTCATTGATTTTGCTTTCTGAGCTTGGTGGTTCTTGGTTCAGAATCAAAACAATCAAAGATAACAGAAACAGCACGGCGAGGAAGATTCCAATGAAACCCTTAACGGGTCGGCAGTGATGTGGCGGAGACACGGACGAGTCTTGGTGGTCCAGCAGGAGAGTGTAGGGAGTTGCATGTTCGACATCATGAGGGGTTGTGTGGGTGTCCATTTTTTGTTGGGTTAGGTTTGGTAAGGAGGGGGCTGAATGTAGAAGAAATGTAGATGCCCTCTTATATAGGGAAAATTCTATATGTAGACATGTGAGAGAGTGAAAGAGGTGATGAGTTGGAGTGTGTCAAAAATGGTGGTGATGTGTCAAATATGGATATGCATGCAGATAGATCTCTATTCTTCATAAGTAGATCTCTATTCTCTTATGAAGGAAAGACTGGCTGGTATCATATTTTACCTTTTTTCATGTATGAATTTGTATATTTTTACCGTTTCAATTATAAAAACGTATCATTTCACCTTTTCAATCTCTTTCTAAAAATTATATATTTGTACGATTTTTAAAGTTGAGGAGGTCAATGCATACGACTTCATAGATGAGGAAGTAAAACGATATTCGTTAATAGTTAAAAATGTCTGGATATAATTAGCTCTTATTTATTTTTTAAAAAAATTATTTACAAACAAAACCATATTTATAAAATTATCTCAAAAGAATACATACATTTATCTTTCGATGAGTTTTTAAAGTTTTAAGTATTAATTTGACAAAATTTTACATTAAAAATGTATCTTTAATTTTCAAAAATTACTTTTACTATGAAAAAATCATATGAAAATTATGAGCATTTTTCATATGTTAATATTTTTACAAGATTAAATTTTATTTTTTTTGAAAATTAATAAATAAAAAATACTTTTTAAAAACTCAACCAAACAAGTGTAATTGCATTTATAAAATAATTATTTTAATTTTAAAATAAATAAATACAAAAACCCGTTATTAATTATCCACACAAATCCAGAAAGATATCTCATAGGAAATCTTCAAAATCTTTCCGAAAATCACACAAAACTAGCCATCCTAAACCTAGCAAGAAGTTTTATTCCAAAAAACCTTCAACCAGTAAATACATAGGAAAAAGAAAAAATAAATCCGAAATTAAATGTTATAAATGTGGTCAAACAGGACATTATGCTAACTGTTGTAAATCAAAAGCAAAATCTAAGATTAATGAATTAATTTTGGATGAAAAGATAAAAGAACAGATAATTAATGCTTTAGAAGCAGAAGAGAACTCATCTAGTGAAGAATCTCCATCCGAAGATGAAATTAATCAGTTATATTCTACATCCTCTAATAGTGATGAAGAACCAACGGAATCCTGCCCTTGTAGCACTAATCAGGAACAAATATCAGAAATTAATTACTGGAAATCTATAGTTGAAATGAATGGTTTACACCTAGGAGAACCCAGTAGTATCAATGTTTTAACCGATAACCAAAAAGATATGCTCGCTGTAGCAAACCAGATACAAGATCCAGAAATGAAATTAAAATATTTAAAAATGTGTTATGAACACCAACAAACAGTACAAGAAACACCTAACATACCCGATTATTCGTATAGTTTGAAACATGTAGTTGACAGAATTCAAACAAAACCAGTTATTGAACAACCGACAACAATCCAGGATTTAAAAATGGAAATAAATATTTTAAAAACAGAAGTCAAACATTTACAAACCGCCAGTGCAGCAGCAATTAAAGATATTAAGTATCTCCATACCCAATTGCCGCAAAAACATAAAGAACCAGTAAAAGAAACTGAACAAAAACTTGAATTAAAGAATGAATCTGAATCCTCATCTAATCAGTATTTGCTACTTGTTAATCAAGTAACTTTTCAGAAATGGTATGTGAAAATTACTTTCATGATAAAACCCGATTTCATAATTAAGGATGCTATTGCTTTAGTCGATAGTGGAGCAGATATGAATTGTATCTAAGAAGGTATAATCCCAACCAGGTATTTTGAAAAGACTACTCAGAGTCTTACCAGTGCAAATGGAAATTCCCTCCAGATAAGGTATAAGGTACCAGAAGTATATATTTGTAACCAGGATTTGTGTATTCCAACATCTTTTGTATTAATCAAAAATCTGGCTACAAATATTATTTTAGGCATACCTTTTCTTTGTCTTTTAATGCCTATCCGAAAATTGATCAAACAGTATTTATTCCCGGATGTGGTAAAACAGCTTATTTTTGAGTTTATTACTCAACCATACACTAAAGAATTAGATCAAATTAGGGATCTAGTGTCTTTCAAACAGAATCAAATAAATTTTTACAAAAAGAAATTTTATTTTTAACAATGAACAAAGGTTGCAAGAACCCTCTTTAAAATGTAAAATAAAATTACTTGAGAAAGAATTTCAAACAGAGTTTGTGGTACTGTTCCAAATGCTTTACGGGAGCGGAAGAAACATACAAACAACTTTACCATATGAACGATTTTGATGAAAAATATATTCCAACTAGAGCTCGCCCTAGTCAAATGAAAAAGGAATATATGGAATTATGTAAAACAGAAATTCAAAGTCTTCTTGAAAAGAAATTAATCCGACCTAGTCACTCCCCTTGGAATTGTACTGCTTTTTATGTTAATAAAAATGCCGAAATTGACCGTGGAGTTCCTCGCCTTGTAATTAATTATAAACCATTAAATGATAAATTAAGATGGATCAGATACCCTATTCCGAATAAAAAAGATTTATTAGATTGACTTCAGGATGCAATCATTTTTTCAAAATTTGATTTAAAATCAGGATATTGGCAAATTCAAATTGCTGAACAGGATCAGTACAAAACTGTTTTGAAAAACCATTCTACAAATGGTATTAATTTCTGGTGTAACTCAAGATGTTGATAATATTGAGTTTTATACTGGTCTAATTGTTCTGGATTATGAGTAGTAAAATACCATTCTCTAAAATCTTTATTTTTATCCTGATAAAATTCCTGATTTATTAATTTCCTATTTTCACTTCCTGGTGTAAAATCCATCTAGATTTCAAAGTTCATATCACCGTCATTTGGGTCTGGTGGTTGAATTGGTGCTGTATAAACACCATGAGAAATTCTGTTTCTAGATAATCGAATACCTTGGACTTCTGATGTCATAGGATCATCCTGTGGATCACTAGAAGGTCTACTAGGTGGTCTATCAGGTATCTGCATAAAGTCCACAGACTGTCTGCTGGATTCTGGTAAATCAACCCTATATGGTGGAATAGATTGAAAACTGTTAGCCGTTCTAAAACTATTATTAGACAAGCTCCTTGGGGCTGTTCTAAAACTAGCATTAGAAGAAGTGCTTCGGGTAAGCATAGGTCTTTGGAATTAGAGATAAACATTACCTCCTTGTGTCTGGATAACATCATCGATGTTATGTTGAATCATTGGTTTGGGTGGTACAGCATTTGGAATATGCCATCGTTCTGGAAAGGTTATTTCTGACCACGGAATTTGTCGAGGTACTGCTACCTGACTATTATACAGATTGGTTTCAATTAATACGGTATTTCCTTTTTCAGTTTTCTTTCTAACGTAAGGATTTAAAGTTGTTAAAGCCTTAATGTAAATTCTGGAATGTACAGAAAAAGGAGGGGATCCTGGTTTGTACTCATAACCATGAGTAAGAACTCTAAGTTCTAACACATTAGATATATTCAGATCAGTCATTGATACGCTTAAATTCGAATAAATATCAAAATATACTGGTCCATGGGAGAGACTGGTTTCAATGGCTCCCATAAGAGATGCTCTCCAATTGAGACATCTACCATCACGAATGGTGCATTGAATACTGGTATTTTGACCTAAAAGGGTCAAAGGTTTAAAGGCTATCTGTATTAATCCTATGTGAATGTACTTATAGTCTTTAACAAACGAAACAAAATCATTAATGTGAATTAATCGGATTATCTCATCATTATTTTGAATGCAAGATGCATGTTCAAAAGTTTTGATGATAGTTTTGCTAAAGAACTGAAATTTACCTTTTTTATAAATTATTTTCGGATCGACTAACGGAATAGTCCACTTATCTAAAGCGTCCTTCACATCCTGATAAGCTACCATTTCAGCTGCTTCGGCTAAAGAGGATACTGTATTTCCTACAGAGGTTACTGATTCATTTTCTGGTATGGCTACGGTATTCTCTTGCTCTGTCATGGTTGTACAGTGATCATATATGCCTAATTTATTTGATTTATACTTATATTATGTAAATACTTAAACATGGCTCTGATACCAATAATGGTGCTCACTAAAGGTTTTGGCTTGCAAATGGTTAACACGTCTGTCAACGACTTACAGGTATCAACGGTCCTCACGCAATCACTGCCCTTGACCTAACCTCACGCGACTTGGGTGACGTCCCACTAACCCTAAACCTCAACAATTAATTAACCTTACATTGGCACACACCCAGGAATAATACATCACATAATACATGTATAAAAGAAATAAATTACAACGTATATGATCTCATACCTTTACTGTTGTGGTGGAGGTGGAGACCTCCTGGCCGTCCAGGCCACTACCTGTTCGTTGACCAGCACCTGGATTTCGGTGATGTGCTGATCACACTCTGCTAGATGAGCAGATATATACGATTGGGTATAGAAATCTACGGGTGTATTAAGGTAATGCTCTTTCTGGTTTTTCCAAAATTGTAAAAGCCACAATAATTGTTCAAGGCAATCTACTGAGGGCATACATAAAAACTAAATTTTATTAAGGAAGTAAAATATTTTACAAGAGAGGGGTTGGAAGAGATATTACAAGAGAGAGAGGAGAAGGAAAACATAAAATTCCAAAGTGCTTCAACAAGGGTGAAGCGTGCCCTTTTATAATACAAAGAAGTAAAAAGAGAGGGACAAGTGTCCTACATATATTGGACCGACGAAATGATCCTTATCTTCACTGCTGATGTCACGAATGACGGATGGAGACAGCATCTTTTGCTTTTTGGAAAATGGTCTTCAACTTTAACCAAAGTGACTGATGGCATCTTCTTTTTCAAAGGTATTTTGTCCTGATGTGCCGACGCCTAGTTATGTCGTTTTCCTTTCCTGTTGCGCTTATCAAGTTTGTCTGCCATGATATCAGTTAGGGAATCCCAAAAATCCCCAAAGTTGTTGTCGTCATCATCTTCAGGTAACTGCGACTCTCTAGCTAATACGTGTTCGGCTGGATCTGCTTCTGTCTCAGATGTAGGTTGGCTGGTATGACTAGTACCTGATCTCATTGAGGCATCATCCTCGGTAGGTACTGATTGCAAGAATTGCTCCTTCAAATAATTCATGCTTTTAATAATTATTTCATTATCAGACAGATGAGGATACTGTTGTTTCAAATCTTTTTGAATTTGTATGAACGGATTGCTAGACAATGCTGGTGGAGATGGCAAAGCAGGTTGTTTAACTGATTCCCAACAGGCCTGGGTATGCTGCTTAATTTTTTGAACAGTTTCATCAGTAATCGGATTCATTCCTTTATCCCACCATTTAACAAAAAAGATTCGTTTTAGGCGAGGAACTTTGTTCTGATAATCACAAGCGAAATCCCACTTCCAAATCCATGGGATACTGAAACGGATGGTAAAATGGACAACAGCTTTACTGATGGATAAATCACGGTTTTTATTCAGATAAGAATAAGCACGAGAATATGCTATATTCCATTCATTGAAAGCAAGACGGATTTCTTTTGGTAAAATGTCCAACGAAAGTCCAAACTTATCCCACCAAATGAGGAACCAGTTTGGGACATCATTTTTAAGAATGTCAGGACATATACGGATAAACCAAGAGTGATTACGGATAGGATTCTGATAGTAAAACACCTGGGTAAAAGCATCAACATAATCCCAGTAGGTGTATTTGGTCTGTTTGTGTCGTAAATCAATTTCACGAAGAGTATGCGGATGAATGCCCCATGTAGTAATAGGCATAATATTACGGATAACAATTTTACTGAAAGAGATTGGATTGGTGGCCTTATTAGTTTCATGGAGTTTATGGGTAAACTCACAGGCTCCTGTTTCAGTCAATATCTGCTCATAAATATATCGATACTGATCAAAATGAGGGGGTGACTGTTGGGTGGTAAGATATCGTTTTTTAATCTCCCACGGATCTGTCATCCATTGTTCATCGGCTGAGTCAATCCAGAGGACGTTTCAAGAATATCTTGTAGGGGTATACGGTCTTGATCTTAAAGAGAATATCCTTAGCTGATTAATTACTGTTAGGATTACTGGTTTCACCTCTTAAGGGAGGAAATTCGGATCGATCATAGCGAGGGTAGGTACCTCGGCCACGACCGCGGCCTTGGCCTCTACTGATCATCCTTTTGAGGATACGGATTTTGCAAATATTCACGGGTTAGAAAATCAGGCAAATTATTATCGGATCCTTTGATATGTTCAATATCAAAATCAAAATTAGATAAATAACTTTGCCAAGTTAAGAATATCTGTTTAGAAGCAAGATTTTTAACATCTTGTTTAAATATCTGTTTTGTTGTAGAACAATCAACTCTGATGAGAAAATACTGATTTAATAAATCATCCTGGAATTTAACAACACATTTTACAATTGCTAAACATTCCTGTTTTATTGTAGAATAATTTAAAGCGGCTTTATTCCAATGTCCAGAATGAAATCTCAAGAGATCCTCTTTCTGGGTTTTGGGATTAAGTTGCTTTAAAATCCCACCAAATCCTTCATTAGAAGCATCTGTTTCAACTATTTTCTTCCAATTAGGATTAGGTAACTGCAAGCAAGGTATCTGTTTAACTTTGGATTTAATCCTTTTAACTGCTACAGTATGGGTCTCATCCCAAAGAGGCGGATTCTTTCTCAATCTAGTGTAAAGAATAGCAAAGATCTGCAGATAATTGTTGATAATAATCACGGATATAATTAAGACTACCTAAAAATCTCTGCAATTGAGTTTTATCCTTAATTTCATCGGGAAACTTAGAAGCAAACTCAATACTTCTGTTAATAGGGATAATACTTCCATTAGAAATATTACGTCCTAAATATCTTACTGTGATTTGGAAGAGTTGCATTTTTGGTGCAGAAATTACCAAACCATTTCTGATTATAATATGCTTAAAAATATTCAGATGTTTAATATGCTGTTCTATTGATGAAGAAAATATTAACACATCATCAATATAAGAGAGAATAAATTCAGTATACGGATTAAAAATATCATTCATAATATGCTGAAATTCAGATGGTGCATTTTTCAAACCAAAGGGCATGACAAGTCTTATACTGGTCTTCTATAGCTGTGATTCTTGGTGAGGTTTCAGTTTGAAAATCCAGACCATTATTCTCTATTTTGTTGGTACCAGTACTAGTTCTCACGATCGTGGTCGTGAACTTCTTTAGAATCTACGTTGTCCATCCCTTACCCATTTTCGTTGGTATAAGGATGTTTTCCTCATCAAGGTGATGCAACGCCCTGATGGTAACAGTACCCATTGAAAAGCCAAATTTATTGATGGCCTTCCTACCCTTTTTGCCGAACGCGTTAGGAAAAAACTTCGGGACCGCCATGACCGGATGTCTATTCCTTATGAACAGTATACTTATGGACAACTTTGTTCCATTATAACTGATGAAGGACTTTCTTTGTGTAATGATCTCAAACTTCATTACCAAATGAAACAACAGAATTTAACAGGCAGAAAAGACTTAGGTGAATTTTGTGAACAAGCCTATGAACCCAAGTATTAATTATCCACACAAATCCTGAAAGATATCTCATAGGAAATCTTCAAAATCTTTCCGAAAATCACACAAAACTAGCCATCCTAAACCCAGCAAGAAGTTTTATTCCAAAAAACCTTCAACCAGTAAATACACAGGAAAAAGAAAAAATAAATCCGAAATTAAATGTTATAAATGTGGTCAAACAGGACATTATGCTAACCGTTGTAAATCAAAAGCAAAATCTAAGATTAATGAATTAATTTTGGATGAAAAGATAAAAGAACAGATAATTAATGCTTTAGAAGCAGAAGAGAACTCATCTAGTGAAGAATCTCCATCCGAAGATGAAATTAACCAGTTATATTCTACATCCTCTAATAGTGATGAAGAACCAACGGAATCCTGCCCTTGTAGCACTAATCAGGAACAAATATCAGAAATTAATTACTGGAAATCCATAGTTGAAATGAATGGTTTACACCTAGGAGAACCCAGTAGTATCAATGTTTTAACCGATAACCAAAAAGATATGCTCGCTATAGCAGACCAGATACAAGATCCAGAAATGAAATTAAAATATTTAAAAATGTGTTATGAACACCAACAAACAGTACAAGAAACACCTAACATACCCGATTATTCGTATAGTTTGAAACATGTAGTTGACAGAATTCAAACAAAACCAGTTATTGAACAACCGACAACAATCCAGGATTTAAAAATGGAAATAAATATTTTAAAAACAGAAGTCAAACATTTACAAACCGCCAGTGCAGCAGCAATTAAAGATATTAAGTATCTCCATACCCAATTGCCGCAAAAACAGAAAGAAAAGAACCAAGAAAAAGAACCGAACAAAAACTTGAATTAAAGAATGAATCTGAATCCTCATCTAATCAGTATTTGCTACTTGTTAATCAAGTAACTTTTCAGAAATGGTATGTGAAAATTACTTTCATGATAAAACCCGATTTCATAATTAAGGATGCTATTGCTTTAGTCGATAGTGGAGCAGATATGAATTGTATCTAAGAAGGTATAATCCCAACCAGGTATTTTGAAAAGACTACTCAGAGTCTTACCAGTGCAAATGGAAATTCCCTCCAGATAAGGTATAAGGTACCAGAAGTATATATTTGTAACCAGGATTTGTGTATTCCAACATCTTTTGTATTAATCAAAAATCTGGCTACAAATATTATTTTAGGCATACCTTTTCTTTGTCTTTTAATGCCTATCCAGAAAATTGATCAAACAGGTATTTATTCCCAGATGCAGGGTAAAACAGTTATTTTTGAGTTTATTACTCAACCATACACTAAAGAATTAGATCAAATTAGAGATCTAGTGTCTTTCAAACAGAATCAAATAAATTTTTTACAAAAAGAAATTTTATTTTTAACAACAGAACAAAGGTTGCAAGAACCCTCTTTAAAACAGAAAATAAAATTACTTGAGAAAGAATTTCAAACAGAAGTTTGTGGTACCGTTCCAAATGCTTTCTGGGAACGGAAGAAACATACAGCAACTTTACCATATGAACCAGATTTTGATGAAAAATATATTCCAACTAGAGCTCGCCCTAGTCAAATGAAAAAGGAATATATGGAATTATGTAAAACAGAAATTCAAAGTCTTCTTGAAAAGAAATTAATCCGACCTAGTCACTCCCCTTGGAGTTGTACTGCTTTTTATGTTAATAAAAATGCCGAAATTGACCGTGGAGTTCCTCGCCTTGTAATTAATTATAAACCGTTAAATGATAAATTAAGATGGATCAGATACCCTATTCCGAATAAAAAAGATTTATTAGATTGACTTCAGGATGCAATCATTTTTTCAAAATTTGATTTAAAATCAAGATATTGGCAAATTCAAATTGCTGAACAGGATCGGTACAAAACTGTTTTGAAAAACCATTCTACAAATGGTATTAATTTCTGGTGTAACTCAAGATGTTGATAATATTGAGTTTTATACTGGTCTAATTTCCTGATTTATTTTTATCCTGAGTAGTAAAATACCATTCTCTAAAATCTTTATGTTTGTTTGTTTGAAAATGGTTTGATGGAGCTACCCGCAAGTAGGCTAAGACGCGGATTTGCCACCCTCAGGTGGGCTTAAGAAAACAATGATTTTGCCACTATCTAGTGGGCTTAAAACAAGCATTTGATGAATTGTCCAATCCAAGTAACTCAACCTCCACCCACAGGCATCCAAGGCAGTTATATCACATAAGCACATAGCCTCATGGTAAGCATGCTTTTCATGGCAACACTCACACGCATGCAAGGATGCTAAAGCATAAAACTCACCAAGTACTCCAAGCCAAAACAAAAAAACTGATTAGAAATCATGCATGATCCTAAATATACTGAAATGCCTAATGCAACACATGCAAAGATGCAAATATAGCAGGCTCGGCTATTCTAAACATGGCATATGAAATGCTACAACTAACACGTATTCAACTTGGAATTGAAATACAAATGCAGTTTGTATGATGCGCCGAGCCCGGTGCGTGCAAAACAGATGGATGATGCAAACATGCTGTCATACTGTATGCTAATTGAAACATGCCCTATATCTAACCATTGTAAGCAGGTAAATAAAAGGGAAGAAAGACGTGGGGTTGGAAGCCATACATCACACTCACCCACACTTATTACAATTATGCCCTCGCGCAGAGGGTCCAAATAAATAATACAGTCCGAATAAAAGAATATTAAAGTCCGAATAATAAATATACAAATTCCTAATTAATTATCAAATTAACTAAGAAAGCTGTAAAACTGGCATGCAAGCCAAGGACTGCCTTGCTTCTGCTCCGGATGATGAAATGATGCATGCCCGGATGCCTTTGCGCGGAAATCCACGGCGGTGCCCCGATTAGCCTCTGTTTGCAATGTTTCTCGAAATGCGTGCCAGACTCCGAAAAGTTGCTAATTCCTCATTTTGCCTTGAAGATCTAACTTTGGTGGCTTCTTGGCTTCAATTTGTTGATCCTTAGCCTTTGAAAATCACTCCTTTGCTGCTGAAATGGAGGTGGTGATGGTGGTGCTTAGGGTTGATGAAGAGAGGAGCTAGAAACTTGAAGCTTTTTAGGGTTTTTGGCTATGGAAATGGAGGGTTTGGAAGAGAGGCTCTTGAGATGAAATTTTGTAACCCCAACAAAGGAGTCCCCCACCTTTAAGAGGACCAAAAAGGGTGTAAAGGGAGGGAAATGCATCCAAGCTTTCTCCCAAAATATCCCCTGAGGATGTGGATATTTTGAAAAGCAAATGTAAAGGGTTCAAAAGGTAAAGTCGGCCGGTGGATTTCTTGAAGGTGGCACGGCCACCCTAACCGTCGCCACCCCCACGGCCGGCCGGCCATGGCCAAAAAAGTGAAGAATTGTGGCCGACCACCATGTTTTGGTGTCCTCCTGTGTGTAGAACAAGGTTCCAAGGTTGGAATTTGGCAACTCAAAACAGAGTCACAACATTGAACTTGAAGGAGAGGCTCAAAATGAAAGTAACAATTCTTGGCCGACCAGATACTTTTTAGGGTCCTCCCATGTGCCCTCATCACAAATATGTAGTCGACTCGAAGAAAATATCACTAGGGTGTTCAACACTTGGCAAGTGAGCAAACGGGAGCCGAGGAGGAAATCGGTTTTCTGGAACAATTCTTGGCCTCCCACCCTCCGGTGATCTTCCCGATGCTAAAACAGAGGTACCGCCAAAATTGAACAAAAACCGATGCAAAATGAATGGTGGGGCCCAAATCACGCATGATTCGGGGTCCGAAAATAGGTCGAGCACCGAAAGTGGCATTCGCCACGAAGTGGGTATCTGAGACCAGTGTTCCTCAAGATGATAAAACAGAGGTCCCCGTCAGAATAAGCATGAGGACCTCGCTCTGATTCGGACTCGATTTGTGTCACGGTTCTAAATCTGAACCAAAGAGTCCAAATCCGCAAATCGTTTGAGAAAGCAGATTTTTGAAAAGTAGTGCCAAACATGGATGCTTTGCGATTCTGAGTCGCCACCTAAATATTTTAAAATGGGAAATTTAGGAAACCTTGACTCGGTGCGAAGGCGTGTCCGTCATCACCAAAGTGGTCTTGGCTCGGAGCTTGGTATGATCGAAGGTCACTATGAGCAACCCCTTCTTCGGCCTCAAGACCGGCCTCTACTAACCGTGATATCCGTTTTTGAAAACATTACATGCTCTTGTTCCAATTATTAGCCTAAAATTACTATGTTATGCACACAGCAAACAAGTATAGACTAGATTGCCTAATTTGAAAACAAGCATTGCATATCCGTTTTGTCTCGAAAAACGTGTTGGTTTTTTGCTACTCGCAAGTAGGCTAAAATACGAATTTCAATGAGTTGTTCCAACTCACGCAATCCAACCTCCACCCACAGGCATTCAAACAGTTTATAACACATAAGCATTTAGCCGCATGGCAATCATCTTTATCATGGCAAACATTCACACGCATGCGATATGCTAAAGCATAAAAGCTCACCTAGTACTCCAAGCCAAAACAGAAACTTATTAGAAATCCATGCATGGACCTAAGCATACTGAAATGTCTAATGCAACACATGCAAAGATGTAATCTAGGCAGGCTCGGCTATCCTAAACATGGCATATGGAATGCTACAAATAACACGTATTCAATTTGGAAATTGAAATACAATGCAGTTTGTATGATGTACCGAGCCTAGTGCATGTTAGACAAATGTATGGATACACGCATGCATTGCATAAGGTATGCTAATTTTAAAATATGCCCTAATCTACCATCATAAGCAGGTAAATAAAAGGGAGAAAGAAGTGGGGGTTGGAAGACGTGCGCACACACACCCACACTTATTACATATTTGCCCTCGCTCGGAGGGACCGAATAATAATACAGACCGAATAAATAATTAACTACTCTAGCTAATTAAATATTACAAAACTCTATTTAATTAATTAACAAATTCACTAAGCTACGGAAAGACACTAAACCGCCTCGGGAAGAGAGTCCAATGCAATGCATGCTCGATCTTGCTCGGAAACTCACTGCCATGCACAAGTTGCCTCTGTTTTCACTGTTTGGCACCTCTAAAGATTGCACAAGTCCCAAGGTATGCTCTCTGCACACTGTGGAGTGCCACCGGCTAGGAGGAATGTCCATCGGCTATGGGAAATGATCACCGTCACCAGCCATTTATCGCCATTTATGAATTGACCTTGTATGTAGCCGACCGGCCAAAACTTCTGCGAAACTTTGTTTGATGACAGAGAGGCGGAACAAGGCATGGCAATGCATTTTCAAAGCAATGTTTGCACCACCACACTCCATATCATGTTTAAGACTCAAGGGAGTATGGTGCTTGACCCCCGGGCCATCAATCCCGCATTTCAATGCATGATGGCCCGAAAGCCAAGTTAGCAACTTTCAATGGAATGGAATGCAAGCACAAACAAACAAGAGGCCCAACCTCTATCATGGTGATTCAAGAGGCAAGGTATGCATGCCAAATGCAACCTAAACATGTGAGCTAAGTATGCAATATGAGCATAAAGGCAAGTATGCAAACATGCAACATGTATTAGGCACACAACCTAAACCAACAAGCATGGCATGCAACAAACATGCAACAATGGACTTAAACTAACATGGATAGCTCACAAGCATGCCAAAATCAGCGGCCATAAGATGAAAAAGAGATGCCTCGAAATGCGTGCATACGGGCATGCAAATCGACACGATGGCATACAAGCATGAAATGGCACTCTAATGAAACATGAAGCATGGCATACTACACATACAAATTTCAGTAGTTAAATGAGGGTAAAACAGCCCAAAACAAGGCGAAATGACACTCGATGCATGGAATCACTCCCGAAATGCAAAACTAGGCCTCCGAAATGGCCTATAGCTATGCTAAACATGCATTATATGAACATGGTATGAATAGACAGAAGCTAGACAGCCCAAATATAAGCACATTTTCAGTATAAGACAGCCCCAAAATCAGTAAGCATACAAGGCTAACAAACCATGCAAAAATGAGGCTAAAACAAGGATTTCAAAGCAAGTAGCATAAGGATCATCCAAACAATGTTGAGCCCTTCAACAATGTTGAAGAAGGGCTCAAAATAAGCCTACTTACAGCTTACATCAAGCCCCAAAACAGATCATACATCAGCCAAATATTCTATGCAAGAAACATGGCATACAAGAGGATATTGAGATAGGTGCTATATGCAATCATCAAACAGCCAAATACCCTTCATGAGACATGTAGAGGGGGGAAAAATAAGCCACTTTTCAGGCCTGTCGAAGGCCCAAAAATGGAAGCATGGTAGGCTAAAGAAACATGCAACAAAATAAGGACCCAAGAGGGTATTGAAGCAAGTCATACATGGGGGTCCCAAACAAGGTTGAGCCCTTCTTCAATGTTGAAGAAGGGCTCAAAACAAGCCTCTTTTTAGTTTACATCGAAGCTCAAAAATACATGCAAATAGGGCTAAACAATGAAGCTAAAAAATGCAAGTTTAAGGGAAATGGATGCTTACCCTTGAAGAGCAAGAACCAAAGACCCCTTGGTCCAAGTTTCTGAGCTCCTAACCTCTGCAAATGACCTCCAATGTGCTGGAATGGATGATGGAGGTGTTGTGCTAGGTGTTGTAGGGCAAATGATGCAAGAACCAAGGTGTTTGGAAGCTTGGATAAGATAGATATAGAGAGGGAGGTGGGATATATGTGTATATATCGGATATATCAAGATATCTTCCGGTTTTCTTGCTCAAAATCTCTAACACTAAGCAATGGAGAGGAAGAGCTCTTATATAGATCAAGCAAATTGCTTACAAGAGAAGCTAAAGCAAGGGGCTTATCCAAGAAGCCAAGACAGCTGGTAGGCTTTTTGTGGAAGGCAAGACAAAGGGGGCCAGGCTTCCTCCAGAAGGCATGGGCAAAGGTGCACAAGAGGGGCCAAAGGTGGTTAAAGGGTGCAAAATGGGCACATGTATGCACGTGGGTCAGTTCTGTGCATCCCGGCACAGCTGGCATGCACCAAGCTTGGGGGGTGCAAAGGGTTCAAACCGGCCAGAAGATTCGATCATTGTCCAAAATAAAGTGCCGGTCGGCACTCTTTTCTGCCGGTCGTCTAAATAGAGTGCCGATGGATGATTCCTTGGTCAAAACATGGCCGGTGGGTATGCAAATCGAAGCCCCGGAAGTTAGCTTTCCAATGGCGCAAACCTTGCATCAAAATTCCTTCTATGCAAAAAGTTATGCCCTTTTCCGTGAAGTCGCGCAGACTCGATCCAACCGGGATGATCCCCTGCTTCAACCCAACATATCTCCTCCACCCGGACTTGGCTTTGGGAGATTCTTGAGTACAAAGTGAAGCCCCGGAAGTCTTCTTTCCAACGATGGAGGCCTCATAGCTAAATTCCAAGTGTGCAATTGAATAAGCCTGATTCAGCGAGGGCCGCTCGACTTTCTTCTACCCGGATTCATGGCGAACTTCCTCTCCAACCTATTTTCTCCCCTCCTCTTCTCTTTTCTTCAACTCCAAACCCTTAAACAAAGTATTTGGGAAGATTTGCCTCTCTTCTTGCCGAAGAAACTGAACCTGTGCCCTGCACATCTCTCAACACCGAGCAAACCATCAGTAATGCCCAAGTCTTGAGGGCGGTCAAAAATGGGGTGTCTACACCCGCCGAAAACCAGAGAAATCGGAGATGGTTGGGCAGTCTCGAACCGAGGCACACGGCCTGACGGCTCCGAAAACCGGGAACCGGGCTCCGAAATGGGCAAAATGGCCTACGGCCACGAAAAGTAGCTCACGGCCACTGAGAGATAGCCTCAGACCACTCCCTCCCTCGGGAAAGAAAAGAGAAAACCGAGTCGGTTCAAAATCAAGACAAGGCACAGAAGAGTTCGAAGTCCGAGGCGGGCGCCGCCGCAACTCTGAGACTTCTGAACAAGCACAATATGCAACACCACCGAGCGCTCAATCGGTGACGTCTGAGTCTTAAGGTCGGTCAAAAATGGGGTGTCTACAGGATGCTATTGCTTTAGTCGATAGTGGAGCAGATATGAATTGTATCCAAGAAGGTATAATCCCAACCAGGTATTTTGAAAAGACTACTCAGAGTCTTACCAGTGCAAGTGGAAATTCCCTCCAGATAAGGTATAAGGTACCAAAAGTATATATTTGTAACCAGGATTTGTGTATTCCAACATCTTTTGTATTAATCAAAAATCTGGCTACAAATATTATTTTAGGCATACCTTTTCTTTGTCTTTTAATGCCTATCCAGAAAATTGATCAAACAGGTATTTATTCCCAGATATAGGGTAAAACAGTTATTTTTGAGTTTATTACTCAACCATATACTAAAGAATTAGATCAAATTAGGGATCTAGTGTCTTTCAAACAGAATCAAATAAATTTTTTACAAAAAGAAATTTCATTTTTAACAACAGAACAAAGGTTGCAAGAACCCTCTTTAAAACAGAAAATAAAATTACTTGAGAAAGAATTTCAAACAGAAGTTTGTGGTACTGCCCAAATGCTTTCAGGAGCGGAAGAAACATACAGTAACTTTACCATATGAACCAGATTTTGATGAAAAATATATTCCAACTAGAGCTCGCCCTAGTCAAATGAAAAAGGAATATATGGAATTATGTAAAACAGAAATTCAAAGTCTTCTTGAAAAGAAATTAATCCGACCTAGTCACTCCCCTTAGAGTTGTACTGCTTTTTATGTTACTAAAAATGCCGAAATTGAGCGTGGAGTTCCTCGCCTTGTAATTAATTATAAACCGTTAAATGATAAATTAAGATGGATCAGATACCCTATTCCGAATAAAAAAGATTTATTAGATCGACTTCAGGATGCAATCATTTTTTCAAAATTTGATTTAAAATCAGGATATTGGCAAATTCAAATTACTGAACAGGATCGGTACAAAACTGCTTTTGTAGTACCTTTTGGGCATTATGAATGGAATGTCATGCCCTTTGGTTTGAAAAATGCACCATCATTGAATGGAATATAGATGGTGAATCTGAATATGGTATTTACAATAAATTACATCAGATGTTGATGTATGCAACTGTTTGTCGACAGTATAGCAACTAGGACCAAGCTATTGCTAAGTTCATTATTAATGGCTTCACCGGACAACTCAAAGGCTGGTGGGATAATATCCTCACCCCGGTTCAACAGCACGAAATACTCAATTCCACGAAAATGGAAGTTGATCCTACAACCCATCAACCCGTGCAACAGTAGAATGCTGTTTATACTCTTATCCAGACCATTATTCTCCATTTTGTTGGTACCAGTACTAGTTCTCACGATAAAAAATAAATTACAAACAAAACCATATTTATAAAATTATCTCAAAAGAATACATACATTTCTCTTTCGATGAGTTTTTAAAGTTTTAAGTATTAATTTGACAAAATTTTACATTAAAAATGTATCTTTAATTTTCAAAAATTACTTTTACTATGAAAAAATCATATGAAAATTATGAGCATTTTTCATATGTTAATATTTTTACAAGATTAAATTTTATTTTTTTTGAAAATTAATAAATAAAAAATACTTTTTAAAAACTCAACCAAACAAGTGTAATTGCATTTATAAAATAATTATTTTAATTTTAAAATAAATAAATACAAATTTATCATATTTTAATAGAGGCTATTGAAATTTATATATATATATATATATATAAACTGGCATGCCACATATTATTTTAATTTATTGAGTCTGATTTCATATACTACAATTTTATTGTTACATGCCATATTAACTTGGAAGAAAATTTGTGAATAATATGTTTTTATTTTTATTTTTTATTGATATATTATTAATATTATTCTAATTTAATGAGATATGGAAAAGGGGATAAGCTCCCTTCCATATCTTCATCTCTCCATACCTCTCTATATCCCTTTTGTAGGCCTCAATTTGGGCTTACACCGATGATCCAAAACGTCTATCTCGTAAATTTTATAATAAAGGTCATCTATATAAAAAAAAATGGCTCCCATCAAAAAATTATAAATTTAAAAAAAAATTTGCATTTTGTTTTATAAAATAAATGGCAAATGTGATTGTAAATATAACCATCCATTTCGTCATAACAACCTAGATTTGTTGTAGTAGTCCCTATATTTATAATTTTCTGATGAAGTTTGTTTTGCATAGATGGTTTTTATTATGAAACTTATGAGATTGACGGTTCAGATTAACGGTGCGAGTCCAAATTGAGACATACAAGAAGAATATACAAAAATATAAAAAGATAAAAGTATAGATGAGAGCCTATCCCACAGAACAAAGAAGGAAGGACAATTGGACAATTTGGATTAAAAATATACTTAAAATTCCCATTTTTAGTGACCTCCATAACCCTCAATCGATTTATTTTTTATTTTTTTATTTTCCTCTCTCCCTCTCTCAAAAATGTTGTGGGTGTGTGGGGTTGGGAGCATAGCCGTTTGAATTATGTGTAACCAGTGATCATGTTTAGTGAGGGACAAAAGAGAGAAGGTACGAATGTCAGCTGGGCACACTTTAGATTACAAATCAGCTGGTTTGGTTTTAGTTTTTAGAAAATAATTTTCAGAAAATCTTATTTTTTTATTTTTTATATTTTAATATTTTCAATAAATTTTTTCAATATTTAAGCAATTTTTTTTAATTTTTAGACACATCTAACATAAACACACTTAAAAAATATAATATTTGTGAAAAAAATCTTTAAAAAATACACTAAATATCAAAAAATACAAAAAAAATTTATATTTTTGTACTTTTGTGTATTTATTAATTTTTTAAAATATTTTTTAAAAAATATTTTACAATTTAGGTACATCTAAGTAAAGTATATCTAAAAAAGTAACAAAATTATTTAAAATTTAAAAAATATTTACTAAAAACAAAAAAATGCAAAAAAACAAAAAATAAAAAAAACTCAATTTTTAAAAAACTGAATTCAAAAAACTAAAATCAAATACACTGAATATTTTCAATGACATCTTTATCTGAGACTTTAAGCCAATTTTTAGTTGATTCCATAACCCTCCAAATATGGGAATTCATATCATCTGTCTATGAAAGTAGCTGGGAGCATAGGCAACGCCAGAGTTGGTAGGTCGAAAAGTAAGGAGCGAGTTGACACGCAAGGTGCTGTCAAAAGCTTGAGTGGATCTAGTATACTCAAACCGGGGATCCATCTAGAGGTGGTGTTGGTTCGGAGTAATGAGATGGGTCTATGTAATGGGCTTGTGGATATGAGGGCAGGGGAGGAGATGCAAACCCAAGGTTTCAAGGCTGGTTTTCATAGTAGGCTTCAAGATGTAAAAACCCCTTTAATGATATGTTCAGAATTATCAGAAACACAGTGTAACAAATTGAGCTTAAGGAAAAAAACTCCAGAAGAATAGAGGGAGGAAGAGAGTAGTTACGAAATCTAGTGGAAAGAAGATCAAAGAGATGAAGCAGGGGTATCTTCAACTTACAAAAAGATATAGTCATAAAGAAGCATCCTCTAGTAAATTGGGTCTGAAAGGAGCTTTATGGAGAGCAGCAGCTACGGCGGCATCAGGCTCAGACTCAACTACTAGTGGAGTAGCTAGAAACAGATCGTTGCTCAAAGAGGCTCAGGGAACTATTCAGATGGGAAAGTTGTTGGGTATAAACTATAAAGGTAAAGAAGAGGAAGTGTTGACCAAAATTATGGACCTTGAGGCAAAGGATAGAGCAAGAAGGGGAGGAGATGTAGTTCCTGCGGATTAATATAGTTCTTGGGGGGTCAATGTAATGACCCGACCCTCGTACATGCTTTCTGGTATATTTTTATGTTTTCTGGTATGTTTTCAGTCCTTTATTCTGTGCATTTATATGCTTATTGTGAAACGTCATGTGAAATTAAATTTAATTGAGTAAAACTTATGGTTATGGATCCATATCTGTCTAATAGGAGAATAATCTGTTACAATTAGAATGTTTGGATCAGAAATTGGAAGCCTGTAGACGTCCCCGAACGCATCCCGGGGAAAGGAGTGCGAATCCCCCCCGTTCTGGTTCGATATTGGGTCACTACAGTTCGAAGGACTCAAATGTCACGGTTCTTAATCTTGATCCAAAGAGTCCAAATCCGGCAAATCGTTTTAAGAAAACTGATTTTTGAAATAAGTGCCAAACATGGACTGCTTTGCCAGATACAGAGTCGCCATCTAAATGTTTTTTAAATGGGAAATTTAGGAAACCCTGACTCGGTGCCAAAGGCCACGTGTCCGTCATTACCAAAGTTGCCTCGGCTCGAGAACTTGGGTACGATTGGGGAAGGTCACTTCGGAGCATTCGCCGCTTGGCCAAAGACCGGCCTCTACTAACCATGATATCTTATTTTGAAAACATTGTGAGTTCTTATTCCGGTTATTAGCCTAGGTTACTATGTGATGCGTACAGCATACAAGTATAGACCGGGTCGCCTGAATTGGAACAAAACACTTCATGTTTGTTTATGAAAAATGATTTGCTACTCGCAAGTAGGCTTAAAATGCGGATTTTGCCACCCTCAGGTGGGCTTAGAAGAAGAATGGTTTTGCCACTATCTAGTGGGCTTAAAACAAATATTTGACAAATTGTCCCAATTCAAGTAACTCAACCTCCACCCACAGGCATTCAAGGCAGTTATATCACATAAGCACATAGCCTCATGGTAAGCATGCTATCATGGCAACACTCACACGCATGCAAGGATGCTAAAGCATAAAACTCACCGAGTACTCCAAGCCAAAACAGAAGCTCATTAAAAATCATGCATGATCCTAGATGCACAGAATTGCCTAATGCAACACATGCAAAGATGCGAATTATAGCAGGCTCGGCTATTCTAAACATGGCATATGAAATGCTACAACTAACACGTATTCAATTTGGGATTGAAATACAAATGCAGTTTGTATGATGCTGTAGACGTCCCCGAACGCATCTCGGGAGAAGGGAGTGCGAGTCCCCCCCGTTCTGGTTCGATATTGGGTCACTACAGTTCGAAGGACTCAAATGTCACGGTTCTTAATCCTGAACCAAAGAGTCCAAATCCGGCAAATCGTTTTTGAAAACAGATTTTTTGAAAGAAGTGCCAAACATGGACGCTTTGCGGAATCTGAGTCGCCACCTAAATATTTTTAATGGGAAACTTAGGAAACCGACTCGGTGCCAAAGGCACGTGTCCGTCATCACCAAAGTTGCCTCGGCTCGAACATGGGTACGATTGGGAAGGTCACTTCAGCACTCGCTTCGCCGGCCAAAGACCGGCCTCTACTAACCATGATATCTGTTTTTGAAAACATTGTGAGTTCTTATTCCAGTTATTAGCCTAGGTTACTATGTGATGCGCACAACATACAAGTATAGACTGAATCGCCTGAATTGGAACAAAACACTTCACGTTTGTTTGTTTGAAAATGGTTTGATGGTGCTACCCGCAAGTAGGCTAAGACGCGGATTTGCCACCCTCAGGTGGGCTTAGAAAACATGATTTTTGCCACTATCTAGTGGGCTTAAAACAAATATTTGATGAATTGTCCAATCCAAGTAACTCAACTTCCACCCACAAGCATTCAGGGCAGTTATATCACATAAGCACATAGCCTCATAGTAAGCATGCTATTCGTGGCAACATTCACACGCATGCAGGGATGCTAAAACATAAAACTTACCGAGTACTCCAAGCCAAAACAGAAAACCGATTAGAAATCATGCATGGACCTAAGTATGCAGTAATGCCTAATGCAACGCATGCAAAGATGCAAACTATAGCAGGCTCGGCTATTCTAAAGATGGCATATGAAATGCAACAACTAACATGTATTCAATTTGGAATTGAAATACAAATGCAGTTTGTATGATGTGCCGAGCCCGGTGCGTGCAAAACAGATGAATGATGCAAACATGCTGTCATACTGTATGCTAATTGAAACATGCCCTATATCTATCCATCATAAGCGGGTAAATAAAAGGGAGAAAGAAGTGGGGGTTGGAAGACATACATCACACTCACACACCCTTATTACAATTATGCCCTCACGCAGAGGGTCCGAATAAATAATAATACAGTCTCGAATAAAAGAATAATACAGTCCGAATAATATAGTCCAAATAATAAATATACAAATTCTTAATTAATTAACAAATTAATTAAGAAAAAAAAATAAAACTGGCATGCAAGCCAGGAGCTGCCTTGATTCTGCTCCGGATGATGGGATGATGCATGTTTGGGCTGCTTTGCGCGGAAATCCACTAGGATGCCCCAATTAGCCTCTGTTTGCGATGTTTCTCAAAATGCGTGTCAGACTCCGAAAAGTTGCTAATTCTTCATTTTGCTGTAACAGAGAGCAGGAAAGGGGCATAACAATGTATTTCACAAATATATGCATGCCTCGATCCTCGTGCCACCAATCACGCATCTCAATGCATGATGGCCGAGGAATCGGATTGCACAACTCAATATAGGATGAATGCAGATGAATGCTACAACAAAACCTAACTCCATCATGGGTAATCCGGAGTGTTGGTGACTTGGGGATTGAGACCCGTTCCGTCACCGAGTGCAGGAGCGCCTCGTTCCGTGCTCGGCTAACTCCTATCCCGAACACGATGCAATATGCATGATATGCATGAATGCAACTAAAATACAATCCTAGCATGCACAACGCTATGAAAATGAGATGTCTCGAAATGCGTGCACGCGGGCACGCGAACCGAGGCGATGATCCTAAGGCATGAACTGGCATACGCAATGCAATTGGACTTACACTAACATGAATGAGCCTCAGCCACACTCACATAAGAGGCCGTCGGATAAAAGTGAAGTGCCTCGAAATGCGTGCACACGGGCACGCAAACCGAGGCAATGGTACACGAAATGCAATAATGCTAAAACGACATAAACAATGCAAAATGGACTTACACTAACATGAGAGGGCCCTAGCCACACTCACATGAGAAGCCGTGAGATGAAAAATGAGATGCCTCGAAATGCGTACACACGGGCACGCAAACCGAGACAATGGCATAAAGACATGAAACGGCCTAAAATATGATATATAATGAGCCTAAATGAGATGTCTCGAAATGCGTGCCTACGGGCACGCAAACCGAGAAAATGGCATACGGAATGCGACAGGACTAAAATGAGATATGCGATGCAATATGGGCTTACACCAACATGAGAGGGCCCCAGCCGCACTCACACAGGAGGCCATCGGATAAAAGTGAGGTGTCTCGAAATGCGTGCGCACGGGCACGCAAACCGAGGCAATGGCATACAGAATGCGATGAGACTAAAATGGCATACAGAATGCAAAATGGACTTACACTAACATGAGTGAGTCTCAGCCACACTCACATAAGAAGCCGATGGATGAAAGTGAAGGTGCCTCGAAATGCGCGCACACTGGCACGCAAACTGAGGCGATGACATAAAGGTATAAAATGGCATACACAATGAAAATTGGGCTTACACTAACATGAAAAGGCCTCAGCCACACTCACGTGAGAGGCCGAAGGATGAAAATGAAGTGCCTCGCATACCCGCACGCAAAACCGAGGTGATGGCATAAAGGTATGAAATGACATGGAATGAGACGTGGCATATGGCATATGGAAAATGCAAATTGCAGCAGCCAAAATGATGCAAAAACAGCCTCCGAATTATAGCAAAATTACACCCGATGCCCGAAATGCTATGCTAAATACCCGAAATGACTTGCAGCTATGCCAAACATGCACAATATGGACATGAAGTGTAAAGACAGATGCTAGGAAGTCCCTAAACTAGAATTTTTTCAGTACAAAGCATGGCCAATCAACAATCACAAGTATGGCAAAAATAGCATGCAAAAATGGGGGGAAAAAAAGAACAATGAAGCAGATGGTATACGCAATGCTCAAACTGAAAAATACAGTTCTACAACACTGAAGAGGGACCAAAAATATGAACATTTACAGCTTATGAGAACCCCCAAAACAGTATGTAGATATGCTCAACATAGCATGCAAAATATGAGCCAAAAGAGGGCTATAAAGAGAGGTATACCAAGAATTCACCAAAAATCCTAAGACCCTTAACAAAACATGAAGAGAAGGCCAAAATATGGATATTTTCAGTACTGATGATGGCCGAAAGCAGAAGCAAAATAGGCCTAACAAAGCATGCAAAAATAAGGGCCAAAGAGGGGTATAATGACAAGTATAACATGGAGACCCCCAATGAAGTTGATCCCTTCTACAATGTTGTAGAGGGACATGAAATAATCCTACTCACAGTTCATGACATGCTCCAAAACAGATCGCACAGAGGCTAAACAAACCATGCAAATTTACGGTAAATTGGAGGAATTTTGGAACAAGTGCATGATAGAGAGGCCAAACAGGGTTGAGCCCTTCTTCAATGTTGAAGAGGGGCTCAAAATAGGCCCACTCACAGTTTATATCAGGCTCATAAATAGATCACACATGAACTAAAAAAAGCATGCAAGATATTGACATACAAAATGATATTGAAGCAAGTGCATCATAGAGGGCTCAAACAGGGTTGAGCCCTTAAACAAACATGTATAATAGCTCAAAATAAGGCCTCTTTCAGTTAGGGCCGGAGTCTAAAACAGTGAGCAAGTAGGGTTAAGAAATGAGGCAAGAAAGTGCTACAAAAGAGGGAATTTGAGACTTACCCTTGAAGACCTCTTTTTTTCTACTTCTTGGCTTGAGGAAAGTTGCTTCTAAGCTTCTGAGAAAGCTCTCCTTGCTGCTGGAAATGGAGTGGTGGTAGTGGTGCTTGAAGATGATGAAGATGAGAGAGATAGAGATGGAGATGTGTATGTATGCTTGAGGCAAATTCTTCAACCCCTCTCTCTAGAGTTGGGAGGCTCCTTATATGGACTAAAAGAGGAGGGCAAAGGTGGAGGGAAATGCACCCAAGTGTTCCCCTCTAAAATATCCCCGGATCTGAGATCTTTTCTGGGAAACAATTGTATGGTCAGATGGCATGTACAGGTTTCAAAGAGCATGGCCGGCTAGGCACCTTTACTGGAGGTGGCCGGCCGGCTACCCCCCATGGCCGGCCGGCCAGGGGCAAAAATGGAAGTTTGGAATTGCTGGCCGAGCACCAAAGGGTGGTGTCCTCCCATATGTGTACAACAAGGCCCTGTGGTTGGAATTTGGCAACTCTGAAGCAGGAGAGACAACAAGCCACCTCTAGGAGAGGTCCAAAAATGAAAAGAAGAATTCTTGGCCGAGCACCATTTTTAGGGTCCTCCCATGTGTGTACAACACAAATATGTGGTTTTGGCTCAAGAAAATGGCCCTAGAGTGTTCAACATTAGCCTAAGAGAAAACGAGCCGGGGCGCCGAGGAGCATAAGCAGTTCTTGAGACAATTGCTATCCTCCCACCCTCCAAAGGACTTTCCTTATGATAAAACAGAGGTACCGCCAAAAATGAACAAAAACCGATGCAAAATGAATGCTCGGGGACCAAAACACTGATTAGGGATCAGCCGTAGATTAAACCGCAGAAAGTGGTGTCACGGCTGGAAGTGGTATCTAAGACCCAGTGTCCCTCGAAGGGAGTAAATGATATGCATGCCAGAACCGGAGGGATCGGAGATGGTTGGGTGGTCCCGAACCGAGGCCCACGGCCCGACGGCACCGAAATGGGCAAAATGGCCTACGGCCACGAAATGTAGCCCACGGCCACTGAGAGATGGTCTACGGGACCTCTCCCTCCCCTCAGGAAAGAAAACAAAGAAAACCGAGTCTGGTTCGCAAACCGAGACAAGGCACAGAAGAGAGTTCAAGAGTTCGGAGGCAGGGCGCACGGCCGCGACTCTGAGACTTCTGAACGAGCACAGTATGCAACATCACCGAGCGCTCAATCGGTGTCGTCTGAGTCTTAAGGTCGGTCAAAAATGGGTGTCTACAGATGCGCCGAGCCCAGTGCGTGCAAAACAGATGAATGATGCAAACATGCTGTCATACTGTATGCTAATTGAAATATGCCCTATATCTAATCATCGTAAGCAGGTAAATAAAAGGGAAAAAAGACGTGAGGTTGGAAGACATACATCACACTCACCCATACTTATTACAATTTTGCCCTCGCACTGAGGGTTCGAATAAATAATAATACAGTCCCGAATGAAAGAATAATACAGTCCAAATAATGTACGAATTCTTAATTAATTAACAAATTAACTAAGAAAAACTGTAAACTGGCATGCAAGCTAGGGACTGCCTTGACTCCGCTCCGAATAATGAAATGATGCATGTTTGGGCTGCTTTGCACGGAAATCCAATGGGATGTCCCAATTAGCCTCTGTTTGCAATATTTTTCGAAATGCGTGCCAGACTCCGGAAAGTTGCTGATTCTTCATTTTGCTGCAACAGAGAACAGGAAAGGGGCATAGCAATGTATTTCACAAATATATGCATGCCTTGATCCTCGTGCCACCAATCACGCATATCGATGCATGATGGCCGAGGAGTCGAATTGCACAACTCAATATAGGATGAATGCATGTGAATGCTACAACAAAACCTAACTCCATCATGGATAATCCGGAGTGTCGGTGACTTAGGAATTGAGACGCATTCCGTCGTTCGAAGTACGAAACGTGCCTCGTTTCCCGTGCCCGGGCTAACTCCTATCCCGAACATGATGCAATATGCATGACATGCATGAATGCAACTAACATACGACCTAGCATGCACAATGCTATGAAAATGAGATGCCTTGAAATGCGTGCACACGTGCGCGCAAACCGAAGAAATGATCTTAAGGCATGAAATGGCATACGCAATGCAAATTGGACTTATACTAACACGAATGGACCTCGGCCACACTCACATAAGAGGCTGTCAGATGAAAATGAGATGCCTCGGCACACGTGCACGCATAAGCGAAAAAAATGGCATACGCAATGCAATGAGGCTACAATGGCATATACAATGCAAAATGGACTTATACTAACATAAGAGAGCCTCGGCCACACTCACATAAGAGGCCATCAGATGAAAACAAGATACCTCGAAGTGCGTGCACACGGGCACGCAAACTGAGAACGGACCATCGGGCACCGAAATGCCACTCTAATGAGACATGGCAAAGACGTGGAATATGATATGCTAACATGCAAAAATCAGTGGCAAAATAAGGGGCAAAACAGCCCCGAAATGAGGCGAAATAACATCCGATGTATGAAATGATCCCGAAACACGGATTTCAATGCATAAAATGGCCTACAGCTATACCGTACATGCATAATTGATACATGACATGAAAATACAGAAGCAAGGCAGCCCCGATACAAGCATTTTTATAGTACAAATCATGGCCAAACAGCAATCACAAGGAGGGCTAAGATGGCATACAAAAATGGCTCCGCAAGGGAGGTAATGAAGCAAGTGATAGATGCAAAGCCCAAATGGAAAAATACCCTTCTAAAATACTGAAGAGGGACTAAAAATATGAACATTTACAGTAGATGACAAGCCTCAAATCAGTATGAAAACATGCTCAAAATGCAATGCAAGAAATAGGCCACAAGAGGGTATAACATGAAGTATACAAAGCATTCATCAAATATCCAAAGATCCTTAATGAAACATGACAATGGGGTCAAAATATGGCCACTTTCAGTTCTGATAATGGCCGAAAACAGAAGCTAGATAAGCCCACAAAAGCATGCAAAAATGGGGGCCAAAGAGGGGTATAACATGAAGTAGGCCAAATATACATCAAACACCCAAATACCATTAATGAGATATTCCAAGAAGGTCAAAATATGGCCATTTTCAGTTCTGATCATGGCCTAAAAACAGAAGCTAGATAAGCCAACAAAGCCTGCAAAAATGGGGGCCAAAGAGGGGTATAATGGTAAGTACAACATGGAGGCCCCCAAAAGTAGTGATCCCTTCTACAATGTTGTAGAGGGACTCAAAATAAGCCTACTCACAGTTCATGAAACACTCCAAAACAATTTACACATAGGCCAAACAAATCATGCAAATTTACGGTAAATAGGAGGGATTATGAAGTAAGTGCAAGATAGGGGGCCCAAAAAGGGTTGATTCCTTCTTCAATGTTGAAGAGGGGCTCAAAATAGTCCCACTTACAGTTTACATTATGCTCGAAAACAGATCACACATAGGCTAGAAATTTCATGCAAACATGTGACATACCAAGGAGTATTGAAGCAAGTACCAAATGGAGGGCTCAAAAAGGGTTGAGACCTTGAACAAACATGAAGAATGGCTCAAAAAAGTCCTATTTTTAGTTAGGGTCAGAGCCCAAAAAAGTAAGCAAATAGGCTAGAAAAATGGTGCAAAAAATGAGCTAAAAGAGGGGAAATGTGAACTTACCCTTGAAGACTATTCTTTGCAGCCTTTAGGACCAAGGGATGTTGCTTCTAAGCCTCTGAAAAACCTCTCCTTGCTTCTGGAATGGAGTGGTGGTGGTGGTGCTTGGTAGTGATGAAGAAAAGGGGTAGAAACTTAGGGATTTTGAGAGAAAATGAGAGAGAAATAGAGAGAGATGTATGCAAGGCCCTTAGGGAAATTTTTGTAACCCTAAAACCAGTCTTGGAGGCTGGTTATAAGGGCAAGAGGAGAGGAGAAAAGGTGGAGGGAAATGACACCAAGTTTCCCCCCTAAAGCTCTTCCCCGGATAGAGATATTTTTGGGGGAAAACAGCTATACAGCTGTAAAGTGCACCTCCCAAGGAACATGGCCGACTAGGTATTTTTGTTGCAGGTGGCCGGCCGGCCACCCCCTATGGCCGGCCGGCCAAGGAGCAAAAATGAAAAGCTGATTTTCTGGCCAGCCACCACATATTGGTGGCCTCCCATGTGTCCTCAACAAGACCTTGTGGTTGGAAATTGGCAACTCTAAAACAGGAGAGAGAATAGGCCACTTTTAGGAGGGGTTCAAAAGGTTCAATTTGAGTTACTGGCCAGCCATGTGATATTAGGGTCCTCCCATGTGTGTACAACACAAATATGTGGTTTGGGCTTGAAGAAAATGCTCCTAGGGTGTTCAACATTGGCCCGGAAGTGAGAAAAACGGGCGTCGGAGGGCGCCGGAGGGGCATAACTGGTTGCTGAGACAATTGTTGGCCTTCCACCCTTCAGTGACCTTCCTGGTGATGAAACAGAGGTACCTACCAAAAATGAACAAAAACCAATGCAAAACGAATGCTCGGGGGCCAAAACACGCAGTTCGGGGTCCCGAAAATAGGCCGTTAAGCACCGACAGTGGCATTCGGCCACGAAATGGGTCTCTCAGACCCCGGTGTCCCTCAAAAGGGAGTAAATAAGACGCATGCCAAAAACTGGAGAAATCAGAGATGGTTAGACGGTCCCGAACCGAGGCACACGGCCTGACGGCTCCGAAAACCGGGAACCGGGCTCCGAAATGGGCAAAATGGCCTACGGCCACGAAATGTAGCCCACGGCCACTGAGAGATGGTCTACGAGACCTCTCCCTCCCCTCAGGAAGAGAAACAGAGAAAACCGAGTCTGGTTCGCAAACCGAGGCAAGGCATAGAAGAGGGTTCGGAAGTCCAGAGGCAAGGCTCACGGCCGCGACTCTGATACTTCTGAACGAGCACGATATGCAACACCACCGAGCGCTCAACCGGTAACGTTTGAGTCTTAAGGTCGGTCAAAAATGGCGTGTCTACAAAGCCTTAGAAGCTTAATAATTTGAAATTGATTTGACAATTAAGATTAGCATGATTTTTAAGCCATAATAGGATTTTCTGTGAAATTTTAATTTGGAATGATTAAATTGATTGAATTTTGTCTTATTCAACCTTTTTATATTATGTATATATATATATATATGCCTCTTGGATGATTGACATGGAAATAAGTTTTAACAAAAATATCTCCTGAGTGCATTAGAAGAGAAAAGTTAGAGAAGAAGAGGAGAGGTACTTCAAGGAAGAAGATTGGGGAAATCGAGAAGGTTCATGGAGATTCCAACTCAATGTGTGTTTAACCTATTCTAATTGACCCTTCCCTTTAAATAAGGTAGGAATTCCTCTATAATATGTAAGTTAAGGTTCATGATATGGGTCAAACATGTATTGTTGGGGTGATGACTCTTGTGCTTGATTAAGTTGGGAATTATATTGAATACTTAGTGAAGATTACATCTTATTTCTTCAATTGCTAAGTTAAGCTCATCTATGTGAACAATGGCTTTATGTATAACTTTGTGTGTGAGGGAATTGGAAATATTGTGGAATTAAGTTATGTTTATGAGTTGTAAGAAGAAAGATCCAATTCATATTGAGATTGATATATGTTTATGATGCCTATGTACATGATTTTTGAATCATATTCTAGCAATTAAAGAACCTATTTTGGGCCTTGAAAAAGTTTACCAAAAATTAAGTATTGCTGGAAATTTCAAATCGAGCAGAATCGCCAAGACGTCTTGGGGGTCATTCTTTGCATGCAGAACCCTTGCCACACGTGCGGGGCTCACAGCTGCACGTGCGGCCCATGCTAGAAAAATTGGTCTGCTCCGTTTTACGTGCTTGACCCTCAAATATTTTTGAAATCTGTATTTGGTGCCTTTTTGATATCTGTAAATTCATTCGAAACAAGTAAGTCAGGAAATGATTTAACAAAGAAAAATGAACTAACTTACGAGTTATGTATGTGTACAAGACACTCCGGGAAAGACTAACGCTCCGCCACCACACCGTGAGTAATAGCACTGTGTAATACTTTTGGTGTACTATTAATAATTAATGTTAACGTTTGTTATTCGTAAGCAAACTATGTCGTTTCTTAACGAATAAATGGAACTAAAGTTCATCCTTGAACAATAGTATCTGTGTGAATCTAAGATTATTCTGTTGTGTTATACATGGACCCAAGGTCGTTCAAAACCTATAATATAAGTGTAAAGGTCTAACATCATTATGTGACCCACGTTAGAATGTGAATCATTCTGTCCTTATTAAGCGTACTGTAATGATATATGTGCCCCATGTTAATAGTTATTGTTATTATTCTGTTATATGCAAGACAACTGTGTCAATCTGTAAAATACGCTTTACTTATTGTTAATAGTTATCATTAGCACTCTGTTAAACGCAAGTTAACTATGTTAACCCATGAGAATGATTGAAGAAATCTATGTGCCTCTGTATAACTCTGAGACCAGTCTGCTCTAATGATATCTGGGCCTATGGCCATTCTGTATAATCTGTAAGACCCATTGTTTTCTAGTATGGAACAAAGTGTTGTACGGAACTAAGTGCTACAGTGTGAGTCACCTCTAGAATCCGTGCGAGACACCTCTTGAGTCCATACATATATGAACTGGGCTTAAAGCCAATTTGTTAGTATTCTCGGCTTAAAGTCGATCTGTGAAATCTGTGAGACCTATGGCCGTTCTGTGAAATCTGTGAGACCTACAGCCGTTCTGTGAAACCTGGGCCTATGGCCAATCTGTGATATCTGTTAGGCCTATGGCCAATCTCTAAAATCTGTCAGGCCTAACGCCGTTCTATATTCTGAGCTTAAAGCCACTCTGTTTAAAGACTGGACCCAAGGCCATTCTGGAAACAATTACAGGATAAGATTAACTATAAGTTCTCTGCATTTATATACCTTGTGATTCAACTTATTTATTGGATTATCACGTACTATTATTCGCTGAGCTTCGCTCACTTTATGTTATGTCTGTTTCTGTAGGCACTCCACCTGGAGGTTAATCTTAACCCGTGGCATTCGTACCTCTTTTGTCAACCGCAGTGTGTCCAAGCACTTAGATGAAACTGTTCATTTTGTGAAGTTTTGTCAAGCTTTTAGCTTTGTATTTCGAGATGTGTATAACCTCTTCCTCACTAATACTTTTGTTATACGCCCAATCATGGGGCTGGGTCTGTATATGTACATGTACATAACTAAATTCTCATATCCACGTCACTGTATGTTCATCTACCTTATGCAATGTTTGTGATCCTGGCATAGTAGTGGTAGCTTAATGGATATTGTTATATGTTCATTTTTGATATTAATGCTTCCATTCAAGCCCCATATCTTATGTACATCAAGTTAAGTGTCCGTTTCTGAAGTGGTCATGCCCAAACTTTTAGGGGCGGGTTTAGGGCGTAACAAGTGGTATCAGAGCACAATTTGCTATCTCACACACGAATCCATTGAGCCTTAGGATGTCTAGAAAAGACTTAAGCATCATGCATCATGCATGACGTCCTTAATGCATATGAAAAAGATTGATGGCAACGATACTTGTGTGTGTAATAGCTGCTAACCGCAATGGTTACTACCCAAGGCTATTGTATATCCTTCGTGTATATTGTAATTGATAGTGATGCAGGACATAATGATCATAAGATGGAACATCCGGAAGGTTCTACCTCCGCCTAGCTAGACATAATAAAAAGAAAAATTGTACAACATAAGTAAAATGAATTGCAGAAAAAAAAATTAAATAATGAATGATTATGAGAACTATTGCCTCAGTTTATCTTACAGAGATGGGTGGACAATGCAAGACATCCAGATGGGATTAAAACAACAACATTACACTGTGGAAGCGTGGTGAAGGTTCGAGCTGATCGGTAAGGCAATTTATATGCAAATGGTTAGATGAAATGTGTGTTATTGGTTGATAGTCACCTGTGGAAATGATGACAATATAATTATGCTTTCTAGCATCTGCTAGGTGAATTGATTAAACTCTAAGTACTGAATATTTCTATGATTCGTTGACCAAATGAAATGATATATGTGATGCTCTAACTTTTATGACATAGCAATGTTCAGACCTATGATTTTGGAATGTTACTGTGTTTAGATATTTTGATAAGATGTGTTTTGCGTGATGATTGAAATTGTGTTGAATATGACTGGCTGTAAGAAGAAGTTATGTGTATAGTGACCCCTCTGAAAATTGTGAAAGGAGTTAGTTAATTGTGATATTGCTTCTTACTGATGGTTAAATAGATAAGTTATGCTGGGGAATTGGTTATTGACCTTGAAACAACATATAATTAATGTGATTTCACGAACTGAGAAAATTATTGACGACTTCTGATGAGCAATCGAGGGAATTATTGATGGTGTCGGATGAGTTTTGTTTATGTGTAATTGGGATTTGTTTGTGAAATCTGTGATCTGGAATCTGTAATCTGAACTCTGAAATTTGTAATCCGCAATCTGTAATCTGTAATCTGTTTTGTTTATGTGTAATCTGGAATCCGTAATCAGGATTTCTTATAGGAATGGTTGAACGACAGGAAGGACCTCACATATATTATGTGTCTGCTCACATGATACTTGTAAAAAGATGGGTAGTCATTTACTACTTTGAGACCGAAACTTAATGATTGATAATCTGATAACTTATCGCAAGAATTAAAATCATGCCTATGTATATTCATGACTTAAGATTGAGAAATCATTTCTGCGATAATTTCTGTGTAGATATACAAATGTTAGATATTGCAAATAGTCAACTTAATCCCTATTTCATATTTGAAGGCTATAATGTAAACTGTTCTGTATGACATTGTGAACTCTGATAAAAACAAATGGAAATGGGAATATGCTATATTACTGTTTGATCAAGGGTATGCACTGGGCATTTACCTCTTACTGCAGGCTTATACGGATTTGAACGACATTCATTACGTGGTTACGAATTGATTTATTATCATATGGAACTAACCTCCCCACAAAGTACTAACTGGGAAATTAGTTGGATAAATTATTCATTTGCTATATCATTGTCTATTTTGATTTGAGATTATGGAAACTGAATGGGTAGGACTATTGTGATTGTTATATATTTAAGGAGATTTATGACTCTATGAACGGACCTAATAGAACCTACGTATGAGGAATAACTGGATACTTTGTTTATGTTAATTGACTGAGCCGGATAACAAGTCTCTGATTCTCGTAAGGCCAATTGCTAGGCCACGGTAAATATAAATTGTGGATACGGAACGATATGGTCGATCTTGTGCCCTGTTGTTGGAAAAAAAAAAAAAAAAAACGAATCGGATTATCTTTCTACGTAACGAAAAGAAATGCTTAATAATGGAGGACGTGGTACCTTACTATTATAATCGATTAACTAAATACGATTCTGAACTTGATTTCTAACTTATCGTTAAACGACCCCCTTTGCTTGAAATGATGGTTGTTATATTTGTACCTATGGCTCAGACTTGAACTCATGACAGTATGACTAAGTGTCTATAATGATATGTCTGTATGAATTTGTAAAACTGTATGATGCTCGCTTTGATGTTATCATAACTGTTTGATTCGGAGTATGATTCTTTTTGTAGTACTATACTTAAAAGTAATGCTATGAGAAATGAATGATGTATATCTGTTATACTGACCTTGTCAAGAACTATTACATATTATTTTGAACCAATACAATGGTATAATTTTAATATGCTTTCAGAAACAGGGGAACACTATGAACAAATTGTGAAGCTAATGGCTACGTACTTAAACAACTTATTTGTGACTGTCGGAATAAAGTATACCTTGTTAAATAGGCAAAACTTTATTGGTGGGCTCTGATGTCTGATTTCATTATGCATAATACGATTTGAATCTACCTACATAATGGATTTCTTTTGAAAAATACATATAACCTTAATTGATGATTTACTTTTGAATGAATTGTAATACATGATTTACCCAAGAAATTGCTTAACTGGGCAAGTTTGGACATGTACCTTCTAATGAGAATTGCATATGAACTATTAATGCTGGGTCGATCTGGTTAGAAACTTAGTAGAGAATATTTTTATTATGATTGAAATTAACGTATGCTGTGAGAATTTATGAATTATGTGCTTAAGGGAACGCTATCTATTATGCTTCCGTATTTGAGAATGATATGTTTCTATACTTGAAAATTTCTGCTATGAAACTTATTGACAGGAAAATATTGTGATTATAAACTCTGCCTATTGGGGATTTTATGCCTTGAATGTCTTGCCATGGACTCTTGTAGTCTTATCTTAATCAACACATGATCTTGTGAAATAAATGTACGGAGTTGTTATCTTTATTTCTACATGCCTGAAATAGACATTGAAACAACTAGTTGGATAAAGCTATGAAATGCTTGTTATGTTAAGAACTTTTGAATAACTGTGACAAATATCAGATTAACCTGTGAATTGTTCGAATTGAGGAATTACGTGAGCATCTATAACAGAATTGGACAATGATGTGACACTGGGATTTCTAATATGTTACATGGTAAAACAAGTTTAAGGGACCAAACTTATTTAAGGGGCGGAGAGTGTAATGACCCGACCCTCGTACATGCTTTCTGGTATATTTTTATGTTTTCTGGTATATTTTCAGTCCTTTATTCTGTGCATTTATATGCTTATTGTGAAACGTCATGTGAAATTAAATTTAATTGAGTAAAACTTACGGTTATGGATCCATATCTGTCTAATAGGACAATAATCTGTTACAATTAGAATGTTTAGATCAGAAATTGGAAGCCTTAGAAGCTTAATAATTTGAAATTGATTTGACAATTAAGATCAGCATGATTTTTAAGCCATAAAGGATTTTTTGTGAAATTTTAATTTGGAATGATTAAATTGATTGAATTTTGTCTTATTCAACCTTTTTATATTATGTATATATATATATATATATGCCTCTTGGATGATTGACATGGAAATAAGTTTTAACAAAAATATCTCCTGAGTGCATTAGAAGAGAAAAGTTAGAGAAGAAGATGGGAGGTACTTCAAGGAAGAAGATTGGGGAAATCGAGAAGGTTCATGGAGATTCCAACTCAATGTGTGTTTAACCTATTCTAATTGACCCCTCCCTTTAAATAAGGTAGGAATTCCTCTATAATATGTAAGTTAAGGTTCATGATATGGGTCAAACATGTATTGTTGGGGTGATGACTCTTGTGCTTGATTAAGTTGGGAATTATATTGAATACTTAGTGAAGATTACATCTTATTTCTTCAATTGCTAAGTTAAGCTCATCTATGTGAACAATGGCTTTATGTATAACTTTGTGTGTGAGGGAATTGGAAATATTGTGGAATTAAGTTATGTTTATGAATTGTAAGAAGAAAGATCCAATTCATATTGAGATTGATATATGTTTATGATGCCTATGTACATGATTTTTGAATCATATTCTAGCAATTAAAGAACCTATTTTGGGCCTTGAAAAAGTTTACCAAAAATTAAGTATTCTTTGGAAATTTCGGATTGTTGAATGAGAATCGCCGCGTCTTGGTCATTACTACGTCAGGAACCCTTGCCGCGTCACGGGCTCACACCGTACGGCCCATGCTAGAAAAATTGGTCTGCTCCGTTTTACGTGCTTGACCCTCAAATATTTTTGAAATCTGTATTTGGTGCCTTTTTGATATCTGTAAATTCATTCGAAACAAGTAAGTCAGGAAATGATTTAACAAAGAAAAATGAACTAACTTACGAGTTATGTATGTGTACAGGACACTCCAGGAAAGACTAACGCTCCGCCACCACACCGTGAGTAATAGCACTGTGTAATACTTTTGGTGTACTATTAATAATTAATGTTAACGTTTGTTATTCGTAAGCAAACTACGTCGTTTCTTAACAAATAAATGGAACTAAAGTTCATCCTTGAACAATAGTATCTGTGTGAATCTAAGATTATTTTGTTGTGTTATATATGGACCCAAGGTCGTTCAGAACCTATAATATAAGTGTAAAGGTCTAACATCATTATGTGACCCACGTTAGAATGTGAATCATTCTGTCCTTATTAAGCGTACTGTAACGATATATGTGCCCCATGTTAATAGTTATTGTTATTATTCTGTTATACGCAAGACAACTGTATCAATCTGTAAAATACGCTTTACTTATTGTTAATAGTTATCATTAGTACTCTGTTAAACGCAAGTTAGCTATGTTAACCCATGAGAATGATTGAAGGAATCTATGTGCCTCTGTATAACTCTGAGACCAGTCTACCCTAATGATATCTGGGCATATGGCCATTCTGTATAATCTGTAAGACCCATTGTTTTCTGGTATGGAACAAAGTGTTGTACGGAACTAAGTGCTACAGTGTGAGTCACATCTAGAATCCGTGCGAGACACCTCTTGAGTCCATACATATATGAACTGGGCTTAAAGCCAATCTGTTAGTATTCTGGGCTTAAAGCCGATCTGTGAAATCTGTGAGACCTACAGCCATTCTGTGAAACCTGGGCCTATGGCCAATCTGTGATATCTGTTAGGCCTATGGCCAATCTGTAAAATCTGTCAGGCCTAAAGCCGTTCTGTATTCTGAGCTTAAAGCCACTCTGTTTAAAGACTAGGCCCAAGGCCATTCTGGAAACAATTACAGGATAAGATTGACTATAAGTTCTCTGCATTTATATACCTTGTGATTCAAGTTATTTATTGGATTATCACGTACTATTATTCGCTGAGCTTCGCTCTCTTTATGTTATGTCTGTTTCTGTAGGCACTCCACCTGGAGGTTAATCTTAATCCATGGCATTCGTACCTCTTTTGTCAACCGCAGTGTGTCCAAGCACTTAGATAAAACTGTTCATTTTGTGAAGTTTTGTCAAGCTTTTAGCTTTGTATTTCGAGATGTGTATAACCTCTTCCTCACTAATACTTTTGTTATACGCCCAATCATGGGGCTGGGTCTGTATATGTACATGTACATAACTAAATTCTCAGATGCACGTCACTGTATGTTCATCTACCTTATGCAATGTTTGTGATCCTAGCATAGTAGTGGTAGCTTAATGGATATTGTTATATGTTCATTTTTGATATTAATGCTTCCGTTCAAGCCCCATATCTTATGTATATCGAGTTAAGTGTCCGTTTCTGAAGTGGTCATGCCCAAACTTTTAGAGGCGGGTTTGGGGCGTGACAGTCAGAGTTCAGTGTAAATGGTTATGATGAAGACACTAACATGGAATGTTAGAGGTTTGGGGAGAAAGGAAAAAAGGAGCAAAATTAAGAGGATGTTGAAAGATAGAGGTATTGATATTGCTCTTTTTCAAGAGACAAAGAAGGCCTTCATGTTAGAAAAGGAGATCAAAGAGCTTTGGGCTAGGGATAAAATAGAATATATGACTGTGGATGCTGAGGGCTCTGCTGGAGGCCTATTATGCATTTGGGATCCAAGAGTTTTTCAGGTGCCAAGTTGTTGCTATAATAGAAGGTTTGTACTTTTCTCTGGGTCCTTATTCTTCTCTTTTGATTGTGTCTTGATCAATGTGTGTGCACCAAATGAAGTGGGCCAAAGAGGTAAACTGTGGGAGTGCCTTCTAAAGTTAAGGGAGGAGTATTCTAAGCCCTGGTATATTGGGAGGGACTTTAATAAAATTAGAAATATTAGAGAGAGGAAAAGCTGCTTTAGGAGAGATAAGGGAATGAAGGAGTTAAATGACTTTGTTGATAGAAGCGAGTTGAATGATTTGCCCTTATTAGGCAGAAGGTTTACATGGTGTAATGCCAGGGAAGAGGAGAAATTGAGCAGAATTAATAGGGTTTTTGTGGATCCAAAATGGGTGGAAACATTTAATTTGAAGTTGTGGGGGCTTCTTAGAGTAATGTCTGATCATAGTTCTCTACTGCTAATGGAAGATGAGAGAGATTGGGGCCCTAGGCCCTATAGGTTTGTTAATGCTTGGATGTTACACCCAAAATTCTTACCTTTTGTGGAAAAGTGGTGGAGGGAGCAGGTGGAGGGATGGGCTAGGTTTAGGTTATTCCAGAAACTGAAAGAGTTGAAATTAGCACTCAAACAGTGGAATAGTGAAGTATTCGGCAATGTAAATACTAAGTTAAAGAAGGTAGAGGATGAGCTTCATATGATTGATTTGTTAGTAGAAAAAAGAGAGCTTGAAGAAACAGAAAAAATAAAAAGAAGAGAGGCTAGAGTTGAAGCTGGCCATTTAACAAGAATGGTGGAATGGTTGTGGCTCCAAAAATCGAGGCTTAACTGGAATTTTAATGGTGATAATAACACAAGATATTTTCATGTGCTAGTGAAGTATAGGCAGAGGAGAAATGAAATTAATACTCTAACTGTTGGTGATATGGTGGTTGATGATCTATGTAGAGTTAAGCTTAAGGTCCTAGCTTATTTTCAGAAGCAGTATTCTGAGGATTAGCAGCATAGGCCTGTACTGGAAGGTCCATTTAAGTCAGTGAAGGATAGTCCTTGTTTTGATCTGTTGGAGCCAGAGTTTACTGAAACAGAGATATGGGCTACTGTAAAGGGCTATGATGGGAATAGAGCTCCAGGTCCAAATGGCTTTAACTTGGCTTGCATTTAGAAAGTGTGGAAGGTAATGAAGTCTGATGTGCTAAATTATTTGTTTGATTTTCATAAGAACTGTAAGTTGGTCAAAGGAATCAATAGCTCTTTCATCACTTTGGTACCTAAAAAGGAGAATCCAGTGGGGTTGGCTAATTATAGACCTATCAGTTTGGTTGGGTCGATGTATAAAATTCTTTCTAAGGTTCTGTCCTCAAGGCTGAAGGTAGTGATTCCTCAAATCGTAAGTGAAAACCAATCAGCTTTTATTGGAGGAAGGAATATTCTGGATGGTGTGTTGGTGGCCAATGAGGTTGTTGATAGTTGGAAGAAGTCTAGAAAGAAAGGATTGATTATTAAGTTAGATTCTCAGAAAGCTTATGACTCACTGAATTGGGATTTCTTGCTTTCCATGTTGGTTAATTTTGGGTTTGGGGGAAAATGGGTGGAGTGAATAAAGGTATGTATTACCTCAGCTAGGCTATCTGTGCTTGTTAATGGCTCTCCTACTGAGGAGTTTAGTCCACAGATAGGGCTAAGACAAGGAGATTCCTTGTCCCCATTTCAGTTCATCATAGCTGTAGAGTGTTTAAGCATTTTGTTGAATAGAGCTTTGGATCTGGGGTTGATAAAAGGGGTGAAGATTTGTTCGGATGGGTTAGTTCTTACTCATCTTCAGTTTGCAGATGATTCTTTGTTATTGTGTGAAGCTGGTGTAATGGAGATAAGAAATGTAAAGTAGATTCTGAGGTGCTTTGAGTTGATATCAGGTCTGAAAATAAATTACCATAAAAGTGTAATTAGTGGTGTGGGTATTCCGGATGAGGAAATGTCTGAGTATGCATTAGTACTGAACTGTGAAGTTAAATGTTTGTCGTTTAAGTACCTCGGCTTACCGCTGCGGGCTAACCTAATTAGGAAAGCAACTTAGCGGCCTATACTAGACAAATTCAGAAGTAAACTAGATGGTTGGAAAAGGAAACTGCTGTCATTTGCTGGGAGACTTATTTTAATCAAATATGTCCTTTCCTCGCTGCCTCTTTATTACCTGTCATTGTTTAAGTTGCCTCAGGCGATTGCCAGAGAGTTGGACAAGCTTCAAGGTTCTTTTCTGTAGGGTGGATCTCAACTAAAGATGAGGGTTCATTTAGTAAAATGGAAGGAAGTGGCGAAACCTGTAGACCAATGGGGCTTGGGGATTAAGAGAGTGAAGGAAGTTAACAATTGCCTTATGTTGAAATGGTGGTGGAAGTTTGGTGTGGAAAATAAAGCTTTGTGAAGGAGAGTATTGAGTAGTAAATATAGGATTGAGGAGGGGAATTGAAGCCCTCAAGTAAGCTCTAATGTCAAATGTTCTAAAATGTTGAAGGATATACTATTACAGTCCGAACAAAGTAGCAATCTGGTGGGTATTTTTCTGGACAACTGTAAGGTGAAAGTGGGCAATGGTCATAGAATCAAGTTTTGGATGGATAAGTGGTGTGAAAACTTGTGCCTCAAAGATGCATTTCTACTGTTGTACAGGGTAGTAGTTGATAAGAGAGTGTCTCTATCTGCTATAATGGTCAGGAATGAGGAAGCTGGTGAATGGGTATTTCAGTTTCGAAGGGCTCTGTTTGACTGGGAAATAGTGGAATTAATCAGATTGGTTAGTCAGATTGAGGTAAGTCCTGCTATTAGGTGTTACTCAGAAGATGCTCTTGTTTGGAAAGCCTCGGAATCTGAAAGGTATTCAGTTCAATCTATGTATAAATTCTTGGTTGAGGGTTCCAGTAATTGCAGCCCAGTAAGCAAGAGGATTTGGGTTAAACATGTCCCACCCAGAGTTCAATTTTTTGGATGGCTTGCTTGGAAAGGAAAACTAAAGACGGCTGAGTTTCTTCACAGGATTGGTGTTCTGCCTGCTGGTACATCTGTAGTATGTTGTCTATGCAAATCTGAGGCTGAGTCTCTTATCCATGTGCTTCTATTATGCCCAGTGGCTTGGAGAGTGTGGTATGAAATGCTTAGATGGTGGAAGGTGCAAAGAGCACTGCCAGCCTCAGTGAAGGACATTCTTGAATGGTGGTCAGGGGTGGGTCTCACCAAAAAGGAAAGGATGATGTGGAATGTCATTCCTTTAGTTGTGATGTGGTCTTTATGGAAACATCGTAATGAATGCTTATTTCGGGAGGTTGTCCCAAGTGTGGATGGGATAACGGATCTGATTAAGTTAAAAATGGCTGTGTGGTTCAATGAAGTATTTAAGAAACATATGTTTTCAGTTCATGATTTCATATTTAATCTAGAGCGCATCAGATTCAGTTTGGGAGGTAGTTAGAGTGAGTGAAGTAATGAGAAGGCCTATTCTTCCTAGCAATCCTTATGTAGGCTGCTCTCGGATGGTGTGATGTTGATGCTAGGCTGCAGAGCTCTGTCTGAATTTCTGTAGTATGTTTTCTGCTGTGTGTACTGAAGCTATGCCTCTGTTCTGCAGTTAGAATGTGTTTGATATTAGTTCTGCAGTTTAGTTTCTAAGCTCTAGTGTTGGTTGGGTGAAGTATGTTGTTTTGTACTCCAATTAGTCTAAAGGCACGTTCAAGTTGAATTCAGATATAGTAACCAATGTTACATATAGATCTGTAGAAAATTCATCTGCTGTTTAGGTGGCTCTCAGAGTGTTCTGCTAATAGCCCTGCTGATTTATCTCAGTGAAGTTCTGTGGTACTAAGGATTGGTGATGAAGGGTTGATGCTCTCAGTTGGGTGTAGTTCAATTGCATCTTTGATGGTTTGGTGAAAGCCTTCTATTGCTTCCTATCTACCTCTGGGGTTCTCTCTGGTTGAGCTCAATGTCAGTGTTTGGCGGCTTCATTGCCTGATTCATTATTTTGGTTACTTCATTTGGTCATTCGTGTGTCTTTGTCTTGATATGAAGTGCTGAAGTGAACTTCTGCAGTTTTGCCATCAACTCTAGTGCAGGTTTAGTTTGGTTTTTGTTCAGTATTGGGTGCTGAGTGGTATGCAATTTGCAGGAAATATGTTCTGTGGCTGCCTACTCTGTGAGTTAGGCTTCAAGCTGGTGATTTCTTCAAGATTTAGAAAATTTCAAAGCTTTGGTGGAAACATGGTATTCAGAATGGTTAAATAACCACAATGAGTCCTTATTCTGTTCAGGGTGATGCTCAAGTTGTGGACGCTTAGCAACGTGAAGGGAGTTTGTATGCTGCTAGTTTGATCTGTTGATGATAGTTTGCTTTGTTGCTGCTAGTTTGTATGCTGCTAACTTTCCTTATTCTGTATACTGCTAGTTTGTATGCTGCTAGTTTGCTCTGTTGCTGATCTGCATGTTGCTAGTTTGTAAGCTAATCCTGTGTGGCAGTTTTGGTTGTTATGTTTCTGCTTTTTTTTTTTTTTCTCTTTGTGTTGGATTCTCTCCAACTGGAGCTCCGAGCTTAACGTAGCTCCGAGCTTAACGTAGCTCCGAGCTCCTCTTTATTGATGTATTCTTTGATTCCATCAATAAAGATTCTTTTTGCTGATCAAAAAAAAAAAAATCTATCCCCTTCTAGACCGTCCTTTTTCTTTAAAAAAAAAAATTAGAAAAATGATATTTTGAGATGTAATCACTATATATATATAGGTGTAGGTCTCAGAATAACCGGTTACCAGCTTGATTTGATCTAACCCATAGAAAAGAACCCACCATCGAGGTACCAATAAAGCTCAACCATACGCCACAAACAAACCCAAGTTTCAATCAGAGTATAAGGCGAGGTCTCTGTAGAGAACCAACTACGAAGTAGCAAATTCACCCCACTTAAAATTCAAACTTGAGTCACACCTGTATAGAGGGATGCCTTCTCCATTAGACCATCACCCCTTTGATTTTATACCGTTTTCTCTCTCTTTGAAATTAATTCATAAAATCACTTTTGCAAGTATGCACTATTTAATGAACCAATAAAATATTAAGAGGATAAAGATTGAGGCATAGAAAAGAACAGGTGATAGTCTCAATCAAATGCCCATTTCAAATTTAGAAAAAAATCTTGAAACTCTTAAAAGATTACTTCTAAATTTATTGTTTATTCTCTCTAAGAAACTTTATAATATTCTCATTTTTCTCTATTTTTTAGAAAAAAAGGGTGGTGCTCTTAACCTTTATCTTTTTTCTATTTTTTCTAATGAAGTTTCTATCATAATATTAGTCACTATCGCTCATCTTGCCTCTATCATCGGCTTGTCACCAAGGAAGATTTCAGATCTTGGCTCAGATTTAATTCATAATCCAGATCTAATACTATTAAACGCGTTGTTATACGCTAGACAACCACTTCAGATCTAAAACGTTTTATTTTGTAACATAAGTATCAAAGCTACTAATTGTGACGATGAACGAATCATGAGGGTGACTGGTATTGTTTTTTGTATCTTTCCCCCCCCCCCCTCCTCTCATTGAGGTTTACTCCTCCCTTCGTGGAGGTTAGTTTTTTCTCCCTATGTAGAGACTTGTATCATTCCTGCATGAAGGTTCTCTTTATCTCTTGTAGGGTCTATTTTGTATTCCAATATACTTTATTAAATGACTTATTGTAGAACGTGCAATATATTAAGCCTTATATTTCTATCAAAAAATATATATTTATTGTAGACTACGCTAATTTTTCACCCAAAAGAAAAAGTTTGAAAAACCTAAAAAACTTTTGTTATACAAAAAATAAATAAATAAAATAAAATAGCAATTAACAAATACATTAGTTTTTAAAAATTCTAAAGGGTTGGACTTAAGAGAGCTATTTAGAGCCCAAGGGCCAACCATGAGTCCCATTGTTTATTTTATGAGGTTCTCTGTGTAGATCATTATGAAAAAATTGGGATTCAATAGTTTGAACTTGAGAGAAACTTAACTCATTCTGAAAAACGAAAGGGTCAATTACCTTTTGTAGTCTTCATAGTATACAATTTGTGTCATTTTGGTGCTCAGTATTTATTGTGTCAATTTAGTCCACAATGTATAAAAAAAAAATGTTTTGATTTAGTTCATCAACCTAGCTCCATCTATATATGTCGTTAAAGTCAAGGTAAATGTAAAAATTCAATTAAAAATATACTTTTAGTCTCCAAAATATTACGGTTGTGGGCTTTTTGGCTTTACGAAGGGTATATTTGTAAATGCGAGCGTGCCAGCAAGGATCAATCAGTCCTTACAGAAATTATAATTGCCAATCAATTATCAGGCGACTGTGTTTTAGTTCTTTCAGCCTCAATGAAGAGGACTTTTACTGGTGGCTTGACTTAGGAGAATTTAAGAGAAATAACAGTTAATATGAAGAACAATCGAAGTATTTCATTAAAATGAACACTTACAATAGTCCAAACTCAGCCTCAAGGAGGTTCACAGCAACAGTCTACTTGAATCTATTTGAAACTACTCCTATGAATCGAAATGCAGTGCGGGTATTTAAAGAACAAGTATTTAAAGTACAGGAATTTAAAGTACAAGAAAGGTAAAACTGGAAAAGAAAATATGAAGTAAAGACTGGTTTAGTATGATCTGAGTCTGGGGATCTTTTCTAGGGACTTCCTTGCTATTTATACTTGTAAAGGATGACCTTCGAAATATACTTCGAACCGTCGAACTGCTCCTCCATGATCGTGATCATCTTTGCCTTAGAAATAGTTCCACTACGCCATCACTTGCAATTGAGCTTCCCTCCTGTATTTGAATTTGAATATAGGTAACCGTTAAAGCCACGTCACCTCGTATCTAACTGCTGATCTAATGCTACTCAGATCTTTTGAGAACCAATATTTATTGCCACGTGTACGATTGGGATCGAAGAATAAAATCATCTTCCAATAATACCCTTATTCTGCCACGTGTCGACTTGTAATTAGCTTTTACAAAATATGTAGCCAACATTACCCCCCGCACTAATATACCCAACACTTGGAGATATTAGTGGACTAAAAGTTTTCCCCGCGCTTTTGGAATATGCACAAAATCCATCTTCAGGAAACACAACCGTCATCTGTTTGGTGATCATTTGAACTAATTCTCAATTTTGTTACACATTCCAATACTTTTAGTATTCGAACGGACTATGACTCAATCAACCTCTCACTCTATTGATCAAGCATACGAAGAGCCATTGAGTAATGTTGTTTCTCCTAGAAAGAATCTCCACACATTCATTGGCCGCCTTTATCCGCCCTTTTATCTTCAGGTCATGGAAGCCTTTGCAGATTATCAACCTTTGGACTACGAACACATTGCCCTTAATCCTTTGGTTTACAAACTTACAGACACCAGAAGTTCTTTCTCTAAACTCCCCTTGTATTTTGAACGAACTATTCCCAAGCCTTTGTTTCAACAAGTTACAAATATGGATTTGGGAAGCTCTTCTTCACAAACCTCTACTTGGGATGAAGCTACCACTTCTTCATCTTCTGGAGTTTCCGGATGGGCCAGGGTCAACACACGAGTCACAGGAGTTGAGAAACGAATCAATCACCATTTCGTTGAGTTCACTGATCCTTTAGATTTTCCTTCCTACGCTCGAAGCTCAGTGGTCTATCCTTATGTGCCCATTGACCTTCGACGTAGTTTAGAGGAGAATCTACTTGTGGCCTGGTACACCTCATCTATGCCCACAAGGATAATGCACCCTACCCAACGTCTGGAAGAATCACAAGGATACAACCCTTCATTTTTAGCCAAGAAGGCGAAGATTTGCTCTTCTGACTGGCTTGACTATATTAATGCCTTTGTTCCTCCCACTCCCGTGCCATCTTCAACAACAGAAGCATCCACTTCTTCCTCTCCTTCTTCTGAAATTGAAGCACCTTCACCTTCTCCACCTTCTATAATAGAAGCATCCACACCTTCTTCTCCACCTTCTAGAATGGAAGCATCCACACCTTCTCCATCTTCTGAGACAGAACCATCTACTCCTTCTCCTCCTCCCACTCTTTCTTGGACAGAGAAATTAAGGCTTGCCCTTCCCATGGAAAAAATCTTTCCTCCTTACAAACCTCCATCACCCCCAACTCCATTTGAGCGGAAACAAGCCCAACCACGCTTGCGGCTTTTTCTCACTTGCCCTTCAATGTTCTTGAGGATGTCATACCCCACAAGAACTTTCGATGGGCTTGTGGTATTCTGACTAGGGGCCATGTCCTTCATCCTATCCGCCATGCAGAACTTCACATGTTCCTCGATCAACTTCCAGTACTTCTTCACTGGCATCAAAATTCCAAAGTCACCACTCAATCTTTGGATCAACTTTTATCTCTTGAATTCATGCTTGTCTGAGCGAAAACTTCATCGAAGACTTGACGACTTCAAAAATAAAGATTCTGCGTATTGGGATGATTTAGTTATAGATGAGTCGGAACAAAATTGAGGAAGAGGCTTTTGAAACAAAGGTGAAGAACTCTACTACGAAGTGAGAGCACATCAAGCGATCGACCAACATTAGAGGAAATAGAAGAAATAATAAAGAAAGAACAAATATTCATCGATCATTGTTGGACAAAATTCCATGATCTTGTTATTTATTCTATTCCTTATTTTTATGAGCTTGAATTTGTACCGAAATAGAATTACTTAATGTAATTGTCTTAGCTTCAATACAAGCAAAGTCTTTTTGTATTTGGCATTGTTTGACTTTATTTCCTTTTGTCTTCACAAGCCAATTCAGAACCTTGAATTAAATAATCTCATCCTTCGAATCTGGGCTCACTTATCTTTAACGAAACACTAAAAGGAACCAATATGTCTTTTTCCAACTTATGGAATAAAAATTGACAATTTTGGTTAATATTATCCCAAATTAGTGCTTCGAAGTTAACAACCTTACTTTTCAAAGCTAATTATAACCAATATATGGTCATAGTTAATATAGTCAACCAATTTTAAATTGACCATTCTTACTTCGAAAAGCATCTTATGCTGTCTTAATTCAATGGACAATCTTCTCTTGCAAAAACCAATGATTGGTTCTGATGTTCTTTAAAGAATCCTAAGTACCAATACTCCAGCATTTTAGCGTCTTCAAACATGTAGTATGCTTCGAAGCCGGATTCTGTATTTCGAAGCCGTTTTATTTGATTCCTTGGAGCCAAAATTGGCTTCGAAGCCAAATATCTTTCTTCGAAGCTGACATCAACATTCAGAATGTATCCTTCCCTCCAAAACTATCAATATTGGAAGAGACTCCTCATATTCGTACTTTTAATACATAACGATTCTGCGATATATTTTTGAGACCACGAAACCTTTTATGACCCCTTTGCTTTGTACTCACGAAATCACTTGCTCTTTTGACCCACAAACCCTACCGATCTCCTGTTAAAATCCCTCTTCCTTATTACTCGCTATCAATGGATCCTTCCTCACTAAAAGTGTTTACTGGCGATCGTATCAGTCCTACCATGGCTTTGAAGCGATGTATCGATGAAGAAATCACCAAACTATCATCTGGTGAGTCAAGCCACATAGATGGACGTCTTTTCGTGCCTCGCCATAGCAATAAACAGGAATACGTTCTTGGCCCTATTTTTAGGAAGCTCTGCTCAACTCATGACCCTATATCCTCGCATGGAGGACCATTTCCTTCTTTATGAAGAAGGGCTTGATTAGAAGCGGAGGGTGAATCGTCCTCACCGTTCTTTGGCCGACAATAAGGTGAATGGGAAGAATGGTATAATGCAGTCGTACCTGCGAGAGAAAATGACCTACAAGAGCTCTGTATCCTCGATGCCCTTCGTCTTTCCAGGTTCATCATTCCTGAGGACCCTTTCTTGATACCTGCTGCCTTATGTTTCTGGAATATGGCTTTTAATTTCTTTCAATTTCGGTGCGGCATGATGGCCCCCACCGTTCTTGATATTTGCCATCTCTTAGGACTTTCCCCCCATGGTTCTCTATTTACTCCCAATTACCCAGACCTTCCTATTAAGTTTTCTCTTCCATCCTTAAACTCCTCTTATAGTGACTTCGTAAACTCTGAAAATAAAAGGGAAGGTCCTGTGAGGGACAGAGAGCTATTTTCCTTCATTTTATACTGGTTATGCAAATTCTTCTTTTGCACCTCATCTCAGAGGATTATGCCTGAGTTTGTTCCTCTCGCGAAGGCACTTGTCTTGAAAAAACACATAGCTCTTGCCCCTTATCTCTTAGGTCATGTCTACAGAGTCTGCTCCCAATTTTGTGAAAAACCTCTTGATGCTAACCAAGGAGGTCCTCTCTGGGTGCTTCAACTTTGGCTCTTCGCCTATTTCACTGACCTACACCCCAAATGTCTAAAATTCCTTGTTCAAGATCCTAGTACTTATGGGGAAAAGTATGCTAGGATTGCCCTTTACCCTGCTTCCTTTGCTTACTACTTTACCTTCTTTTATCAACTCCCCATTTCTCCATCTGCCTCTTTCTTCTGTCCTTTTGAAGCCAATAAAGGGCCAACCTGGCTGCAAGCTTTCCTGGCTGATAAAGAATGCTCCACTTCTCCTCACAAAGACATGTGGGCCTCTATATTACTACCAAGGGAATTGTTCATTGGTAGTTTAAACCCTCGAGCCTACAAATGCATATCTGAGGTGTACTGCCCTTCTCAATTTGCCAGACAATTTGGACTCACTCAAGGGATACGGTTCCTCTTTGCGTCTCTCGAATGTCCATCTTCTTGCCAGAGATTTGAGAATATCCAAATCCAGACTAGAGCGGCGATTCTCAAACTCTTGAAAGAGTTGAATGAGTTCAATTTGTCCCATTTCTTCCATATGGCTCGATCTTGAAAAGATTCGAGGCGGTGGGCGATCAATATGGAAGTGCGCCTATCTGAACACCCCCATGACTTGCTGGTAGGATTGGGAGTGCCTTCGAAGGCTAAGTCAGCAACATCTAGGGACATACCCCCTCTTGATGAGGCTGCCACAAGTAATCGTACAACTTCATCCCCTCGGGCTAGAGTTACTAAAGCTGCTTCGAAGAAGGGTAAATACTTTTAGATTTCTCCTTTCCCTTTCTTTTGAATCTTTTGTTCATTCCTTTTACACTTTTGTTCTTTGGTGCAGGGCCCCACGAAGAATCTCCCAAGAAAATTTGAAACTTTAATTTGTTCTCAAAAAGAAACAACAACAACAAAAACAAAAAAGGAAGCTAGTTCTCCCCGCTGAGGAATCCGAATCCTTGGGAGAAGAAGAGGTTGAGCAAGAGCCAGAAGTGTCCTTGCAGAGAACAAAGAGACAAAAGGTAGTTGCCTCCTTCTGATACAATTAAGCATCCTTCTTTCGAGGCACCCACTATAGTAATGGAGAAAGCACTTACCTCGACAAATCTGAAACCCAAATTGAAGAGAGGAGATTGAAAAAGAACGATAGTATCCTTGCCAAGGAGGAAGAAAAGAAGATATTTACTGCTGGCGACTTGGTGGAAGATCCGATTCATGAAGCCATTGCCAAAGGCGTTAGAAACGAGGAACATTCTAAAGCAATAATTGTTTTGAGAGAAATTTGAGAAAAGCAGCGACAACGTTTACGAGAGATGAAAGCTGCTGGCTTCTGCGTTACAAGAAAGCGCTCGAAGACAACAAATTGTCGAACATTATTCTCTTCGTAGCTCTCCACGATATCAACATTTCTGAAACAAGTAATTTCTTTCATGCTTCTGTTGTTTTTCCTTCGTCAGCTTTAAATATTTGAAGTTTGACATTGCTTTACATTTCTTCCTTCTGTAGTAACAATCACTGCGCTTATCTTTCCCATGGGGCCTCTTCGATTTGATCGAAGTTGACGGATGCAAAATGTGAAGACTATTCAAATACAACTTCCACTTCCCAAGCCTCGCTTCTGTGCCTTCCTTGAGTCCCAACAGTCCTGCATCTCTCCTACTTGGCCTAGAACTATACCTTCCTTTCCTGACTTTCAATCTACGTCAATCCATTCCTTCTACGAGCCTTGCTCTTCCTTCTTCCAAGGGTATTCTAGTTGTTACTCCAATCCCAATGGCGGTTGATTCTTCTCTGAGAGGTCTTTGGTAGTTCTCAATTCATGGTTCATCACCTATGCCTATTTCTAGCCTCTCTTCACTTGATTCATTGGTGGCTAAGACCATAAAGTCTGCCAAAGATGCTCCATTCATTTCTCCCATCCCAATGCATCCCACTGTGACTTCCACCACATTACTTCCCATGCCCTTCATGTCTTGGGATGAGGTAGACATCTTGAAGGAAGACTTGCTAGTCTTTTCGACGTACCTTCTACCTCTCCAACATTTAGTGTTGGTGAGCCATTAGTCTTGGTGACTCCTTCTTGGAGATTTTTAGAGTCCTCCTTCTTCTAGCGACAAGCCTCCTGCACCTTGGTGGACTTGGACACATGTGCAGGCTGTTGACTTCCTTTTGAGGATCCTTGAGGCTCTACAAAAGCCTATTATTAGGAATGGGTTTCTTTAGTGCTGTAATATTGCTGAGCAGTCCAGTATGAACGTCTCAAGTCACCTATCCCAGGCTGCAGCTACTATTGATTTCTATATCAACATTTGTCATGCCGCCAATACTGCCAATGAGAAATTGGCTAGGGATCAGCGTTTTGTTTCTCAAGTACATACCGAAATATCAAATCTCAAGGAACAACATTCTTCTAACTCCCAATTTCGAATTCAGCTGCTGGAGAAGAAAGCTCAACTTGAGGAAGATTTAGCTGCAGTAAACCAGGCCTTGGTTCGAACTGACACCAAATTGCAAATCACCAACCAAGAACTGTTTGAACGAAAAGAAGACATGACTGCAGCTATTCACCTATTTCCATCACTTAGTAGTAGGAAATCAACTGTACAAAAACAATTGAAACATTGTAATGATTTTTGGGCCAATTTGTGGCACCATGTACTTGATTCTTTATGAAAAATCAGGCTCTTATCTATTATCGAGTACCTTGTGTGTTTGTACATAATGTTTATTTTATTCCTTGTGTTTCCCAAATGGTTGGAAAATAAGGCTTCAAATATCGCCATTAATCTTTTGGGATGTACATAGCCATTTAAATTTCTTAAATGGTATGCTCCAAAAGCGAGAACTCTATGAATTTGATATGGTCCTTCGGTTAGGTGACCATTTGCCAAACTTATGGCTTTTAATTCCTATTGGGAGTATTGTTTTCCATACCAAGTCACCTTCATCAAAGCCAATATGCTTGACTTTCTTGTTATAATTTTTGGCTGCTTTCTTTTTTTGGAAAAGTATGCTATTTAACGCCAAAATCCTGGCTTCATCTATGCCATCTAATTCCAAGCACATGCTTTGATGATATTGCTCAGGTTCTAATTGATCTTGACATCTTACCCTAAGAGATTTAACATTAATTTCCACAGGTAACACTGCATCATGCCCGTATACTAAGGCATAAGGGGTGACTCCTGTGCTCGACCTTGGGGAAGTTCTGTAAGCCCATAAAACATCCAACAATAGGTTATGCCAATCCCTAGGATTATCTTCCACCACCTTTTGTATTCCTTTTTTCAAGGACTTATTGGATGATTGACTTGACCATTGGCTTGTGCATAATAGGGAGTGGAATTAATAAGGCTAATCCCAAATTACGCCACAAGGACTTTACCATTTTCCCATCGAACACGGTTCCATTATCAATTGTTATGGTTTGTGGAATGCCAAATCTATGGATCAGATCTTTAATGAACCCAATGACTTACATGCGGTCTCTGACCTTATATGGTTTGGCTTGACCCATTTAGTGAAGTAGTCGATGGCCACTAGAATGAAACAATGATGCTTGAAGAAGGTGGGTGTATTTTACCCATCATATCCATGGCCCATCCTCTGAATGGCCAAGGTTTCACCTCTTGCATGTAGGTGGGTTATGGGCACATGTCTTATTGTGCCATGTTTTTGGCATGCTGGCGACCCTTTGCATATTCTATGCAATCTTTAAGAATAGTTGGCCAATAGTAGGAATGCCTTGAAGCAACCATCTCATCTTTATACGGTGATGAGCACCACAAATGCCTTCATGAACCTCGGCCATGGCATTAATGCTTCTTTTGGTCCTAAACATTCCAATAATAAGCCATCTACCCTCTTTTATAGAGCATTACCATATATCATGTATTGCATAGGCGCAATTTGACTTTTCTATTGGCCTTGAAGATGGACCGGAAATCTTACATTATTGGATGCCTCCAATCTGTTCTTGTAAGTCATTATGGTTGACTTCAAGATCACATTCCTTTTATTCAAAGGTGGTATTGATCTACGATATGTTGTTTGGCTTATATCCCTTTGGGTATTATCCTTCTCTTGAAGTTCGAGCTTTTTGAGCCACATCATTAGCTCTATTATTCAAGAATCTTGGAACATAGGTTACATTTGCTATTTGGCGAAAGCAAATGTAATGCAACAACATAATATGGTAGGATGCTTATGCTTTGACACTTGAAAATCCCTTTCACTTGGTTAACCACCAATTGAGAGTCTCCAAATATGTCAACTGCATGTACTTGTAATCCAATAAGGATTTCTAGTCCCACTATTAAGGCTTCATACTCGGCACGGTTATTGGAGCGACTAGCTTCATCCACTCTGAAACCATGTGTGGTTTCTACCCCTTGTGGAGACTTAATTACAACACCAATCCCAATTAATCCATTGGCCTTCGATCCATCGAACCACATTTGCCATGGTTCAACACTAGTCATACCGAGTTCCATTACCTCTTGGCTCTCTATTTGAGATGGATGATCTGCCAGAAAGTTGGCAAATACTTGCCCTTTTACTGCCCTTTGAGGAACATATTCTAAATGAAATTCTGATAAGGCTAATATCCACTTGCCAATTCTTCCCCTCAACATAGGTCTAGATAACATGTATTTAACCAAATCCGTGGTTGCAATTACCAAGACAGTTGTAGGTAAAAGATAATATCTTAATTTCATTGCGACAAAATACAAAGCAAGACCTGACTTTTCAGCGGTGAATATTTACATTCACAAGGATTTAAAAACCTACTAAGGTAATAAATAGCTTGCTCTTTGCCTTCATCATTGTCTTGGGCTAAAAAGCTCGGTGAATCTTCTGCTGCGGTATGTACAACTTCAAGGGCTTGTTCCTTTTGGTGGCATCGACCTTTGGAGGGTTGGCCAAGTAGGCTTTGATACCTTGAAAGCAATTTGATGCTCTGCTGTCCACACCAATTCCTCTTCATCTTTCAGCCTTAACAAGGAAGAAAATACCTTAGTTTTCCCTGCAGTGTTAGGACTAAACCTTCGAAGAAAGTTAACCTGCCCAAGGAACCTTTGTAACTCTTTCTTACTTGATGGAGGCCTAGCTTCGATGATGGCTTTGGCTTTATTCTGATCAATCTGTATTCCTTTCTTGTGCACTACATAACCCAAGAAATTTCCAGATGACACCCCAAAAGCACATTTAAGAGGGTTGAGTTTCAACTTGAACTTCCTCATTCTTTCAAAAACTGCTTCTAAATGAAGCAAATGCTTCTCCATGGACTGGGATTTCACTACAATGTCATCAATATAACATTCTAGATACCCTCCAATAAGGTCATGAAAGATAGTGTTCATAGCCCTCTGATATGTAGCCCGGCATTCTTGAGACCAAATGGCATTTTAACCCATTGAAGGTGCCAATATTCCCGGGACATCTGAATCTTTGTCTTGTGGATGTCTTCCTCTGCAATGCATATTTGGTTATAACGAGTGGCCATCCATCATCGATAAAACTTGATGTCTCTTTGAGCTGTCTGCAGCGGATCCACTATAGACATAGGGTACTCATCTTTAGGAGTTGCTAGGTTTAAATTTCGAAATCGATGCATACCCTCATTTTGCCATTTTCTTAACTCTGAGGCACAATATTGGATAACCATTCAACATACATTTGTCCTAATAAAGTCCGCCTTAAGTAGTCTAAGAATCTCTTCCTTGACCTACGTATTATACGGACTCATCCTTCTTGGTTTACGCTTGTATGGCTTGAAATTAGGCTTCATAGGGAGCCTATGTTCCTGAATGACCTATCAATCTGGTAGTTCATTATAGGACCATGCAAAGCAATCCTTGTATTTCTTTAGAACAACCAATAAGCGGTCTCTGTCGAACATTCAAGCAGTACTTATATGGGTGAAATTGCTGCCGCAGAACCTTCCCTAAATTCACTTCTTCTAAGGGGTCTTGCGTCGAGAATTCATCGAAGCTTCCTTGGTTTCTTCGACCTTTGAAGCGACCTTTTAGCCTTGTTACGCTCCTAGGTTCTCTACTTGATATCTCTGCCCTCTTCCTCATAGACAAAATCATCCATAAAGCGTCTTCTTCTGTATCTCACGGACCTTCGTTTCAATGTCCAATGCACGATATTTCCCAAAAGTCAAACTTCCGACTGTTGATGCTCTAGTTCTGACCAATTATCATGGCTTCTCTCTCTTGTTTACGTACTTTACGGACTATTGCTTCTCGTCCAATGATGAAAATTTAATCAAAGCCAATGACACGGCTTCTCGTTCTTCATTTCTTTGCCTCTGACAACGAGGCGTCATTGTCATCTTTCACGACAACCTCTTCATCGGCACTTTCTTGGACTAAGTGCTTGGTGTATTACTTCCTCATCGGTAGTCACTTGGTGAACCATCAACTTTCCTCAATATCTTGAGAGGGTCACTCCTCAATATAGCTTAGCCTCCGCAAAGTCGCACGAGCTATGAAAGGTTGAGGATGCATCAATCTCCTCTGTCTCTCCATTGCCCGGGGCCATCATGATCTTCGATGCAAAGAGGAAGGCACACATTTGTTGGTGTGAATCAATCTTTTCCAAGTAAGGCATTATATTTAGCATTCTTTGTCGATCACGAAGAATCTTGTCATACAATCCTGGTTCCACACTCAAATTAATAGGCGAATACTGGGCCATCTGCTTATCTCCAGCAAAAAGACAATAGTTGTCTTGGTTGGGATCAACACAGGATTCTTCTTCCTAATTTCTTCAAAGAAGATTTCGGTAATAAATTAACCGCTGCCCCATTGTCTACTAGGACTCGGTTTAACTGTATCCCATCAAAGAAAGCCTTAATGTACAAAGGCTTGACATGTTGGGTCATGGAATTTGAGGGGTATTCAAAAGGATATGAGAGGTTGATGCTCACCTCTTCCTCACTTTCAAACTCAGTTTCCATTGGAGTAGCCGTTTCAGGAGCATCCTGTACCATACTCACTTGCGATTCCTCATTTGAGCGAGAATTGGATCCATGTCTTGGTCATCCTGATCCTCATTTTCAGCCTGGAATTCATGAGGTAGTATGTGTACCATGTTGACTGATACAGGGGGAAATGAGCCAAACTGGATGGCTGGCTGTACCTTCTTCCCCTCTTGGCTACCTTGCTCAGTGTCTTCAGCAGCGTCCTCCATACTGCATTCTGGTATTTCATTGATGACTGATCCCTTCGAAGGATCCTTCTCAACTGATTCTTCAGTCAGAAATGTTTGTTCAGCCATGAAGGCTTCGAACATTTCTTCTTCTGCCATTTCCTTCTTTTGGCCCATGCCAATTTCTTCTTCCACTTCACTATCACTTTCCATCAGAGCCTTCTCCAGCCCTGCCAAACTAGACTTCTCCCTGGCCTTTAATTCAGAATGAACTTGGGCCAATTGTTCCCTGCTACAAACCACTTTACTTTGTAGCGTCGGTTTTGGAGCATGGTCTGACTTGAGTTTCTTTTCTTACATCTTGACTTGTGAAGAACTTTCTCTACTCTCTTTCGGATCTTCTTTGGTCTTGGGTGTACCTACTCTGAATTTTCCTTCTTTGTGATCTGAAATACTTGGGAACCATATTTGGTTCCTTCGTCTTTGGGTGCTTGACAATACCCGATTGTTGGGAGCCACCAAAGGAGGCTTGACCATTACACTGTGATTCCAACATCTCTCTGGCGGGCAATTCCCTAGGTTTGTTTTGCATTACAAACCAATGCGGAACTCAAGTACCCAAGAACTTCTTGATTGGATGTTGAACCACCCTTTTCCACCTTGAAGCCATCTTGGCTGGCGTGAAGGCAAGTGCTTGGTTACGGTCTCATGCTTGAGCTTGATTACGGCCTTTGATGGAGATGGCCATTTTACATTTTGTGTGAGGTTGATGCAGGGGCCAATCTCGGCTTTAGTCCCATAACTGAACTCCTCTCTAATCTTCTTCGAATGTTTGCTCTCCATTCTATAGTAGTTAAGTGGCCTAGACTCATACAAGGGCCTTTTGCCTTTAGCATTTATTACATCAGCTGAGGCTCAACCACCAGCTTTGGTGCCTATCACTAGTAGATGCGGCCTTTTGTTATAGCGTTGGTTGATCTAGGGCGTCTCTGAACATCCTTATAGTATTGCTTCCCATCAATTGGAAGCCCTTCAACCATTGTAGCTTAGCCTACATCTAGGACACATCCTCTGCATTACGGTGCTTGAGGAATCGTCATCGGTATTTCTTCATCGAGAATGTTCGCCGATGTGAGAAACCTTGTCGATGTGGCTTACGGTCTCCTTTTTGGCGGTATCACGGTTGGCAATATGCATTTGCACATTGACCTCTTCAATTCTGCGAGATAGATTACGAAAGTTTGGTACAACCACATTAGCGCGCTTTCTCCAACCGGAAGCGGATTCTTGTCAATCCCCATGGCTTTCTCTGTTTTGGTTGGGAACTTGAGACTTCCTTTCGGATTTGCTCTTGGATCTGTCTCGAAAAACAATGCGGTTTTAGTTGAGTGAGACCAAATTATGCCATTCTGATATACTTTTCCTTTAAGTTCGTCAAGAGAAGGCAGTTTTACCCCTTTTGGTAACTTAAGGAAATTGGCTGCAAGCAAATGATCAAAAATGTCATCTGCTTTTGTTAAATCGAAAGAATACTTTCTGTGGAAGTCTTTCTTTTTAAACTGCTAGTCGATAGTTGTATCCTTATGAATTAATGCTTCACAGATTACGGGTTCTTTGCCCACAATCTCTGCTGCATCAATCTCATAATTGGGATCTCTATAGTATGTCTTATACGAAGCATTGTTTCGATCTTGTTCTTCCTCTAGTAATGCTTCATATCGAGACACCTTATAGGTTAATTCGACCAAATCCCTGAATTCAGTTGAGTCAAACTTCTTTCGAAGCCTGAACTCTAAACCGTTTTGAGCCAATCGTACAAATTCTGGCTCTGGAAGGATGACTCTACATTTATTTCGAGCCCTTTTAAATCGGCAATGAGCCGAGTAGCCTTTTCTTGGGGCCTTTGACTCAATCTTGCCAAATGCCATGGACACCTCGCTGGCCGATTGGAAAAATTGGGCATGAAATGCCTCTTCCATTTGTTGCCAAGTTTGAATGGAGCCAGGTGTAAGGTTGATATACCATACAAATGCTCCCCCAGTTAAAGAGTTTGGAAATAATCTCAGTTTTATGTAATCATGATTAGTGAATTCACCACATTGAGCAGCGAATCTGGCAATATGCTCTACTGTTGATTGATTTCCAGTTCCATAGAATAGGGAAAAATCTGGTATTCTGAATCCTCTTGGGTATTCATGTACCCTATCTATCCACTCTGGGTATGGTTTTCTGTATACAGGAGTTTGGACCCCCCGAGCCATCGGTCCACACACCTCCCTAACAATATCAGCAATTTGGTCCCTAGGGACCATATTTTGGGCTTGCTGAACCACTCTTTGGAGGAACAAACACAGGGTTTGGTGGACAAACTTGTGCCTGTGGTCCTCTTGGTCCATAAGGTGGTACATTTGGGACTGGTTGTCCCTGTGGTGCAGGTTGCTGTTGGGGGTATGGGTAACCCCTTTGAACCTGTCCTGCAAAGGGACTTGTGAAAAGTATTGGAACAGGCATTGTGTCCCTTCCATTTGTGGGCAAACCTTCCAACCCCCCGGGTATACATTCGAATAAGGGATTATTATACCCTCTAGTGCCAGGTATGGCTTCAAACATGGGATTTGCCACCATTCTTATGCCAGTTTCTTGTACTTGGCCAGATCCACCAACTTGTGTGGCTTCATTGTTGAGTACTGAAGCATTTTGGCCTACTACAGGCCTTGAAATGGGTTCATACCAAGACTGAGGCGATGGTCTTTCATAATTTTGAGTACTAGTCTGACCATTAATCTGTCCATTAGCTTGCATAGGCTGTTTTTCTCTAGCCAATCTTTGCTGAGGGATATTTAAAATTTCCTCTGTATGTCTTGTATTTGTTGGTTGGTGGTTATTCATTCGATCCAAGAAGGATGTTGCCCACCTTTCCATTGTGTTCATTAATTGTTGTCCCATAGCATCTACCAAGCCATCCCATGGATTTGTTGGCTGAGTAGGAGACGGTGGATGGTCCAATTCCTAGTTTAAGTCAATATTATGAACATATGGTCCTTGTCGAAATCTTGATGCATTCGACCAAAGGTTCTGATAACATAGGAGTCTCCATAGGATGTGTTACCACATTCTCCTCTGGATTAGGTATTTCTACCTCTCCTTCTACGCCTTCTTCCAGGCGTTCATTTTCTCCTTGTCGTCTTCGTCTAGCCATTTTAACAAGTCCCACCGGGCGTGCCAAAAATATATGTTGGCTTTTTGGCTTTTCGAAGGGTATATTTGTAAATCTTGGCGTGCGGCAAGGATCAATCGATCCTTCTGAAATTATAATTGCCAATCAATTATCAGGCGACTGTGTTTTAGTTCTTTCAGCCTCAATGAAGAGGACTTTTACTGGTGGCTTGACTTAGGAGAATTTAAGAGAAATAACAGTTAATATGAAGAACAATCGAAGTATTTCATTAAAATGAACACTTACAATAGTCCAAACTCAGCCTCGAGGAGATTCACAACAACAGTCTACTTGAATCTATTTGAAACTACTCCTATGAATCAAAATGCAGTGCGGGTATTTAAAGAACAAGTATTTAAAGTACAGGAATTTAAAGTACAAGAAAGGTAAAACTGGAAAAGAAAATATGAAGTAAAGACTGGTTTTGTATGATCTGAGTCTGGGGATCTTTTCTGGGGACTTCCTTGCTATTTATACTTGTAAAGGATGACCTTCGAAATATACTTCGAACCGTCGAACTGCTCCTCCATGATCGCTGATCATGCTGCCTTAGAAATAGTTCCACTACGCCATCACTTGCAATTGAGCTTCCCTCCTGTATTTGAATTTGAATATAGGTAACCGTTAAAGCCACGTCACCTCGTATCTAACTGCTGATCTAATGCTACTCAGATCTTTTGAGAACCAATATTTATTGCCACGTGTACGATTGGGATCGAAGAATAAAATCATCTTCCAATAATACCCTTATTCTGCCACATGTCGACTTGTAATTGGCTTTTACAAAATATGTAGCCAACAGGTTGAGTATGGTCCGGATTGATTTGATGTGAGATAAAATTAAGACTAATCCATTATTTACGATTTCATAAAAATTAAAACAAAACTAATCTATTTAAATCATGAAATCAATCCAAACCAGACCATTTAAACATGGTTCGGATTGATTTAGAATTACGATTTCACATAATCTCAACATATACATAAAAGATTTGTTAAAAGTATTCTGAATGATGGACTTTCCTATCAAAAGACGGGAGAATAGTGATCTATTTAGCAAACAAATTGAAATTTTGGCCAAAGTATAGCAAAATAAGCAAATATTTTCACTCTACCTTACCAATCAAAAACTAAAGACATAAGACTTTATAGGAGATGCTAAAATCATGAAACTTCCCAAAATAATTATTTTAAGTCACAAATATATAGAATACATAAGACTTTATAGGAGATCTTTGAAATCATGAAACTTGCCAAAATAATTATTTTAAGTCACAAATATATAGAATACATAAGACTTTATAGGAGATCTTTGAAATCATGAAACTTCCCAAAATAATTATTTTAAGTCACAAATATATAGAATACATGACAAGCGGTGCGGATTGGATCTAATTGAGTGAACTAAAAATCGAAACCAATCCGTGAACTCGACTCCCAAATTTTTCAATCGAATTGAATTATGGATTCAAAAATCAAACCAAACCTACCGAATTGGACTAAATCGGTTCAATTTGCAAATTATATGGATTTCTTACTTAGCCCTACAAAATATTCGATCTATGTCATTTTGATCCTTATTATTCAAATTTTGTCCATTTAATCTTAATCTACTATTATTATAAAAATGTGAAGAGTCTGCCATATTTTCTATTTTTTTTTAAATCTCAAATTTACCCTCTTAAATCTACTATATTTTATAAAAGTCATGAAGAGTTCTATATAAACAAACTATCTCTTTATTTTTAGAAATTTTAAGCATTATAAAAAGATTTGACAATGATTTTCTATGTGTGTATATATATATTTAGATAAAATTAATTCCAATAGTCCCTATTTTTTACATTGATGATGATTGAAGAAAAAAAATAATTACTCTTTCTTATTTCCTGTGTCTGCTTCTATACTGATACACATAATATTTATAATTATTCATCATGGATCAAATCACTGTAAATAATTTTTATTAACTCTTAAAGTTGTATTTATTCATTCGAATCTAAACATATGAAAGCACATGCATTGTTAAAATAGAGGTTTGTGTTGCATCTAAAAAATTCACAAGCTATCTTCATATGTTTTCTTTTTGTTTAAATTATATTTTATAAACTGTAATATTTTACATAGTATTTTAATAACTAAGGTATGATATCAAAATTTTAACAAAGTGAGTTTTATTTTTTAAATCTGTTTTTCAATTTTTGGTTTTTCATATTTTCTTAGTTTTGGTGATTAAAGATGCTGAAGTTTCTTCATAGTTTATATTTAAATTACACTTTGACATGAAAATATAATATCTAATAATCTAAATAGAATTAAAAAGTAAAAAATTGGTAAAATTTTTTATAAATTTAAACATGTATTATTATTATTATTATTATTATTATTATTATTATTATTATTAATTTTCTTTCCAAAAAGAATACACAACAAATTATTCTCTCTGTGTGTTTAGATTTAGTGAATCTAAATCTAAAATTAAAATTAAAAAATAAAAAAAGTATTATATTAAGTGAATCTAAAAAGAAAATAAAAGGGTTATTAAAAAATTTATAAAAAAAATGTCAAAAGACATAAAACATGAAAATCAAAAAATTTAAAATAAAAGTTTGAAAAAACAAACCAAACCAAACACTATAAACTTCTATTTTCTTAAATCTTTCTTCACTAATCTCTAATTTTACACAAATTACTCACAAATTCCTTTCAATTTTTATATGAATTTAATAATCTAATTAAAAAATAGTGCATACACACAAAAATGTAATACTAAACATCTACATTATAAGTAACTATTTAATTATAAATAATTAACTTCTCATTATTACTTGTATTATATTATTGTAAAAAATTTCACATATTATTTTTGTGATATCGTATATATGTCAATGTCTATATATATATAATATAAATGTAAATTTGTATATATTATTGTATTCATATATTGTCAATTTGTAATATTATATTATCATCAGATACTTTAATTTCTAACATGTATCGCTTTAGTAATATCATTATATTTGTTAGTAAAAAACTGTATATTTGTGTATTATTCTCATATCAACTTATGTTCAATACACATATACAAACATGTCATACAAACAAGTGTCAACAACAAACACTTTTAATAACAAACCAAGACTTTGCAAAACACCTACATCATGATAATAATTTTACTTTTTATATTTATTGTTTTCACAACAATTGTATATTAATGACTAATGTTATATTTTTCATCATGCAAAATATTCGTGACACAGGAAATGAGACTCAACAACTCTTGATGTATAAAAATATATTACGTATTGATATTAATTCATTCTTACACCAATAGTATGCAAATAATATGTAATAGTAAGTTCAATGAATTTGTATTATGAGATCAACTATTAAATAAAATTGTTTAATTGTACAATTGATTTCATACCTTCAATTATATTACAAGTATGGATTATGAAAAATTGAAGTGAAAAGTTGATAGAAAAATATTTGTGTAATACTATATATTTAAAGGACATGTTTATTATTTATTGTTTAAGATAAGATTATAATCTCAACAATCTAACTATAAATTAATGTTTATATTTATAAAATTTCTCATCTATTATTTAAATTCTTCAGCCGAGTATGTATTCATTTCTTGCCTAGTTGTATTTTAGATATAGATCAATTTATCCATACAAGTCTCTATATTTTGTATACATATTACATATCAATTTAAGAGACACATATAATTATAGTACTAACAGTTGATGAAAAATCACTTGTCACGTGCAACGCACATGCCCAACCACTAGTATACAAAAAGTGTTTCAATTTGATCCCTCAACTTAATTTTGTCAATGTTAGTGTTTGAACTAGGGGTAAACTTTGAAATTATAAAATAAAAAAATAAAAAATAAAATAAATTTTTGAGTGAAAATATTCTCACAACTACAATATTTTTCACAATGATTTTTTCGGTGCCAAAAAAAATAACAGTTATTGCCCAAAACATTGTTTCCCCTTGAAGAAATGAGATCAGTGCTACCGATTTTTTTGGACGACCATTTTTTTGGAAATATATTTTTTCAATATATTTTGATATATGATTTCATGTATACATGTTGGCGGAAATATTTTTCCTCAAAGATGTTGGTTCTTTTTTATATTTTTATTATAATTGTATCTTTATGATTTCCACTCTTTATTCCTAATTCAAAGAGAGAGACGGGGAAAATCAGGTTGGGGAACAAACACACTTTTAAATATTATGAGCTAAATTGATATAATTTAAATATTAGAAATTAAATGATACAAAGTACATATTTTGAGAACTAAAAGTATAATTTTTTAATTAAATTTTAACATTATCCCTCCCTTAAATGACATCTATAGACAGAGTTAGGTTGAGTTTGTTTATCAGATTAAGTTGGATGAGATTATTAGTATTAAATAAAGAAATTACTAATGTAGTAATATTAACTTAGAGATATAAGATAAATTGTGTTTATTTGTATAGTAATATAATGATATTAGTTACTTAGAATTAAATATATAAAATTATGTAAAATCCTGATTATGTAGAAGATAGCTTTGTTGTTTTTGTAAAATCAAGGCAAAATAGTCATTATCTCACCTCCAATTCCATGAAATTGGATTTGAATATCACCCCCTATAGGATTGTCAGTCCTCTCACGAGGGCATTTCCAATTCATGGGACTATTAATCCCAATGCTAGTTCTCCAAATAAATATGATTCTTGTGGGGCTCACGGGGATTAATAATCCAATCTTAAGGGCTACAGAACAAAACACATAGGGCCAAAATGTTAATTAACCCAAAATAAAAACTAAAAAAAAATATTGAAAGAGTAATTGTCAAAACCACACCTAAACATATAAAATAAAAAAATAAAAAACTCAAGAGTTTGACTGTTATAACAAAATAAATTTTAATTTTGTCAATTTAAATTCTAAATTTTTAGTTTATTTTCAATTTGAATCATTTGCCTATTTTCATCAAGTAAAATCAAAGGAAAAATAGCTATTTTAATCATTAAACTCAATGAAAATGAGTATTTTAGACATTTTATGTACCTTCATTAAGTTTAATTACTAAAATACTATTTTTTTCGTTGATTTTAGTTAATGAAAATAGACAAATGATTTAGATTGAAAACAAATAAAAAGATTAAAATTTAAATTAACAAAATTGAAACTCATTATTTATTTTGTTACAATAGTCAACCCTTGGAATTTTTTTATAATTGTCCCAAAATTAAAAAAATTTAAAAAAAAAAAAAAAGCTTGTCTATTTGACTTATTTTTAATTTTTTTAATTTATGGTTCTAATGATTTTATAGGGTGACTAAATTGAGTTTCTTTACCATAATTGTATTTGTCAAATAAATTAATATTATTTTTTTTTAATAAAATAAATTTTTTTAGCAGGCACAGTCATCCTAGGAAAGCATTGGCCTTTCATGAATCAAAATTGTCCCTCCAAGAAGTGCAAAACCAAACTTTTATACCCAGATTTTTCTAAGTGGATGGATGGTTATGTTGTGAATATTAAATTTATATAGTGTTTTTACATAAAATAAAATTAAAATCTTAAGATAATAATTTTAAATAATTTTAAAAAAAAGGGAGACTTATGTGTAGATTCTAATAGGTGAATTTATTATTAAATAGGCTATATAATAATTAATGGCATTGTTCATCAAATGCTATTAAAAAAAATTACTAATTGTTAATTTTCAAATACAGTTTGAAAATTGTCACCAAAAAAGTCACTAATTATAAGTTTTAATGACAATTAAAAAAAAGGTCAAAAAAAGTTACTAATTTTTAACTTTCAGCGACAGTTTGACAAAGTCATCACAGAAAAACGTCACTAATTGTAAGTTTAGTAACAATTTATAAAAATCATGACAAAAAACAGTTACTAATTGTCAATTTTTAGTGACATATAAAAAAAATCGTCACAAAAAATAATTTTTAGTAATGATTTTATTATAACTTATTTTCAATAAGACTTGATAAGAATTAAATCTATCACTGAAACAAATAGTCATAACTTACGTACAGTCATCCTAGTTGTTAAATGTAGTAACTATATATTTTATATATCATACGTATCATATTATATTTATTACCATAGTTAGGATTACTATATTTAAGTTCCTCTCCTCCTATATAAAGGAATTATATACATTGTTACATAATTATTCAATACAATATTCAATATAATACAGATCTCTCTCTCTCTCTCTCTCTTAAATATTATAATATGGTATTAGAGTTATAAGTTAAGCACTTGGTATTCTTCACCTTATCAACAGGGGGCAATCTTGGCTTGGTTGCTTGCCAAACATCAATCTATTTCGTTATCATATTTTTTTGTCAGTATCGCTTTGTGGTGATCTCTTCCTTTGTCCGCTAGTTTATTCTTACCCTACACTACGCCAAAATTGGGCTTTAGCGGCGGTTTTTTACCGCCGTTAAAGCCTTTAACGGCGGTTTCGTTACCGCCATTTATGCCCGTGTAGGAAAAAGTACAACCGTCATAAAAAGGTAAATTACTGTCGTTAAAAGTCGACAAAAAACAGCAGTCATATTGGACCAAAAACGGCGGTTCTTTACCGTCGTAAATAAGTTCGAATTTTTCAAAAAATAATTCTTTCTTCTTGCACTCCCCAAAGTCTTGAACCCTCAACCTCTCATCCACCCACACCAACCACTCCACCATAGCCACTCTTTATAAAATATATTTCCTAAATAAATATTTAAACATTACTTTTATTTTATTGTAGATGGTCATGTTCAACCCTAGCCGTGTGTGGTCACCACTCACCGGAGCTCCACCGACAAAGACCGCCGTAACGGCGGTAATGAGAAGGCTTTAGCGGCGGTTTCATTACCGCCGTTTAAAAATGGCTTTAGCGGCGGTTTTTTAACGTCGGTTTTATTACCGCCGTTAAAGGGTCATTAATACGGTATTAACGCGTATTCGTTAGATTAATAGTATCTTCTTGGCGATTTTAAATTCTTGCCATTAAAAAAATCGCCGTTAATGCCCTGTTTTGGCGTAGTGCCAAATATCTCTATCATATTTTTTTTACTTACAATCCATTTTTTTTTTTTTTTTTTGGTTATGTGTGTGTGTGTTTATCTCTACTGTGTATTTCCCTCTATTTCAATCTCAAATAAATTTTTATCTTCAAACCTACCATGTAAACCACCTAAGTCACTCCACCTAGCTCACAACCCAAGTCGTCCCCTGTACCATACTATCCAAACCCCCTTGGCGTACCACCTAAGCCGCCCTTTTTGGCATACAACCCAAGTCGTCCCCTCTAGTGCACCATCTAAGCCGTCCCTTGGCACACCATCCAAGCCACCCCCTGGCACACTTTCTAATAAGCCCAGCTTGGTGCACTCAGTCATCTGTTACCATCATCATTCAGCACGACGTCATAAGTTATGTGTATGTCACGCTTGCTAGTTCAACATCCAGTCTCTACAATAGTCTGACATGACCCCTTAAACTGTCCCGACATTGATTTCGGTCAGTTCCTACAACGGTCCAGCATGACCCCGTAAACTGTTCCGACATTGATTCCGGTTAATTCATACAACTGTCCTGGCATTAGTTATGCATGACCTTAAACTGTCCTGACACTAATTCCGACCAGCTTCTGCAATGATTCGGTACGACCTCAAACTGTCCTGACATTAGTTCCAGCCAATTTTTACAATAGTCTAACACGACCTTAAACTGTCCTGGTATTAGTTCTGACCAATTTCTACAATGGTCCGCCATGACCTTAAACTGTCCCGGCATCAATTTCAATCAGCTTCTACAACGGTCCGACACAACCATAAACTGTCTTCTAGCATTAGTTTTGGCCTTTGATCTATCTCAAACGCTTTTGCGTTCCCGTTCGGACTTTGCAATCGATTTGCCTTTTATTTTATTTTTTAGTTTTATTTCATATTCTAGTTTCTTTTTCTAAACTCAAGTTGATATCTCTACTTGAGTTTGAGTTGATATCTCTACTTGAGTTTGAGGGGGCATTAGATATAAGTAGCTATATATTATATCTATCATATATATCATATTATATATATTACCATATTTATGATTATCATATTTAAGTTTCTCACCTCCTATATAAAGGAGTCTTATATATATTGTTACATAATTATTCAACACAACATTTAATATAATACAAATTTCTTTCTCTCTCCTTGATATTGTAACACTAGGAAAGCTTGTGTTTCTTTTTAAAGTTTGGATCTAACAATCCTAACCAAAAAAAAAAAAAAACCACTAGGTATAGTGCATGAGCTAAACTGAAAATTCAACAGTAACTCTGCATTCAATGGCTCGTGTACAAATTAATTTTGGCCACATAATTTTGGTGAGATGTGTGGAATATAATTTTGGCCACATGTCCATGGGACACATTCATATCACTGCATGTGAATTTCAGATCGACTCTTGTGATACTCATCTATGAAAATAGAAATAGATAGATCCTTTAAATTTTAGGGACTTGTAACCTAAAAAAAATTAATTTTTAAAAAATTTAATTGAGTTAATTACACTAATAATTTCTGAAATTTATGATCTATTAAGTTTTACTACCTGATGCCAACACCGTTTAAAATCAATAACAAGATAAGTTTGCATAAAATTTCAACAAAATCAAAAATATCAAATACACACATGATCTTCAAATTTTACATTTTATTGCATTTGGTCTCAATGTATACGTTCTATTACATTTTTTTTTTTTTTTTTTGAACAGGAGGAAAGATGCTCTAAAGTGTTATTACAGCATCCGTGGGCCCAGACCTCAGGGTAACTGGTTTTCAGTCTGATTTAACCTAATTCATAAGAAGAGACCCACCACCGAGATATCAACGAAGCTTAACTATACGCACAGACGAGCCCAAGATTCGATTGGAGTACAGACCGAGATCACCGAAGTGAGCCACTGGAAGGACTAGCATTTTGCTCCTTCCAAGAGTCGAACCTAGGTCACGCCTGTAGAGAATGATGCCTTCTTCACTAGGCCACCATCCCCGATGGTACGTTTGATTACATTTTGATCACCAAAATATACACTTTGTTATATTTTGGTCACAATATTTTAATATTGTTATATTTTTTTTATAAAATTTTAAAAATATCTCCGTTCGTTATTATTTTGAAAGATGTAGACGCTAAAACTAAAATGTAACATAGTGTATACTTTGATAATCAAAATGAAATAAAAAATTTTAAAATTGAAATTAAAATCTAACAAATCGCATGTTTTGAAAACTAATTAATATAATTAATCTATAGTTTGGTTAATGACCATTTCACTTCACATGTCTTATCATGTCATGATGAAGATATGATTCTTCATTACAACGATCCATGCCAACCAAATTCATAATTCTGATTTTAAAATTGAACTAAAATAACATCAAAACATCATATATATATATATATATATATTGTTAAATAAATTACAAATGTACTTTTTAAAATTTATTGAAAATACGAATTGTCTCCTGTAATTTTAAAAATTACATATCGCTCCTTTAAATATTTAATCGCATAATGATTGATCATTTTTTTAATAAATTATCAAGTCAATTAATAGTTTTTAATAATATCATAAATATATTTTAATTAACAATTCAAATAATTTTATTATTTGTATAAAAGAGTAGTTACAAATTTTATTTTTTGTATCAATTTGGCTAAATAAAAAATTCAGATAAGGAAATATTTGTATTTTTCATAATCACATGGACAATCGGTATTTTAAATAAATTTATAATATACTCTTTTTTTAAATCATAGACCTTAAAAATAAATAATATCATTTCACTTAAGCTTTAGACTTGGAATCTAAGAACGGTGGGTTTCTCTAAAATTCAGTTGAGAAGAATTCAGAGGTCCGTGCGAACAATGGTAAATTATAGGATACTCTGTATTTATTATTAATAAAAAATTAAATTAATTCAATAGCTGTAATCTTTTCATCTTATTGTATTTGTCTCACCAAAAAAAAAAAAAATTGGATAATTTATTTTAAAAAACATACTTATCATCTATTTTTTCAAAAATAAGCACAATAAAATAAAAATATTATAATTATCATATCGATTTAAATTTTTCTATGAATAATACATATTAAAAATCTTACAAAATAAATTATTTAAATCATTAAACAACAATGCTACAGACCCTCAGTGGGAGTCCGACCCCCCAGTGACGTGGCGCGGCCTGGCTGAAAACCAAAAAAAAAAAAAAACAATTTTTTTTTTCGCCCAATCAGAGCCCTACACGCACGACTCCCAGCACCCCCACTGAGGATCGGAAGCATTTTTCATCATTAAAATATAACTCAAGATAGATCTTATAAACCTTTCAAATTTATATTTGAATTTTAAAAAAAAATTCAAATACGGTTACCACAAAAAATTATTTACTGATAGATTGATGTGTCCTGACAAATTGGACAATGCAAATTATCTGGCCATAAAGTTGGCCACTTTTTTTCCTGCCTCTGTGGGACATCACAGCTGGCCTATTTGGACTTTATATTAAATTATATGAGACTTTATGGGCCTCACTTTCTGACAATTCAACGATTAATTGTTCATCTAATTTTGGTAAATTGGCCTCTTGTCTTGCTTTTCCCATCTTGAAGGTAAAGAGGCTTAATTGTTCTTCAGCGAAATCAACTGGCCCAATTAATCTCATTTTTAAGCCACACAAGAGATCAAATTAAAGACTATTGCTTTGTTGTTCATATATATATGTAAAAGTGGTAAAGAATTGAGTAGGATTTAGTTTTCTTCTAGTTTAATTTGAGTCATCTCAATATTTTGAATCGTGTAATTTTCAATAATTTTCGAATAGGTTATTTATATAAAAAAATTAAATTAATTAAAAATTAGTAATTATATGTCACATTAATCTTTAAAAAATTAATAAATAGCAAGTAGAATTTGTTTAAACTAAAGAGACCAAACCAAACCACAGAACCAAACCAAACCAAACCGAATTTATAAAAAATTTGAAATCAAATCAAACAAATAGAATAAAACATAATTCAACTCAGTTTGAAACCACAATTTTTAAAAAAAAAATTTATCATTCACAACATTATCACAAAATATTATTCACAATTTAAAAATAATTTAGATGTTTGTTTAAAATTGTATAAGAACATGCTTGCAAGGGTACAAGATTACACTTCATTTATATATATTTGATAATAATAATAAAAAAAATGAATGTTTTCAATAAATGAGAAATTATATTATATATGGTCGAGTTTAGTGTCAAATTATCCGTAACTATGAAACTATGAACCAAATGTACAATTCATTTATTTTAAGAACCATGTCAAAGTTTATATAATATATATATTAAAATTTTAAATTGTCTTTATCATTTTTTTTTATAAAGGGTCTAGCTTCCCTCCAATCCCAGATCTAATTGAATGGTACTGTTAGGCCCGTAGAACCCACCAATGGTCTCGTTTCGATAATCTGAATCGTTCAATATGTAGAACTTGTCGAGTATTATATACACATAAAAAATCACATTGATCATATATCAATAGCTACGTAATCAAATCAATTTTCTATAATAAAAAAAAATAGATGGTAAAAAAATAAACGGTTGACAAAAATCTAATCCGATGAGATAACTATCGATATCCGATCAACGTAATTTTTTATAAACATGTAATATTCGACTAATTCTACACATTGAACGGTACGAATTATCAAAACAAGACTTGTGGTGAACCTCCATACACTCAATAATACCCTCCAGTCCCATCTAAAATTAGGGGGAAGCCAGTCCATTTTTGAAAATAGACATGGATGAAGAAGTTCACAAGTTCACATAACACAACCAACGAAGGAATAACACGTCACGTGATGACAATTGAAACTACTATTTAAATATATTAATTTGCATATTAAAAAAAAAATTAACAAATAAATGTATTTCCATTTGGAGATTTACCAACCAAAACTTGCGATTGAGATTATAAAAATAAAAAAATAATAATAACAAAAATTGAAGAAGAAAGGAAAACGGAAAGATAAATGACTAATCCACTAGGGTACGAGGCATAGCTAGGGACCTATAATGGGAGATATCAGGAAAATAATGTACAATAAAAAAAAAATTTAAAAATAATAACAATAATAAAAGAGAGGAAGCTCTGAGCAAAATGATCTGCAGCTGTTACTGATGACTCCTTGCGCTTCCACTTCAAAATTCTGTAATTTTTTAAAAACTCAGAACATATATATATATATATATATATTATCTTTGAAATTTGGTATTTGTGTGATATATATCAGAGTATAGTCTTCTTTGTGTATCATATACTATAGTGGACTTGACTTCTTCCACATTACCAGTGACTTGAGAAACTCCATCACCTGCATAATTTACAAAACAAAGCTAAATCATTTCTCTGTAGCCTAGGGAAAACAGAAACAAGAGCGTTAGGAACCACAAACACTCCAAAATGGGTGCCATGTCCATATTTGATCCGTATCGGACACCGACACACTTGAGAACATGCTTATCTATTTGATACAAGCGCTAGGAAGCACCGACACTCCAAAATGAATGCCCTATCCATGTTTGACACACATCAAACACCAACGCACCAAGACCAAGCTTGTCTACATGAGGTGTCAACTTTTTTAATTTTTTCTTCTTATAGGACAATTTGGGGACACTTCATGGATTGTGTTTGGACATGTCTCGCGACACCTTTGTGAGTTTTTTCATAATTTAAAAAGCTGATTTAGGATCAAAGTAAAATACATGGAAGTGTACAGAGGGGTAAAGTGAAGAAAAAAAAAATAAACAAACAAATAAAAAGTAAAAGTCCATCTACATATACATTGATATCTCTTATAACTTATATCTCTATATATACATAACAAATAAAAATATGTTCCAATATTTTTTTTGCTATATCCCTGTGTCAATTTTTTTCAAAATCATGGTATCTTGTGTCTATATCTGTGACCATGCTTCTTGGCACAAGCAAAAAAGGCTATGTTTATCTCAAATGAGAATGACATTGCAAAAAAAGCCAGATAACAATGATGCTTGATGAAATATGAACCAATGTCAGTACTACTAAATCACCATCCTGTAAAAATTAAAATATCTAGCTCTCTCCGAACCCCACTTTAGTAGAAGCACGAGGTCGCCCTTTTTAAAATAAAAGAAAGAAAAAGGAAAAAGAAGAGGCCAGTTTTTTCTTCATATTTGGAAATTGATTAGTTCCTTTCAAAAGATCATCAATCTTGTGTTCTCAAGTTTGAACATGATAGCAGGCAATTTGTTTGTTCTGTAGAACAACATACTGCATTCCCATATCCCAAGCCAAACCTACTTTCAGTCACTAGAAAGTAAATAGTACCTCCGACGGGTCCCTGAGAGAGTATAACGCATTACTTTCCTTAGGCGCTGAAGACACCAATATGCCATAACCACGATTTCCCACTCTCAAAACCTATAACAAGTCAATTATGTTGGTTTTTTATGGGTTCAAAACCAGTGAAAATATACGGTATTCATGACAACTGATAAATAATATCTATGGTTAAGCGGTATTACCTTAAATGCATCTTCATCAGTCCGGTCATCTCCAATGTAAATCGGGAGCACATCATCACAATTACTTAACCCTGCATCAATTGAAGTTGTTCGATTGGTACAAGAAAAAAATATTATTTACAACAACTAACAAAGAGGACTGTTTAAACTCCTATTGAAGAAGCCTAGAAATTTATTACTCACCAAGCGATTCAAGTAAGAACTCGACAGCTTTACCCTTATCCCAATCAAGCACAGGCCTGACCTCTAAAACCTAAGACATTGGGAAAACAGTGCAAAAATTAGAGGGAGTGGAGAAATAAAACCGGCCAAGAATTCAGAAAAACTTGAAAATTGCGATCCATCTGCAAGTCAAGCTGGTTTTGAACGAACCTTCCGGCCATGTGTCAATCGTAGACGAGGGTAGTCCTTTAGAAAATCATGGACGGATTCTGCAATTGTTGTCCAATACTGAAATAATTCCACCAAAAAAAAAAAAAAAAACCAAACAAACAAAACAGAGCAAATAAAATAAGATCTACAGTTACTGAACAAAACTGCTACAGAAATAGTCTCCGGAGCTTGAATAACCGCTACCTGCTCATCCACATTACGGTAGTGTACAGAGACACAAAACTTATTGTTCTCCACTTTTGCTCCATTAATATCTTTAGTAATCTCGACAAGGGATCTAAAAACCTGCTCTCAAGTATAGAAAGAAAAATCAAAAATCGTGTGCTAGCATAAAATATCGTATATTAGGGCAATAAAACATTTACCCACCTCATCGATCATAGGTAAGAATTCACTAGCAGGCTGGAACAAGTTTACTTCCTTACCCTATGTTCACACAAAAGAAAATCGAAAAACCATTCCAAGAAAGACAGATGGAATTGGAATTTGAAGTGAATATTGGTGTGCAAAAAGGATAGGTGCATAGGCCCATTACCTGATTGTCAGTGGACCTAATACAGTTTGGAGGGTCATTAGACATGGGCTGAACAGGGCCCATAATGTCCATCCCATGACTACCAGCATAATAGAGTTCTGTTAGTCCTACAAACTCGTACACCTGAATGAAGGGAGGTGTGGAACAAGAGTTAGTCCAAACCAAGGATCAACAAGTACAGCTGAAGTATAATCAAACAAAGACCAGAGAAGCGGTCATAAAACAGAAGACTGCCAAATACCTTGTCACGGCTTCTCCCACTAATTATTGCTGTTGGGAAATATTTTGCCAAATTCCTCACAGCAGCACGCATCTGAGACCAGATACAAAGCATCAATAAAAATCTGAGGGTGGGGAAGGAAAAAAGAAAAAAAAAAAAAAAAAAACGAAGAGCTTTTATCAAAGTATTGTGTTTTTTACAAGTTAGAAAAGTAGAATCTCACAGGATTAGACATGAAGGCACAGTCTGGGTTGTCTACAATAGTGGAAAGAGTCCCGTCATAGTCCAGAAACAAAGCTATTCTCTTGCCCTTTGCATAATTAGTTATTTGCTCAAAAGATGCAAGTGCCGAGGGATACTTAAGCTGCAGAACCAGAAGAGAAGGTCAAATAAATAGTCCAATATCTCATCCAAGCAAAAACATGAATGTTAACCAAAAGAAGAGGAAATGTTACCATCCAATTGCGATAAGCAACATCAGCATCCGTTGATACCAGATCAGTGCCAGAATCTTTTGTGATCTTCCTATGAGTAGGAGATGAGGATTTCATGGCATCCAGCCAAGAGCTGGAACGAAAATCGTCGAGTGTATTGGTTTTTTTTCTTGGGATTGTTAAGTAGAGTCCGTGAGAGAAAACTACACCCGGGGGTGAGTATAAACTAGAATGGATACCTAATCTTGTATTGTTCATGGGTGCAGGATCAGCGAGAACAGGAGCACTATGATTTGATTTCACGTCCATCAAATCCAGGTTCATTTAAGGAAGATATCACCTTAAATACTATGTGATAATTGACACTTGGTCTCCAATCAACTGCAAAGCAGTTTATTTCAGAACCCCAATTTCAGAATGGTTGGAAAGCAGTCCATCAAGCGGAAGACTCCTGAAACCTAATGATCACAGGAACGTGTCAAAGTCAAGAGGCAATAAAGAATCAAGAGCAGGGAAAAGCTGTCAAACAGAGGCACAGTTCAGTCTTACATGTAAATCTCCATCCACTAGCCCACATCTGTCAAAAGCAAACAACAAAACAATATCTGTAAAAAGAAGCAGCCTCAAGACATCGCATTTAAGCAAGAAAATTTATGCTTACTACCTCAAGGTATAGAAAAAACATATGAAAATAATTTTTACAAAGTTCAAATTGTTGAAGAAAAAATGCTGCAACATAATGCTTGGTAGCACAAACTAGTAATCTACTACAGAGACCTTAACTACCATGACTGCAGACCAACCAAACAACAAAAGAAAAAGTCATAAAGCAGTGAGAGAATGAACTTCCAGAGAAGCTAGAGTCATTTGACAGAAAGCCTGAGGAGAAGGTGCATAAACAAGATAGTTAAAGGAACCAAAAATATGTGCAAATTTGCTAACAAAAACCAAGTACACATAATTTTTATATCAAATATACATTGATATAAAAATTAAAAATCTGATTACCGGGATAAATAAAAGATAGAAACTTGGGAATCTCAGGCTTCCCTCCTAGCATAACTAGTAGGTAATGTTAGGACATCTTCTAATGTCTAGATAGATCAAAATCATTAAAATATTTTCCTGATATTAAAGGGTTAAAAGAAAATGTTTCCACTTATCATGACCTATCTCACACTCCTTGCTTTTTGTCATGTAGTCTTCTATTCATCACATAAATTCATGACAAAAGAGATTTTTGGTCCATCTACTTACAATATTTAAAAGAACAGTAAAAATACATCCTAAATTCTTGAATTGAAATATATCATCCCCAGCTTCATCTGGTGGTCTGATATTACACTGAAAGTCAATTGATCAAGATTTCCTCCCTCAATCATTCCAGGTAATTTCCTAAATTTGAATCCTAGGTGTACAGAATTCTTATAAAGAACATCTGTGCATGAGTCATGGAAACATCATGATGCCAAACTTCATATGAGAAACTAAGCATGGAAGCATAGTTATACAACTTATACTATGTATTTACATCAGTTAAATGCATGTTAAATTTACATGATTGATAACTACAATGATGTGAAGGGAGGCAATTAAAATATGTACAACTGGTAGACTTGTGGTTAAGGGACACCAAGCTCACAACAATCTACACCTACTAATTTTCATATGGGATGGTTTATGATGAGCTAGTTAAGTTCAAGAAAACTTGCAGCAACAAAAGAAGACTTGGGCATTCCAATGTAAACAAATTACCTCTGTTGTTGTATCTGTGTGTGAGCTTGGGGGGAGGACGGGCGAGAACAGTACTCAGCATTAAAAACTAATCCACAATTGATATTTGGTACTGAAAATGTTTGTGACCATTAATTGTAAATAATTAAAGTTTTCCTAGCCAACATGATGCAGAGCAAACAACATCATATGCAACCAAATATTATGGGCCAATATAGCAACATTGGAATCATTAAACATATGGACCCAACACAACAAATTTAGGAATAAAACATAACAATAGTATTAGACATGAAAATTATCCCACAACTCATTGCAACCACAAAAATGAACACAAGTTTTCCTAACAATGGTATAGCATTTTTTTTATTGGAAACAAAAGAAAAATAGTATAGTGATTAATAAAGAATAATAAGATACACAAATTCTAATAAGTGGAATAATTGCCATAGATACTACAAGAATTCTACATAATTTTTCTACATGATAATAAGACCACAAAGACCATCCATGAATAAAGGGCGTACCTAGTGCACAAAACTCCTGCTTAAGCGGGGTCTGGGAAAGGGTTGATGTACACAGCCTTACCCCCGCAAGCGGAGAGGCTGTTTCCACGACTCGAACTTGTGACCTCTAGGTCACCAAGGGGTAGCTTTACCGCTACGCCAGGTCGCCCTTCAAAGACTATCCATGAATGAATACCAATTTAAAGGGCACACCTTTTCCATTTTTTAAAACATCTATTATAAAACCTATAATTTTTTTTTCTAGTCTATTTTGTTTGACTAGAATAGTGCAAGTGATTGGGACTTATAGAGCGATTGCCACTCATTACAAACCATGAACAATTTTTAAAAAAAAAAAAAAAAAAAAAACACTAGGATAAATTGAAGATGAAAACAATGACCATATCACATCAGCTTATCCAGACGCAGCTCTATCACAGACAGCCACCAGTCAAAAGCATCTGTCTTGCGGTTGTGGAAAAACCATATAAACTGAAACTAATCAGATATGGAACCGGAACCAGAAATTTGATATAAATATCCCACATGAAACTCATAAATTGGGGAAGGGAGAAAAATGAATGAAAACTTGCCAATGGCCATTTATCTATCTATTCTATTATATAAAGCATACACCTCATTATTTGTTGTGAATGATGTCACGCTTTTTTGTCATATCCAATAAATGATAATAAGACCACAAAGACTATCTATGAATGACTACCAATTTAAGGGGCACACCATTTCCATTTTTGAAAACATCTATTATAAAACATATAAATTTTTTTTCTCTTCTATTTTGTTTGATTAGAAAAGTTAGAGCGATTGCCACTCATTACAAACCATGAACAATTTTTTTAAAAAAAATATCAGGATAAATTGAAGATGAAAACAATGACCACATCACATCAGCTTATCCAAACACAGCTCTATCACAGACAGCCACCAGTCAAAAGCATCTGTCTTGCGGTTCAGGAAAAACCATAAAAACGGAAACTAATCGAATATGGAACCAGCACCAGAAATTTGATATAAATATCCCACAAGAAATTCATAAATTGCGAAATGGGGGAAAAATTGAATGAAAACTTGCCAATGGCCATTTATCTATCTATTATATAAAATGTACACCTGTGAAAGTTGTCACGCTTTTTTGTCATATCCTATAGGTTTTTCTCATTTATCAAACTACTCAAAATTGCTAATTGTTTTCTTTATTCATCAAACTGTCCCCCAATCATCAAATTATCCAAAAATTTAAATGTCAAATTGCAATCCTATCATTTTTGCACCCACCACTTACCCAGATTGCAGAAACAAAAACATAAAACAAAAAATCCTCTTATACCCCTTCTGATAAATCTTTTTCATCAGCCACAGCAAACAGATGAAAAAAAAAGAAAGAAACGAAAAACAAAGTATCAAAATCACAAATATATATATATATATATATATTCCCATTTGGTATATGAATGAAGCATTAATTAGTTAAAAATTAAAGAGTTTCATACATTCCAAACTGGACAAAAATAAAAAATAAAAATACTATTATCAACAGTTGGGAGGATATCTAATTCATACCATCAAAAACTTCCCGTTTGTTTTGGATGAAAGAGAGGGTATTGGGATTGCTAATACCAAGGTATTAGTAATAGCCTTATTTGTATTTGTTTTGGGAGAAGGCCTTGGGACTATTAGTCCCTTGGTATTACTAATATTCTTGGAGAGGGGATTGGTAAGGAGGAGGTAAAGATGGTATTAGAAAAATAGTGAGGGGATTTGTTGGCTACATATTTTTTAGAAATTTTTTTATTTTTTTTATTTTTTATATATTGGAAATTTTTTTAAAAATATAATTTTTAATTTTTTATATATTTTTATTTGTTTTATTATTTTATATAAAAATAATTTATCAATCCCCTCACTATCAATCCCCTCCATTCTATCTCCCAAAACAAACGGGTCTTAGTTTCTATAAAAACCCAAATTTCAAACCCGTAAGGCATGAAAAATAAATAAATGAAATAAACGATTAATCGAAAAATATTATTTTCTAAAAAAACTCAAAAACATCATTGAAATAACATCAAACACTAAGCAAAATGAAAAAAGAAAACAACATTTCCACCATTAATCAGAACAACATTGTTTCCGAAGCAACAAACGAGAGCGAACCTGTTTCTGAGCTCAAATGCGAAACGCGAACAAATCTTAGAAATGCCGGTAATCTTTCAGATCCAAAACCTTTCGACAACACAAACGAGATATCATCAATAAACAACAATCCACACCAAAAAAAAAAAAAAAAAAGTGAAAAAGCTCGAAGACGACGGCAATGGAGAGAGAGACGTCACCTGAATGGAAGGCGAAACAAAAACCCTAGAAAATGTAGAAATGTAGATAGATATAGAAGGTGTATGTATGTATGTATAGAGAGATAGGTATTGAATTGAATTGAATGCGAAAAACGAGAGCAGAAAAATAGAGAAGAGAAGGAAGGAGGGGTGTATATATAGATATATATATAGAGAGAGAGAGAGAGAGAGGGAGAGAGAGGTGTTTTGGTGCAAGAATGGCAAAACAGTTGTTAGAAACCGCAACCTACCTTTGAAATCACCCTATAATTATTTCCCCCACGCTTTTTCAACGCGCGTGTACAACTCCAACCTCAGGGTTTTATGTCCTTCTGTATTCATCATATCTTTGTTTGAAAAATGTTTTGGACCTCGAATCTGAATGCCCCGAATCTCCCTAAGTCTAAAACGACGTCGTTTTGGGCTTAGGCCTTTTTTTTTTTTTTTTCCTTCTTCTTCTTCGATTTCAGACTGAACCAGAGGGAAGGAAGAGAGAGAGAGAAGATCGGGGACCTCCCGCAGCTCGTCGCCTCGCCTCGCCTCGCCTCACGCCTCGATCGTCGCTCAGCCTCACGATCGTCGCCATGCCTCTGCCTCGCCTCCCTCCTCCATTTTTTAGGCCCTCCATTCCTCCTCCCCCTCCTCCTTCCTCCTTCTTCGTCTTCCTTCTTCTGACCTGCAAAGGAAAAAAAAGGGGAATTCGGGGGATTCGGGGGACCTCGGATTCGAGGTCCCAATCGCGATTGTCTTTGTTTTTGGGTCTCGTTAACCTCTGGCCTTGTGTCCCATTTATTTTCAAAGGCAGAATATAAGGAATTAATAGTAAGAGGGCTGGTAATGAAAGAATTAAGTAAAATTATATTTATTTTAATGGTAGTTATTAGTATAGGAATTATTAAATTATTTTTATATAAAATAAATAAAAAAATATAAAAACATTAAACATTAATGTTTTAAAAACATGTAAAAAATTTTAAAGAAATAAAAATAAAATAAAAAATTTCCAAAAAAATAAAACAAATAAAATAATGATTTCTACTTAACAAAAAATATAAAAAATTAAACATTAATATTCAAAAAAAATGTCCAACATGTAAAAAATAAAATAAAATAAAAAATTTTAGTCGGCCGGACTATTTTTCTAATACCAAGTCCTGTAGGCCCATCCAAATCCCCTTAGGGAGGCCTATTCTAATCCGGAGCTCACTATCAATCTCCTCTCCATCTCTCAAAACAAACACAATATTAGTGGGTCTCACCTCACTACCAATCTCATCCCCTTTCTAACTCTCCAAACAAACGAGACCTTGGAGTATTCGCATCAGTCTTTTCAAATTTTTAGTTAAATTAGAGTTTAAATTTTTTTTGCTATTTTAGCTAGTAATTTTTTTAGTACCCACTCCATTAAACTTTCTATTCTAACTCAATCCTCTCTATTCTAGCTCAATTCTATTAAAATATTATTTTCTTATTGTATTTGTTATTCTTTCTTTTTTCTTATTATTGATGAGTTGTCTACCAACAATTCTTTTTTAAAAAAAAAAATTTGCCGTTGACCGGTTGACCGGCCGAACTTTCGGGCGAACATCCAATAATACATAATTCGCTTGTTGTAACGATGAACAGTGACTCGCTTTATCAGGAAAGGAATTGTAGCGCTGGCAAAATGACAAACGGGTGTAGCGAGGCTGATGGATCACATTTTTACAACTTTTACTCTCTACAATGGCTTGGATTCAAAGCCATTGTAGAGAGGCTAATGTTGATGCTCTTATATTATATTTAGTTGAAGGATTTGGAAAAAAAAAATTTCAAAAATAAAGAAAAAAATATGTGTAAAATTAAGTGAAATATAAGTATATTTTATTCACAGTTCACATTCATATTTTATTTCATTTTCCAAATCATTTCTTAAATTCCCCCAAACCAAATACAGCATTTGCGTTTATGTTAAGAAAATAATAAATGATATTTAACTTCCTTCACTTATCTGAAAAATGTAAATATATAAGAGAAATTAATTATAATATTTTTAAAGAGTTAATTTTTTTCATATAGACACAAGTATCCCTATTTTCATAAGATAAAATTTCTTAACTATTATTGCATATTATAAATAAAAAATAAATATCTTCTTTTTTCTTTTTTTTTTGAGGGTTCTAATATAGTGAAAATCCCACCAACATTTATGAAGGTACTGTTAGAAAATTTTTAATTACAAGATATTTTAATTTTATTTTATTTATTTTGAATTTATTTTAAAAAATTAAAAATTAGTTTGACAAAAATAAATATAAATAAATATTTGAATTTTAAAATATTATTTTATGTTTCAAAAAAAATCATATGAAAATAATGTTTAATTTTTTTAAAAAAAATCACCAAATTAAATTTTAATTTTTTTTAGAAACATATATTCAAAAAACTCAATCAATATATTTACTAGTGTATGTCTATGCCTAAAGGCATGGTATAAATAATATTGGGATCAAAATGTAATTGTAACGTATCATGTTGAAATTTGTGGAGTCTATGTCATTTTTTGATAAAGATACTAAAAAAATATAATGAAATATTTTTCTTCTTAAATAACTTGTAATATTTTTGCTTATATTACACGCTGTACAAAATTCAAATAAAATAACAACAACAAACATATAAGATTTATAATATTCACTAATATTTCAAATCAAAATATAAGAGCAAGTGAAAAAAAAATTATGAACACTAAAGAAAACACATAAATCAAAACTATTGTATAATTGTTAACGTTTTATAATAAAAAGAAAAAAAAATTACTAAACATCACATAAAGCACACCAGCAAGTGCTTTGCAATCTCAACAAATTAAATTGAAAATTAAACATCAAAAAATGCATACAAGCTTGTACTCTACAATTCTAAACAAATCAAATATAAAAAAAATAAAAATTAAATATCAAATAATGCACATCAATCAGTGCTCTGCAATCTAAAAAAAATTAAAGTTAAAATGCACACCAGCTAGTGCTACACAAACATTATATTGCTATATACCAAAAAAGTGGGTTAAAACTTTACAGAATATCTGTATGCTTCACAAAAAATGGGTTAAAGTTTTCCAAAATATGTATGCTTGTCAATAACATATCTTCAAACATGTGTTTGTAAAAAGTCTTTATATCAACTTGTATGTATCCCCAATGAGAAACATGCACAATAATCTGGTAATTTGTGGAAACAAAAAAATATAGATTAGTATATTTGTTGAAAATATACATATCAAAACACTTTGAGATTGAAATTACCTTATTACATTCCCATCGAAGCAAGCTAGTTGTATTTCTCTTTTTAAGCTCCATAGATTTTTTAATTCAATCTTACAAAAGTCCATATTTCCAATTATTATTAAATTGAAATTTTATAAAAAGTTATATAATCAATAGAAATAAATTAATTATATCTTTTGATAAAATGTGATTCAATCTATATGGAACGCTACAACAAAATTTCAGGATAAAGAATATTTGTAGTAGAATCCGAACTATCCTTAAGGAGGAGATTACTTATATGATCAAAGAATATACATCTGGACAATGCCACATATAATTGCCCATGGCAAAACATTGGTATGCACAAATCAACACCAACAAATTTCACAGATTGTCCTTGAAATTTATGAACGGTCAACGCATATGCCAATCGAATTAGAAATTGACGTCCTGTCATTTGGAAAGACATTTTTGAAGAAGATGATGTCAAAGATATTTTTGGTATGAATGTCAAATTGTCAATTTTTCTCCAGTTAAAATTTGAGCTTCAATTATGTGAGTGTCACACCTAGTAACCATCAATCTTGTACCATTACATAGTCCATCATTCGATACAATGTTTCTTAACAATATTATAGGACAACCCACTTTCAACTCGAACTTAAAAGTTGGTAGGCCAGAGGATCCAAATGAATTTAAATATTCATTAGAATATTTATTTGTAATGGTAAGATCAATTTCATTATCTTCAGACATTTTATCTATTACAAAATAAGTATATAATCTCCCTGAAAAGATATTCAATATAGTAGTATTGATGTCATTAACATCATCATTACGCGCAGATAGAATTGTAGGTTTAGTTAAAAATGTTGGGGTCGACGTCTCTACTATATTTAACTGTAGGTAAACTGTAAAGAGTTATTCATTCAAATCTTGATATTTGTGTATTGTTGATGGAAGGTTAACAATTTCTTGAGGATTGGTCCCAATCTAAAATAAGTGAAATCAATAAATTAAATATATATATATATATATATATAAGCATAAACACAATTCATTAATTTAAAATAATCTATCTAATAAATAAAAAGGTTAAAGTAGTATTACCTCCATAAAAAAATTTGCAAAACAAGCATTTTCATGGTCTTCATGATTCAAGCGCATATTCAAATCCAAAGTTAAGATCTGTATATGCTTCCATAAAACAGAGTGTCTTAATGATGCATTCACAATTGGATATAACTGGTAAAATTTGTTGAAAATCTCTACCAAGAACAACAGTTATACCCCCATATGGTTTTTCACTATTACAAATATCCCTTGATATACGATCAACCGCCTAAACACAATGTCTATGTTGCATAGGAACTTCATCACAAATTATGAGTTTTGTTTCTCTAAACAACTTAGCTTGTAATGATTGCTTACTAAACCCACAAAGTGAATTTTCCAAGACATCTAATGGAATGAAAAATGTTAAATGTGCAGTGCGACCTCCTACCAATAACAATGATGCAATTCCAGATAAAGTCACAGTAACAATGATATGCCCAATGTTGCGATATTTTAATGCAATCGTATTGTATATAAATGTTTTCCTTATTTCAACACCCTCATTCTGAAAGAAAATAGTTCATTTATTTTGAAAAATTGAAGAAGTGATTGTATTATAAACATTCCGCTGTCCATTGTTGAGACAATCAATAGTAATTTGTGGATTTGCCCGTTGTGCATCACTCTGCAGTTGTTGATGTTCGAATATCAATCGATTACCAACTACTGCACTCCAATTTGCAGTAGGTTAGGACATGGGTAAGAAGTCAATTAAACTTTTGTTTGATTCATAAAGCATTTGATTCAAAAGATGGAGACAATAATCTTCAATTTGAGCCTCAGTTGGATTACAAATGACAAAAAATGTACGAATCTTATGTGCAAGACCATCACATATATGCGTTGGGAATTGATTCCATAATGGACATGGATTTAGTGAAGAGCAATGGGTGAGAATAATACTAAACAATCTCCTCAATTGGTGTCCAGTTTTCATAACTGCAGCCTCTTTCTAGCACTGTATCCATTATTCGTCATCTTCTAAAAGCCCTCTTGCAACACATGCTAATTTAAATATATCATGTATAACATTATTAATCGTGCATAAAGATTGAAACGAATTTGGTCCTTTGACAATAGTTAGTAACAAACGTAGAAAAAATCTTTCACCACAATTAGGGCTAGCAAAGTGCATTCTACCAATTGCATATCCATTTTTTCTTGATTTCCATCTCTTTTCCGACTTGAGCCAAACAAAATGCTGTGGAAATTCTTGATAAGTGAATAGACATTCATCTTCACTGGCAGCACAATATGCAAAGAAGCCAATAAGAGTTGACATTTGTTGACCAACTCTAGATTAAATCTTTTCCAATGACTCTGCTAAGTTAGAAACAACACAATGCATTCCAGGTAAATGAAGTGTCAATCGTATAACTGTTGGCAACTCTGTATGTAAGACCAAATATTCACCAAGTAGCTTCTGGAGGTCCAATATACCTCACATCAAGATATTGTTAAATCTCATTTGTCAATCCTAACACCATCATTGTATGATCATAACTCTTGTAAATGTACTTATGTATATATTTGACACTTCTCATTTCGACACAAACTTCCACATTTATATGATAGTTGAAAGTTTAGAAAGATATGTATTACATGGTACGGCATCCCTGTTGTCAACTTCTTGCCCTCTTATAATATGTACTTGACCATTATTCCAGCGACGATAGATAAGGTATCCATCTTGATCCATAATTGTTGTTTCTATGAAAGCTCAAGGGTATCTCTTAGTGCATCTACCATTTTTCCATACATGGTGCTTACGGATTTTGAGCACTACATGGTTCATATACCATATAACATTTGACAATTTCAAAAAACATAGGATCATCTTTTGGGTCTAGAAATTCTGCATAGACCAATTTGTCTACTTGAGCACATGTCCAAATTTTGTGCGGACCCTTAAGAAATAAAAGTGCATGCATATAAGGGAGGCCTCGTTTTTTAAATTCAATTGCAAAACCATATGCAACTTTATTTCCAAACACTCTATTTGTTTCTATCTCCTTCATGAAACACTTTCGCTTCAACTCAAAAACACGGGCAATTAAATCAGGATGATCAATAGGTTTTTGATGTGGTAATAACGTTGAAGTAATTTCTAACCAATTGGGATTTGCAGTCATGGTCAGAAAAATATCCAAATGTTGGTTGTATCGCGTGATAGCCATTGAATCTTGAAATATTTCAAACATATGTCTGGGACTACTAATAAATGAAGATGGCAAAACAAACATTTGACCAGATCACACATAATCTAGATCAATATCTGACAACTCTTGGTAAAACTCAACCCAAAGTTTTCATTGATTAAGCTTGTAGTATATCAATTGATTTTGCTCAGTTGCGGCTTAAGCATCTACCATGTTAGGTTTTATTATTGGCAATCCCGTTTGACAAGGATTACTTTTGGATTTCTATAAGTAATTGGATTTCTTCCAAAACTATGATTACTTTTGGATTTTCTATCAATAGTTGGTTTTCTCCCAAAACTATTTAATTCCTCCAGATTTTTTTTTGGTTCTTAAGGTTTATATTTGGGATATTTTGTTAGTTTTCTTTGATGTTTTATTGAATATTCAACTCATGGCTTAAAGAGAGTAAATCAAAGGTTTTGTTTGTTATATACAAGAGAGAGAGAGTTGTTCTTCGGTGGATTCTGAAGAATTCGAGCCTGAAATTTCGGTGGATTTTGGAGTGGCTCATCGTAAAGACAAATCCGAGGTGAAGACGGGGTTAGAAGAGGCACATAGAGGTTGGTTCAATTAGGCGTGGATTCGCTAGGTAATTGAGAGTATACCTGTGTAATTCCTTTAAATCTTCTTAGTGGATTGTTTTGTGGCTGTTGCCCGTGGTTTTTTAATCACAGTTTGAGGTGTCCAATTGTGGTTTTTCCACGTAAAATCGTTGTGTCGATTTGTCTTTTATTGTTTGATTGGGATTGTTATATTCTGCTTAAAATTGGTACATAATCACAAATCAATATCTAGGAGATTTCTAGATTTTTCCTACCAAAAACTCTTGAAATAGTTTCCTACCTCTCAAAATTGTTAAATACTTTGTGGGTTGTGTAAACAAACGATAACTATAAAAATCCATTTGAGTAAGTCGATCAGTTGAAGGTCGATCATACTGAACATTCCACAATTTCAACTCAGGTTCCCATCCAAGCTCACCATATGGAAATAATATAACATAATGTAATGGCAAATATGTTGGGTGACATTCATTAATTTGCATCAAGTCATTATTTCCTGGAAAATGTAAGATAATATATTTCATTCCACTTACCTCTGTTCCATCACTTGGTATTAAAATTGAATCTCATCTGCAGTTGGTAGGTTATACCAACGTCGATCAGTTGTTGAATTATAATGAAGATAAGCAGGTAGATTGTGTCTTGCCGAGTCTAATTGATGTAAAATGGTATGAGCTTGGGGAAATTTATCTACAAATGCATTGACTTGCAACAAACTATCCTGAATAGTTTTAAGAAAATCCCTTCTCAAGTTAGAATTTCTACAATTACAAATTTCTAAAGCTGAATCAGGGTCATAGATATACAATTGGGCATAACTCGCATAATGTCCCGGTTGTGGTTGTAGTGATCTTGTTCGATGTCGTAATTCCCTATGAATTATGAATGATGTAAGGCCCCTTCCACTGAGTACTCTAGGATCTAGTGTAGCACCAAGACTCGTAAAAGCGTTGGCTGTATTGTACACTCGAGTATAACTTCGAAAAGATTTTGATTGATCATTATTCCCATCATACAACGCCTGAATTGGTGGATGGGGTGTAACAAAAAATAAAGGTAACCTAATCTTTCTTTCTAAATAGCAATTTTCGAATAAAGGACGCTTCATAGATGATTTTATCAATTTTTCATCCATCTAATGTAAGGTTGAACAATAAGGACATAATACATTTATCTTGCCAAGATAATGGCAGCAATAATTTTTGTGTGCTCAGGCGTCAATTGATGTGCTCATAGGCATATCTTCTAATTCATCATTAGTACATAGATCTTCTTGAATGAATCGATTTATAGGAGTAGACCTACGAATATTTGTGTATAAATAAAATTTTAGAAAACAAAACAGTGTGAGTAAGAGTATGTATTTGAAGATTAGACATAGTAGTATATTGATTCCTTTATGGAGTTAAAGATGTGCTTGACATAGAATGATGGGTAACCATTGTTCGTTTTTGTGCTGAATGAGAATCTTTAGTTATTGTTTGGAATAGCAAACATTTACAAACTAGTTTGGAATTCGGTGCTTAGTCACATCTAACCAAGTGATTTTATCCCAAAAATCACTCACAAAAATAATCCAGCTAGTTTTGAATCTGGTGCCTAATCTCACCTAACCCAAATGATTTTATCCCGAAAAATCACTCACAAAAACTCTCTTTTTTTACAAAAATAATAATAATAAGGGATAGAAAACCCTTTTACAAATTTGTTCAAATTCTCAACAAATTTTATCACAAAAAATACAACTCAATGAAGCATAATAATATTTTAAGAACAAATAAATATCACAGGTATTTTTTTTTTCTCTTCAAATTGTTGATTTTTCTCCACACAAACACTTCTATATATACACAAAAATCTTTCCATTGGAGAGGGATGCTCCTCTGACAGATCATGTAGGGAGGATTTCACGCCAAAGCTCCTTTATCACGTGGCTTTTCCTTTTCAACATTTGCGGCAGAGCGTTTGAAATTATAGGTCAAGTCGTATTCAACAAATAGTGAAGTGCACAGTAACTTACTGATTTTTCAAAACAATTCTCATAAAAACAAATAGTGCACAGTAATTGCATAGTAACATTTCTATTAAAATATTTGAATACACAGTAACTTCTCTATTAAAATATTTGAATGTACAGTGACTCATTTATTAAAATATTTGTATGCATAGTAAAATCTCTTCAAATAACATTTATATCGTATATGAAAATATATACCTCTTTTAAAATCTTTGTAAATATTGTAGAGATTTTAGATACATTCTGTGATATCCCTGGTTTTGAGGCTTGAATAGTATTGTGTAGTTGAGTGGTATGCACTTCTTTTGGTGTTTTGTTCATCGTTTCGAGTTGTTGAAATTACTTTTTACTCTTACTTAACCTCCTTTAACTTTTTCGGGTTGAAAACTTTGAATTTTGGGCATTGGAACTTGCCTTGGGTTACAAAATCATTTTCTGAGTTTCTGGGCAAAATTGCTCCTGCAGAATTAGAATTCCCTTAAGTGGATCCTCATAGAGTTTTCCAAAATTTTCAGTGTTTTTTGGGCAAAAAACCGATCGAGCGGATTTTTGATGGATTTTCTGGGCAACTCTCTGGAGCAATCCACCTGTGAAGGGAAAATTTTCGCTTGTGCAGATTGGGCATTCTGCTCATGTGGAATTGAAATTGCTCGGGCAGATTTCGGCGCGTCTATCTCGATTTCTGTGCTCTTTTCCTCAAAACTGATGCCAAAAGTGTTTTTGGCTCAAATTCTCTCTCTCTCTCTCTCTCTCTCTATATATATATATATATATACATCTATTATCTCTTCTCTCTCTAAACACACACCAAAATCCAACTTCTCTCTTAGATTTAGCTCCAATCTTTAAGAGTTTAAGGGGACTTCTTAAACCAAATCGAAAAAGGCAACAAGGGCTACGTTTATAACCAATTAGATTGTGTTTTCGCCAATGTTGATTTCTAGGGTTATCATCATCTTCATCTTCCAAGCTTGAAGTAGAGATAATCTTTGAGTTATATATACATTTTTGCAAGTTTATACATGTTTTGAGTATTTTATCATATTTTGAGTTATGATTTTGGGTTGTTGAATCCTAGATGATGTTTGCAATTGATTTCATCTATTTTTCCCAAAACTCTTGAGAATATAAGTATGTTATAAGATATAGGTGTTATTTTGGAAAAAAAAATTCAAAAATGGAACAAAAACCTTATTTTGATGAAAACCATAGAATTTTGGAATTTTAGAAAAAAGTTGTAAGATTGGCAAATTGATGCTCGATAATTTACTATGTGAGTAAATGATGGAAGAAATTCTATAGTTGTATCAAACGAAGATATTTCATGAGAAAATGAGGAATTGTAGAATTTGAAAAAGCTTGAGATTCTTGTTGTTATTGTGGAAGAACAAATGCTAAAGATAATGTTTAATATGTGGAGAATTCATGAATGTTGTTACTGTTATATTGTCTCTTGAAAAAATATATTATGATGTTATATTGACAAGAGATGTGGAATCTAATTACAATGAAGGATTGTATGAATGAATTGAAAAATTGAGAAATTTCAAGGCATTGATATAGAAATGTATAGCATTGGTACGTGATTTAATTATTATCACCTTCTGAATTGGCATTGTTGAGATGTTTAAATGGAACCTTATTATTGCATTGGGCATTTGCATAGTCATTCTATTTTGTCATTTATGCAATTGATTTCAAATATTGCATTGAAAAAAGGAATTGTTTTGAAAAAGAAAATTGTTTTGTGAAATAAGATCATATTAATTTGTTGTGGGGGTAAATATGTTGGTGAGCTCGAATAGGGGGTGTAATTGGTATTGGTTAAATTGGCCTGAGTATTCCATGGTAAAAAATTGAAAACACGCGCGGAGGAGGTACCGCGTGCATTCCGGTTAGTAACCGGTGTGGGAATTGGTAGTATTTTGTTATGCCTACTTGTAGACACCAACCTAGGGATTACCTAAGTCATATTTACCGTCCCGTTGAACTATATTGAAATTATTGAATTGTTAAATTCTAAAAATTACATTGTGCACAAAGGTTTCAAAAAATAAAGATATATGTTTTTTAACATGGTATGGCATATGCATTCATCCCATGGGATTGTATAAAATGTAGATATTTTGTTAAGATTTTCTTAGTGGGCTTTGTGCTCTCCCCTATGGGATTTTGTACAGAAAATGATGTGGTGATCCCACCAAGTTAGAGGCATGGAATATGTGTTTTGAGAAAACAGAACTCTTTTCTTTGTTACAATTATTTTTGATAAGCCAAGGGCTTTATATGTATAGGTTCGAAAACTACTTTTGTGTAACCAGACATAAGCCTTAGAATTTATAGCCCTTGAGGGCATTTATTTTTATTTGAATTATTATGCCACATGCTATGGATTCATATACTAGGGATGTTGAATGTATATTCACATGTGGAATATTCTTTTGTAAATCTCTTGATGCCTACAAATACAAATGTTGGAGATTTAAAAATGATGTTAATATTGAAGACTTAATTCCATTTACATTAAAGAATGGAGGTTGATGAATTTAGTTCGTGTAAATTTTCTGGGTGTGACACACTCTAATAAAAATAACTAACCCTCCCAAGTGAGTATATCAAATTTTATCAAAAGAAAATAACTCATCAATATCACATTTGTCAAAAAAAGACAACTCATCAATATCATATGTATCAAAAGATAAATAGTGACCGATTGGATTTTTCAAAATGTGAATCATAAATTTTATAAAATATTTTTGTAAAATCAGATCTTGCACAATAATTTCGATTTAAATAATATTTATAACAAATACATCAAACAACATATATTTTAAATAGATAATATTTTGTGTCAAAAAATGTAAAACATGTATATTAAAAAATCATAATTTATCACATAATATTTTAGACATCATCAAAATTAAACCACATAATTAACAAATTCTTTTTCCAAATTTCGAGAATTTGGAAAATGTTTTTTTTAACAACCTTAAAAAAATTAACAACCAAATCACTTGATAGCAGATCTATATAATCACAAAAGATTAGATAAAAGAACATAGGCCTAAAACAATTAAACAAAAGAATATAAACCTAAAAACTAATTCCATTTAATATAATAACAATAAAAGATGATAAAATTCCATAAACTAATGATTTGCTCAAAAAAAAAAAAAAAAATTGAGGCTGATGAATATTTATGACAGTCGGCCAAATTTCACTTTGTTTACTATTTCCCTCACTTTATCACTAGCCAAACAGGATAGAATATTTTTGGTCAAATCTACTGATTTATGGACTGATAAATATGTATACCAATTGAAAAAAATCCTTAACTCAAAATTGAAACAAACAAAAAATAAATATTATATAGATTTTGTCCCATCAATTTCATCTCTAATGACATGGCCCATCCTATGTGAAACAGGTCTATACTCTCACACTGTTCAATTTCATTTTTAAACTTTATTTATTTTTAAATTTGACAAAAATAAGATATGGACTAATTTAAAAATTAAAATTAAACAAAGTGGTGATGATAATGTGGACTAATTTAAAAAAACAAATATGAAATCATACTGTAGCATAGTGTAAACTAATTAAAATCAAATTGTAGCATAGAAACAAAAAGTATGAAATCATGATCAACACTTTAATAGGACCTAATGCAAGACCATTCACAAATTTAACTATATATGATGAAACCACCTAATTTACTAGCAATAAAGCAGTTCAATGAGTTGACTTACACCAGTTTTTTAAAATTAATAAGATTCACTTTTACGATCGTGCTTATCTACACGTTTGGAAATTACATTAAACAACAATGAAAAACAAAAAATTCAATACTAAAAACCCAAATATGATCAAAATAACAACAAAACCCAAATCAAAATGCAAATCACCAAACTGGTTCAGTTTCAAGTAATGGTGCCTACATACACCCAACAACAAAAACTCGTGTGTGTAGATATATACATCGATTCAACACGTGAACTGTGGGGTGTAAACACCCCACTTTTGACCGACCTTAAGACTCAGACGTTACCGATTGAGCGCTTGGTGATGTTGCATATTGTGCTCGTTCTGAGGTTGCGGAGTCTCGGCTGCGAGCCTTGACTTCGAACTTCCGGACTCTTTTGTGATTTACTTCGGTTTGCGAACCAGGCCCTGTTTTCTCCGTTTTCTCTTCCCGAAAGAAGGGAGAGGTCTTGTAGACCATCTCTCAGTGGCCGTAGGCTACGTTTCGTGGTCGTAGGCCATTTTTCCCGTTTGGAGCCCGGTTCCTAGTTTTTCGGAGCCGTCGGCCGTGTGCCTCGGTTCGGGACCGCTTAACCACCTCTGTTTGCTCCGGTTTTTGGCATACATCTTATTTACTTCCTTTTGAGGGACACTATGGCTCGAGAGACCAACTTCGTGGTCAAACGCCACCTCCGGTGCTTAACAGTCAGTTTTCGAGGCCCCAGGCTGCGCGCTTTGGACCCTGAACCTTCGTTTTACATCGGTTTGGGTTCATTTTTGGCAGAGACCTTATTTTTATTGTTAGGACGGTCATAGAAGGGTGGGAGGCCAGCAATTGTTCTGAAGATCAGCTTTATTCCTTCATCACTCTTTATCGCCCGTTTTCTTCACTAGAAAGTTGACTTTTTCCATCCCCGGGCCACTTTTTCTAACTTTCCTCCACACCATTATGTTGTACACACCTAGGAGGCCACCAATATGGGTAGGCCGGCCATCAACTCTTCCTGACCCTTTTGAACCCCTCTAAAAAGTTAGTTTTTCTCTCTCTTGGGTTACATTTCCTGGTTTTTCTCTACATAGTTGTGCTGTACACACATGGGAGGCCACCTTTCTGGGGTGGTAGGCCAACAATCTTGCTTGACCCTTTTGACCCTGGCCGGCGGCGAGTGCTTGACCGGCCACTGAACCCTCTGAACCTGGCCGGCCATGTTTCTCTGTCCTGGTTCCTTACAGTTGTACCCTCTGTTTTGACCCAGACCCCTGCCTGGGGATCTGCCCTTTTGGGGGGGAAATTTGAATTTGATTTTCCCCCCATTTCTCCACCCCTTTCCTCTATAAAGCCAGCCCCCCAGCTCTATTTTGAAGGGTTAGAAAAATCCATTGGAGCTCTTACATTAAAGTCTCTCTCTCTCTCTCTACTCTAAGCCTCAAAATACCCTTGCTCCTACACCATTTCTACACCAACTCATAACCCATCAACCCACACTCCATTTCAGCAACTTGGAGGCTATTTTCAGAGGTTAGAAGCACACTTTCTTGGACCAAAAGCTGCTGAAGACTTGTGCTACAAGGGTGAGTCTCATTTCCCTCTTTCTTTGCCCTATTTTGCATGCTATTTTAGCTTTTGTTGCTTATATTTTTGGGCTCTGACCCGAACTGTAAATAGTCATATTTTGAGCTCCCTTCCATGTTTGATCAAGGACCTCTTGTTGTTTGAGGTCTCCTACTACCTCTTGTCTCTCTATCCCTCTTTTAGGCCTATTTTTGCATGATATATTAACCTTGTTTTTGAGCATTTCTAGGCTCCGAGCTAAACTGTAAAATGTCTTTTTTTTATTCCCTCTTCAACTTTGTTGAAGGGCTCTCCTCTGTTTGAGGCTATCTACTACCACTTGTCTCCTATCTCTCTTTGTAGGCCCATTTTTGCATGATAGATTAGCCCTACTTGTGTTCATTTTTGAGAGCTGTCATAAACTGAAAAATATCTTGTTTTAATCTCATCTTCAAGTTTTTTTGAGGTCCCATTTTTGTTTGAGATCATATGCCTCCTTGTATGCTTGATTGTCTCTTATTTTGAGCCCTACACCTAAGCTCTTGTTGCATGCTTTGTTTGGCCATCTAGACACTGAAATCCAGTGAATTTTCAGTGGTTTTGATGTATTTTTGAGCCTCAAAATCAGAGGGGGGTGACCCCCTCTCACCTTGTTTTGTTTGATGGTCTTTTTGGCCTTCCAGAGAGGCCCTATCTTGCATGCTTTGTTGACTGATTTCAAGGACAGTTTGATGAGTTTTGGGACTATCATATTTGATTTTCAGAGTTTTTTGTGACATGCTAAGTGTCCTTGATGCATGTGCTTAATAACCCCTTTGTATGCCCTCCAAAGGAGCCCCTCATTTGTGCATGTATTGGCTGCCTTTCCATGTTTATTTGGGCATATTTTGGAATATTTTATTCACTAATTTTTTTTGGTTTGATGAGTTCTCACTTGCTTCATGTACTTGCCATGTAACCCATGTTTGCTAGTCAAACTTGCATGCTATGTTAGGCCATCTTGCTAGCATCTTTTGGCCATGCTTTGAACTAGAGTTGTTCATGTTTTGGGACTGCCTTGATTCTGTCTTTATGCTTCATGATCAAATAATGCATCATTTGTATAGCTATAGGTCAATGCATGTGCCTAGTTTTGTGTTTCGGGACCATTCCATGCATCGGGTGCCATGTTTCCATGTTTCGGCATCACTTTGCATCGCATTTCAGTGCTAGAAATTGCATGTTTTGTATGCCATATTTCATGCCTTGCCATGCCTTGTTAGAGTGGCATTCGTACCTTAGGATCAGTCCTCGATTTGCGTGCATGTGTGCACCCATCTTGAGTGTCTCATTTTCATCTTATGGCCACTGATGTGAGTGTGGCTGAGGTCCACTCATGTTGGTGTAAGTCCATTATGCATTGAGTATGCCATTTCCATTCATAGCATTGCGTATGCTAGGTTGTATGTTAGAGCATTGTGTATGCCATGTTACATCGAGCATTGTGTATGCCATTTCATAGCATTGCGTATGCTAGATTGCATGTTAGGATTGCATTCATGCATGTCATGCATATTGCATTGTGCTTGGGATAGGAGTTAGTCCAAGCACGGGAAACGAGGGACGTTTCGTACTCCGAGTGACGGAACGTGTCTCAATTCCCAATCACCGACACTCCGGATTATCCATGATGGAGTCTCGGTCTTGTTGTGTTTTCGTGTGCATTCATTTCATATTGAGTTGTGCAATTCGACTCCTCGGCCATCATGCATCGATATGCGTGATTGGTGGTACGAGGATCGACGACTGCGCTCCCTGAAGAGTAGTCAAGCATACATATGTGAAAATACATTGCCATGCCCCTTTCCTGCTCTCTGTTGCACCAAATCAGAAACCGACGATCTCTTGGGACTTCACGCAATATTCCGGGCTTAATTGTAAACAGAGGTTAATTGGGACATCGCAATGGATTTCCGCGCAAGGCAACCCGAACATGCATCATCCATCATCCGGAGCAGAGTTGAGGCAGTCCCTAACTTGCATGCTAATTTACTGCTTTCCTAGATTAATTTGTTAATTAATTAGGATTTTGTACTTATTCGGATTGTACTATTTATTTGGGACTGTATATTATTTATTTGGACCCTTTGAGTGAAGGCACAATTGTAATAAGTGTGCGTGCGTGTGATGTATGTCTTCCAACCCCACGTCTTTCTCCCTTTTATTTACCTACTTATAATGGTTAAATTAGGGCATGTTTCAATTAGCATACAGTATGATAGCATGTTTGCATTCATTCATCTGTTTTGCATACACCGGGCTCGGCGCATCATAACTCACTGCATTGTATTTCAATTCCAAGTTGAATACTTGTTAGCTGTAGCATTCCATATGCCATGTTTAGAATAGCCGAGCCTATATTAGTTGCATTTTTGCATGTGCTGCATTAGGCATTTCTGTATAGTTAGGATCATGCATGGATTTCTAATTAGCTTTTGTTTTGGCTTGGAGTACTCGGTAAGTTTTACGCTTTAGCATCCTTGCATGTGTGTGACTGACTGCTATGATAGCATGCTTACCATGAGGCTATTTGCTTATGTGATATATCTGCTTGAATGCCTGTGGGTGAAGGTTGGGTTATTTGGATTGGAACAATGCATTGACTGTGAGTTTTAAGCCCACTAGATAAGTGGCAAAACCATCTTTTCTAAGCCCACCTGAGGGTGGCAAAATCTGCATTTTAAGCCTACTTGCGAGTAGCAAACCATCATTCAAAAAAACAAACATGAAATGTTTTGTTTCAATTCAGGCAATCCAGTCTATACTTGTATGCTATGCGCATCACATAGTAAATCTAGGCTAATAACCGGAATAAGAATGCATAATGTTTTCAAAACTAGATATCATGGTTAGTAGAGGCCGATCTTTGATCAGGCGAGCGGGGGTGCTCACGAAGTGACCTTCCCCAATCGTACCCAAGTTCCCGAGCCGAGGCAACTTTGGTGATGACGGACATGTGGCCTTAGGCAACGAGTCAGGGTTTCCTAAATTTTTCAAAATAAAATATTTAGGTGGCGACTCTTGTCACGACCCAAACCCGGCCCTACGGGTTTAGCAGAATCGCCAAGAATCCGAGATTACCAAGGCCCATCAACAAGAATCTGATTAAACAGAGATGTACTGGCGGAAGCCAATACAGTAAATAACTAGTGTCCATTGAGCTGTGAAAATCTGTATGCCAAAAACATTTTTCATGCATTCATACAGATTCGAGCATCTGAGTCTATACAATCATATACAACCAACAAGACAGGATCTAATCCTCAGAATAATCTGATAAGATAACGAGGCAGTCTATACAAAAGTACAAAACAGTAAGGAGACCGATAGGGGACACAAAAACACCCCAAGCCAAAGCATGGCAATTCGGAACCTCGCAGTGAGGCACATAGGCTGGCTTGACAAAACTGGGGACCAACCCACGCTCCTAGCTCCGATCTGGCTGCTGAGAACAGAGATTGGGCTAATAGCAGCTAGAACGCGTCCTCGAGAGCCAACCCTAAATCTTGTATTCAAGGTTTGGAGGCTTAATTTGACAATCCTCTAATAATTTCTTCAATTCTTCAAGTCAACAAGCCAAAATACAAGATGAAATCAACTCTCTATACTCCCCTCTCTCTATGGTCGGTTGGAATGCAAGAATAGGGCTGATCAATATGTTTTGGTCAAGTGCATGCAAGCCTCTAAGGGTGTGAGATAATGGGCCACTAAGTGGCTTAAGTGTAATTAAGTCAATCTTTTCAATTAGTCAATATTTAATCTAATTTAATCATTCCTAATCAATTTTCAGATAAATATACCATTAAATCACAAATATTCTACTGATTATAAAACACTAAACGGTTCCTAATTCGGCCGCCGATAAGGCCTTCAATTAACAGTTTAAACATATGAATTTAACAGATAGTTATTCAAACAAACAGATGCAATATGCAATTCAATAGATAAACTTATTCAATTTAAGTTTCAATTTCAATCAGTCCATTCAGTACTTCGGTTAATTCAATTATCAGTCATTATCAGTTCGGTTTAGCAAAGATTCAAGACGTAATTAGGTGGTTATTGATGTCGATACGAGGGTTGTTACAGTCTCCCCTCCTTATAAGGAGTTTAGTCCTCTAAACTCGAGTTACCTTCAGTCTGGAAGAAAACAGGATTCAGCGGGAACAAATCAGGATATCGCCTAGCCATGTCATCTTCCCTTTCCCAAGTGACATACACACCACCATGGTTCTGCCAGTCAACTTTCACTAGCGGGATCTCCTTGTTCCTAAGTTTCTTGATTCGTCTGTTCACAATCTGTATAGGCTGTTCCTCGTAAGTGTAGTCATCACTAAGCACTATCCGAGTAGGCTCAATCACATGGAAAGGATCCCGGAGATAATCTCTCAACATCGAGATGTGGAAGACGTTATGCATATGCTCCATTTCAGGAGGAAGCGCAACTTGATACGCCACCGGATTGATTTTCTCAATAATCTGATACGGTCCGACATATCTTGGCGCTAACTTGCCTTTGACTCCAAAACGAGTCTGGCCTTTCATTGGTGTCACTTTCACAAACACGTGATCACCCACTTCATACTCTCTATCCCGTCTTCTAACATCCGCATAACTTTTCTGTCTACTCTGTGCAGTTTTCAGTCTCTGCTGTATCAATTTCACTTTCTCAGTCGTTTCATATACAATCTCGGGCCCAAGCAAAGGCCCATCTCCAACTTCTGCCCAGCAGATTGGAGATCTACACTTTCTGCCATACAATGCCTCGAAAGGCGCCATACCGATACTCGAATGGTAGCCGTTGTTGTAGGCGAATTCAGCCAACGGCAAATGACTTTCCCAGTTCCCCTGAAAATCGAGGACACACATTCTCAATAGATCCTCTAGAGTCTGGATGGTCCTTTCTGACTGTCCATTTGTCTGAGGATGATAGGCACTACTCAGCCTCAATTCAGTACCCAATGCAGTCTGTAGGCTCTGCCAGAACCTCGATGTAAACTTCAAATCCCTGTCAGAAACAATAGATACAGGCACTCCATGCAATCTTACAATTTCATCAATATAGATAACAGCCAATTTGTCCGCATTATAGATTGTCTTAACAGGTAAGAAGTGTGCAGATTTAGTCAGTCTATCAACAATAACCCAAATAGAGTCCATACCTTTCCTGGAGCGCGGTAATCCAACGATAAAATCCATCGTGATATGCTCCCATTTCCACTCTGGTATGGGTAAGGGTTGCAGTAATCTGGCAGGTCGTTGATGTTCCGCTTTGACTTGTTGGCAATGAAGACATTTAGACACAAAGTCGGCAATTTCTTTCTTCATTCCTGGCCACCAGAAATTCTGTTTCAAATCTTGGTACATTTTCGTATTCCCCGGGTGAATAGACAATTTTGAATTGTGGCCTTCTTGCAGAACTCTTCTTTTCAATTCAGTGTCATTTGGTACACACAGTCTATCTTGAAATTTCAAAACATTGTTCTCAAATTTGAACCTCGGTCTCGGTTTTGAATCTCTTTCTTCAATAACCTTTTTCAAGAAATCATCCAGTTGTTGTTTTTCTTTAATTTCCTCAATCAATGCTGGTTGAGCAGAAATAGCAGCTAAGGTTCCACCTTGTTCTCTCAAAACAACTTCAATTTCAGACTTTTCCAGATCATGAAGCAATTCTTTCTGTCCAGTCAGCAAACAAGCTAAGTTGGCAATTGACTTTCGGCTCAATGCATCGGCAACGGTGTTGGCTTTTCCCGGATGGTACAAAATCTGTAGGTCATAGTCTTTGATCAGTTCAAGCCATCTCCGCTGTCTCATATTCAGTTCTTTCTGAGTGAAAAAGTATTTCAGGCTCTTGTGGTCAGTATACACTTCACATGTTGCTCCATACAAGTAGTGACGCCAAATTTTTAGTGCAAACACTACTGCAGCAAGTTCTAAGTCATGGGTCGGGTAGTTCTTTTCATGTGGTCTCAACTGTCGGGAAGCATAAGCAATAACTCTCCCATTCTGCATTACAACACACCCCAAACCCTTATGAGAAGCATCACTAAAAACAGTGTAATTATCTGTACCTGAAGGTAGAGTCAGGACCGGTGCAGTCACAAGTCGGGTTTTCAATTCTTGAAATGCTGATTCCCTTTGGTCAGTCCAGTCAAATGATGTCCCCTTCTGTGTCAACTGAGTCAGTGGTAAGGCAATTTTGGAGAAATCTTTGACAAATCTTCTGTAATATCCAGCCAGTCCCAAAAAGCTTCGAACTTCAGTTACATTCGTTGGTCTAGGCCAGTTCACTACAGCTTCAATTTTTTGCGGATCAACAGAAATTCCATCTTTGCTAATAACATGCCCCAAAAACATCACACGATCAAGCCAAAATTCACATTTAGACAGTTTAGCATACAGTTTCTGTTCTCTTAAGGTTTGCAGGGCAAGTCTCAGATGATGTTCATGTTCTTTTACAGTCTTAGAATAGATCAATATATCATCAATGAATACCACAATAAAATCATCAAGGTATGGTTTAAAAATTCTGTTCATGAGGTCCATAAATGCAGTAGGGGCATTCGTAACTCCAAACGGCATAACTAAAAATTCATAATGGCCATACCTCATTCTGAAAGCAGTTTTATCAATGTCTTCCGATTTAACTTTCAGTTGATGGTACCCTGACCCGAGATCAATCTTGGAAAATACTTGTGCACCCTGTAACTGGTCAAATAAATCATCAATACGCGGTAATGGATATTTATTCTTTACAGTTACCTTGTTCAGTTCGCGGTAATCAATACACAGTCTCAGTAAGCCATCTTTCTTTTTCACAAATAAAACAGGTGCACCCCACGGTGAAGTACTGGGTCTGATAAACTTCTTGTCTAACAGTTCCTGCAATTGTACTTTCAGTTCCTTTAGTTCAGTCGGAGCCATTCTGTAAGGAGTTTGGATATCGGTTGTGTACCCGGAACTACATCAACGGTGAATTCAATCTCCCTGTCAATCAGATCCCCTGGTAGATCATCTGGAAATACATCTAGGAATTCTCTAACTATGGGAATGCAATTCACATCAGTTTTAACATCATTGTCAGTAGATACAGTTAGCACAGAACACAGATACCCTTTACACCCCTTTCTAATCAGTTTGACAGCCTTTACAGAAGAAATCAGGTATGGAGGAGGTACTACTCCACTCCCATTAAACACAAATTCAGGCAAACCCGGTGGACGGAAAACTACTTGTTTTGTTACACAGTCTATAGTGGCATGATATTTTTGTAGCCAATCCATCCCCAATATTACATCAAAATGATCTATGTTCAGCAGTAAATCAATAAGCAGATGCATATCCCCAACAATAATCTCACAAGGGGATACATATATGCACATGTCATGGATCCCAACAGTGATGATCTGACTAGCAAATAGTTCATGGGTTCTAAGGGTCTATTCAATTTACGCGAAAAGCATGCGACACATAAGAATGTGTAGACCGAATCAATCAATACATAAGCATTTTGAGCACAGATAGAGAGGATACGACACAACTTGATCTCAAGTGTTTTGCACGTCTCCCAGTACTAGGGCGAACACTCGGCCCTGCCTCATAGGCTCTTTCCCAGTAGCTTTGGGGTTCGGTTTTGGTGTTGCAGCTGATGCTGCTGCGCTTAGTGCAGCTTTTTACTAACTGCTTGGCGGAGGGGCGATCTTTAATTCTGTGGCCCACCTTGCCACACAGAAACAAGCTCAATCTGGTAGCAAACCCCTTTGTGCTTGTTGCCACATACGGAGCAGGGTGGAGTAAACCCACTCCCTTGGCTGGGGCTAGTCGTCGACCCCGTATTCTGTTTCTTGTTTGCTGGGTTATGCTTGCCTTTCTTAAATTTAAAACCCTGCCTTTTACCTTGCCACTCAGTTGTTGGTGCTTCGGATTGTTTCACTGCTGCAATATTTGACTCGGCCATCAATGCCCGGTCAAGAACACCCACAAAGGTCGGTAACTTCAAGACACTTATTCTGTCCAGTATAGCAGCACTAAGGCCTCCTTCAAACCTTCTGGCCTTCTTATATTCGGTGTCCACCATATGTGGTGCATATCTAGCAAGTTCAGTAAATTTCTTCTCATACTCGGCAACAGATGTTTTGCCCTGTCTCAGTTGTTCAAACTCAGTCACTTTTCTGTCCCTGATGCACTGAGAAAAATACTTTTCAAAGAAGGACTCTTTGAACTGAGCCCAAGTCATAATGGTATTTGCATCGCGGGTCAACATCCACCACCTTCTTGCTTCTTCCTGAAGGGTGAAGGTTGCTAACAATACTTTGTTGGCTTCGGAGCACGGAAACATTTCAAACAACTTTTCAGTCTCGAGGACCCAAGCTTCCGCCTTTAACGGTTCAAGGCCTCCCTGAAAGGATGGCGGTTTCAGTTTGCTGAATTTCTGGGTAAGAGCAATAATGTCCCCCTCATTAGCGTTCACATTCTGTACATTCTGTTCCGGTTGCACCGGAGGAGGAGGAGGTGAAATTTGTTAGTTGATTGTTGATCGATCTCTCAATTATCATCCCATCATTTGTTCAAGTCCGCCATTCGGCCTCAGAGGATGATGAGTCCGGTTCATTTGCATTATCCACTTCACTATAAGCGATTATAACTTATCATTATAGCGGTTGTACAATTAAACAGTTTAACATTTTAACATATAATCAGTCAGTCATAAGCACACACTTTTCAAGTTTATGAGATGCCCTATTTGCTTTTCTAGGACACCGTATAGCTCATTTGGGCACGTCTGTGCGGTATACCTCGTGGTGAACTATCGCTCTGATACCACTCACACGACCCAAACCCGGCCCTATGGGTTTAGCATCAGAATCGCCAAGAATCCGAGATTACAAGGCCTATCAAGAGTAATACTGCTAAAATGCAGTCTGAGGCTGGCGGAAGCCAATACAATAAATAACTAGTGTCCATTGAAATGAAAATCATATGCCAAAAACATTTTTCATGCATTCATACGATTGAGCAGTCTATACAATCATATACAACCAACAAGACAGGGGATCTAATCCTCGATAACAAAGACATATAACGAGATGAGTCTATACAAAAGTACAAAAGCGGCAAGAGGAGACCGATAGGGGACAAAAACACCCCAAGCCAAAGCATGGCAATTCGGAACCTCGCAGTGAGGCACATAGGCTGGCTTGACAAAACTGGGGACCGACCCACGCTCCTAGCTCCGATCTGGCTGCTGAGAACAGAGATTGGGCTAATAGCAGCTAGAGCGCGTCCCCGAGAGCCAACCCTAAATCTTGTATTCAAGGTTTGGAGGCTTAATTTGACAATCCTCTAATAATTTCTTCAATTCTTCAAGTCAACAAGCCAAAATACAAGATGAAATCAACTCTCTCTACTCCACTCTCTCTATGGTCGGTTGGAATGCAAGAATAGGGCTGATCAATATGTTTTGGTCAAGTGCATGCAAGCCTCTAAGGGTGTGAGATAATGGGCCACTAAGTGGCTTAAGTGTAATTAAGTCAATCTTTTCAATTAGTCAATATTTAATCTAATTTAATCATTCCTAATCAATTTTCAGATAAATATACCATTAAATCACAAATATTCTACTGATTATAAAACACTAAACGGTTCCTAATTCGGCCGCCGATAAGGCCTTCAATTAACAGTTTAAACATATGAATTTAACAGATAGTTATTCAAACAAACAGATGCAATATGCACTTCAATAGATAAACTTATTCGATTTCAGTTTCAATTTCAATCAGTCCATTCAGTACTTCGGTTAATTCAATTATCAGTCATTATCAGTTCGGTTTAGCAGTATTCAGTACGTAATTCGGTGGTTATTCAGTAATCGGTACGAGGGTTGTTACAACTCTGTATCTGGCAAAGCAATCCATGTTTGGCACTTCTTTCAAAAAAATCTATTTTTTCTCAAAACGATTTGCTGGATTTGGACTCTTTGGTTCAGATTGAGAACCATGACAAATTAGAGTCCTGAACTGTAGTGAGCCTAAAACGAACGGAATGGGGGACTCATCCCTCCCGGGGGCGTTCGGGGACGTCTACATGGGGACATATTTTTTGGATAAACAACACGTGGTCAAGGTGGCACCGAAGTGTCAGTCGAGGTGCCACGTGTCCTGGTCTTGACACCGAGGTAACCTCGGCTAGGCTGAGGTTACCTGCGAAGATACCGGAATCCGAGATAAACGGGTAAGCTATAAGAGTCCTAGAATGGGTAAGGACTTCAGCTTGGATAAGAATAAAGCTCTTATGGAGTTTATCTTTATCTATTGGAGAGTCCATGATGAGCATTAGGCCAGAGTCCAAGGTAAGCTAGGCTTCTACAGGAATCAGGTTGGTGCTGACTATAAAAGTAAGGCACCCTCATAGGTCGAAGGTATACTTTATATTCTGATTAGTGAGTAAAAAGCACTATTTGCTATCTTTGAGAGATAATTGAGCACTGACTTGATCGTCGGAGTGCCCCGGGTGGACGAACCACCGCCAGAGTCTTATCTTTTTGTGACTGGTTGTTTGGGCGGAATCGATTCTACCGGTATTCTCCAATTGAGTACCTGTTTGACAGTGTGGTTAGAAAATAGCACACACATGAACCATTGAACCATTGAGCAACAAAAACTCTGAACTCTTTAATTTGGTTCAGTTTATGCGTTTATTAAGCCCCAATAAAACCTAGATCATGTCACTTTTGATGTTTAGAACATTGAACCATTGAGCAACAAAAACTCTTTGAAAAACTCTTTGAAAAAACAGAGCATGGTCCATGATATATATGCATTTGAGTGAAACAAAAAGAAAAAAAAAATGCTCCGAACAAAAAAGATGCTCTGAAAAAAATGTTCAGTTTCTAGGTTTATTAAGCCCTAATAAACCCACTTGATCACTTTTAAGGTTTAAAACAAAAAAGATCAAACACATTTTAAACCCAAAAAGATCAAAACGTACAGGAAACCAACCTAAAAAGATCAAAGCTTACAGGAAACCAACCTTACAACCAAGCAACCAGAGTGGTTGGAGTGATGACCGAGTTGCCGAAGTGAGGTCTAATGAAGTCAGAGAGAGAAATGGATAAATAGAGGAATGAGAGGCAAAAGCTAAGGAAGGGCAAAAAATGTTTAAACAAAGAGAGAGAAAGAGAAAGAGAGATAGAGAGGGAAAGTGGAAAGACAGACGGGTGGATGATGAGGCAAATCATTTGTGATGCTTAGGGAGAAGGAGTGTTTGGGTGGGAACCATCTATTAATCTAAACCATCGATATACATTTAAGATTCATCTCAACTATTGAAACCAAATGTATCTCTGATACATTTTGAACATTCTTAAAAACCCTCTTGCCATATTATATAGATGTTTATATACAATTTGATAAAAATACATTTGAAGTATAAGTTAATGCTAATGAGGAGCACCACCAAATTGAAATAATTTAAAGAACGCAAAAATAAGGAAGGTGAAGGGTGCAAAACAAAAAGGTGTTTTAGTCTTATTATAAATATAAAACAATTTAATTAAGACAACTTTTAAAGTTGTGTTATTTTCTATACAAATTGATATAAATACATTCATTTAATGTCTTCTTAACATATGTCCTTAAGGTACATGTTAATAAAAAAACTTAATTTTCTTTGGAAAAGAGATCAGATTCTTTCTCCGTCAGCTGATTGGAAAGGTCCAATTTAGTTTACCGTGCACCACCGATATCAAATTTGTTTAAATGATTCAAATTGTTTATTTTGTAAGGATTTCACTTCTCTCAAGTTGATCATCTCAATTTTACAAAGCGTTTGCTTTTACTAGGCCCACTTTAAGATTGATTTTAGTTATTTAAACCCTTCATTTTTTATGACTCATCGAGGACAATATTCATACAACAAAAATAAGATGATTGTACATTAGTAGTTAAATGTTTGATCAAATTTGTATTTTAAAAATGAATGATTATTTTTTAAATTATATTTGTTTTCTATTTTTTAAAAACAAATTTAATTCAAATATATAGTTATCGTTGATTTTTTATATAAATATTCTATTTAATAAAATACTCTCTAAAATTGAAATAACAATTTGAGAAGTCAAATGCTTTGTAAAACACGTAGCGAACTTTATTCATACAAAAAAAGATTATAATACCTGATCAGATCACATTTTCATCTTCTTCTTTTCTGTCAAATAAATGTGCTCTGACTAGTAGGCTATATTGTAAAATTCCATTCCTTTCACAATAAATGAATTGAACCCTTCAATTTGGGTGGGGGGTGGGTGGTCGGTGGGTGGGGGGTGTTGTGCCTTACAGGCATAGCAGTGTGTTGTGAGTTCGGAAAGGCATATTTTGAATTTATTTTAATGATTTGTGTTATTCATAGTGTAAAGTTTATTGAGTAAATTATTTATAAAAAAATTTAAGTTAATTAGATATTTTATGTTTATGAAAATAAACGGTTAACATAATTTTAATAATTTGTTACAGTTATTATTCGGCTTGACTATGGAGTTATACTTCTTCGATTAATTTAATTTTTTATATGCATAATATGCTCAGGGTTCGTTTGGGAAGAGCTTTTCTAGATTTTTTTGGTTATTTTTGTCACAAAAGACAAAATAGGCTATTTTAGTCACAAAAAACAAAACATCACATCCAACCCATAATCATTACACTCTTATCTCACAAAAAAAGTCAAAAAAACCAAAAAGCCCTCCCAAACCAAGCTTTTTAGCCCAGGTTAAAATAATTAAAAAAGGCAAAAAGCCAACCCATTTTCCAAACGGAGGCTCAACAAACCTTATAATATGAACAACTCAAATTATCGAAATATGATCAAAACAAATCTCAAGAAGTGTGACAACACGGGTTCTATGACAGCGCCCACCCTGCTCCCCTTCAATTTCCTTTAATTCAAACTTTTTTTTGGATGGTAAACAAAAATTAATTATATTTGTGATTATTTATCCCAAACAATGACATTTTTACTATGAATAATGTTAAGAATATTAACATTTCTATTAAATAAATGATCAATTATTTCACATGAGTGTAGAGTTCACAAACATATGAAACCCACACTTATGTAACACATTTGGTCAAATATTTGATAAAAATATTAGAACCTATAGCATTTTTCTTTTTCTATTGAACAATTATAATTTTGTAATCAAAGTTATACACAAAATCCCTTCACAATAATGTAATAATAACATTTTTGTGATTAAAAATTATTTTTTAATGAATATTTTAATTTAAAATGAAAGGTTCTAAATTCTATTGAAAAAAAAAAAACATTACATAATTTTTTTATGTATTTAAATAGCATTATTAGATACTTTTTGTTATTTTGATATTTTGGTCTATTTCGAAAAGTTGGTAATAATCAGTTTTTTGATAAAAAATCGCTTATATGCAGCTTATAAGTAATTTTTTTTGTGAGAAAGAAGGTGAGTTATAATCCAAAAAGCAGATTATAACCAAATTGCCAAAATATGATTAACTTATTTTGAACTTCATAATTTTGTTAGTAACTGATGACAGGTATGAAGCGGACGTGACTAGTTAAATGTGTTTGACTACTATACAACACATTCAAGATTCAAACTTGGAGTTTGAATATGTCTACATTTTAACACAAATCAACTAGGTGCAGTCACTTTAAAATTTTAGGATAAATTATTAATAGGTTTTAATAGTTAGATTTAATTCTTATCAAGTCATATTAAAAATAAATTTTGATAAAATTATCGTTAAAAATAATTTTTTTATGATAATTTTTTATATATGTCTCTAAAAATTGACAATTATTAACTTTTTTTGTCATAGTTTTTATAAATTGTCACTAAAACTTATAATTAGTGACTTTTTTTATGATAAATTTTTTCCATAGGACCTATGAGATAATAAGTTCACTTATTATGACCTATACGTAAGTATCTCTTTATTTTACATAATGTTATTAATCAATAAAAAAAAAATAAACCTATTAAAGGGATAATTTTGTCTCTCATTTACTCAATAAAATTATGTCTCTACTATAAAGTGAGATTATTTATTAGATAGCTGCAACTTACTCGACCCCAGTTTGAATTTTTTTAAGACTTTGATAAGATACATTTATTTGGTATGGGTTTAAGTAAAAATTTAGAAATTCAAATTAAATTTGAATAAGTTTAGGTAAAGATATTAAGCAATCTGAGCAACTCGAAGCCCAGATTATACATATATAAATATATAAAAATATTAAATATACATATAAATTATTAAACATTACATGATATTAAAGTGATTTAAATTATTAAATCATATTGAATATATATTATATATACAAGTAACACAAAATCCTACCTTTTTTTTTATTCTTACCCATAAATTGTAAAGATTAAATTGCAATATCTCTCTTATATTATATAAATTATTTCTTTTGATGTTATCAATGATTTTCTAAAAAAATGTAAATAAAATCTAATTTTAATAAATTAATTATTTAGCTGCATAATTCATGTACAATTTGGGCATCTCAGACAATTCGGATTTTAACTTGGGTCGAATTTGAACAGACAATCTCAAGTTACAATTCGAGCCTGAGCAAGTTTCAGCATAACCTGAGCTAGACTTGGATAACTTCCGAACTTGACCAAACCCATCCGAGTTACACCCCTGGCGATATCATGTGATGATATCGCCATTATATTTTAATTTTATTATCTATTTGGGATAATAAGAAAATAGGTGATGTGATTCAAATAAGTATTATTTAGATCATTTCTAAATAACTCCTAATAATTTAGATACTTTATACATATCTATATTGATTTAATGATTAAAATATTATTATTTTCTTCATTTTTATTTGACAAAAATAGATAAATAATTTGTATGAAAAATAAATTAAAATTTTAATACTAAATTAAATTTTTTTAATAATTTCTCCATTAAAGTAACAAACATTTAATTTTGATAGTTGACCACAGCCTCGTAAGAAAGACGTGTGTGGCATGCGAAAAAATGAAGCGCGTGGAGCAATGCGTATAAGTTGGATTGGATGCGCTTTTTAAAAAAATAACTGATGCGACCAAATATTTAAGTTTATAATTATTTAATAATAAATATACTATTAATTTTCCCTAAACTGAATATTCTAATAATAAAAACTGCCAAACTGACTGGGTCCCAGTGTGGGGGCTTCTCATGACACGTGTAAATACGACCAATACGCATGAGGACACTTGTGGTCGTGTCATGCTGACGTGGCCACGTTGCACTGTGGGGTCCGCAACCTTAGTTCCGAGCCATCCAAATGGTCACCTCGCTTTCGCTCACAGCTAGGTGGCCATCGGTTACTGGCAGGATACACTTTCAGAGAGAGGAAAAAAAAATTGAGTAATGCCAAGATTTTAAATGTTTTATTAATATATTTATCAAATATTTTATGAGCGTAAAATTCATAAAAATTCACATAATCTAACTCTCATATTTATATAAAATATTTAATAAAAATATTAATAAAATATTTAAAATTTATAGTATTTTTTTAAAAAAAAATTAGTGTCTCATGGCTTCACATGTTCATGTCTTTTACCAATTATGATATAATATGTCTTTTATTTTTTTTTAATTATTTAATATAAAATTATAAGTCTCAACTCTTTTTTTCATCACAACACTTTTAGAATACCATGCAATCGTATCCTCAAACCACCAAATAACTTCTCATGAGAGACCCTACACCTGGACCCACCAACCCATTGCTTGCCTATGTAGAAAGTTAAAAATTAACTTCTTTTTGGGGTTAAAATTTATAAATAAATAAAAATAGGTTAAAATAATTAATAAAATAAAATATGATATTAAATTTATAATTATCTTATTTTTTTCTCATAAACATCACATTTAATTATAAAAAAAATCTAACTCTATTTCTAAATATAAATATTTTAACCTATTAAAATAATAACTTTCCAAACGAAAGCAATGCCACCCTCTAATAAGAGTTTGCTATTTTTCTTATATGTATATGTAGCAAAGTGGTGAGGGAGGTTCATCCCTCTTATATAGATATAGGCCTATTTTGGTAATAGGAAAAAAAATTAATATATTAATTTATTTAAATCATATATCTTTCTTATATATTTTTTTCAAAATAAATAAATAAATCAATAAATCAAAAAAAAATCAATTCTCAAAATAAGTCATATTATTAATTGATGATACATGTATCATTAACGCCGTAATATTACCGTTATATTAAATTTTCATTCATGGGCCAGCAGAATTGTATCAATCAATCGTAGCCATGAAATGGTCCACGTTGTTTACTGATCTTGGTAGGGTTTGGGTGAAGTGGTCGAAGGAAAGACTTGAATCAAATAAGGGTGGTAGGCCATAAGAAAAAGAAATGAGAAAATTACGTTTCAATGTATATATATATATTTTTAAAAATAAAATATTGTAAATTAATGATAAATTTTATCAATTTTAATAGGAAAATTTATTAGAATATTCCTTTTCAAATACTTGTATCCCAATTAGTTCATAAAATATTTTTATATTTCAATAAGTTCTCTTATTTCAGACATTTGATTCGCCAAGTCTTAATCTCATATTTAAAATATTTTATAGACAATTTTATACTTACAAATATGTTTTGAACCATTAGCAATTTTGGTAATATGAATATTCACATTAAATAAATTTGATAGTGTAAATTCACGTTGACAATGTGAACATTAATACGCTCTTCACGATATTATTATTAGGGGTATTTTGATAACTATATCACCTATATAACTTATTAGAATATAAGAAAATAATTTGAACTAAATAAAATATAAGCAGTAGAAGAAAGATTTATGAATAAATGACCTATTTTAATAATTTGAATAAATTTATTTATGAATTTGTAAGTATTTTGTGAAGAAATCACTGATTTGTAATTTTTTTGAAATATTGTGATCTCTTGGAGATTAGAAATTTCAATCTAGTTGTTTTTTATTTTATATATATATATATATATATATATTAAAATTTTGAAATACACATGATTTTGTGAATAGTACAAAATCTAATTTATAGAAAATAAGTTAATATTTAAATTCACTTCATTGTTGCCAATAATATATTAGTAGGTTATGTTATGGTATCATATTCATCCTTGTTATGCATTTTTGTGTTACATGTTACACATTTTTGTAATATATGTTTATGTATTTTTTGTGATAGAATTCCAACAATTTATAATTCATAAATAAAATTACATATTTTATGATAATGTTATGTATTTTTGTGGTAAGGTAATGTTAACTTTATTTTTAAATCATAAATTGTCGTAATACTATCAGAAATTACATAACATTTATTATAAAAATATATAATATATATAACAAAAATATATAATAAGGTGCGTATGATATACATGTTTTAAAATCTATATTTACACTACTATACTATTATATAAACAAAAATATATTGTAGAATCTTACTTCAAAAATTCTAATCTAATTTATATATATATTTTTGAATTTAAAAATTATAGTTACACACGTCATATTATTATTGGTGATTTATGAGTTTTGAATGGTATGATATAAGGTTATGTTTGCATCATAAATTTAGGTAGATATTTAAAAAGAAATATATATATAAATGAAATGTGAATAAAATATAGTAAATTGCACGCATCCTTTTCTTCTTTTTTTTCAATTCTAGACTTGTACACACACACACACATATATATATATATATATATATATATTTTTGGGACCATTTCATTATTGACTCAACCAATTGAGGAATGTGACATCAAAAAAGAAATAAACACACTAATACACCCCATCCAACTTAGCCGTCAATGTGTTCACACAGCGTGAACGAAACACATTCTTCTATTGGTTGAATTAATAATGAAATGGTCTCAAAAAAAAATTTGAAATTGACCTTAGTCTTTTTCGACATAAATAAGTTTGTATTTTATCACATTTCATTGATTCAACCAATAGAGAAGTGTTGTCTTGTTTAGATTATGTGAACAAATCACATTCCCATCCAACCTATTCTCTCTTTCACCCAAAAACCTTAGCCGACATGCATGAAGCCATTCTATCTCGTTGTCTCCTCTCTACGTTGTGCATAACATTGAGACACAAAACTCGAATATGTTGCCCTCATCACATTGTGTATTGATTTTGACTGTAGCTATCACATCAAAATAGTGATACCATACAAACTCATTGTCTTAAGATGTCTGCATTTTTATTCATTCGAGAGCTTGACAATAGGATATTAGAGATTTGGATTTTTCTCACTTGCTGTTAATTTCATTAAGGTTGTATTTAAATCATGAATTTAAATAAAAATTTAAAAGAAAAAAAAAAGTAAGTGAGATATGAATGAAATATAATTACATTTCACACTTCTTTCTTTCCTTTTTCTAAACTTCTACCCAAATCTATAATCCAAATACAATCTATCAATAATTTCTTGATCTTTCAAGCCTCCTTCTCCTCCATTGCATTTATTTTATTTTATTTTATTTGTATGTAATTCATGTTCAATAACAAAATAGGAATAATCATATTGTATGGTCTAAAATTCAATATCCTTATGTGTTTGCTTCTTTTTTTTTTTTTTTCCCTCTGCCTTCTTTTCAAATCTTCCTTGATAATTGCTTTTATTGAATGCTTTTTTTCTGTTTTGTTTTTTTTTTTTTCCGTTCTTTTTTCCTTCCTTCAAAACAGCTTTGTAGTGTTACTTGTCTGAACTTTGCAATCTTTTACTTGGTGAAACTTCTCTTATTTTCAAGAGTTGACTGCTATACTTTCCGCCAATGGTGGGAAATGGCATGGTACACACCCCTGGAACGGTGTGTATCATATATATATTTTTGTTGTGTATGTTACATATTTTCAAGATAAATATTACTTAATTTTTTGGTAGAGTTATAATAATTTGTGATTCAAAAATGATGTTACCCATTTTGTGGTAATGTTACGTATTTTTGTGGTAATGTTAAGCATTTTCCTATCCAAATATTTTCTAACAAAAAAATATGTAGCATAACCACAAAAATAAGTAACATATACTACAAAATTCATAACTTCATTTTTTAATCACAAATTGCCTAACTCTATTAAAAAATATATACATATGTAACATTTATTATAAAAATACATAATAAGGGTCTATTTGGTAACACATATTTTGAGGGATGTGTATCATATTATTATCCATTGATAAGTACTATGTTTCTTTTTGTTTTTATTTTATTTTTTTATATTTTTGATAATGAAGTTCGGTCAACTGAGGATAGGTCGGACTGATTCACATGTTCCACTGTCCTGTTGGCCTTCGTCTCCTTGGAGCACCCCTACAAAAGGCCCAATGGAAAGGTACCAAAACTGGAGTGATTTCAGGCCCTCGATGACAATGGATAATGCAATTCGGTCAACTGAGGATGGGTTGGACTGATCCATGTGCTCTACTATCCTGCTGGCCTTCGTCTCCTTGAAACACCCTTGCAAAAAGTCTCAATGGAATGGTACCAAAACGGGAGGGGTTCCTTCTCGTGAGCTCTCTAACGATTAAGTTAGACAAGAGGTGGTCAAAAGAAGGGTGAATAGAGAAAGTTGAGAGTAGAGAGAGAGAAGAAGAAGAGAGAGAGTATTACTTGTCTTTAAAAACGTTCTTCAAAGGCTTTCTTATATCGCTATTAATCATTTCCTTATCCATTCACGTTGTCCCATTGGCCGAAAGCTTGTCATCTTCTTACCGTCAACCATGGTGGTTTTTTCGCGTCCCAGAACACAAAGGTCTTGCTATATTTAATGCTTTGACAATCTCATTTAATGCTTGGCGCGTGGACTTAATAATTCTCCAAAATCTTTGTCTGCCACGTAGCTGACTCTCAACTGGGCTTAGTGTTGGGCATGTTCTGCTGGGCTTTAACCGAGTGACTGTTTGGATAACCTAAGACAATTCCTCCTGGGCCAAGCCCATCATATATAATCCTAACAAAAGAGAGTTTCTAATCACATATACAATTCATCAATATATTTTTTGATTACTCAATTGATCAATATATACAGTATTTACATTTGACCTCGTTTGAGAGTATGCTATTTTAGTAATTTTTAAATTTTTGGCCAAAATATGAGGCAAAAAAATATATGTATATTTGGAATGACTTTTTGATTTTATTTTTTTTTACGAAAAGATGTGAAAAAATACAGAGAAAATAAAAATTTTGACTTTTTGGTATTGACTTTGTTGTTTTTTAATAATTTTTTAACGTTTAAACTACAATATTGAGTTGCCAAACAAAACCTAAGTTGGTTTGGCAATTGAAAATTTTAGTTAAAAAGTTATAAAAAGAGTTTAAAAAGTCATATAAAAAATAAAAAATCATTCTCAATCACTTTCTATATTTTCACCATATATTTTAATTAAAAAGTTGTTTAATAAACGAATACTAAATATTTCATAGTTTCACTGATTTCTTTATAGCACTCAAGTATTTATATTTTTTAATATAAAATGAAAGTCAAATAAAAATATTTTACATAATTAATGAAAAATAACTTTATCTTAGTAGAAAAATATTCATTCTTGAAAAATAAAAAATATTTTCAAATTAACTTATGTTATCATATTATCACCATCACTTTTACCTCCATCATCCGTCATTGCTGCCACCTCAACGACTGAGAAAAGAGATAATAATGGAGAAAGTTATGATTTTAATGAATTAAAGAAATGAGGTAACCAATTGTAAATTTTCCGTGACACTTTTAAGTTTGGGCTTTTCTTAAGAGTTTGTGAGACTCATCACTTAGTCATATTTTGGTAATATGAATCGTTTATTTTATAAAATTTTAAATATATATTATTTATAAAAAAAATTATGTCAATCTAATCATTATAACATTTCATTTTATCACGTTTATCTTCAAAAAAATAGATGGTCTATTTTTAAAAATATATTTATCATCTAGTTTTTCGAAAACAAATCCGATAAAATGAAAAAAAAAATACTGTTATTGGATTGACTTAATTTTTTTTGAAAAATTACAAAAAAAAAAACACGGTTTGACCCTTATAACAAAATAAATTTAGAGTTTTTAATTTTTTCAATTTAAATCTTAAACTTTTGATTTATTTTCAATCTAAACCATTTGCTTATTTTTGTTAAGAAAAAATGATGAAAAAAATGATATTTTAATCATTAAACTCAGTAGAACTCTATTAGATATTTTATATATACTTATATTGAGTTTAACGATAAATATTATTTTTCATTGATTTTATTTAACAGAAATAGTGTGATGATTTACATTGAAAATAAATTAAAAAAATTACAATTTAAATTGATAAAATTAAAATCTTATAGTTTATTTTACAGCAAAGGTTCAAACTCTAGGATTTGTTTAAATAATTTTTCCAATTCTTTTTTATCAATGATATACATGGATGGTTCTATAAAATAAACAATTCAGAGACCCATGATAGATCCTATAAGCTTGAACCTCAGAGAATGACACAACTGAATATATCACAAAATGATAGATATCATTCTAGTAGATGAAAAACATCTTAAATCTACAAGGAACAGATAAATTCTCAAAGAAAAACTGAATTATATTGATCAAAAGTTTATTTGCCGTAGGACATACATCATTATTTATAATAAACGAATCCTAACCAAACGATAAAACAACTAATTAGGTTAATTCCTTACTAGACACAAAAATAAACATAAAATTATCAAAAATTTTATAAAAAAAAAAATTAGCCCAAATTTGAATACCCAAAACCATTAGAAACAAGACAAAATAAACGGTGCTAAAAATGGACTCTCCAAAATAAATTTAAGGGTCTAAACAATGGAATTTAGCTAAAATTCACCGTGCGTCATCACTGGGACAACTATGACTTCGATTTAAAACATTATTTTCGATCAGACTACTAAATTTGATAAGATTCTGAATTTTTCATAAAAACGACTCTTTTACTCTGAATTTGAGTTGTTTTTAAAAATTTCTACTTAAGTTGCTCTACATAAGTGAAACCTAACTCCCAATTCAATTATTCTAAAATTTATTCTACGTCAGAGAAACTTAATCCTTATTTTTAATTGCATTATTTGAATTTAAAAGATCCTGTTCCCACAAGTATAACACTTTTAATTGTGAGAGGAGATCCCGTGCCATGAAGGATCTTCTATTGTCAACGTCTCAGGAGTCTTGAAACAATATTTTTCTTGTTGGAACAATTCAAGTAAAAAGTAGTTCTAGAAGTTTCACTATATATAAAAGAAATAAATAATTATTGTTGGTCAATAGAATTGGCCAACCAGGATTTGTAACTTTAAAAAGAAAAATTCGTGGGGGTGACTTGTAAGAAATTTTATATATAGTTAGAAATTCCATTATAAAAATGTTTAAGAAACTTGTACAAATTGGCTATCATTAAGGACTTATGAGAACCCTTCACATCTTAAAACATCTTCATTATAATAAATTAAAATTTTTGAGATAAAAATTAAGAATAAAATGACTTTTTATAGGAACAAAATATTTTAGTTATTAAAGTATCATTATTATATTTTTAGTGATGATATTAGACATTTAATGATGAATTATTATTCTTTTGAGAACAAAATTTTTGTCTAAAAACCTAAATCTTTTTGGCACCAAATTGTTGCCACCAAAAGTGCATTTCCTAGCGACATTTTTAAATTTTCATTACAAAAAATTAAGGTTTTAAAGACCAAAATTTAGAGATAAAATTATTTTTTAAGAATCAAACATTTTTGTTGTGAAAAGTGTCGTTATTATATTTTTAGCAATGAAAATTGGATATTAGTGATGAATTATTATTTTTTTAGGAACAAATTTTTGTCTAAAAAAATAAACCATTTTGAGATCAAATTATTTTGGGAACTACCAATAGGTCCTAATAGGGAGACTTAATTTCCATCAAGTCCTATTGAAAATAAGTGTTTATAAAATTGTCACTAAAAATTATTTTTTTGTGATAATTTTTACATTCGTCACTAAAAATTGACAATTAGTGACATTTTTTGTAATGATTTTTATAAATTGTCGCTAAAACTTAAAATTAGTGACGTTTTTTATGACAAATTTTTTCCATAGGACCTACATATAAGTACATTTATTAGAACCTACACATAAGTACCCCATTATTTTGTTCCTAAAAGTGTATTTATTAGTGACATTTTTTAAATTTTGTCACTAAAAATCTTATTTTTGACTTTTCGGGGCGACCTTTTAGCGTTTATCCTCACAACGATAGAAATTGATCCCTAAATGTCTTTTATAACAAAATTTCACTTTTCAAGACTAAAAAGTTTAATCTCTAAAACTCTTATATGTTGTAGTGTTTGTCTCTAAAAGTCTTTTCTTAAAATAGTTTTTGTGATGATGTTTTAGAGACAACTCTCGCGACGACAAATATTAGTTTTCAAAAAAAATTTACAACAACAATTTCAGTTTAATGAACAAAAAATTTTAATTCCTAAAACTCTTACGTTGTGTTTGGTTGGAGGATTTGAAGAGGGATTTGGAAAGGGAAAGAGAAAAGTTTGGTAAAATATGAATAAAATATACATGCATTTCACTTAGTTTCACACACCTTTTTCCTTTCCTTTTCCAAATCTCTCTCCAAATCCCTCAACCAAACACAGCATTATAGTATTGCTTTCTTTATTTTTATATATATAAAAATAAAGTGTATATGTATATGTCAATCTTTTGATTAGTTCTTAAGATAACAACTTTGTAATTAAGCTATTTATTTATTTTAATAGCTTCTATTAAACTTTTGCCAAGTTTGGCATGACCTAAATAATACAAAAAGTTAAAAAGTCACTATCTTATTTAAGTCAAATCATCTTATTTAAATCAAATCACCTCTCTAACACATCACATCAAACCCAACCCATATAAGTTAATAAGTCAAAAAGTACACTTTTTTATAACATCCCAAATCAACCCTTTATTTTATTTATAATTTCCGTTATTGGCCGATAAATACCTAATAAAGTCAAAATTAAAGTCAAAATCAAATTAACTTGGCCTCTTTCTTCACCAGAACACATATATAAAACAAATAAAATTTATACAAAAGTACAAAGTTTAAATGTTTTAATAAAATGAGTTAGGTCATTAGTTTACTTTTTCTTTTTAATCAAATTCTTCTTCACCACAAATGATACAAATACCCCCTAACGCACGCAAGGTTTTACTGTCATCTACTCCCCCATAAACACACACACAAGAAATTCTTGTCTTGTGGGCATCAATCTATTGTTTGGTCAATTTTACAGTTGTTTTTTAGTAGCTTTATACTTTTTTTTAATTATTATTTTAGAATAAAAAAATTAATGCTTCGATAATTGTTAAAAAAATATTTTTGCATCTTTTCTTTTTCATTTTACTTTTTAAGGAGAAAGTTTTGTGGGTCTTTCAAACTTTTGTTTTTTTGGTAAGAAATTAACATGTTGCTTTCACAGTCTGTTTGATTGAGCGGATTATAACATAAAATTAAGATTATTAATCCATGATAGTCACATTCTATTGTTTGGTTGTAATTTTTGTTATCTAAATTAAATTACGGTGGACATTCTGCCTAACAAAATTACTGAATATTTTAAATATTACTACTAATAATGCAAAACAAATATATAATTGAAATTATATATTTTTATATCTATTGCAAAACACACATGAAAAAGAGAAGAATATGTATTTGACTAATTCAGTTAAATAATTAATCAAACACTAATCTCATTAAATTTTAATTTATTTATTATTAATCTTGTTAATCAGACATGCCTTTATAGTATTATGGAGGCTTTGCTAACTTAACCAATGGGGCACGTTGGAACTTCTCAAACTACTGAGAACAAAATCTTTTATACAAATCTATAGAGATGAAATTCTATAAAAAAAAAATTTATTTTATTTTATTTTAAAGAAGTTATCAAACTAAGCTTGTTTTTATTTTTTAACTTTTTTTTTTAGCTAAAACGCAACTTATATAGAGATTGTCAAACAAAAATTTAAGGTATAACTTATATAATCCATCTTTTTATCTTTTTTTCATCACATCACCTTTTTACTTTTCTGCACATCTTTTCGTAAAAAGATAAAAAGTGCACTTATTTAAGTCAAAGGTTGTTTGGAATGACCTAAATAAGTGTATTTTTTGTCTTTTTACGAAAAGATGTGCAGAAAAATAGAGAGGTGATGTGATGAAAAAAAAATAAAAAGATAAAAAGTATGTACTTATTTTGAGTAGCCAAACTTGACCTTAGAGTTCAACTTCTCCTCCCTCCTGGAATGCATTGAAAGGTTTAGTGTGAACTTTCAACTTGTCTTTATCACCTTTTATAAAGCAGAAGTTTAGATTTTGTCTACTTTGAAAATCTAATATTGAATTGAGTAAAAATTTTAACCTAATATTGAATTCTAGAGTTGAGTTTTTTTTATTATAGAAATTTAGCAAATGGACCATACAATGGGTGATTAGGATGGTACACCAATTAGAACTCAAAGCTAACTTCGTTTAATTGTCCACCTTGCTCTTTCAACCCAAAAAAAAAGGAGGAAAATTAGGACCCAATGTTTCATTTCCATTCGTCTTCATTTTCTTAGTAAGCAAACAAGAGTGAAAGAGACGGGGGTTGTTTCTAAAACATTTTGTAGACTTTATTTCATAGTTGATCAGACAAAAGTGGCATGTTTGGTATCATTTTCACTTTTTTTTTTTTAGACATTTTTTTTGGGTGAATACTAATTTTCGACATAAAGACAATGAAAAGTTTGAAATTGCTGTCATTTTTATTTTTGAGAATTTTTTTTTTTTTTTTTAATTCAAAACTATTTTTTGAATTTTTTTTTTAAAAGTCCACTAAAGACAAAGAAAAATATAAAAAACAATTATTAGTTTTTTTTGTTTTTGTTTTTAATGCTTTTTTATTTTTTCAAAAAACAAACTTTTTAAATCATCAAAAAAAAAATTGAATATTTAAAATTTTGTAGTAAAGACCAAAAAAATGGTTTCTTTTTTTTTTTTTTAAATACATTTAAGTTTAACTTGTTTGATTGAAGTTGAGAAGCTTGATCTATTTTGTAAGGGTAATATTATGAATTCACTTTTATCAATCCAGAAATTATCCAAAATCTTCGTTTTGTGTTTCAGATTTATTTACATATAAATTTCACACTATACAAATTAATTTTCACTACACAATCCACCTATCCAGAATTTTCTGGGTGGATTAATTTGGTTTCCCTAGTATATTTGATTCTATAACCCAACTTATAAATTGATCAACTGTTGTTTTCAAGTCTAGATTAAAAAAATTTTGTCCACGGCATTTTCAATTAGGTCTCATTTGACAACCTTCAGTTTTATTTAAAAAGTCAAAAAATCACTAAAAAGTTATCATATCACTCTCTATATTGTTCTTCACATTTTTTTATAAAAAATTAAAAAATTCAAACTAATTTATTAGGGTCAAAGTGATATTTTTTCATAGTTTAGAGAATTTCTATGTAAATAATTTTAAATTATAATATCCTTTATTGAGATTTAGACCCAAAAAAAATATAATTAGTTTTACATTTTTAACATAATTATACTAGGTTCTCTCGAGATTTTAATTCATATAACAGTTTAATATTTTTTCATCAATAATTCGTGAGTTGTATGAATAAAAAGATAATGTTATCATCTCTTTTATACTAAAATATATATTTACTTTTATTTATTTTAGTGTCTACCCTCTATCTGCATTAATTTTAGGAGAATTTTTTTTAAGATCCTTAGTATTAAGACTTTATAGGGTAAAGGATATGCAATATTTTCATAGTCGTTGACGTTCCTCAACATTTTTTCAGAAAAATTTCAATCCAGAGAAATCTTAGTTGAGGAAAATTTCAAAAAACAAACAAATTTCTTTGAGTTTTGAAATTTCTCTAATTTGCTAAATTTCTCTGGGTTGAAATTTCTGTGGTTTACTCAAAAATTTCTCTATGTTTTGACCAAATTCTCTAGGTTGAAATTTTGCTCACAAATTTCTCTGTGTTTTGACCAATTTTCTCTGGTTTGAAATTTTTCAAGTTTACTCACAATTTTCTTTGTCTCTGTTTTCACCAAACTACAAAAAAATTGAACATATGTAAATATATATATATATATATATTGGTGGAAAATTGGTTTTATATAGGCTTATTTTGGGCTATCTTTGAGCCTAAAATTGAGTGGGTCCCAAACGTCTTTTGGGGTGGGACCAAAAATGTGACGTGTTCCTTGCCGCATAGTAAGTCACACGATGAAGACGGATCGTCAAAACCATTTATGAGTGAATGGGAAATTGACGTCGTTTTCGGGTTTGTGGAACGGACAATTAAAGAAATAAATGTGGGTTTCTTTGAAATGGGTTGTCCCACATTAAAACTTTAAAAGAGCTTATGTATGTATATAAGCTCTAGATTACAACACTTTAGTTAGGCCCCAAGGAGCACCCCAAGTTTGTAGAAATGAAGAGTTATGGACAAATGAAACCTTAGCCCATACTACCACACACGTATGCGAAGCCGCGCGGGTGTGGGTCGGGTCGATTCTAATATTAATTTTTTTGACAAAATTTTATTTGAATTTTTTCAGAAATTCTTAATGAAATTAAATTCCAATTTTGAGCCAAAATTGAAATTAATTTTTTGTCCAAAATTTTTCCACCTTCAGTCCGAAATTCCACACAAGTTCAAACTGTTTTACAGTTATAAAACTGCCAAAGAACTGCCCAGCAATTTCCAACAGTAGTTTCTGGTTGAATCTGCATCCAGATCTGTTTAAATTCAAATAGTATCTGTTCAAATTCAAAACTACACCTGTTCACTTCCTTGGTACTTGTTCGAGTCAGATTGGTTGCCTATAAATACCAGCACTATTCCAACATGTTATACATCCGAAAATTGACTAAAAATTTCATTTTGCTATCATATTTTTCTCTTTTGCATGTACACCTCAATACTACAGGCAGACTTACTAGAAGGAAAAGACACTGACAATATACATCCTAATGGTTCGGGTGTTGATGCCAACTTGGCAGCAAAATGTAGTGCAACAAAAGAATGAGTTGACCCAGAGTCAATGAGGACATGAACTAAATGGCCATAGACAGAAAGTATACCTGATACAATGTTTTCGGTAACTTTTGGTTTTCCAAGTACCAAGGCGAAAGCCCTTCCTTGGCGTTTTTGGTCTTTCCTCTCTCCTCCAAGTCCCGCGGGTTTTTTGACTGGGCCAGAAGGGTTGGCTGTAGGATTGGTCAGCTTTGGACAATCCCTCAGCAAGTGGCCAACTTGACCGCATTTAAAGTATGCTCCCGTGTCTCGATGGCATTATCCCCAATGAGCCTTCCCACAAGTAGAACAAATTAGAATAGTGCCATATCGGGGGTTGGTAGGATCTTGACGGCCTGAACTGGTTGTGCCCATATTCACCTTCTTAGGAGGCGCAACACCAGGTCTTCTGTTGTCTCTTTTCCAGAATCGCTTCTTTTGGCTTGGTTCCCCGGAACGCGAGGTTTTAATCCCATTTTCTGCAATGCACGCCTGGTTTATCACTTCTGCATAGGTTGGCAGTTTCAAGACCTCAAGCCTATCTTTAATTTCAACACCCAATCCTACTTCGAATTTCTCTTGCTTTTCGAGTTTTGGTGGGTATGAAGTATGTCGCAAATAGAGCAAGTTGTATAAACTTGCTCTCATATGCGGCCACCATCATGGTTCCTTACTTTAGAAGTATGAATTCTGATGCCTTCTGTTCCCGCAATGAATCTAGGAAGTAGTTTTCGTAGAATACTTCCAAGAATCTTGCCCAAGTTGCAATTTCTTCTTTCTCCAGAGTGAGAAGCCACTATTCTTGTGCATTATCTTTGAAAGTGAAAGTGGCGAAAGTTACTTTCTGTCTTTCGATGCAGGGTAGGGCACGAAAAATCTTTTTCATGCCTTTAACCCAGGCGTCTGCTATCATTGGGTCTGGATCGCCGGTAAACGTGGTGGGCTTCAGATCCTGGAACTGTTTTATGGTAACCGGCTCTTCTTGTCGTTCTGGTATTCCATTGTTGATGTTAGTCTGCAAGGCTTGCAAAAAATTAATAACTGCACTTTCCATGATTCTTTCTATCGATTCAGTACCACTTACTGATGACTCACTTCCGTTACCATTATTGGCCATTCTACAAGTAATAAACGAACATTATATTCATAACGCAACATATATAGTGCATATCTAAAATACCATCTTTACTAGTTTTGCAAATATAATATTACATCTTTGTTCCAAACATCAAAAATTGTGTTAGTGTCTCATCTCTGTAATACAAAAACAAAAGAGGGATCAGAACTCATTATGGTTAGCTTACAAAAAGTTTTTTTCTACTAAATCTAGGGTAGTGAGTCAAACGGGTCAAACAACCATGGGAAGTATTGCATGAAAAGCTCAAATTCCCATCCTAATTGGACCACACCAAAACACATCCACATTGCTTGGACTGTGAAAATAAGGATGGACTGTATGTATCCCAAAAATGCTCGGTCAACAATCTAGCCGGGTGTCTCGATATATGAAAGGTCATTACTAAAGTCAACATTTTGAATATTAATAATCTCTAACAGGTTAGGGACAGTGGTAATAATGTAGTCCTCGGGGTATATATTTCCCCTTCTTGCTACAAAATCTGGGGCAACACCGTGGACACGAGTGGATCCAAGAAAACGTTTGCACGTATAGGCACAACTCTGCCTCCATAGTAAATATGGGACATCGGTAGGGTCAGCCTATATATAGATTGGCCGACCCATTAATTGGGCAAGGTCTGGATGCAGTCCTCTAATTATATCCTCTAAATCTCTCCATCCTTCAAGTGAGGCGGGGGCGGGGTGCTCTGCTAAAATCTCATCTAAATTAATGGCCCTGAGCTCATGCCAAGACGCATCATAAAGGTTAATCTCGGACATTCCTACATCACAGAAGAAACGTGAGATTTTACACAGAAGGACTAACGTTGCAGGTAAATATTTATTTATTTATTTTTATTATGTTTATCTAGCTAGCCCCGTTTGGGGACAATCTTTTTTAGCCAAAAAGCCAAAAAGTTACATTTTTAGCCAAAAAGCCAACAACCCATACCAAAAAGTCAAAGATTCCCTTTTCTCTCTACTTTTTGCACGTCGTTTCGTAATTAGCCAAAAAGTTGGCCCAAACATATAGGTTTTTCTTACCAACCTTTTTAGCCAATTAGCCAAAAAGTTACTAAATTAGCCTGTTCCCAAACGATAGTTTTATTTATAGATTTATTTATAATTTTTTGAACTTTCTGATCAAATTAAAATAGCTTCTTTTTTTTTTTTGAATGAATCATTGCTCTGATATCACCTTTGTCACAACCCAATCCTAGGGGCTTAGGACTGGAATCGCAACTTACTAATTTATTCTAATCATAGCAATTTAAACTGTGTAAGCAGAGGCAAACAGAAATAAAATAATTAAACATAAAGTTACTTCTTTTTACTAAAAAAAAAAATACATCCATGGGTTTTTATTATTTGATTATGCAGCGACCGGCCATCAGAAAAACGACAGGAAGAAAAGAAAAGAAAAGCAAATTAACGGATCCGCATCAATTTCTTACACAGATTCCACTACACGAGGTTACGGGTCTTTCCTACATCTCATCACCTGAAAGGGTAACAGCTATAAGTACACAGCAGAGTGAGAAATATTATGCCAAGACTATAGGAAATACAAAATAATCATGGATAGTTAGTTAAGCCAAAACATTTACATAAATCAATTTGGTAAATAAATCATTTAAGTGGCAGAAACTGAAATAAAAAAATTATATAAATAAATAACCATAACCACGGTACAAAACAGAACAGAATAGAGGTCACAAAAGTGACAGTCAAAACAGAGGTCAATGGATCCATGACAAACAGAGGACCACAAAGTAGCCAACAGAGGCCAATGGTTATTTAAGTCTCCCAAGGTGTGGGACTCCCGTGGTGGTACTTACAAAACATAATTGTTTATAAGGTCATAATCAAATATATACTAAAATTTAAACAAATATATCCATAAGTTTCATTTTAAACAAATAGAGTTCAAAAAATAACTCACGTAATTGAAATATTAATATAATTTATAAAACATAACTTGTATAAAATAAATTATGGTAAGTCAAAATATTCGTAAAATATATTATGGTGACTCAAGGTACAATATAACTCACCTTAATATTTACCCTTAACCTTTACTTCCTACTATCACAAACCTTCCTACTATAGTTTCCTAGTTCTAATATCTCTTTCATGTTTTCTCTATTTTTTTCTTCACTGATCTTTGAGCAACTCCTCCCTATTTATAGGAAGGCAAATCATGCCATCGACCAACACGTGGCCACACCAAATCTTCCTTAGATTGATCTCATCTTCCCTTAGATTGATCTTTATCCTATTAAGCTTTATGTTAATTATGCTTTGGCTCAATTTTTTTTTTAAAAATAATTATATACCACTCGTTTGATAAAAATAAACAAACTAAATCCTAATCAAATTACGCTTTACCACATACCAAAATTAATTATTTATTTTACTACCATACCCACTATTATTATTATTATTGATTGTGGTATTAATTAAATATTTAGGGTGTCATAAAATAATTAAAAAAATACCTCGTACGGATAAAAATTATCATTATGAATTGTGCACACCTTAGTAAGAGAACATTTGGAAGAAACATTGGTATCTTGTTCAATAATATAAAAAAGAATACTGGTATAGTTGAATACAAAATAAGAAAATGATAAATAGTTAAGGTTTTGATTAGAGTTTTAGTTTTATAAATTCAAGACGAATGTAGAATAACGACTTTTTTATTATTATTTCTAGTCATCAGCTCATAATTAGTGAAAATTTGATCAATATATAGCAATTATTAACAAATATTTTGCTTATATATATATATATATACACGTGTATATTTGTTGAGAGGGAGATTTTGTGAACTAGGGCCGAGCTGGGTCCAGGTATAGTAATGGGCCGAGGTGATTGGGCTTCGCAACTTGGACCTTACCTCTGTTAGTTCGATCAGAAGTGGCCGCAGTTAGCTCGGTTTGAGTAGTCCCAGCCGAGGTATAGGTGGGCGGGACCGAGCTAGGCATTGCCCATAGAAGCGTCGAGCTGAGTATGTCGGAGGGCATAAGTTAGCTCGGTCGTACTGGTATTCTACCGTGGTGAAATCATCTCCCTTGAGTAAGCAGTGGGAAGGGTATAAAATGAGGAGCATTACCTTTCTGATTCCTAGGAAGACTCTACTAAGGAGAGTAGAGTCCTACTAGGATTGTGCAAACCATTTCACTTGGTTGGTAGTGAATAGGGTGTGTGATTCCTAAGAGGACTCATGTAAGGAGAGTTAGAATCCTACTAGGGTTGTGCTAAACAGAATCTATAAAAGCTCATAACCAGACCTGTGGACAGGTATCACAACTTTGATTCTCAAATACACAGAGCTTTTGTCTATTGTTTATTTTGCTAACTTAGTCATTGGTGAGGTATCCGGCACACACCTGTCGGCTAGCTCACGTTTGTGTTTTCAAGAAGTAAAACGACGACGTTTGGAGGAAGCGCAAACTTGATCAAGAGGATTATGCGAGAAGATTATTTCGTGCTCGTACAATTGGCACCGTCTGTGGGAATTTCACAAAGAACAAAACCTTTTGATCAAGTTTTCCTCTCTAGTTGAAATCAATAGCGCACAACGAAGATTTGCCGCAATCTACTATTGATGGGAAAACCTCAAAGGGGGGCGGGAGGCGCGAAGGTTTGCCTTTTATCCCACCCATGGCAAAATTAGAGCCCCAGCGGCGGAACTACCGAAGGGACACACGGGAGAGACAGGGCGTTAGTCCCCGTCGATTTCAAAGTCCAGAAAGGCAGAGTTGGAGGCTGGATCCTCAAGTTCTGGAGGATCGCATAAGGGAGCAAGACGAGTTAATAAGGAGAATGACAGCGGACATTGAGACAATAAAGCGCTAGATAAAGGGAAAATGAGTGGCGACATGAGAAGGGCGCAAAGGCAACACGCCCCCTCACCACTCGGAAGATTGTGACAGACATACTACATCATCACAAGTAGAAACTAGGAGCCTTAGAACAGGCGACACTCAATCAAGGACTTCCAGGACTCGTTACTCCAGGTCTGAGAGAACAAGGACTGAAAGATCACAAATAGAGAGAAGCAGCTATCGACCCTCGCACATGCACCAAACGACATCCAGGTACACGGAATTGCCTAGGTCAGCGAACTTACGAACAATAATGGAGGAGAGGGCCCGATGGAAGGAGGATACCAGGGCTCACGACCCTCGCAGAGTTTCAGCCCTGCAGCGATTAGCCCCTAGGACACATGGGAGTGTCGAAGTAGGAATGTCAATACCGTGCCTTGCTTAGGAACCAGCAGATAAAGTATTAGCAAGGCTACAGAGCTCGTCGTTCTTTCCGACAATTGAGAACGCACCACTATCTTCAGGCTTCCACCAGCCCAAATTCACTACTTATAAAAGGGAAGACAGACCCCTACATGCACTTAAGCCACTTCCGCCAGGTTATGGCAGTATACCGGTGAAACGAGGCCCTAATGTGCATCCTATTTCCATCTAGCCTTGGCGACCTAGGTCTAACCTGGTTCGAAAGACTGCTAGAATGCAGCATAACCTCATGGGCATAGTTGGCAGAAGCGTTCGTGACTAAGTTCAGAACGAATACCAAGACACCAATGGAGATTGACTAGCTACTCTCCATTGACATGGGCGAAAAGGAAACATTAAGGTCTTACAACAGTCACTATTGAGAGACCTTCAACCAGATTGAGGATTGCCCTACCAATCTCGCCATTGCACAATATAAACGAGATTTACCAGTCGGTAACAAATTGAAGGACTCAATAACAATGATGTCACCCCTTTCGATGGAGGCCCTAATGGAGAGAGTACATCAACATATCCGAGTAGAAAAAGATAGCGCCTGTGCTAAAGCAAACTCTGGCACAACAGCAATGCTAGATAAAAAGACTACAGCGAAAATCAACACAATGGAACAACTGAGCAAGAATGGGCGAGGCAGACGAGCCAATAAAGAAGACCTAGAAAAAAGAAAGTTAAGAGTCCGCACTGCCATCACCACAATATTCAATAAACCTATCTACCGGATTCTCAGCGAAATACGTAATGAACCCTTCGTTCGGCGGCCTGCCAAGTTGGGAGAAGTACAAAGGGGCTATGACGAGAGGTCCCGTTGCACCTTCCATGATGAAAAGATGCACCGCACCAAGAATTGCACACCATTGAGGCAACATCTAGAAGAGTTAGTGGCTGCTGGACACTTGGATCAGTATATAGAAGGAGGTACACAGCCAGCCTCCTAGGACCTTAACGAACCAAATAGAATGCCGGTCGACGATCCACCCTAAGGCATAATCAACGTTATATATGGGATCGTTGAACTTGAGCGGGCATGTGAACTCAGGGGGATGATCAAAAAGGCTGAGCACCTGAGAGAGGTATTAAGTGCACAACCTACCATAAAAAAGAACAGAACAGAGGCTACGAACGTCATATCCTTTTCAGACAAGGATTTAGCAAGGCTACATTGCCCTCACAATGACGCACTGGTGGTGACTTCGCACGTCAAGAACTTCGACATCAAGTGGATCCTGATTGACCAAGGAAGCTCATGTGAGATAATGTAGTACAAGACCTTCAAACAGCTGAAATTAGAGGACAAAGACTTGGCACCTGCGACATCTCCCCTTGTTGGTTTCAACTCAATGCCAGAGTGGCCAGTAGGCAAGATAATCCTCCCAGTCAAGACAGGAACCATGACAAAACATGTGGAATTCTGGGTATTGAAGGTCTCTTCCACTTACAACATAATCTTGGGAAGGACATGGTTGCAAGCTATGTGCTCAGTAGCGTCAACCTACCATCAAGAATTACGATTCCCTAACGAAACTGGCGTGATTGAAGAAGTTTTAGGAGACCAAATCATGTCAAAGCAATGTTTCGTCACATTAAATGGCAGTCGTGCTGCAAAAGGGTTTGTTCAGATGGTGGAAGAGTCAGAAAGCAACGAACTATTTGCAGATGTCGGCAAAGCAGTAGAGCAGAAGGCAATGGAAGACTTGATTAAGATAAGAATAGAGGAAAAGAACCCAAAAAAGTTCTTTTTGCTTGGCTCATCTTTGTCCAGCATTGAGAGAATAGAGGTCATGGAATTCTTAACCTCTAACATCGAAGTGTTTGCTTGGACACTATATGACATGTTTGGCATTGACCCAAACTTCATCTGCCACCAACTTAATGTCCACCAAACTGCCAGACCAATTATACAGTGCACTCGTAAATCGGTACTCCACCACGCAGAGATAGTGGCGGAGGAAGTAGGAAACTTACTGGAGGCAGGAGCCATCAGAGAAGTGCACTATCCCAGATGGATCTCCAATACGGTTGTAGTGCCAAAGAAGAACAGAAAATGACGTGTTTGCATGGACTACAAAACAGTCAATAAGGCATGCCTAAAGGACAGTTTTCCTCTACCACGGATAGACCAACTGGTAGACCTGACGGCAAGACATAACCGACTTAGCTTCCTTGATGCATATCGAGGTCACCATCAAATCGCTATGTATGAACCAGACCAGGAGGTCACATCATTTACAACGCCTAGAGGATTGTACTGTTACAAGGTCATGCCCTTTGGCCTAAAGAACGCAGGGGCTATATTCTAACGGATGGTCACCAAAATGTTTGAACCATTGTTAGGCAGAACAATGGAGGCTTACATAGATGATATGGTGGTCAAAAACAAGGATGAGAAGGACCATCCCAGGGACCTGGATGAAATGTTCCAAATTCTGAAGAAGAACAAGTCGTGTCTAAACGCATCGAAGTGTGCATTCGGCGTAGGATCAGGCAAATTCCTAGGCTTTCTGGTAACCAACCGAGGTGTAGAAGCTGACCCCTCTTAGATTAAAGCAATCCAGGATCTTAAGAGGCCCAACACAATCAAAGAGGTACAGCATCTCACTGGCCTAGCAGCCACACTCAACAGATTTATAAGTCAGTCGTCAGACAGGTGTCGTCCATTCTTCCAAGCTTTGAAGGCCAAATTTGAGTGGGATGAAGAATGCGACCGTGCCCTAGAGAGCTTGAAAGACTACATGACCTCTCCTCCGTTGTTAGTAACCCCAGTGCTAGAAGAAGATCTCTTTTTGTACTTAGTGGTTTCACAGCATGCAGTCAACGCAGTGTTGGTAAGAGCGAAAGGAATCCAACACCTGCCTATCTTTTATGTTAGCAAAACCTTGCTGGGCGCTGAAATTAGGTACCTACCATTGGAAAAACTAGCATTGGCTTTGATGATGGCCTCAAGAGAGTTGTCATACTATTTCCATGCCCACACTGTGATCGTCCTAACGGTTTTTCCATTACAAGCCTTGTTTGAGAAGGTGGATTTTTCTGGACGAATCTTACAATGGGTAGCCGAGTTGGGGCTGTTCGATATCAAGTTCCAACCCAGAACAGCAATAAAAAGCCTAGGCTTTAGCAAACTTTGTGGCTGAGTTCACACCAGGAAGCCATCACATCTACCCAGTCGACTTGACCGATATAACTGAAGTGGGGGGGAGGGGAAAAGTGCCGCGGGAACTGTGTAGCCCCTAAAACAAGGTGCCTAGCCACATTCCAAACCATACAAGATTGAGGATAGGAAGGGGCAAACCACGCTATTCCCAGCAAGGACTCATTAAAGAGTAAAGACTTGGGACAGTCAGATAGTGAAAATCAAATCCTGACAGCAGGCATGGACTTGGAAGAGAACATCAGCAACACCCATGACCCCAAGACATCATCCGATCCCTCTACTTGCTGGAAACTATTCATTGGAGAGATGTGAAAGCTCTCTGTGGATAGAGCATCCAATAGACACGGTGTAGGACTTGGCATAGTTCTCATCTCACCAGATGGCCTCATAGTGGAACAGGCAATCAACCTCCGCTTCCTAGTATCCAAAAATGAGGCGGAATATGAAGCACTTTTACCAGGTCTAAAATCAGCACTTTTCATGAAGGCCACCGAGCTAATGGTTTACAGTGACTCCCAGCTGGTAGTAAACCAGGTTTCAAGCGACTATGAGGCAAAAGATGAAAGGATGGCTGAGTACCAAGAATTAGTTAGAAAGGAGATCATGAAGTTCAAAGTAGTTCGGATAGAACAAATCGGCCGAGAAGAGAATAGTAGAGCAGACGAGCTGGCAGGTTTTGCTTCAATGGCAGATACATCTATTCCACACTCATTATTGATTGACTTTCTACCCGGACCAAGCATTAAAGAACCCGAAGTAGCTGAGGTATGTTGTGCCAAACTAGGCCCCTCATGGATGGACCCATCATAGTGTTTTTAAAAGACGGCATCTTGCCTAAAGAAAAAAAAGAGGCGAACAAAATTAGAGCAAAATCACAACGATTTTGGCTCTCTCCATCATCGGCGTTATACAAAAAATCTTTCACAGGACCTTACTTGAAATGTGTCCATCCTAGTAAGATCGAGGGATTTTTGTTTGAGATACATAAAGGCGTATATGGAAGCCACCAATGGGGAAGATCATTGGCTTAAAAAGCAATTTCACAAGGATATTGGTGGTCATACATACAAGAAGATTCAAAGAAATATGTCAAGAGATGTGAGAAATGTCAGAAGTTCGCACACCAAATACATCAACCAACCAGAGAGCTTCTACCATTAACTAGCCCATAGCCCTTCGCAATGTGGGGCCTGGACATAGTGGGACCACTTTCAACAGCACTGAGCAACAGAGAGTTCTTCCTTGCAGTAACACACTACTTCACAAAGTGGGTGGAGGTAGAAGCACTCGCATTAATAAAGGAGAAAGATGTTAAGAAGTTTGTCTGGCAGAATATTATAACTCGATTTGGCATACCAAGGCTCTAATATCTGACAACGACACTCAGTTTGATGGAAAAATCTTCAGGGGCTTTTGCAAGGAATACAAGATAGAATTCTACAACTCTACACCAGCATACCCTCAAGCGAATGGCCAGGCAGAAGCACCAAACAAAGTCGTCTTAGATGGTTTGAAGAAAATGTTAAAGAGAGCCAAAGGCAAATGGGCTGAGGAGCTTCCTCATGTTTTATGGGCTTACCGTACCACATCTCGGCGATCAACTGGAGAAACGCCTTTTTCCTTAGCTTATGGCATGGAGGCAGTAATCCCACTAGAAGTAGGCCTCCCCACTATTAGAAGCGAAAATTTTGACCCAGACTTGAATGAAGAAGCCATAGCCTTGGAACTCGACCTTACAGAAGAGAAAAGGGAAAAAGCTCTAGTTCACATTACCTCATACAAGTAGGAGTTATCTAAAAAATATAACAAAACAGTGCATCCGAGGCAATTCAAGATTAGAAATTGGGTATTACGCAAAGTAATGGGCAACACTTTGGTACCTGGAGACGGCAAGTTAGGACCTGATTGGGAAGAACCATACAAAGCGGTTGGTTTAGCAAGAAAATTGGCATATCACTTGGAAGATGGAGATAGCAAGGCTATTCCCAAGCCATGGAACACTGTCAATCTCAAATTATTTTATTTTTAGCTTTTTCTTAAGATACTTGTAATTTTTTCCTTTTTTCAAAATAAAACAAGTAGTTTTTTTTTCAGCATAATTCTTTTTACTGTAAAAATTGTTCTCAGTCATTGCCAGCAAGGGGCAATTAGAAAGTTTGGTAGGAATAACCAAACATTTAGCTCTTTTCAGCTGAGATTAGGATCTAGGCTGAAGAACGTTGGCAGGAATAACTAACATTGAGCTCCCTTCAGCCGAGATAAGGATCTAAGCTGTAGAAGGTTGGCAAGAATAACCAACATTTAGCTCTCTTCAGTCAAGATAAGGATCTAAGCTGAAGAACATTGGCAGGAATAACCAACATTGAGCTCTCTTCAGCCGAGATAAGGATCTAGACTACAGAAGGTTGGTAGGAATAACCAACATTTAGCTCTCTTCAGCCGAGATCAGGATCTAGGCTGAAGGAGGTTGGCAGCAATAACCAACATTAAGCTCTCTTCAGCTGAGATCAGGATCTGGGCTGAAAAAGATTGGCAGGAATAACCAACATTTAGCTCTCTTCAGTCGAGATCAGGATCTAGGTTGGCAGGTATAACCAACATTTAGCTCTCTTCAGTTGAGATCAGGATCTAGGCTAAAAGAGGTTGGCAGGTATAACCAACATATAGTAAAGAGATTACAAAGCTCTTGATCGAGATGGATATCTCGACCATAAAAATTAAGACAAGGCAACCGAGCAAAGAGTTCAGACGTACAAATTAAATTTGAAAGGCAATTGCAAGCAAGGTCTGAACCGAACAAAAAGATTAGAAAGTAGCAGATTTTTATTCCACTTGAAAAATGTGCATTAAAAGAGGAAGGGCTCAAGCTCGGTTACAAATTCTTTCAAAAAGTTTAGCATCACAAGAAAAAAAAACATGATCAAGCAAAAAGGTCGTCCAAGTTTGCATCTAGGTTAACCCGAGCTTCGCCACTTGGTAGCCCGGTTCTAGCAGGTACATCGGTCAGAGGTGCATCATCAACCGCGCTTGGCACCGATGGCTCCACCCGAGCTGTCTGACTGGTTTGGAGACCGCGATCATCGCTAGCAGTCGGGGTATTGTTTGGATCAGGTGATCCTTCTTCATCCTCCCTCTCTTGGAGAAACTTCTGTTGGATGGCGTTGGCATAATCCGCCATATAACTTGGGATAAAGTGAGGGGGAGGGTTCTAAAAGACCTCGGTTTCTGGACCCAAACCGAGCTTCGAAACAGCTGCCTTCCAGCCATATTTGAAAAAGATGTCTTTTGCAGCTTCACACTGCAAGACATACGTGGCCTCTCCCTCTTTGTAACTACAGTCCTCAGCGTCTTCTGCGCTCTTTCGAAGCTCGGCTATTTCAGCATCTTTTTTCTTCTCGAGCATGGCCAGCTCGTGCAGATAGTAGTCCTTCTTTTCGGCCAAGGCCTTCTGCTTGTCCGCTTCCACCGAGTTGACTAGCTCGGTAAGTCGGGCGATTTCAGATTCCATTCGGCTTGTTTTTGTTTGGCTTCGCTCAAATTTCAAATGCCATCTTTCTCTAATATGCGCTTATGAGCAACGTGGTTCTTTTGCATGGCCTACGAAAGGAGAGGTAGAGATTATGATTAAAACTGAGCAAACAGATGTATAAATTAGAAAACAAACAAATAAAGCACTTACCAGCACCATTGACTTAGTTGTCTAGCGGATGGCCTTGAGCTCGGTCAAGTGGTTGCGGTGCTCCATATCGGCTGGCAGACACATGCTTTTAGCAAGGTTGAAGGCAAGCGTGTGGTCCTTGTCTGCAACTATTGAGTTTGTATTGGAGATAGCCCAGTTCTTGTAGGTCATTTTTGGTGCCCATTCTGAAGGGCTAGCTCGGTCGGGGTGAATAGGCTCAGGGCTCGGCCGTGTTGTTTCAGGAAGCACGTGATCCTTTTCATCAATCAACCGCTGTTGCTTGGTTGAAGAAGTGCGTGCACGCTTGCTTGGCCGAGATGAGGAGGGTTAGGCTGTTGGTAGGGCCACCACGGCCTCTTGTGTTTGTCCGGCTTGTGATGTCTCGGTTTGGACCCCGCCGGTTGGAGTTGTTTTTGTGATCAGTGCTCGGACAGCTCGGCGCTTGGCCATTTCTTGTTCTTCGGTTAAAGGAATGAAATTGATTTGGAGAAGGGTTGGATATGGTTCTAGTGATGGTTCAAGAAGGAAGTCGGTTACCCTGGTCTTCCTCTTTCCGCTGTATCTGTATGTTGGTTCGAAGTTCAGTAGCTCGGCCCAACCCCGGTGACAGTGCCGAAGTGCGACACGAATGGCGTCCTGGTTGGCGTACTGGTACTGTGATTTTAGCTGGTTTAGATCTGCACAGAAGAAGGATAAGACAGCTGTTAGCACGGTGTAAAATTATAGCCTAGAAAAGCAAAACAAAAAGAGAACCGAGGTATCCTTACCAGCAGTCCCCTTGTTCCAATTTATGTTGTAGCCCGATATTTGGGCTTCCTGGTCTTCAAAGTTACCAGAAACCCATAAAAAATTATCGTCATTCAAGTCTTTGTCCGATGTGTCTTTTATTATTTTTTCTCGGCCTGTTCGTATTCTTAAATAATACACCTAACCGTCGTCATTTTGGCCGAGCGAATATTGGTGAAAAAGCTCGACCAATCCGAGTTTGAGGCCAAGCTGGCAGTTTAGCTCGATGATGCCATTTATTATTCTGTAAGAATTTGTGCTTAGTTGGGTCAGGCATAGTCTAGTCTGCCTAAGGAACTCGTATATCAATGGCTGAACTGGGAATCGAAGACCGGCCTCAACAATAGATATTACGGTGAAGGGAACGAAGCTGGTTTGCCCCAGGGCATGGTATCTAGTTCGGCTAAAGAGAGATGGACATCGTCAGAAATGTTGTAGTCCTTACAAAATTCGATAATGGCCCCAGGTGTGTCTGGCCAACCTAGTCAAAGTCTGCAAAGTGGAGATAAAAAGTGTTATGCCCAGATCACTGAACCAGGCTAAAGAGAAAGGATAAGTAAACATAAACCCTAGTTCGGTTAAAGGGGTTACAGCCTATTCTTAGTTCAGTTGTAACACAGGATGTGGCTCTGAGTTTTTGGCTTGATCATTGAGCAAGAAGGTTCTTGGTTCGGTCATAACACAAGGATTGGCTCCAAATCCTAGCTCGGTCATCAGGTGAGGTTTCCAGTTCAGTCTAATACGCATCTATTGCAAAACAGGTGCCTAACTCGATCGTGGTGTTATTTTGGATCAAAAGCATCATATTATAAATTGTTTGTGAATCCAATTAGAGTGAGATTAAGGACTTATCACGTGGTTTTTGGGGATTAAGTGGTTCTTACCCATTTGTGTGAAAACTATAGAAGTGTGTTTCGAAAAACATGTGTATGTATTTCTATACTATACATATTCACAGAGTAAAGCAAGGAAAGAGAAAAGATTGAGTTACTTACAGCTTCGAAATAAAGAGACGAAGGTCAAGACTGTAAGGCTACCAGCTAAAACACAAGCTTTGCAGGTGCTATGGTCGTGGATATGAAGACTCAGAAGGCAAGGAGTGGAGATGAACAGTGGTGTGTTTGATTCAAAAATAAGGGTTTTTTTGTATAAAGCACAAGAAATGGGCGGGACTATTTCAAATTTACGAAGTACGAAGACGGCTGTGATAGCTGTACCTGACCAATAGAAGCCAGCCACGTGTCCAGAGGAACAGAAAGCGATTTAGACGTGCCTGAAAGGCGAAACGAGGTACAGAGTAGTTGAAAAGGCATTTCTGAACCGGGCAAATCAGTAGTTCGATAGAGAAAAAGCTCGGTAGAATTACATTTTTAGTTCGGTCGGCTTGGATGTCTTAGCTCGGCTGGAGAAGAATAATCCCAAATCATGCGTTGCAGATGGAATTAAGGGGCAATTGAGAGGGAGATTTTGTGAACTAGGGCCGAGCTGGGTCCAGGTATAGTAATGGGCCGAGGTGATTGAGCTTCGCAACTTGGACCTTACCTCTGTTAGTTCGGTCAAAGGTGGCTGCAATTAGCTCGGTTTAAGTAGTCCCAGCCGAGGTATAGGTGGGCGGGACCGAGCTAGGCATTGCCCATAAAAGCGTCGAGCTGAGTATGTCGGAGGGCATAAGTTAGCTCGGTCGTACTGGTATTCTACCGTGGTAAAATCATCTCCCTTGAGTAAGCAGTGGGAAAGGTATAAAAGGAGGAGCATTACCTTTCTGATTCCTAGGAGGACTCTCTGTTAAGGAGAGTAGAGTCCTACTAGGATTGTGCAAACCATCTCACTTGGTTGGTAGTGAGTAAGGTGTGTGATTCCTAGGAAGACTCGTGTAAGGAGAGTTGAAATCCTACTAGAGTTGTGCTAAACAGAATCTATAAAAGCTCATAACCAGACCTATGGACAGGTATCACAATTTTAATTCTCGAATACACAGAGCTTTTGTCTATTGTCTATTTTGCTGACTCAGTCATCGGAGAGGTATTCGGCATACACCCGCCGACTAGCTTACATTTGTGTTTTCAGGAAGTAAAGTGACGATATTTAGAGGAACGCAAACTTGATCAACAGAATTATATGAAAAGATTATTTCGTACTCGTACATTTGTATAGATTGAAAGTGGAAATTTCCTATTATATAAGATACCTACATAGGGAAAAGCGGGGGAGCGCGAATCCCCCGAAATTGCCATTTTCGGAAAAAAAAAAAAAAGCAAGGCAAGTGAAAAAAAAAAAAAAAAAACAGTTTACTTAAAATGGAAATTAGGGAGATTCGGGGGAGGGAAATTCGAGCTACGTAGCGGAACTGACCTACATATATATGTAGTATAATATTTTATAATGAGTTAGCCAGTAAAATTTTTAAAAATATTTATATAACTATAAAAATTGTAAAATTGTCATTTCCGTAATTACTGATTCTGTTATGATAGAATGTGATTGTATTTCCATAACTGTTGTTATATTATTATAATTTATTACGAGAATTTAAATATTATTTTAATTTAACTAAATTAGATTTTAGACCAAATAATATTTGTATTTTGAAAAATATAAAATTCAAGAAAATTGAGATAAATTGATTGGCACTTCAAACTTCAAGCAAGGCATAACATATTTACTTATATTATGCATATATATATATATATATATATTACATAGGAGCGTGTTATAAAATGTACAATTATTTTTAATTTTATTAATCAATACCCTTAATGCTCTTGTTATGGAAATTTGAAATTTGTTTTTGTTTTGTTTTTTTTTTTTTTTTTTTGTGATTTTTCATATTCTAGTAATTTTTTTTTTGCTTTTTAAAATATATCTGAATTAGATGTTCTTAAAAAGTAAATATTTATCAACAAATTTGAAAAAAGGTCACCCAGAACAAAAAGTAAATAAATAATCACATTTACATTTTTTTTTGCCTTTAGAAATTTTTAAAAAAAATTCATAAATATTTTACTTTTTAAGTATATACATATGTATATTTAAAAAGGTCAAAAAAAATGATTAAAATATTAAAAAAATTACTATGGAAACAAAAACTAAAAATTAAAAATATATTTTGAGTTTGAACATCAAACAAGATGGCATTTCAAAAGAAAATCAAGAGAGGTTTCAACCAAATGGGCGAATAAAAAAGCTTCTTCTTTTTTTTTTTCAGTTTTAGTGATTTTTTAAAAATAAGTTTTTAACTTTTTTTACACTTTTAAGTTCTACTCGGCCAGACGGATTAGAAATATTAAAAAATTTAGAAAAAAAATTTACTAAAAAAACAAATATTGTTGCTTTTTCTTTTTTTATCCTTAGGCCAAGTTTGACATCTCTCCAAAAAGTCAAAAAATTACTCAAAAAGTTAAAAAGTTATCACTATTCATCAAAAAAATATTAAAAAATTACTTTTCCACACATCTATATAACTTAGCAATCATGAAAAGCTGGCGTCGTGCAGTGTTTGTCCCAAAAATTGCATAATTTGGGTCCAATTTTCATACACTGCTGTTCGGCCCGTGGGGGCCATCACGGATCCCGTTTTGATAATCTGAACCGTCAATGTGTAGAACTCGTCGAGTACTATATGTCTATAAAAAATCACATTGATCGGATATCGATAACTACATGATCAAATCAGTTTTGTATAAAAAAAAAGGATGGTGTTATAATTAACGATTGAAAAAAAACAATTCTGATCAGATAGCTATCGATATCCGATCAACGTGATTTTTTATAGGCGTATAATACTCGACGAGTTCTACACATTGAACGGTTCAGATTATCAAAATGGGGCTCGCGATGGCTCCCACGGGTTGAACAAAACCGTCCACTGCAATGCCCGAAAAGTAGCTAATAATTTCTTAGTATCAATTCGGCTTATAAATTGTACAGCTGTCATACACACATCTCCAATCTTCTCCTACACACTTCTTTATATAATTTTTTGATACACATTTTTTTATAAAAAGTCAAAAAGTTATCCAAATATTTATATTTTTTTCCTCAACTTTTTAGTTTAAAAAGATAAAAAGTATATTTATTTAGGATACTCCAAACAACTTAGTAAATTTTTTTGAATTTGAATTTTTTTTTTTAGATGTTTTCACACTAGATGGATCAGGAATATAAAAATAATAATGTAAATTTAAAAAATTAATTAATTGAATATCAAATAAATAAGCAAAAAAACCAAATAAAATAAAATAAAATTTCCGTAGGGGTGCGTTCTAAAAACAAACCCTTTAGTGAACCCCACACAGGTACTTTAAAAGCGAAAGCCCCAACAAAAACGCAAAAATCTGACTTTCTATTTCTGCCTCGTTTCCTTTAATTTTTATATTTGTGTCGGCCCTCCTTTGACCGATTAATAATACACCTCTGTCTCTTTTTGCTACTACCAACCCCACCACACCCTCCTCAATTTTTTGACCAGTTATTTGCTTCCGAATCTATCATTTTTGTATTAAGTCAATCACTAAATAGAATAAAGTTTTATTGCAAGAGCATTACTTAGTCAAATCGACTTTACCGTTTATTAGTGAGGCTCAATTAAATCGAGACAAAATCTCACATGAATTGATCTTAAAAGATTAGTTGAGCTTACAAAAATTTCGAGCCTATAGCACATCTCTAGTTCCATGCTTTTGACCACAAAGCTAATCTTTTAGGCTATGTTTGTTTGGCTCTATAGGTAGGGGGATTGGACTACCAATCTCGTGGGCTCTACATAGCTCATGTTTGCTTAGAAAAAATAGGAGGGGACTAGTAGTCCCATGGGACTATGAATAACCTCACACAGGAGGATTAGCTTGGGTAGATTTTTGGTGGGATTAGAAAAATAGTGAGGGGATTGAGTCTATTTTATATAAAAAAATTATTTTTTTAATTTCATTTTTTTTTACCAAGTACACTTGTTTACTTTAATATTTTTTTTAATATAGAAATAATTTATTTATTTATTTTATACAAAAATAATTTAACAATCCCATCACTAATTATCTCCCACACTATCATCAAAACAAACATACTTTTACTTAATCCCCTCACTATAAATCTCCACATTAACAATCCCTTCACTAACAATCATTTCACTAACAATCTCATCCAACCTAATCCGCCAAACAAACGTGGCCTTAGGGTTTATTCACTCATCAATTTTATGTAGGTAAATTATATTTTTTTTTATGTTTAAAATTTATATATTTGTAATTTTATAATTTTGGCATCATAATCCTAACTTTTTTTTTTCTCTTTTCTTAATAAGGTAAAAAAACATTAAAATAAACACAAATAGTGTAAAAATATAAAAATAAATAACGTACGCATTTTAGTATAAAAAATATAGCCTTATTTTCATCAATTTGACTGATAACTTATTGATGAAAATGAAGTTAAGTATTATAGGAATTAGAATTTAATGGAGCCTAATGTAATTATATCAAATTTATGGGCTTATTGTATTTTCTCCATCTTTAAAAAAGATTTGTGCAATTTACCCATTTTATTTTGTGGTAGATGCTCTTTGTACATATTCTATTAACTACAATAAATAAGTTTTGGTCATGCATTAATTTTTCATAATTATAAATTGTGTTTAATCCACACTTTGGGTGTTTGAGATGGGGCTAAAGTAGCCAATTTCAAGCTAAAATAGTCAATAAAATAAAATACTTCATAACATCACTCTCTCTATTTTTTTTATACGTCTTAATTAAAATAGCTTATTTTCAAATAAGATGAAAATTATCTGAAGAATAGATATAAATAAAATTTTATTTTGAACTTTCCTTTTTAAATTTAAATATGATTGACATTTCATTATGGAATTCCTACTTAAATTTTTAATTAATATTAATTTTTTTTTGCCACATGATGAAATGTTATTAAGTTAGTAGAGTTATATTATTACAGTGGGTTGATGCCACATAATTGACTCGAACTTGAGATTTCATCATACTTAAACTACAATCTAGGTCTCACTTAAAATTTTTAATTAGACATGGCCAAAATTTCATTTTGGACTTTTCAATCAAATATTTTTAAATTTTTAAGAAAGATATATTTAGATGGATTGTGAAAGTTTTGAAGGTTTTCAAAATTTCAAATTATACGTTACGAATTGTTTTAGAAATTAACTATTTTAATTAATTTTTTAATTTCTACAAAACAAGGTATAATTGATAGTATTTTTTTAAAATTTTTTTAAACTATTTTAATCTTTGCCAAAACTACTCGTAAGTAGATGGAGCAATAGTTTTGGAAGTTTTCGAATTTTAAAATTATATAGTCGTGCCAACTTTAGGCATGTAAGGACAAAATGTTGGACCACAACCACCAATAAAACTTAAGAAGTTGCAAATAAATGAGAGTGAGAAAGTTTTCTGTATAAGCACAAGTCCTTTATGTGTATTACAGTTGCACAAGAAAAGATTTTATCTATTGCAATTATTTTTTCACTATTTCACCGATTTGTAATTTTCTCTAAAACTTAACATGTTAAAAATTGATGGGCTTGGTCCGAGAGGGATTGTCTTGAGTTATCCAAATAGTAATTCGGATAAAGCTCAGTAGAGCAAGCCCAACACCAAGCCCAGTAGAGAGTCAGCTACGTGACAGATAAAGATTTTGGAGAGTTATTGAGCTCATGCGCCAAGCATTAAATGAGACTATCAAAGCATTAAATGTAGCAAGACCTTTGTGTTCTGGGACGCGAGAAAATCACCATGACCGACGGCAAGTAGATGACAGGTTTTCAGCCAATGGGTCAGCGTGAATGGACAAGGAAATGATTAATAAGCGATATAAGGAAGTCTTTGAAGAACGTTTTTAAAGACCAGTAATACTCTCTCCCTTCTTCTTCTCTCTCCGACTCTCAACTTTCTCTATTCACCCTTCTTCTGACCACCTCCTGTCTAACTTAACTATCGGAGAGCCCACGAGGAGACACCCCTCCAATTTTGGTACCTTCTCATTGGATCGTTTTGCAAGGGTGCTCCAAGGAAATGAAGGCCAGCAGGACAGTGGAGCACGTGGATCAATCTGACTTATCCTCAATTGACTGAACTGCATTATCAATATATATATATATATATTCAACATTAGTAGTGCTTAATGATGGGAAAAATAAATCTGACTTGAATTTGGTTTCGTTGCTTTGGAGGATGACGGCTTTGGTTTCTAATTTCGGTATTCATATTTTTTTAATCTCTTTTCTATTTTATTTTATTTTGTTGGTTTAGGAATGGAAATCAAATAACTGAAGAAACATCAACCCCATGTTGCCATGTTTGTTTGGCAGGATAGGTTGGGTGTGTACGGTGAGATGAGTGATGAAATTACTTGGAACATTTTTAATGTTGTGTTTTTAAAAAAAAATATATTTGTGTAAAAATTTCATTTGATATTACGTGTTCTAACGGAAGATTTTGAACTTTCATCAAAGTCTCAGTTGACCAGACAGACGACCGGGCGGATGTTCAGCCGATTGACCGGGCAGTTTAATTTTTTCACTAATTTTTGTAAGGAGGTGGTCATCTGGAGGACAACCGGTCGAATATTTGCCTGGTCGTTCAGTGATAAAAATGGCCTACAGCTCCAACGGCTATGAACAGTGATTTGATAAAAGGTATATACATCCTCAACTTGATGAAGTTTTTAAAAAAATTCTAAATTTGATAAAACATTTGGTGTCGGGTTAGAGGAGCGAAATGTGGATTTTTTCATCAAATTTAAATTTGATGAAACATTTAATACTAGGTTGGAGATGGTCTTAGTGTGGTGATATTAAGTTAGAGATGTAAGATAAAGTGTTTTGTTTATGTATTATTGTGGTGGTATTAGTTGTTGGAATTAAATTTATAAAATTACCTAAAAATTATTTTTATATAAAGGTTACTTTGTTATTTTTTGTGAAAAGAATGCAAAATGGTCGTTCACCTTTCATCCAATGGGATTTGATTAAAAATCTTAGCTCTTCAATGGAAATGTTAATCCCGCCCTTTATGAGAGATTGGTAGTTTAATTAGACTAACAATCCCATAAGATTTTAACACAACCAAATATGATTTTGATGAGCTTCTCGAATTGTTAATCCAATTCCCTCATCTCAGAGAATAAACAAACATAGCCTATAAGTATTAGCAGTCCAGACGACTGGAGTGTAAGTCTAGCCAAACAAATGTGGGATTAACGAAAAATCATATGGTGGTCAATACCTCAACTTTTAATATTTTTTTGTTTAGAGATGTAAGACTCATTATTTTTTGTGGAATCTGAACATTGGGCCATTTACCCTGCCCAGTCCAACCATTTTTACACTAAAGTCCAACTCAACCATTGGGTTTCTTTAGGAAGGGCACAACGGCCATGCCACTGAATCTATTAGTCCATCTTTAGTGGTTGAACCTAAAATAACAATATTGAGCCAAACGTTAACATGCTATGATGATACAAAAATATATATACATATATATAATTTAACAATTTTACTCTAAGGCCATGTTTGTTTGGGCGGACTGGATTAGCATTCCCATGACTAATAGTCCTAGGATTACGAATCCGTTGGATTATGTATCCTATCTTAACTAATAATCAAGTTTAAAATAATTAGTCCGTACTTCAATTGTTTAACCAAACATCGGATCAATAATTTTATTGGACTATTAGTCCAATCCCAAGCTCATGTCCACCCAAACAAACATGGCCTAAGGGTGTGTTTGATTAGACGGACTGGATAAGGCGGGATTAAAATCTATCGGACTTGAGTCCTGGGACTGTGAATCCTCCGGATTATTTGGTTGGATTAGATATGTATCCTATGTTTGTTTTTTCATGGGATTAGATGTCTGGAAAGGATTATTTTTTAGTAAATCTAACGTTTGGTTGAACAGACTGAATAGGATAAATGAACAAAGGACTATTTTACCCTTTTTCAATTATTTACTAAGTAATAGCAATATTAAACATATCTTTATTATTTTAATTATTTTTAGCTAGATTAAATAAAAATTTATTTTATTTTATTTTTTACACAATTAAATAAATTTATTTTTTTAAATTAAATAAATAAAATATCAATAAAAATATATGTTATTTTTTTAATTAAAATTTAAAATAAATTTGTTTTTAAAAATAATAATAATTAAACAATGAAATTAAATAAAACATCTATTAACATTTAAATAATGAAATTAAATAAAATATAAACAAAATTTTAAAATAAAACATCAATAAAATATTTAATTTTATTTAATTTTTTCAATGTTTTTTTTTTTAGCACCATTTTTTTTTTTCAATGTTTGAAACATATAGACAACAGCAGCAGCAGCAGCACGGGATAAGTGATTTGTGCCACAATTACAGAGGGCAAAATGGTCATCTCACCCCCTCTAATCCAAACAGTAAATAATCCTACCAATATTATCCCACACCTCCTCCCCCCCACGGCGGCGGATAATGGAATCCCCCATATGGGGGATAAGGAGACCGGCCGGACATGGAGTCCGGCGGACTAAAAAAAAAATTAAACGGCAGATAAGGAGCACTATTTAAATTACAATCCAAATAGTGGATAGTCTCCTCCCCTAATCCCATGAATCAAACACACCCTAATAGTACAAATGCTATTTTTTTATTTTTTATTTTTTATTTTCACGAAATCTTAAATTGAAATGCTATTTGTTTTATAACAATAAGTATTGAAAATCATTTATTTTATATTATAAATAAATTTAGCTAACTTAACACTGGTTAGCTCTCCTGCTAACCAAATGAACTAGAACAAACAAATTTGGAAGAAAAATAGACGGAGAAGCAGAGAAAGAAGAACCTGGGGTGCTGCAATGACTAAGTTACAGTAGTAATCTGCTGTGAGTCTGTGGAGTTTTTTTCAAGCCTTTTTTGATGATATAAACTGTTCATATTGTAAAATTTATTGAATAGATCATCTATGCAAAAAACTAAATTAATTAGAAATTTATAACTTTAAAACAAGAGCACATTTATTTTTTTTTAAGTAAATGGTTGACATTATCTTGATAATGCAGGGCTGAAGATCATTTTCATCATTCAATATAAATGCAAATTATATTATATTTTCTTCTTTAAACCCTAGCTGTCCAAATTATTTTGTTGGCCCCTCCTGTCCCAACATTTCAGCATACATCCATCCATTAAAAGAGTTCGTCAACCAAAAAATTTATTTCGGCAAATTTATTTCAATATTTTTAATCAAACAATTTCAGTTTTTCAATCTTTAATCAGATCAATTTTTAATTTATTTTGAATCAAATAAATTTAATTAATATATTTTGATAAAATCGCGGTTAAACCAACAAATCTAATTAATATATTTTTGCTAAAATCGCAGTTAAACTAACAAATCAATCAAATCAAAAATGATTTAGCTTAATTAGTTAGGTCATAATTAATTAATTAAAACCTTTAAATTTAAACTATATTGAATTGAAACATGTACAACATTATAATAGTAATTGGGATGGGAGTATAAGATTTACATCATATGAGTAAAATAACTTATTTTTTTCTTTCTTTCCTCGATATGGGATTATCAAATAAAAACTAGCTAATGGAGATTTTCTTAATTATTTAAAATTAAGAAAATCAAGAAAATTAGTATGAGATATTGAAACTCTTACAAGGCTCCTCGTTAAATGAGAAATTCTCTTTATATGAGTAAAACAAGTCATTTTTTCATTCTTTTCCCAATGTAAGATTATCAAATAAAAGCTAATCAATGGAGATTTTCTTAATTGTTTAAAATTAAGAAAATCAAGAAAATTATTATGAGATATTGAAACTCTCACAAGACTCCTCACTGAATGGGATGGGAATATAAGATTCTCTTTATATAATTCAAACAACTCATTTTTTTATTTTTTATTTTTGCTTCTTTTCCCGATGTGAGATTATCGAATAAAAGTTAGTCAATGGAGATTTTCTTAATTATTTAAAATTAAGAAAATCAAGAAAAATTAATATGAGATATTGAACCTTTCAGAAGGCTCCTCACTAAAAGTACCATTTTCCTTATATAAAGTCAATGAAGATTTTATTAATTGTTTAAAATTAAGACAATCAATAAAATTAATATGAGATATTGAAACTCTCACAAGGTTTCTCACTAAATGGGATAAGAGTATAAGATTCTCGTTATATGAGTAAAATAAATCATTTTTTCCTTATTTTCCTAATGTGAGATTATCAAATAAAGCTAACCGATGGAGATTTTCTTAATTATTTAAAATTAAGAAAATTAGTATGAGATGTTGAAACTCTCGCAAGACTCCTCACTAAAAAGACCATTTTGCTTATATAAATAGATTTCCCGATGTGGGATTATCAAATAAAAACAAACCAATTGAGATTTTCTTAATTATTTAAAATTAAGAAAATAAAGAAAATTAGTATGAGATATTGAAACTCTCACAAAACTCCTAAGTGAAAAGATCATTTTCCTTATATAAATAGATATAGATGTTACATAGGAGCATGTTATAAAATGTGCAATTATTTTTAATTTTATTAATCAATACCTTTAAAGCTCTTGTTATGAAAATTTTTGCGAAAACTATTTGAAAATTGGTTTTTTTTTTGCTTTTTAAAATATATATCAAAATTAGATGCTCTTAAAAAGTAAATATTTATCAACAAATTTGAAAAAAGGGTCACTCAGAACAATAAATAAATAAATAATCACATTTACATTTTTTTTTTGCCTTTAGTATTTTTAAAAATTTTTACACAAATATTTTACTTTTTAAGTATATGCATATGTATATTTAAAAAAGTAAAAAAAAATGATTAAAATATTAAAAAAATTACTATAGAAACAAAAACTAAAAATTAAAAATATATTTTGAATTTGAACATAAAAAAAGATGGCATTTCAAAAGAAAATCAAGAGAGGTTTCAACCACATGGGCGAATAAAATAGTTTTTTTTTTTTTCAGTTTTAATGATTTTTTTAAAAATAATTTTTTTTACACTTAAATTCTTCTCGACCAAATGGATTAGAAATATTAAAAAAATTACTAAAAAAACAAATATATATATATATATATTTTTTTAACCCTTAGTAAAAAAATTTCAATTTGATTTTTTTTTTTTTTAGATCTTTTCACACTAGATGGATCAGGAATATAAAAATAATAATGTAAATTTTTTTAAAAAAATTAATTGAATATCAAATAAATAAGCAAAAACCAAAAAAATAAAATTAAAATAAAATAAAATTTCCGTAGGGGTGCGCTCTAAAAACCACCCAACCAACCAAAAATCTGACTTTCTATTTCTGCCTCGTTTCTTTTAATTTTTATATTCGTGTCGGCCCTCCTTTGACCGATTAATAATACACCTCTCGTCTCTTTTTGCTACTACCAACCCCACCACACCCTCCTCAATTTTTTGACAAATTATTGGGAGCTTCTATTTACACACACAATACACTCTTTTCACACATCCCTCCTAACTACACTTTTTACACACCTCCTTCATTAAGTGTGTGTATAGAGGGGGTTTAGTGTGTGTAAGTAGAAGCTCCCCAAATTATTTGTTTCCGAACCTATCATTTTTGTGTGCCATTTTGAGAATATAGTAAAAAGTCACGTTTTTTGACAAAATATTTAAAAATGTAAGTGCCAAAAATGTCAGAAAATTGATTTGGCAAGTGTTAAAAATACAGGTGTAAAATTACAAATTATGGCCTATGAAAAAAATAAAAAAATAAATTTCTTATGTTGGGTAAGGATATTTTGATCATTTTAATTTGATTTGACACCATAAATAAATATTAAACTAAAAAACAAAAAGTCAATTTTTTACCAACTTCCCAAATCACTTTCTAAAAAACTAAAAAACTTGATAAAAAGTCAAAAGTCAACTTTTTATTAACTTTTTAAAACACTCCTGTATTAAGTCAATCTATAAGGGGGGTCCCACTACAAGACTCATATAATCTTTAAAAAAGTACTTCTACCTGACTCTTTCAATTTTGTAAAACATTCGAGAACCCGCCTAGAAGCATCAATAATTGGCGCTCCGTCAAAAGAAGACAAAATCCATAGAAGATAAAGATTCTCCTCAAATATCAGAAAAATACACGCCAAGAAAAGACAAAAAAGATTTTTATAGATATTTTGTGTCTGTAATTATTTGAGTTTGTCAGTGATAAGGATTTTCCTTCACTCACTACTTTAATAAAGTAGATATCTCTTATCCTGCTTTATTAAAGAAAAGCTATGAAAATCTTTATACGTGTCTTGTAATAAATTATAGTATCAAAATTTTGTCAGAAAAGAATGATTGAATGATATGCGATGGGGCCCAAAGTAGTACCCGATATCATTATCCTAATCTTTTATTGATAAAATTTATCTATATCTAGAATAGTGATTTGAGTCAAGCATATAATTGTATACATATATGTTTTGTCTTTATATGCATATAATTTTCCGTCAAAATTTGCATATGTTTAGAAAAAATTTCAAAGAGCCTAGAGTTTAGGCTTGTAAGTTTTGAATTAAGAAAGGCTAGTCACAGGACATAGATTAGGATTTTTGTTTTTACCTTTCTTTTGAGTTGTATAAATTGGCTTGCATGTCAACGAAGAAAGCAGAATAAAAAAACACCACTTCACTCTGCATTGTAAATTTTCCAACCTCTCTAAAAAACCTCTAAGTGTATTAAGAATTTCAAAGTCTGTAATATAATCTTTGTAAATATATTTCTTATTAATATGAAGTGTGAGTAGTTTTTCTTTTTCCTTAAATATTTCGAAAGGGTAACTCTTCTATTCTAAAAATTTATTTTCTTTTTGTAAAAACTAATGGAATGCTTGTTTGCTCATTAATATTACATGCTTTGAACCTTCGTAGTATCTTCAGTTCTCTATTTTGTTACTGAGTGACCTTAGCTGAAGAGCCCGTGTGAGCCGTGGTTAGGCGTTGGAGGGCGAATTGTAGACAGAAAGGGAAAAGTAAAAAATGAAAAATGAAAAATATACTATGTTCAACAAGGCTTAGTCTCAAGGTGGAAGTACATGTAATGAAAACAAACATTGCCTAAAAATAGTTTTTACCATAGAAAAGAATTTTAGAATAAAAGGAGAGCAATCCGAGTAGAAATATTAAGGAAATATTGTCCATATAAGAATTTCAAAAAATCAAAATTTTGTATGCCCTTAGACGAAGACTTTAGGAATAAAATTAAAATTAGTACTGAACTAATACAAGAATTAGAAGATGAAAAATTTAGATATCAGTTTCTTTTATCATTAGCTTATGGCAGATCTCTAGAAATTACAGTTTAAAAATTTCTCAGATAAATAGACAACTAACTATAAAACAAGAAGCCTTAAAGTTAGCCATACAACAGTTTGAAGACCTTTTAGCATAACTGTAGAATTAATTAGATAATTCTCAGCCCAATTCCAAATAGTGGTAGACCACTAACTCAACCCCCAAAAGTTGGTATCAGAGCAGTGTTCGGTTTTAGGACAGTTTAAGTTAGTTTATGCATTTTACTTATGGTAACAGAGTAGTTTTTATTTTTGGAGATTTTAGTTATAAATTTCATTTTATAGTAACTTTTAATAATTTTAAAATAGGAGTTAATTTTGTGTATGAAAATAGTAGAGTATCTAGATTTAGAACTCAACAGCCATAACCATCGTCTTAGCATAAATAAAAATAATTTCCGTTGTAATTTTGAAAATAATTTTACACATCAGCTTCATAGTGAACATAATCCTCAGCTAAATAGTATTATAGATTATCATATTAATTTTGCAGAAAATATTAAAAAGGACATAGATAAAATTAGTAATCTTTTTATTTCATCCATAGATCATCTCCATAATAATCGTAGTATAATTAAAGATCAAGATAAAAAATTAGATTATATCCAAGATCAGTGTAGTTCCATCCTACAAAAAAGAATAAATTTAAATTTAGAAAAATTTCTTACGAAATTAGAAATAGAAACTTTAATTTCAGCCACCAATCAAATAGCTAAACAAATAAAACAAATTAATCAAATTTAAGATAATTTAAAACAGAAATTAGAAACTTTAGAACAATTAGTAAGATCTTAGTTTATGAGTAGTGATAAAAAAAAAGCTAATAGAGATTACCGGACTATTTTAAAACAAGCAGAAGATTTTCATAATAACCCAGAAGGAATTAGTAGCTATCAAGGTGTAAGTCAATCAGATAAAATAACAGTAAGACAAAATAATATAGAGATTTTATTTTTAATAAGATTGTGTGAAAAATTTGAATACCTATCAGAACAACTACATAGCTTAGAAAATTGTGTAGCGTCTTTAGAAAAAATAATACTTCAGAAAGGAAAATGAATAGAAGGACAATCCAACAAACCTCAATCTCAACTAAACGAGGAAGATATAGTTAGATATTTTGAAAAGCTTAAATTACTTAGGAAGCCAGCGTGTAGAATTTACAGAAAATAAATATGTTTAAACAACTAATTAAAGGTAGTAGTAGTAAAAAGCGTAATGATGATGAAGATATTAAAGTAGAAGAGTTTATAGATGTAGAACAACAAATAGAAAATTTTAAGAAAGAAAAATTAGAATTAATTCCAGTTAAATATGTGTATAAGCTAAGTAAAATTCATAAAAAAAACAATATTTATTTAAACATTATGCTGAACAGATGATTAGTGTAACTCAAGAAGACGAAAAAATAGAGCTAAATTTAATAGAGAGAGAAAGCTATAAATATGCAGTAAGTGAACACCTTAAAATGACCCACTTAGGATTAGTAGTGGTAGGAGTTAAGGCTTTAACCAGAGAAAATTTAGGAACAAAAATTTTCGTATGCCTTTATAATGATAGATTTAATGATGTAGGACAAAGTCTTTTAGGCAGCTATGAATTAGATATGAATTCAAAAGGAGGAATAGTTTATTTTACACCGGATTTCTTATTACCAACCTCGACCTTTCATAAAAAGATAAAAATAAGAATGAAAAGTAGAGGATACAAAATGAAAAAAGGAGAAAAAATTTTATTAGTCTGCACAAGATTTTTTGGTTTGGCAGTATCAGAAAGCAATACTCACTATAGACTTACAAATGATCAGATAGTTAAGTTATTAGACGCAAAAGGAATAAAAGCATTACTAGCTAAAAAATTTAATTCAGAAAATAATGCAGCCCTAGATTGGAAATTATGAGATTTTTTAGGACAAAAAAGATTAGCCCCTCAAGATAATTTATTATATCAGACAGCAGATGGAAATTATGCAGTAAGATTTACTCAGTATACTTATGTAGCACCAGAAAAATCCGAAGATGATGAATTTAGTAGTATAGACAGAGAAGAAAATCAAGATAATCATAATGAAATAAATCAGCTTTATGTAATGACAGAAGAAAAAACAGTATCACAAAATAAGATATATAATATTGATGAGATAGATTTAGAAAATTTCACTCTAGAAGACATGAACAAGATATTAGATACTAGATATTTTGAATACTTAGCCAGAGGAGATACCCATGATGAAGCAGTATCATTTTTAGATCAAGAATTCCATACAGAATATATAGATGATATCATAGAAGATATAATCCATCCCAGTAAAATATTTAGAATACCAGAACAATCTAAGGTAGAAAATACTAAAATATTAGAACAATCTCAATTAGAAGATACTTTTTATATGAATACAGAAAGCACAAGCACCAGTAACCCACAATTAACTGTACAAGATCCCGTAGAACCAATACACTATGCAGTAGGAGGAAGAAGACCATTAGCCAGTTCAGGACGTAGTCATGCAGATCCCAATAAAAGTTATAAGTTTCATGGAAAGCGTAGACCATTAGATATGAGCATACAATTACAGCCGGTTAATAATCAAGGAACCCTTTTAGATTTAGTTAGATTCGACCCTCAGGTATGGCACGAAGTAATAGAAAGATGGAAAAAAGATGCAGTAAAAGTATGGATGACCAGCCCCTATGAATCAACAGATATGTGGGAATATATGGAGACACTTTTAGAAGATTCAGCTTATAATATTTATTTAACCTTTAAAGGAAAATTTGAAGAAAGAATTAAACAGCTTAAAGATTTAGGAAATAACCCGTGAAATTTCATCAATTTTATTAAAGAGATACTTATAGGATATGACCCTTCTAAAGGAAATGATTCCGCTCAAAGCGTAGTATTAACCGAATTAGATCAGATAACATTAGGAAGTTGGAAATATATTGTACATTTTAGTAGAGAATACTTAGCCATAGCGGCTAGAACAGGAAAAAGTTTTGACGAAGAAATAGGAAACAAATATTTTAGAAAATTACCCGAAGAACTAGGAAGAGAAATAGAAAATAAATGATCAATTTATTGTGCAAGTTTACCAGCAAAAATAGCTACAGGAGAATTAAATATAAGAGGAACTTTAGGAATAGGACCTAGAATAGTTTTTACATTTTATAAGCTCAGAGAAAAATGTATAGAAGTTAAGATATAGAAAGATTTGAAAAAACAAAATTATAGTTTTTGTAGCAACGTAATATATACTCCTCAGCAATATGAAGATAAATATAATAGGAAAAAATACAAAAAATATAGAAAAGAAAAATATTGGAGGAAAAAATATAAAAAACTATGGAAAAAACAGAAATTCATTAGGAAAAATAGAACCTTTAATAGGACAAATTATAAGAGATTACCCAAAGATGAAAAAAATAAAAGAAAACAAAGATATGTTAGAAAACCCAATAGTAAAAAATGCAATTGTTTTATATGTGGAGAACCCAATTGAGAGGGTAATTTATGTTTAAATTGGGCCGAGCTAGGATAGTGGGCCGGTCTATGGTCCGTATTGAAGAGGCTGAGAAAATGGGCCCGGACAAGTGTTAGTCCGGTCCGAAGTAAAGGATTTCCACCGGAGTAAGTACTTGAGTTTAGTTCGGTTGCACTTTGTTTGAGTTAGCTCGGTCATGTTGTTCAGAACCGAGGTACATTGGGCTTGCTTTAGGACCTGAGTAAATGGTAGCTCGGCTTGATTCTTCTGTGGATAGCTCGGCCTTTGCATGTAAGGCCGAGGTAAGAGAAAGGAAAGCGGAGTCGGGGTAACAGAGTTCGGTCCTCATTGGATAGTTCGGTCATAGTACATGTGAACCGAGGTGTGCTAAGTCCCTGAGAGGCCTTAGTTCGGCAGATAGTTCGACTCATCTCTCTTATGGTTAGCTCGGTCTTGGTATGGAAAAGCCGAGGTAAGAGAGAGGAAAGTTAGGGCCGAACTAGTGGTTACTTCGGTCATATTGGAATTTGGCCATGATAAAACCATCTCACTTGGTTTAAGCTGTGAGGGGGGTGTTGGAGGATAAGCATTATCTTCCAGGAGTGTGAGTCCTAGGAGGACTCTACATGGAGGAGTAAGAGTCCTACCAGGATTGTGCTACGCGAAACCTATATAAGCTCACCAATATCACCTTTGGGAAGGTAATGCAATTTTGGCTTCCTGAATATACAGAGCTTTTGCCTGTTTGATAATCTTTCTGACTTAGGCATCGGAGAGATTTCCGGCACCCACCCGCCGGCTAGCTCACGTTTGTGTTTTCAGGTGATAAAGCGACGTCGTACAGAGGAACGCAGACTTGATCAACAGGATTATACGAGAAGGTATAGAAGGTATATTTCTTCCCCGTACAATTGGCGTCGTCTGTGGGAATTTAGACAAGAACAACCTCTTGATCAAGCTTTTTCAGAAGAAGAAGAAGAATCGATGGCGAACAACGAAGAGTTACCTCAATCCGCCGTCGACGGACTAACTCCAGATGGGGGTGCAAGGCGCGAAGGCCTACCAGTGGTCACTCCCATGGCAAACCTGGAACCACAAAGACAAAATTCCAGGAGGGATGCAAAGGGACGAAGGCAGAATAACAGCCCACATCCCTCTCGTTCGCAAAGCCCAGAAAGACAAAGGCGCAGGGTTGATCCTCAAATTTTGGAGGATCGCGTCAGAGAACAAGACGAATTAATACGGCAGATGGCGGCGGACATGGAATCCTTAAAGCGCCAGATGAAAGGTAAAGAAGTGGCGACAAGAGAGGGGCGCAACAACAAGACGCCCCCTCGCCACTCAGAGGGTCGTAGTAGGAATTCTACACCCTCTCAACCAGAGAACAGAAGCCTAAGGATAGGCGACACGCAATCCAGATCTTCCAGGACTCGTCACTCCAGGTCTGAGAGGACGAGGTCTGAGAGGTCGTACACTGAGGGAAGCACCTATTGGCCCTCACATACGCATCAGACGAGGTCTAGACAGACGGAATTACCCAGATCATCCGACCTACGATCCATGCTAGAAGAGAAGACACGATGGAAGGAGGATGCCAAAGCGCGCGATCCACACAGGGTTCCTGCCTTGCAGCGGTTGGCTCCTCGGACGCATGGAAGCGTCAAGGTTGGAATGCCAATGCCGCGCCCGGCATACGAACCAACGGACAAGGCATTGGCGAGGCTGCAGACCTCAATTCCGTCCAAGAATGGAGAACGCGCCCCTTCCGTCAGCTTCCTCTGACCTAAATTCACAACGATGAGGAAGACGGACCCTACTCGCATTGAGCCACTTTCGCCAGTCATGGTCAGATATCACCGCGAACAAGGCCTTGATGTGCATCCTGTTCCCTTCAAGCCTTGGCGACCTTGGCTTGACTTGGTTTGAAAAGCTTCCAGAGGGCAGCATAGCCTCCTGGCAATCGCGAGGCGTTTGTAACGCGGTTCAGGACAAACACAAAAACCCCGGTGGAGATCGACCAGTTACTCTCCATCGACATGGGTGATAAGGAGACCCTGAGGTCATACAACAGTCGCTACTGGGAGACATTCAACCAGATTGGGGACTGCCCGACCAATCTCGCCATTGCGCAATATAAAAGAGGCCTTCCAGTCGGAAACAGACTGAGGGACTCTATCACCATGACGCCGCCCCTAACCATGGAGGCCCTGATGGAGAGAGTGCATCAGCACATCAGGGTAGAAGAGGATGGCGCTCGTGCCAAAGCGAAATCTGGCGCGACCCCAGCCCCAGAGAAGAAGACCTCAGCAAAGGTCAATACGGTAGATCGCCAAAACCGAAACGGACGAGGCAGGCGGGACAACGGCGAGGACCAGGACAAGAGATGGTTGAGAGTCTGCACTACCATAACCACGGTTTTCAAGAAACCGATCTATCGTATACTTAGTGAGATTCGAGATGAGCCTTTCGTCAAGTGGCCAGCCAAGCTAGGTGAGGCCCAGAAGGACTACGATGACAGATCCAGGTGCACCTTCCATAAAGAAAAGGGCACTGATCGAGAACTGCGCCATTGAGGCAAGAGTTGGTGCGGCGAGCCACTGGACAAATACATAGAGGGAGGGGCACCAATTTCAGACCACAATAACCCCAATGGGATGCCGACGACGCCCGCCCCAAGGCGTCACCAACGTAATACATGGAGTCTTTGAGCTGGCGTGTATGCTAGCTCGAGGTTCAATCAAGAAGGCCGAGCACTTAAGAGAGGTGCTAAGTGCCCACCCGTCGTCAAAAGACAGAGGCCACAAATGTCATGTCTTTTTCGGATAAAGACTTGGCGAGGATTTATTGCCCTCACAACGATGCCTTGGTCGTCACTCTCCGAGTCAAGGATTTTGACGTCAAGCGGATTCTGATCGACCAAGGTAGTTCGTGTGAAATCATGTACTATGAAACCTTCAAACAACTTAACTTGAAAGACAAAGACTTGGCGCCGGCCGTATCTCCCCTTATTGGATTCAACTCCATGCCAGAATGGCCCGTCGGCAAAATTATCCTCCCAGTCATGGCAGGGAGTGTGACAAAGCAAGTGGAGTTCTGGGTGCTGAAGGTCCCCTTCACCTACAACATTATCTTGGGCAGAACATGGCTGCATGCCATGCGCTCGGTAGCGTCCTCCTACCACCAAGTGATGAGGTTCCCCAACGACACCGGAGTAATAGAAGAAGTTTATGGAGATCAGATCATGTCGAAGCAGTGCTTTGTGACAGTGAATGGCAGCCGTGCTGCCAAAGGATATGTTCATTCGGTGGAAGAACCAGAGAGTAATGAACTATTCGCAGATGTTGGCAAAGCGGCCAGTCAGAAAACAGTAGAGGACTTGGTGGAAGTCAGGATAGATGAGTAGAACCCGGATAAGTTCTTCTTACTTGGCTCGTCGTTGTCCAGCACTGAGAGATTGGAAGTCTTGGAATTCCTGGCCTCCAACATCGAAGTGTTCGCCTGGACCCCATACGACATGCCAGGCATCGATCCCAACTTCATCTGCCACCAACTCAATGTCCACCCTTCTGCCAGGCCAGTCATTCAGCGCACCCGCAGATCGGCACTCCATCATGCCGAAATAGTGGCGGAAGAGGTGGAAAACCTGCTGGAAGCAGGGGCAATAAGAGAGGTGCACTACCCAAGATGGATCTCCAACACCGTAGTAGTACCAAAGAAGAATGGCAAGTGGCGGTTCAATCGACTACAAAACGGTCAACAAGGCATGCCCAAAAGATAGCTTTCCTCTACCAAGGATAGATCAACTGGTGGACTTAACAGCAGGGCACAACCGACTTAGCTTTCTGGATGCATACAGAGGCTACCACCAAATCGCCATGCATGAACCAGACCAGGAGGTCACATCTTTCACAACTCCAAGAGGATTGTACTGCTACAAGGTCATGCCCTTCGGCCTGAAGAACGCAGGGGCGACATTTCAAAGAATGGTCACCAAGATGTTTGAGCCATTGTTAGACAGAACAATGGAGGCTTACATCGACGATATGGTGGTCAAGAGCAAAGATGAAAGTGACCATCTCAAAGACCTAGGTGAGATGTTCGAGATCCTGAAGAAGCATAAGTTACGCCTCAACGCGTCGAAGTGTGCGTTCGGAGTGGGATCTGGCAAGTTCCTAGGCTTCTTGGTGACCAACCGAGGTATAGAAGTGGACCCCTCTCAGATCAAAGCAATACAGGATCTTGAGAGGCCAAACTCAGTGAAGGAAGTACAACATCTCACTGGCATGGCGGCTGCGCTCAACCGGTTTATAAGCCGATCATCAGACAGGCTACGGCCATTCTTCCATGCACTGAAGGCTAAGTTTGAATGGGACGAAGAATGCGACCGCGCCCTGGAAAGCCTAAAAGAATACATGACTTCTCCACCATTACTTGTAACACCAATCCCTGGAGAAGAACTCTTCTTATACTTGGCAGTGTCGCAGCATGCAATTAGCGCAGTGTTGGTCCGCGCAGAAGGAATCCAACACTTGCCCATCTACTATGTCAGCAAGACGTTACTGGGCGCCGAAACAAGGTACTTGCCACTGGAGAAACTGGCATTGGCCTTGATGATGGCTTCAAGGAAGTTGCCACATTACTTTCACGCCCACACAATAGTTGTTCTCACAGCCTTCCCATTAAAGGCTTTATTTGAAAGGGCGAACTTCTCTGGGCGAATTCTAAAGTGGGCAGTAGAGTTGGGACAATACGACATCAAGTTCCAACCCAGGACCGCAATAAAAGCACAAGCATTGGCAGATTTTGTTGCAGAACTCACACCAGGGAGTCATCACATCTGCCCGATCGACCTAACTGAGACAACCGAACTAGGAATGGAGGTTGATGTCAGAATAACGCAACCCCTAGTATTGGTTACTCAGTCAGGCCCCAAGGCAAACCAGAGTAAAGAAAGGAAGGAAGAAACAAACCATGCTACACCAAGTCAAGACTCACCGACAAATAAAGACTTGGTGCAAACAAAAAGCAAGGGGAGGATAGCGAGCATGGACTTTGAAGAAGCCACCAGCAACATGGAAGATCCCAAGGCATCATCTGATCCCTCCACCTGCTGGAAGTTGTTCGTTGGAGAGATGTGAAAACTCTTCGTGGATGGAGTATCCAACCGGCATGGAGCAGGACTTGGCATAGTCCTCATCTCTCCACACGGCCTCATAGTGGAGCAGGCAATCAACCTTGGCTTTCCAGCTTCAAACAACGAAGCAGAGTATGAAGCGCTGCTGGCTGGTCTCAAGTCAGCATTCCACATGAAGGCCACCGAGCTAATGGTCTACAGCGACTCACAGCTGGTGATAAACCAAATATCAGGCGACTACGAGGCAAAGGATGATAAGATGGCCAAGTACCAAGACTTGGTCAGAATAGAGATAAAGAAGTTCGAAGTAGTGAGGATAGAACATATCGGCAGAGAGGAAAACAGCAGAGCAGACGAACTCGCAGGCTTCGCCTCAATGGCAGACACCTCCATTCCTCACCCACTACTAATCGATTATCTGCCTAGACCAAGCATTGAAGACCCGAAGCGAAGAGGTATGTTCTTGTGAGTTAGGCCCTTCTTGGATGGATCCCATCATCTGTTCTGAAAAGCGGCACCATACTAGAAGAAAAGAAAGAAGCCAACAGAATAAGAGCAAAATCACAGCGGTTTTGGCTCTCTCCATCCTTGGCATTGTACAAGAAATCGTTCACAGGACCTTACTTAAAGTGTGTTCACCCCAGCAAAGTGGAAGCATTCCTGTTCGAAATACATGAGGGGGTATGTGGCAGCCACCAAGGAGGAAGATCATTGGCATACAGAGCGATTTCACAAGGATATTGGTGGCCATACATGCAAGCGGATTCAGAGAAGTATGTTAAAAAATGCGAAAAGTGTCAAAAATTCGCACACCAAATACACCAACCTGCCAGAGAACTCCTACCTTTGACTAGTCCATGGCCTTTCGCAATGTGGGGCTTAGACATAATGGGACCACTCCCAACAGCACCAGGCAACAGGAAGTTCTTTCTTGCGGCAACAGACTACTTCACAAAGTGGGTGGAAGCAGAAGCCTTGGCGTCAATCAAGGAAAAAGATGTGAAGAAGTTTGTTTGGCAGAACATCATTACTCGCTTTGGCATACCAAAAGCACTGATTTCAGACAACGGCTTTCGGTTTGCGAAGAATACAAGATAGAATTCTACAATTCTACACGCGTATCCCCAAACAAGCAATGGCGTCAAACAAGGTAGTTTTAGACGGATTGAAGAGAAGGTTGGAGAAAGCCAAAGGCAAGTGGGCAGAACAGCTCCCTCATGTTTTATGGGCTTATCGCACCACACCACGGCGGTCAACAGGAGAAACTCCATTCTCCTTAGCCTATGGCATGGAAGCAGTCATCCCATTAGAAGTCGGACTCCCCACAATTCGGAGCGAAAATTTTGATCCAGACTTAAATGGTGAAGCCATAGCATTGGAGCTTGACCTTGCAGAAGAAAGAAGAGACAGAGCATTGGTTCACATCGCCTCCTATCAACAAGAGTTGTCCAGAAAATATAACAAAACAGTACATCCATGGCAATTCAAGATCGGGGATTGGGTGCTGCGCAAAGTAATGGGAAACACCTTAGTTCCAGGGGATGGCAAGTTGGGACCTAATTGGGAAGGACCTTACAAAGTGGTCGGATTGGCAGGCAAAGGGGCATACCACTTGGAGGATGAGGACAGCAAAGCAATTCCTAGGCCATGGAACACTGCAAATCTCAAGTTATTTTATTTCTAGTTTTTCTTTTCTCTCTTTAAGTATGTGTAATTTTTTACTTCATCAATAAAACAAATCAATTCTTTTTTAGCATGTTTGTTTTTAGTAGAAAGTAACTTTTGTAAGTTAGTAGCATTGTAAACATAGTTGGCCGGATTAAACCAACTATGACCCCTCCTAAGTCCAGGATAAGGATCCAAGCTGCAGGACGTTTGGTCGGAATAACCAAACACTATATTCTAAGTTGGCCGGAAAAAAAAAAAAACCAACTTAGAGGTTGGCTAGATTAAACCAACACTTGTACTCTTCAGCCGGAGTAAGTGAATGGCTGAAGAGTGGTTGGCTGGATTAAACCAACTCTTTGTACTCTTCAGCCGAAGTAAGTGTATGGCTGAAGAGTGGTTGGCTGGATTAAACCAACTCTTTGTACTCTTCAGCCGAAGTAAGTGTATGGTTGAAGAGTGGTTGGCTGGATTAAACCAACTCTTTGTACTCTTCAGCCGAAGTAAGTGTATGGCTGAAGAGTGGTTGGCTGGATTAAACCAACTCTTTGTACTCTTCAGCCGAAGTAAGTGTATAACTGAAAAGTGGTTGGCTGGATTAAACCAACTCTTTGTACTCTTCAGCCGAAGTAAGTGTATGGCTGAAGAGTGGTTGGCTGGATTAAACCAACTCTTTGTACTCTTCAGCCGAAGTAAGTGAATGGCTGAAGAGTGGTTGGCTGGATTAAACAAGCTCTTTGTACTCTTCAGCCGAAGTAAGTTATATCGGCTGAAGAGTGGTTGGCTGGATAAACCAACACTTTGAACTCTTCAGCCGACGTAAGTTGTATCAGCTGAAGAGTGGTTGGCTAGTAAGTTAGATAGCTAAAACCGAGATCACAGTTGTGCAAATAAGTTTATGGAAAAATTCATTGCAAATATAAGCATACATACACAAAACCGGAATAAGAGTTGAAGAAATTTTCATTGAACTACAAACCAAGTACAATTTAGGGGGGGCTTCAGCCCGGTTACAAAAAGTTCAAAAAGGAAAAAGAAAATCAACCAAGAAGTGCATCAAGTTCGGCATCAAATCACGCATCGGCGTACTTTGAGTCCGGTGTCGGATAGAACCGGTTTGAAGTGGGAGTTCGATGTCGGCCTGAACTTCGGTATCGATCATTGACTCAAGAGTTGGATCTTCAATAACTGGCTCAGATCGAACTGCTTGATCATTCTCCTATTCGTTGACAACCGGAGTATGAGATGGCTCCTCATCTTCATCCTCATCTTCATCATCATCGCCGAACCCCTCGAGAAAGGCTTTTTGGAGATCGGCAGCATATTGCGAAAGTGAGGCCGGAATAGAACACGGCGAAGCATCGTAGACATCGGTGTCAGATGTACATCCGAGCCGCTCCACCGCACTCCTCCAGCCACATTTGAAGAATAAGTCCTTGGTTGCGTTACACTGGAGGGTGTAGGCGTCTTCGGCCTCCTTGAAGCCCCGCTTCTCGGCCTTCTTCACCTCCCCCTTTAATTGATTTATCTCGGCGTCCTTTTTCTTCTCAATTGCGGCCAAGATACGCAGGTATCTGTCTTTTGCCTCGTTGGCAACTTTTTTCTACTCAGCCTCGACCGAATTGGCAACCTCGGTCAGCCGACCGTTCTCTGCCCGAAGCTCGGCCAGTTGTTTCTTCGCTTCCTTCAGCTCGGCCATGCCTCCCTTATACTCCACCTCAGCTCCATGACCCTCCTGTGAGTGACTTGGTTTTTCTGGATGGCCTGCAAGGAGAAATGCGTTAGCCGGACTCCGAGTTAGAAAAAACCTTACATAGAGAGGAATACTGCTTACCAGGATCATGGACTTAGTGGAGGACCGAATTGACTTTAGCTCGGTGTTGAGCTGTTTGTAGTGGTGCTCCATGTCCTTGGGGAGGCACACACCCTTGGCTAAGTTGAAAGCCATCAGATGGTCCTTCTCTGAGACCACCGAATTAGATGCGGTGATATCTCGGTCATTGAAGGTGAGTGTAGGAGTCCACTTGGAGGAGGCAGTTCGGTCGGTGGGCTCCGGTTGGCGGCTTGGCTGATGGCTTGGTGGAGGACTTGGTGGCAGGACGGTCTCGTCTTCATCAGCAAGACGCGGCTCGGTTTGGCTAGTCCGGGCATGTTTGCTTGGACGTGATGAAGACGGCCGTTGAGATAGGAGTGCCACCACGGTCTACCGATGGATTTCACCGATTTGGAGTTGTTATGTTAGGAGGGCCTTCAATCTGTTCTTCTTAGCCATTTCTTGCTCGGCTGTAAGTGGTATAAGGTTGATCTGGGGCAAGGAAGGGTCCGGTTCTGGTGCTTCTTCAAAAAGGAAGTCTGTTACCCTCGCTTTTCGACGACCGGTATAACGGTATGTCGGTTCGAAGTTTAAAAGCTTTGCCCAACTTCTCTCCTTTACTCTTAGTGCGGCACGCAGAAGACCGAGGTTGGGGTGCCCGTAGTTTGAAAGGAGATGGGCTTTATCTGCAAAAGAAAAAACTAAGTGTTAGTTCGGTCCAGAGTAGAAACCAGAGTAAAAGATAAGAATGCATTGAAACCGAAGTAAGTATACCAGGGATGCCTTTGTTCTAGTTTATGCTTCCGCCTGGGATCTGGGCCTGGTGATCCTCAAAGTTCCCAGACACCTAGAAGTAATCATCATCATTTAAATCTTTGTCCGGTGTGTCCTTAATTATTTTCTCTCGGCTACGGCGTATTCTCAAATAATAGCACCAGCCTTCGTCTTTGGATCCTATGGAGTATTGGTGCAATATTTCGGCTAAGCCTAGGTTGAGACCGGTTTGGAGGTTGATCGGCTATTCCCATTATGATTCGTAAGTGTTGGTGGAGAGTTGGGTTGGGCATAGCTTTGGTTTGCCTAAGAAATTCACAGATTAGTGGTTGGGTAGGAATCGTAGTCCGGTTTCTATTATTGACTGAATGGTGAAAGGGACAAAGCCTGGGTTGCCCCATGGGTCAACGTCTAGTTCGGCGAGGGTAAGGTTGACGTCGGCAGGAATATTGTAGTCCTTGCGGAATTCGGCTAAGCCTCCTGGGGTTTCTACTAGGAACCTATACTTCCCCATTTATTGTATAATTTAATAAATTATCTCGGTCAAAAAAGGTTGCTCAGTAGCTTGACTGAGCGCAGAGAAGTGTCTGGCAACCTAAGTCTGCAAAGTAGAAAACAAGGTGTTAAGCACAGATCGTTGACCGTGCTACAAAAAACAAAGCAAGAGAAGACAAGACCTATTTCGGCTAGGCAGTGTACTACAGGATCTACCTCGGTTTCTCTTAAGGTGCTTGTTATCTCGGTTCACCAAGAAGATTGGTTATCTCGGTTCTACCTATGGTTTCTGTTACTTCGGATAAGCATCAAGGGGCAGCTTTCTGAGTTCGGTTTAGGAACTGGGAAAGGCCTAGCTTCGGTCGAGGCGATATTTCTAGTACAAGTGTATTTCATTTCGGCTAGCGTGAATCAATTGGTGGCCTATTAAAATTACTGTCAAGGGTACAAGTTCTAGTTCGGTTTTAGTCTGCCTGGATCTATGTATGGTGGAAACGAATTCCTAGTTCGGTTAGATGTGTTTCTTGGATCAAATAGGTGTTCTAATGGTTATTACTTGAAGATTCATGAAGTTCTAGCGTTCTACAGGCAAATTCTTTCCAGAAACGATACAGAACTAATAGCAAAGAAGACTCTTTCGAACATAATATACACCAGATTGAAACGAAAGCAGAAAATGAAGGGAAAACAAGAAGAAATTCACATGCTTACCTGGTAAAGAGGAAGAATTGAAGGAGGGAGCGGCAGCAACAGTAAGAACACGAGCTCAGAAGTTGGAAGGAATTGGGAGAGCAAAAACACAGAAAGAGAGAGTGCACAAGGAGATGAACCGGTATAACGGTATGTCGGTTCGAAGTTTAAAAGCTTTGCCCAACTTCTCTCCTTTACTCTTAGTGCGGCACGCAGAAGACCGAGGTTTGGGTGCCCGTAGTTTGAAAGGAGATGGGCTTTATCTGCAAAAGAAAAAACTAAGTGTTAGTTCGGTCCAGAGTAGAAACCAGAGTAAAAGATAAGAATGCATTGAAACCGAAGTAAGTATACCAGGGATGCCTTTGTTCCAGTTTATGTTTCCGCCTGGGATCTGGGCCTGGTGATCCTCAAAGTTCCCAGACACCTAGAAGTAATCATCATCATTTAAATCTTTGTCCGGTGTGTCCTTAATTATTTTCTCTCGGCTACGGCGTATTCTCAAATAATAGCACCAGCCTTCGTCTTTGGATCCTATGGAGTATTGGTGCAATATTTCGGCTAAGCCTAGGTTGAGACCGGTTTGGAGGTTCAGTGCGGCTATTCCCATTATGATTCGGTAAGTGTTGGTGGAGAGTTGGGTTGGGCATAGCCTGGTTTGCCTAAGAAATTCACAGATTAGTGGTTGGACTGGGAATCGTAGTCCGGTTTCTATTATTGACTGAATGGTGAAAGGGACAAAGCCTGGGTTGCCCCATGGGTCAACGTCTAGTTCGGCGAGGGTAAGGTTGACGTCGGCAGGAATATTGTAGTCCTTGCGGAATTCGGCTAAGCCTCATGGGGTTTCTACTAGGAACCTATACTTCCCCATTTATTGTATACTTTAATAAATTATCTCGGTCAAAAAAGGTTGCTCAGTAGCTTGGCTGAGCGCAGAGAAGTGTCTGGCAACCTAAGTCTGCAAAGTGGAAAACAAGGTGTTAAGCACAGATCGTTGACCGTGCTACAAAAAACAAAGCAAGAGAAGACAAGACCTATTTCGGCTAGGCAGTGTACTACAGGATCTACCTCGGTTTCTCTTAAGGTGCTTGTTATCTCGGTTCACCAAGAAGATTGGTTATCTCGGTTCTACCTATGGTTTCTGTTACTTCGGATAAGCATCAAGGCGACTTTACGAGTTCGGTTTAGAACCGAAAGTCGCTAGCCGAAGGCTTAGCTCGTCGAGGCGATGATTTCTAGTACAAGTGTATTTCATTTCGGCTAGCGTGAATCAATTGGTGGCCTATTAAAATTACTGTCAAGGGTACAAGTTCTAGTTCGGTTTTAGTCTGCCTGGATCTATGTATGGTGGAAACGAATTCCTAGTTCGGTTAGATGTGTTTCTTGGATCAAATAGGTGTTCTAATGGTTATTACTTGAAGATTCATGAAGTTCTTGCGTTCTACAGGCAAATTCTTTCCAGAAACAATACAGAACTAATAGCAAAGAAGACTCTTTCGAACATAATATACACCAGATTGAAACGAAAGCAGAAAATGAAAGGAAAATAAGAAGAAATTCACATGCTTACCTGGTAAAGAGGAAGAATTGGAGGAGGGAGCGGCAGCAACAGTAAGAACACGAGCTCAGAAGTTGGAAGGAATTGGGAGAGCAAAAACACAGAGAGAGAGAGTGCACAAGGAGATGAACCGGTATAACGGTATGTCGGTTCGAAGTTTAAAAGCTTTGCCCAACTTCTCTCCTTTACTCTTAGTGCGGCACACAGAAGACCGAGGTTGGGGTGCCCGTAGTTTGAAAGGAGATGGGCTTTATCTGCAAAAGAAAAAACTAAGTGTTAGTTCGGTCCAGAGTAGAAACCAGAGTAAAAGATAAGAATGCATTGAAACCGAAGTAAGTATACCAGGGATGCCTTTGTTCCAGTTTATGCTTCCGCCTGGGATCTGGGCCTGGTGATCCTCAAAGTTCCCAGACACCTAGAAGTAATCATCATCATTTAAATCTTTGTCCGGTGTGTCCTTAATTATTTTCTCTCGGCCACGGCGTATTCTCAAATAATAGCACCAGCCTTCGTTTTTGGATCCTATGGAGTATTGGTGCAATATTTCGGCTAAGCCTAGGTTGAGACCGGTTTGGAGGTTCAGTGCGGCTATTCCCATTATGATTCGGTAAGTGTTGGTGGAGAGTTGGGTTAGGCATAGCCTGGTTTGCCTAAGAAATTCACAGATTAGTGGTTGGACTGGGAATCATAGTCCGGTTTCTATTATTGACTGAATGGTGAAAGGGACAAAGCCTGGGTTGCCCCATGGGTCAACGTCTAGTTCGGCGAGGGTAAGGTTGACGTCGGCAGGAATATTGTAGTCCTTGCGGAATTCGGCTAAGCCTCCTGGGGTTTCTACTAGGAACCTATACTTCCCCATTTATTGTATAATTTAATAAATTATCTCGGTCAAAAAAGGTTGCTCAGTAGCTTGGCTGAGCGCAAAGAAGTGTCTAGCAACCTAAGTCTGCAAAGTGGAAAACAAGGTGTTAAGCACAGATCGTTGACCGTGCTACAAAAAACAAAGCAAGAGAAGACAAGACCTATTTCGGCTAGGCAGTGTACTACAGGATCTACCTCGGTTTCTCTTAAGGTGCTTGTTATCTCGGTTCACCAAGAAGATTGGTTATCTCGGTTCTACCTATGGTTTCTGTTACTTCGGATAAGCATCAAGGGGCAGCTTTCTGAGTTCGGTTTAGGAACTGGGAAAGCTGGCTTAGCCCCCGAAGGCCTAGCTCGGTCGAGGGCCAGTATTTCTAGTACAAGTGTATTTCATTTCGGCTAGCGTGAATCAATTGGTGGCCTATTAAAATTACTGTCAAGGGTACAAGTTCTAGTTCGGTTTTAGTCTGCCTGGATCTATGTATGGTGGAAACGAATTCCTAGTTCGGTTAGATGTGTTTCTTGGATCAAATAGGTGTTTTAATGGTTATTACTTGAAGATTCATGAAGTTCTTGCGTTCTACAGGCAAATTCTTTCCAGAAACGATACAGAACTAATAGCAAAGAAGACTCTTTCGAACATAATATACACCAGATTGAAACGAAAGCAGAAAATGAAGGGAAAACAAGAAGAAATTCACATGCTTACCTGGTAAAGAGGAAGAATTGGAGGAGGGAGCGGCAGCAACAGTAAGAACACGAGCTCAGAAGTTAGAAGGAATTGGGAGAGCAAAAACACAAAGAGAGAGAGTGCACAAGGAGATGAACAGGGTATGGCGTGATTCAAAAATGGGTTCTTTTGGTGAAAGGGGCCAAAAGGGCGAGAACTGTTTAATTTTTTTGGGGTACGAGGGCGGCGCAACAGCTGTGAATAGCCAATACCAGTGTGCCACGTGTCATTGGAAGGACAATCGATTCAGTTTCTGCAATTGAAAAGACGTTTGAGCCGAACAGATTTGGCTCGGTGTGGACTTAGCTCGGCTGGAAAAGCTAAGCGGTTTAAGCTCGGCTGGAAAAGCTAAGCGGTTTAAGCTCGGCTGGAAAAGCTAAGCGGTCTAAGCTCGGCTGGAAAAGCTAAAGGCTATTAGCTCGGCTGGAAGACAGGTAATCCCAATCATGCTTTGCAGATGGAATTAAGGGGCAATTGAGAGGGTAATTTATGTTTAAATTGGGCCGAGCTAGGATAGTGGGCTGGTCTATGGTCCGTATTGAAGAGGCTGAGAAAATGGGTCCGGACAAGTGTTAGTCCGATCTGAAGTAAAGGATTTCCACCGGAGTAAGTACTTGAGTTTAGTTCGGTTGCACTTTGTTTGAGTTAGCTCGGTCATGTTGTTCAGAACCGAGGTACATTGGGCTTGCTTTAGGACCTGAGTAAATGGTAGCTCGGCTTGATTCTTCTGTGGATAGCTCGGCCTTTGCATGTAAGGCCGAGGTAGGAGAAAGGAAAGCGGTCGGGAATATGAGTTCGGTCCTCATTGGATAGTTCGGTCGTAGTACATGTGAACCGAGGTGTGCTAAGTCCCTGAGAGACCTTAGTTCAGCAGATAGTTCGGCTCATCTCTCTTATGGTTAGCTCGGTCTTGGTATGGAAAAGCCGAGGTTAGAGAGAGGAAAGTTACGGCCGAACTAGTGGTTACTTCAGTCATATTGGAATTTGGCCATGATAAAACCATCTCACTTGGTTTAAGCTGTGAAGGGGGTGTTGGAGGATAAACATTATCTTCCAGGAGTGTGAGTCCTAGGAGGACTCTACATGGAGGAGTAAGAGTCCTACCAGGATTGTGCTACGCGAAACCTATATAAGCTCACCAATATCACCTTTGGGAAGGTAATGCAATTTTGGCTTCCTGAATATACAGAGCTTTTGTCTATTTGATAATCTTTCTGACTTAGGCATCGGAGAGGTTTCCGGCACCCACCCACCGGCTAGCTCACATTTGTGTTTTCAGGTGATAAAGCGACGTCGTACAGAGGAACACAGACTTGATCAACAGGATTATACGAGAAGGTATAGAAGGTATATTTCTTCCCCGTACACCAATCATTTTGCAAAAGCCTGCCCAAAAAGACAGAAACCTAATACTAATAAGCAGATAGAAAGACTACATATTATAGAAGATTTAGAAGAAGATATAGTCAGCATAAATAGTGATGATTCAGAAGTATATAGCATAGTTAGTAATTATGAATATCAATTATAAGCTATAAGCTCAGATAGTGATTCAGAAAGTGATACAGATGTAGATAATCTTTTAGGACAATTTAACCAAGAAAGAGGAACAACTCCTTCTCAAGATACTTTCTTTATGATGGAATGTAATGCAGATACTGAATGTCAACATAATTTTCAAATAGGACTAGGATTTGATACCACTAGATGCAGCTATTGTAATTGGTTTCCAGCTAAAGATAAAAGAGCTCAATGTTTATTATGCAGCATAACTTATTGTATAATTTGTCTCGAAAAATTAAATATGACACATAAGATAAGATTAGAAAATACTAGAGAATATAACAGTATAGAAAGCAGAGAATTACGACTAGCAAATAGAGAATTAGAAGTACAAGTACGAGAACTCAAAATACAAATACGAGAGATAGAAACCAAGACTAGTTTTGACATAGAATGTTTAGAATTAGAAATTAGGCAGCTCAAACAACAGTTAGAACAGTTTCATACTAAATACCCTTTAAAAGATAAATTAATTGAAGAACATATGAATTCTTTAGAATTAGTCAACCTAGTTGATTCTCAACCCTTTAGTCAATACTCTCAGACACAACCAGATAATACCTATTTACTATTTAATTATCATGTTATACCTAAGTCAAATTTAGTTGAAATTTCTTGTGTGATTAAATTTGTAGAAAAAAACCCTCAGTATAGATGCCATGATAGATACAGGAGCCAGTAAATCATATATAGAACAACACGTAGTTCCACCAGGATGGAGCACAGCCTTAGCAACCCCAACCTTAGTTAGCATAGTAGATGGCACTAAACAGACATACACACATTGCATCAATGGTGCTCAGATTAGTTTTCATCATCTAGGTTCTCAAGATCAGCACATAGAATGGTTCCCATTACCTCAAGTTTGGATCGGAAATACCCGTCAGAATCATCCTTTCGTTTTAGGCCTTAATTTCATACTTAGTTTACAAGGTGGTATGTTTATCAGCCAACACAACATTAGCTTCTTCAAACAAACCGTCAATACACCAACAGCTTATGCCCTTAGTACCATAGCCCATTCATCAGAGTTGCGTGCAAAGCGTGGTGGTACCATAGGCGTAGATTCAGTTCCTGCTAGTTTTTTATTTCCAAGTAGAAATATTTTTCCAAAGCTAGTCCAAACATACATACCTAATGAAGTAGCAAACACTTCTTTAGAAAAATTAGATATGGAAAATTATGAGTTAGAAGATTTTGAAGAGGTTCATTTTGAAGATAAGGGAGACTATTGGAACTTAGAAGATTTTCAAGAAATAGTTAACTTAGAATTAATTTTTGCAAAAATAGGAAAAATAAAGAAAAAACCAATATATAGAAGAACAGAAAATGAATTAGATGAGATAATAAGATTAGCTGAAACAACAGAAATTTTAGGAGAACAACCCATGAAATATTGGGAGAGAAATAAAATTTTAGCCAGTTTAGATATAAAAAATAGAGATTATAGGATTACCTCAGCACAAATAGATCATACGCCAGCAGATATAGAAGAATTTAGAACCCAGATTAAGGAGCTATTAGATTTAGGAGTAATTAGACCTAGTAATAGTCCACATAGAAGCGCAACATTTATGGTTAGAAATCATGCAGAGATAAAAAGAGGAAAAGCTAGAATGGTTATAAATTATAAAAGATTAAATGATAATACAAAAGAAGATAAATATAATATACCAGATAAAGATCAACTCATAAATAGAATACAAACAACAAAAATATTTAGTAAATTTGATTGCAAGTCAGGATTTTGGCAGTTAAAATGGAAAAGGAAAGCATACCATGGACAGCCTTTTGTTGTCCACAAAGACATTACGAATGGCTAGTCATGCCTTTTGGATTAAAAAATGCACCTTCCATATTTCAGCGTAAGATGGATAGTATATTTAATAAATACAGTTTTATATTAGTATACATTGACGACATATTAGTATTTAGTCCACATAAAAATAGTCATATAGATCATTTGTATATAGCCTTAGAAGAATTCATAAATAACGGAATAATAATTAACAAGAAGAAGATGGTATTAAATAAACCTCACATATAATTTTTAGGAATGGAGTTAGGAGATGGGAAAATTAGATTACAACCTCATATAGTCAAGAAAATTTTAGATTATCCAGATAAATTAGAAGATACAAAACAACTTCAATCTTTTTTAGAAATTTTAAATTATGCACGAATGTATATTCCTAACCTTAGTAAAATAATAGGACCACTTTATAGCAAAACCACACCCACAGGATAGAAATATTTTAATCAACAAGATATAGCTTTAGTTAGAAAAATTAAAGATATTTGTAAAAAGCTACCAGACCTACAACTCCCCTTAGAATCAGAATATATAGTAGTAGAAACAAATGCAAGTTAATTAGAATGGGGAACAATATTATTAGTCAAACCTAGTAAGTATGATAGTAAAAATAAAGAACGTATTTGTAGATATAGTTCCAGAAAGTTTAAAGAAAAAGATACAACCATGACCAGCTTAGATTTTGAAATATTAGGAGTAGTTTATGTAATAAATAAATTTAGATTATTTTTACACAAACCTTTTACAATTAGAATAGATTGTGAAGCTATAGTTAAATTCCATAACAAACTCAATGAGTGTAAATTAAGCACTAGAAGATGGGCAAATTTTTTAGATTGTATAGTAGGACAAGGATATAAAGTAGAATTTGAACATATCAAAGGTAGTGATAATAGGTTAACAGATTGGTTAAGTAGGAAAATTTATTTAGAAAAAGAAGATAATCAGTTTAATTTTTGTGCTGATAATGGAGAACAGCAAGACCATGAACTTTGGGGGATTTTCTCTTCCCATTCATGAAGGCAGAACCAAATTCAGACCTCTAACAGGGATCGAGTTAGACCCAGTTCAACAGTGTCTTTTAGATAACCTTTGGACCAGTCAAAACCACCCAGCTAAACGCCTTTCAGCCCTAAACTCTTTCAGTATATATTTTTCAAAAATCCAAAATAAATCTTTATCAAAAAGTTTTTCTTTCTATGTAGTAGTTAAAGGAACCAAGCCTGGTATTTACCATGATTGGGTAGAAGTAGAACCCTTAGTTAAAAATTTTACATTACCCCAGTTTAAAAGATTTTATGACTTTGAGTCAGCCAGTACCTATGACCGAAGACAAATAGGAACCAGTTACTTTATTAGCCAGATAGCTAAAGATTACCTGGACACATTGAGCAAGATGAGGTCAACCATCCTTGCTACTAGTGGAGTTCCAGTTAGCCAGATAATTGGAAGTAGTAGTTCAGGCAGTAGTAGTAGTTCTAACCCTCGAATGATTTTGAATCCTCTCGGATGTGCGAGACATTGTGAAGGCCTTTCCAGAAATTTCAAGAAAATTATGGATAAAGGCAAAAGAGTCAGTGAAGAGCTAGACCAACTCCGAGACGAAGAAAAACAATTAAGAGCAACCGTTCGAACCCTAAGCAATCAGCTTAAAAAATTAGCTCCAGAAAGAACACCTACCTCCTTACCTAGCCCAGAAATCAAACAACTCACCAGTGAGGAATTTGACCAATTGAGTGCTAGAATGTATTTCTTCAGGCATTCTATCATTCGATCTCTTTGTGAGAAAAGCCAAGTAATAGAAGACCTAAAACCCTATTGTAGACACCCCATTTTTTACCGACCTTAAGACTCAGACGTCACCGTTTGAGCGCTCGGTGATGTTTCATGATGTGCTCGTTCAGAAGTCTCAGAGTTGCGGCCGTGCGCCCTACCTCCGGACTCCCGAACCCTCTTTTGTGCCTTGTCTCGGTTTGCGAACCAGGCTCGGTTTTCTCTGTTTTCTTTCCTGAGGGGAGGGAGTGGTCCCGTAGACTATCTCTCAGTGGCCGTAGGCCATTTTGCCCATTTCGGAGCCCGGTTCCCGGTTTTCGGGATCGTCAGGCCGTGTGCCTCGGTTCGGGACCGCCCAACCATCTCCGATTTCTCCAATTTTTGGTAAGTGCCTCTGTTTTAGCATAACGAGGGACACTGGGGTCTCGAGACCGCGCACCGAACACCACTTAGATGCGGGCCCATTTTCGAGACCGAACTTCGCGGTTTAGGCCGAGCATTCATTTCGCATCGTTGTTCGTTCATTTTGGCGGTACCTCTGTTTTAGCATAACGAGGACACTGGGCCTCGATACCCACTTCGTGGCGACGCCACTTTCGGTGCTCGAATTTCATTTTCGACCCCGCGGTTTTGGTCCCCGAGCTTTCGTTTTAGTTTTGTTCAATTTTGGCGGTACCTGCTTTTAGCACCAGGAAGATCACTGGAGGGTGGGAGGCTAGCAATTGTCTCAGCAAGTGTATGGAGGATTAGAGAGTTGCTTTTTAGATATTTTTGTTGCTTTTTAGATATTTTGTTGCTTTTTAGATATTTTGGTGCTTTTTGGATATTTTTGGTGCATTTTTGCTCTATAAAGGGGAGGTTTTGCTTCATCATTTGGGAGGTTGGATAATTGTTAGACATTTTTGAGAGATAGATACACCATTTTCTCTCCATTTTCCATAGCTCCAAAGTCTTTTTCTTCAAGTTTGGTGCCATTTCTTCATCACCATCAAGCATCCCCATAACCACTCCATTTCCAGCAGCAAGGAGAGGTTCTTAGAGGCTTAGAAGCAACATTTCTCAAGCCAAGAAGTAGAAAAGAGAAGGTTTACAAGGGTAAGTCTCCATTTCCCTCTTTTGTAGCATTTTCTTGCTCCATTTCTTAAGCCCATTTTCTTATTGTTTTGAGCTCCGACCTTCACTGAGATTAGGTCTTTTTTGAGCTTATATTCATGTTTGATTAAGGGCTCAACCCCATTTGGTGTCTCCATGATACACTTGTTTCAATATCACTCTTTATGCCATTATTTTGCATGCTTTGTTTGGCTTTTGAGTGATCTGATTTCGAGCATACCATAAACTGTTAGTAGGCCTATTTTGAGCCCCTCTTCAACATTGAAGAAGGGCTCCATCATGTTTGGTGGCTCTAGCATGCACTTCCTTTGAAATTCTTCAATTTTACCGTAAAATTGCATGAGTTAATTAGCCTATTTGTGATCTGAGTTGGAGTATGAAACCTACTGATATTGTGGTCATTTTGATCCCCTCTTCAACATTTAAGAAGGGCTCAACCATGTTTGCCTCCTCTATCATACACTTGCTTTGAATCCATGTTCTATGCCTATCTTGCATGCTTTGTTAGACTATTTTGGATTCTGTTTTTGGCCTTCATCAGGCCTTGAAGGAGTCTTATTTTGGTCCATACATCATGCTTTGTGAAGGGTCTTAAGCCATTTGGTAATTGGTTTTAGTACTTGCTTTGAAATTCTTCAAATTTACCGTAAAATTGCATGTTTGTTTAGGCCATTCTAGCTTCTTTTTCTGGCCTTCATCAGGCTTGTGAAGTGTCTTATTTTGGTCTATTCTTCAAGTTTTATTAAGGGTCTTAAGTTTTTTGGTCATTTATTATGATACCTCTCTTTATAAACCTTTTTTGACCCTTATTTTGCATGCTATGTATTGTATATCTACACACTGAATTTGGGGATCTCATCTTCTGTAAAAATGCATATTTTTAGTCCCTCTCTAATGTTTTAGAACTGATTTTTTGGGTTTGAGCATTGTAGATATCACTTGTTTTGTAAATCCTCTCTTTTTCCGTATTTTTGCAAGCTATTGTTGTCATATCTATGCTTACAATTTGGCCATGTTTTGTACTGGAAAGATGCTATTTTTGGGGCTTCCTTGCTACTTTTTTTGCTGTCATGTGTCAATTTTGCATGTTTAGCATAGCCGTAGGCCATTTCGGGTACTTAAAATCACATTTCGGGATGATTTCATGCATTGATTGTCATTTCGTATCATTTCGGGGCTGTTTTCCCCTTCATTTAGCTTTTGAAATTTGGTTTGCATGCTTGCATATCATTCTCCATGTCATTTCATGCCTTAGTGCATTACCTCGGTTTGCGTGCCCGTGTGCACGCACTTCGAGGCACTCTGTTTTCATCCGGCGGCAGCTTATGTGAGTGCGGCTGAGGTCCTCTCATGTTGGCGTAAGCCCAATTTGCATTCCGTATGCCATTTCATTCCATTTTGTCATTGCCTCGGTTTGCGTGCCTGTGTGCACGCATTTCGAGGCACTTCGATTTTATCCGATTTGCATTTCACATCACCGCCTCGGTTTACGTGTCTGTGTGCACGCATTTCGAGGCACTTCAATTTTATTCGATTTGCATTTCACATCACCGCCTCGGTTTGCGTGCCTGTGTGCACGCATTTCGAGGCACTTCGGTTTTATCCGATTTGCATTTCACATCACCGCCTCGGTTTGCGTGCCTGTGTGCACGCATTTCGAGGCACTTCGATTTTATTCGATTTACATTTCACATCATCGCCTCGGTTTGCGTGCCCGTGTGCACGCATTTCGAGGCACTTCGGTTTTATCCGATTTGCATTTCGCATCACCGCCTCGGTTGGCATGCTTGTGTGCACGCATTTCGAGGCACTTCGGTTTTACCCGATTTGCATTTCCCATCACCGCCTCGGTTGGCGTGCCCGTGTGCACGCATTTCGAGGCACTTCGGTTTTATCCGATTTGCATCTTACATCACCGCCTCGGTTTGTGTGCCCGTGTGCACGCATTTTGAGGCACCTCTATTTTATTCGATTTACATTTCACATTGCGTGCCCGTGTGCACGCATTTCGAGGCACTTCACTTTCGTCTCTCGGCAGCTTATGTGAGTGTGGCTGAGGCCCTCTCATGTTGGCGTAAGCCCAATTTGCATTCCGTATGCCATTTTATGCATTCCTCGGTTTGCGTGTCCGCGGGCACGCATTTCGAGGCATCTCATTTTTATCCGCCGGCATCCTATGTGAGTGTGGCTGAGGCTCCCTCATGTTGGTATAAGCCCATCATTTGCATTTCGCATGTCATTCCGTGTTTCTCGGTATGCGTGCCCACGGGCACGCATTTCGATGCACCTCATTTTTATCATTCTGGCCTCCTATGTGAGAGTGGCTGAGACTCTCTCATGTTGGTATAAGCCCATTTCGCATTGTCATGCCATTTTAGTCTCATTACATCGCGTGTGTCAATTCCTCGGTCTGCGTGCCTGTGTGCACGCATTTCGAGGCATCTCATTTTCATCCGCATTGTGCATACTAGGTTGTATCTTAGATTGCATTCATGCATTTCCTCGATTTGCGTGCCCGTGTGCACGCATTTCGAGGCATCTCATTCCCATAACATTGTATATGTTAGGATTGCATATTAGCTACATTTCATGCATACCATGCATATTGCATCGTGTTCGGGATAGGCGTTAGCCCGGGCACGGGAAACGAGGTACATTCCGTACTTCGAGTGACGGAGTGTGTCTCAATTCCCAAGTCACCGACACTCCGGATTACCCATGATGGAGATAGGTTTTGTTGTAGCATTCATCTGCATTCATCCTATATTGAGTTGTGCAATCCGATTCCTCGGCCATCATGCATAGGTATGCGTGATTGGTGGCACGAGGATCGAGGCATGCATATATTTGTGAAATACACTGCTATGCCCTTTTCCTGCTCTCTGTTGCAGCAAAATGAAGAATCAGCAACTTTCCGGAGTTGGGCATGCATTTCGAGAAACATCGCGAATAGAGGCTAATTGGGGCATCCCAGTGGATTTTCGCGCCAGGCAGCCCAACATGCATCATCCGTCAGAAGCAAGGCAGTCCCTGGCTTGCATGCCAGTTTTACAGTTTTCTTAGTTTAATTTGTTAATTAATTAGAAATCTGTATTATTCTTTTATTCGGGTCTGTATTATTATTTATTCGGACCCTCTGCGCGAGGGCACAACTGTAATAAGGGTGTGTGAGTGTGATGTATGTCTTCCAACCCCCATTTCTTTCTCCCTTTTATTTACCTGCCTACGATGGTTAGATATAGGGCATATTTCAATTAGCATACAGTATGACAGCATGTTTGCATCATTCATCTGTTTTGCACGCACCGGGCTCGGCGCATCATACTAATTGCATTTGTATTTCAATTCCAAATTGAATACTTGATAGCTGTAGCATTTCACATGTCATCTTTAGAATAGCCGAGCCTGCTATAGTTGCATTTTGCATGTGTTGCATTAGGCAATTCTGTATATAGGATCATGCATAATTTCTAATCGGTTTTCTGTTTTGGCTTGGAGTACTCGGTAAGTTGTTATGCTTTAGCATACTTGCATGCGTGTGAGTGTTGCCATGATTGCATGCTTACCATGAGGCTATGTGCTTATGTGATATAATTGCCTTGAATGCCTGTGGGTGGAGGTTGAGTTATTTGAATTGGGACAATGCATTGACTGTTTGTTTTAAGCCCACTAGATAGTGGCAACATCACTGTTTTCTAAGCCCACCTGAGGATGGCAAATCCGCATTTTAGCCTACCTGCGGGTAACACCATCACACCATTTTCAAACAAATAAACATGAAATGTTTTGTTCCAATTCAGACGGCCCAGTCTATACTTGTTTGCTGCAAGCCTCACATAGTAAACTAGGCTAAATAACCAGAATAAGAACTCACAAAGTTTTCAAAATCAGATATCATGGTTAGTAGAGGCCGGTCTTTGGCCGGCGAGAGAATGCTCACGATGTGACCTTCCTAATCGTACCCAAGTTCCCGAACCGACTTTGGTGATAGCGGACACGTGGCCTTCGACCGAGAGTCGGGGTTTCCTAAATTTCTCATTTTAAAATATTTAGGTGGCGACTACGTTATCCGCAAAGCGATCCATGTTTGGCACTTCTTTCAAAAAATCTTTTCTTCAAAACGATTTGCCGGATTTGGACTCTTTGGTTCAAGATTTGGAACCGCGACAAAATCGAGTCCGAACTGTAGCGAGGTCCCTCGCGGGCGTTGTTACACCTATATTTACACCTTAGCCGAAGATAGTAGAAATAGCGAGCTAGTCATTATTCAGCAATTTCTTGAAGACCTTTCCATAGCAAGAGTTGACTGCCCCGGCTTAGCTTATCAATGGACCTATACCTATGAAGATGAAGAACATTCCTGTTTAGATGAAGAAAAATGCAACAGGAGACCCGAGCATTTTGGAAGATGTCAGTGTAACCTAGACTTCAGTGTTTGCCTTTGCCAAATAAATTTAGCTACATTCGAGCCATTGGAGATAGAAATCAGAGGCGAGATTCGTTATCTGACAGCCCCAAAATTGTTAGATTACGGCTTTGTCTCCAGACTAATTTTCACAGAACCAGATCAGACAGATAACTTTGGACATAAGCTTGCTCATGCAGTACTATGTATAATGGAAGAATATCATCCATATATAGAAGCATTGATAGATAGCAAACTACCAGAATGGAAGGGAATATGGTGCAACCCAGCTAAGCATAAGATGTACCTTAGAGGAACTTCAAGATACCCAGCACTTCTCAATAGGAGACCCTGGCCATGTAGAAAATCTCCATTCAAAAACCAGCTCAACAAATGGAGAAAATTTGCTAGCAACTCCCTATTAGTATATAATGGAAATTCCGGACATCTAGTTTGTGAAGATAGATATCAGAAGATACATTGTAATTTAGCCATCCCGGGTTATCCATTCAGCAAAGAGACATTTGTCGAAGAAAGTCGATACCCTAACTATCATGAGTCACCAGAAATTGAAGGACAGAATCAAGAATGGTACGATGAACCGCCCATGGGAGATGGGGATGACTTTTACGACCAACTCTCAGCAGTAGACCTGAATGACCTCACAGACAGAATGTACGGGTAAAGCCAAAAAAAAAAAAAACTTTATTCTATGAATAGAATAAAGTTTTATTGAGCATTAATTAGTCAAATCAATTTTACCTTTTATCAGTGAGGCTTAATTAAAATCGGGAGAAAATCTCTTAAAAGATTATTTGAACTTATAAAGTTTCGAGCCTAGGATTGTAGAAGAAGCACATCTCGAGACCCATGTTTCGGACCACTAGGCTAATTCTTTGGGAGTTTATTCATTGCTAAATTTTATTTAGTTAAATTATATTCTTTTTTATGTTTAAAATATATATATAATTGTAATTTTACAATTTTGACATAATAATCCTAACATTTTTTTCTCTTTTCTTAATAAGGTAAAGAAAAATTAAAATAAACGCAAATAGTGTAAAAATATATATAAAAAAAAATAATGTATACATTTTAGTATAAAAAAGATGGCCTTATTTTCATCAATTTGACTGATAAATTATTGATGAAAATGAAGTTAAGTATTATATGAATTAGAATTTAATAGAGCCTAATGTAATTATATCAAATTTATGGACTTATTGTATTTTCTCCATCTGTAAAAAAGATTTGTGCAATTTACCCATTTTATTTTGTGGTAGATGCTCTTTGTACATATTCTATTAACTACAATAAATAAGTTTTGATCATGCATTAATTTTTCAAAATTATAAATTATGTTTAATCCACGCTTTGGGTGTTTGAGATGGGGCTAAAGTAACTCGTTTCAAGTTAAAATAGCCAATAAAACAAAACACTTCATAACATCACTCTCTCTATTCTTATATATATTTTTTTCGTAAAAAGTCAAACAGTTAATTAAAATAACCTCTTTTCAAGCAAGATGAAAATTATATCAAGAATAGATATAAATAAAATTTTATTTTGAACTTTTCTTTTTAAAATTTAAATATGATTGCCATTTCATTATGGAATTCCCACTTACATTTTTAATTAACATTAATTTTTTATTGCCAAATGATGAAATGTTACTAGGTTGATAGAGTTATATTATTACAGGGAGCTAACGCCACACAATTGATTCGAACTTGAAATCTCATATTACATAAACTACAGTCTAGGTCTCACTTAAAATTTTTAATTAGACATGGCCAAAATTTCATTTTGTGGACTTTTCAATTAAATATTTTTAAATTTTTGAGAAAGATATATTTAGATGGATTGTGAAAGTTTTCAAGGTTTTCAAATTTTCAATTTATATGTTACGGATTGTTTTAAAAATTGACTATTTTAATTTATACAAAACAACATATTATATATAATATTTTTTTAAAAAAAATTTAACTATTTTAATCTTTGCCAAAACAACTCGTAAGTAGATGCAACAATAGTTTTAAAAGTTTTCGAATTTTAAAATTATATATATGTTTAGATGGATCAATAATTATAACAAAAAGTTAGTTGTGCCAACTTTAGGCATGTAAGGACAAAATGTTGCTACAACAACCACCGATAAAATTTAAGAAGAAATTGCAAATAAATGGGAGTGAAAAAATATTTGTATTTTCATACTGGTGTAAATTTTCTGTATAAGTGCAAGTCCTTTATGTGTATTGCAGTTACACAAGAAAAGATTTTATCCATTGTAATTATTTTTTTTACTATTTCATCAATTTGTAATTTCTCTTAAAACTTAACATGTTAAAAATTGATGGAAATGGCTCAGGAGAAATTGTGTTAAGTTATCCAAACAGTTACACGGCTGAAGCCCAGCAAAACAGGCCCAACACCAAGCTCAGTAGAGAGTCAGTTACGTGGCAGACAAAGATTTTAGAGAGTTATTGAACTCACACGCCAAGCATTAAGTGCAGCAAAACCTTTGTGTTCTCGGATGCAGGAAATCAACCATGACCGACAGCAAGTAGATGACAGGTTTTTAGCTAATGAGGTAGTGTGAATGGATAAGAAAATGATTAATAAGCGATATAAAGAAGCCTCTAAAGAATGTTTTTAAAGACAAGTAATACTCTTTTGCTTCTTATTCTCTCTCTCGGCTCTCAACTTTCTCTATTCACCATTCTTTTGACCACCTCCTATCTAACTTAACCGTCGGAGAACCCACGGAGAGGAACCCCTCCAATTTTGGTACCTTTCCATTGGGCCTTTTTGCAGGGGTGCTCCAAGGAGACGAAGGCCAATAGGATAGTAGAGCACATGGATTAGTTCAACCCATCCTCAGTTGACTGAATTGCATTATCAATTGTCGTCGGGGGCCTGGAACCCCTCCAATTTTGGTACCTTCCCATTGGGCCTTTTTGCAGGGGTGTTCCAAGGAGACGAAGGCTAGCAGGACAGTGGAGCACGTGGATCAGTCCAATCCATCCTCAGTTGACTGAACTACATTATCAATATATATATATATATATATATTCAACATGAGTAGTACTTAATGATTGGGGAAAATAAATTTGACTTGAATTTGGTTTCGTTGCTTTGGAGGATAAATATGACAGCTTTGGTTTCTAATTTCGGTGTTCATATATTTTTTAATCACTTTCCTATTTTATTTTGTTGGTTTAGAAATGGAAATAAAATAACAGAAGAAACATCAACCCCATGTTGCCATGTTTGTTTGGCAGGGTAGGTTGGGTGTGTACAGTGAGATGAGTAATGAAATTACTTAGAACATTTTTAATGTTGTATTTTTTTTATAAAAAATATATTTAAGTAAACATTTTATTTGATATCATGTATTTTAATGGAAGATTTTGAACTTTCATCAAAGTATTAGTTGATCGGACAGATGACCGAGCAGATGTTCAACCGATTGACTGGCCAGGTGAAATGGACCTACAGCTCCAACGACTATGAACAGTGATTTGATAAAAGATATATCCATCCTTAATTTGATGAAAATTTTAAAAAATCTTAAATTTGACAAAACATTTGGTGTTGGGTTGGAGCGGCAAAATGTGAGTTTTTTTAATCAAATTTAAATTTGATGAAGCAAAATGTGAGTTTTTTTGTCAAATTTAAATTTGATGAAACATTTAATGTGTAGGGGCATGTTTTGAAAATAGCAGCACATGGACAAGGTGACACCGACGTGTTAGTCGAGGTGCCACGTGGCTTGGTCTTGCACTGAGGTGATTTCGGCTAGGCCGAGGTTATTTGCGGAGATGTCAGAATCCGGGGTGAGCGGATAAGGGACAGGAGTCCTAGAATGAGGGAGGACCTCAGTCTGGATAAAGATAAAGCTCTTAGGGAGTTTATCTCTATCTGGCTGGAAGTCCGAGATGAGCATTGAACCAGAGTCCATTAAAATTAGGCTTCTATAGGGATCAGGTTGGTGGTGGCTATAAAGTAAGGCACCCTCGTGGGTCTAAGGTATATTTTTTGTATTCTGGCTAGTGAGTTAAGCACTATTTGCTATTTTTGAGAGATAACTGAGCATTGACTTGATTGTCGAAGTGCCCTCGGGTGGACAAACCACCGCTGGAGTTTTATCTTTCTGTGACAGGTTGTTCGGGCGTAATCTGTTCTGTCTGTGCTCTCCCGCTGAGTACCTATTTGGCAGTGTGGTCGAAAATCAGCACCCATAATTTGGCGCCGTCTGTGGAAAAGTAAGGAGAATAGATGGCTAACAACAGGCAGAAAAAAAAGGTCAAGGACGACATCTCTAGTGAGAGTGGTAAGCACACCGATTCTAATGTAGAGGAGGAGAACTGTAATGAAGAACCCTGGAAGCAGAATTCCAGGGAAAAGGACATCAGCCCAGAGAGAGACATACCAAAGAAGGCAGGCCGAAGCAAGTATTACAATGAGAGCAACCTCCAGATATGAAAAGATAGATGTTTGATGAATGACAGCGAGATGAAAGGAATGGAAAACAAATTGGCAGACCTACAATTGGTTGTCAACTTCATGATGCAAAACAATGTTGTGCAGCCACCGTTCTCATTAGAGGACACGCTGATTCCAACGGCCAAGAATAGTGTCCAGAAAGAGGAGCAGAAAGCAATCCCTACAGTCCCTCAGTATAACAGGACAAAGGAGCATTCGCATCGGCCTTCACGGAAGGTCGGGTGAAGAGAATCGATGAGAGGAGAGTCTCAAAAGACACCTCGTGTCAAGGAAACTTATGTCAAGGAACATCGGTATGTTTAAGGGAATGAGCTTTGTTTTGACACGATGAATGAAGGTCGGTCCAAAAGGGCTCATAACGACACTAGGAGCAACGCACCAAAAAGGCTGAAATCCATTGACAGTCGAACTCCTAGACAGACTAAGGAGGATTTGAGGGACTATCTACAGAGGAAGCGACAAGATGCCGAGGTTAAATCTCCGGTCAAGCCAAGAACACCGTTCTCAGTAGAATTGGATAAATTTGAGGCCCCGAAAAGGTTCCACATGCCGAGATTCCAGATATACAATGGTGAGTCCAATCCTAACTTTCACGTCGGCCTATATTTGAACTCAATGACACTGTATACCGGGAACAAACTATTACTCTGCAAGGTGTTCCCCTTATTTTTTGGGGAAATTGCATCAGATTACTTTCACAAGCTGCCGAAAGGAACTGTGAAAACTTGAGAAGGCCTAGCCAAGATGTTTGTAGTCAAGTTTGTTACAAACAAACTACAGCCGTTGAGGGTAGACTCCCTAATGGCTCTAAGAATTAGCGATGATGAAAGCCTCAAGGCTTATGCCAAAAGGTATTATGAGGTGTTGTCACGACCCAAACCCGTCCCTATAGGTTTGGCACCGTAACCGGCCAGTAATCCGAGGATTACCTACGGCCTCTGAACAGATTAACAAAATATTAGGGGCTAGTGGAAGCAAATAATAATATACAATGTCCATTGAGCTGTGCAGTCTTATATGAGACAGAAAAATTTTAAACTTTTTATTTACATATATATATACACATGACTTGAAGAACCAAACAATAAAACATAACTTAAACTTTACATTACATAACGATAACACTTAACATATCCGGAACCCTCACGGGAGGCACATAGGTTGGCTGACAAAATAGATTCTAGACAGAAGCCTCTAGCCTGGTCACGCGCCTAATCACCTACATACATAAATAATACAGTAAGCTAAAGCCCAGTGAATAATAACAGAGTAAAGGGTTTAATGAATGATGTCCATCACAGAGTTAGAAATCAGAGTTTATATCAGAAACATAATCTTATCAGAAACAGAGTCTTATGCATATTCAGATTTCAAATCAGATATAGGTTCAGATGCATGCTCATATTCATATTCACATTCAGATTTTGCATAAGATCATATGTGGTACACCCGTTAGCTAACAGATCAGATAGGTCCAAAGACCACGCATGAGTTGGTACCAACAACCATAAAGGTCCATATCTTGCGCATAAGTAGCCACTAGATATATCCGGCGAGGGCCTTATGCCACGGTATTATATCCCCCGGGCGAGGGCCTTATGCCACGGTATTGTATCCCCCGGGCGAGGGCCTTATGCCACGGTATTGTATCCCCCGGGCGAGGGCCTTATCGACTAAGGGTGCCACAAATACTTTTCAAAAAAACTGGACATTCATTCATTCATTTCCAACATATCATAGCTTTTCAAGAATCAATCATTTGGTATCATAGTACATTGAAAATAGATAACATCGAACATAACTTTACAAAGTTATTACTCACAGAGGACTACAGAGGCAAATCAGACAGACTGGATATATCAGATAAATCAGGCAGATAATGGCGCGCGACCTACATAAACACATAACATATACACATAGAAATACAATATTATTTCCTTGATCAAACTTGACTTTCCTGTCTTTTCTGCCCAAGTAGTCTGAGATTCTACAACGTTTATTCTTTCTCATTTAAATAAACCGGGTTCTTATTTCACATATTCTTTCATTACTAAGTCCTTCTTTTCCCAAATAGATTGATCCTTTACTTGGCTCATTAAACAATTACCACTAGATCAATGATTCATTCTTTAACTAACTAATCTATGTTGATTAGTAGCTTATTATTATTTATTAAGTCATAAATTGCTAAATCATTTATTCAAAAGTCATTTATTCAAAATCATGCCCCAATTGCCAAATTTAGTTTGAAATCATTTTCTCTATATCAAGCCAAATCCCAACTCAAAATGATTAACTTCTAACTTAATCTCCATAAATTGAATATGGCTCCAAACTCTCATTTTCTTTTTAGTTACATAGAATTGGTTTCAAGCCCCTTCTACTTTCCTACAAAGCATGAAATTAAAGTCACAAATTCCTTAGAAAATTATTTACATGTATGAAATTGACATCAAAATTACTAGTTTTATATTCTTATAAATTTTCCAACTAATTTCCATAATCTTAATCTTAACTTAATTCATAACCTCAATTTAATTCTTAACCATAGATGTCCCAAAATATGTTTAATCTCAAATTACAAGTATGGATTAAAATCTAATTATAAAATCAACACTTTATCTAATATTAAGATTAATTTTAATTTTCCGTAAACTTGATGTTCATAAAACATTTTATTTTTCTCTTCAAAATATGAGATTGAATTAATCCAAATCCTTCAAAATCCATGATGTATGCAATACAAATAGGTCCAATTTTATTAGTAATAACAAAATCAACTTAATTATGAATTACACAAATCAATCTCTTAGAAAATCAACTTAACTCAATTTCTAACCAAATATATAATTCATAATTATGGGTGTTCTAAAATGTATTTAAATTGAATAAAACTTTTCAATTCAATTACATGCATGGATTAAACGAATTCCTAGTTTTCATTATAAAATCAAAACTTTAGGATTAGTTCTCAAATTTCCATAGACTTAATTTTAGTTCCAAAATCATCATTTCTTATCAATTTCCTAGCAAACATTGGACATATGCAATTTAAATAAAACTAACTAATTTAATATATTCCAAAATTTGTTTAAATTAAACAAAATTCTTAAATTACATTACTTGCATGCATGGGTTAATTATCAAAATCAAACCCCCCATTTCATAAACTCATGGCTTCCAAACATTTCTTCAAACTCAAATTAATTAACTTGCATGTACAACCCAACCTCAAATTATGATCATAGAGCTTCCAAAACATATTTAAATTGAATAAAATAAAAACCCTCAAATTAGATTTACATGCATAGATTAAGAACCCAAAATCAAACTAATTAATTTGATCTACAAGGAATTTGGGGACTAATTGACTTAAACACATTTTCCATGAAACTTTCTTGAAACTCATTTCACCCCAAAACCCCTTCAACATTTATCTTAAATCATCTCAAAACTCATCTTAAATTAATTTATATCTACATTATTTAAACAATAATAGAAAGAGGATAAGATTTCTTACCCTAAGATAATTTTTCCACAATTTTTGACTTCAAATTTAGCATCCCACAAGACCCTCTTCTTCTTGACTTTGCTTGCCCAGGACCTCTCTTCCTCTCTCACCGTACGGTTCTCTCTCTCTCTCTCTCTCTCTCTCTCTCTCTCTCTCTCTCATCCGATTTTCTTTCCCTTTTGTTTTTCCTTTACTGTTGATTCCTTTGCTCCTCAATTAATCACACACACACACTGTTTACATCACTACCTCACAACACGTGCACACATGCACTCTATGATGCTTCCAGCACACACATGCACACACACCCACCGAATTTCTTCACACACCCATATATATATCATTAACAACCGCGATTGGGAGCTCGAATCCGAGCTCCCCCGAATCCCCCGAATCCAATTTTTGTTTTTTTCTGAAGGAAGAAGTGAGGGGGGAGGAGGAGGAGGAGGAGGAGGGGGGAGGAGGGGAACTGGAGGGGGCATATTCATTGGGGGAGGAGGAGGCGGCGATCGGGAGGCTGGTGAGGCGCGATCGAGCGGCGCCTCTCGCTCTCTCCTCTCCTCTCTGCTTCCCTCTCTCCCTCTCCTTCTGCTTCCCCTCTCTTTCTCCTCTCCTCTCCTCTTCCCCTCGAGGAAGAAGAAGAGAGGAAAAAAAAAAAATTAAATCCGTGAAACGACGTCGTTTCACGGATTAGGGGGATTCGGGGCCAAAATTTTCGAGCTACAAATCTTTTTTCTATCATTAATCATATATTTAATTGAGAAAAGAGTGGGAGCTCGAGGGATGCTCCCCCCGAAAGCCCCGAATTGCCATTTTTGGCAAAAAAAAAAAAAAAAACAGTTTACTGAAAATGGAAATTAGGGGGATTCGGGGAAGCCAATTTCGAGCTACCAATCAAAGTTGTATTTAATTTATGATTAGGATTTATTTAATTAAGCAACACTTAATCTTAATAAATTTCAATTAACACATCGTTGAATTAATTATGACTAATCATAAATCCCACATAATTTAATTAATCTAATTGATTTCCATTAGAGCCTAATTAATTATATTTAAATTTTATTAATCCGAATCAGATTTTTAATCAGACTCCCAAAATGCTCTAAATAATAAATCGAACTTATTTCCAACCTCAATTTTGGTTTCTAAAATTATTTAGGCCTTCAATTTCTGATCAGACCCCAAGTTTCCGTCAATTAAATTATATATATAAGTTGGCCACCCCATAACTAAATTTAATTCGCAATATTCATAATCCTCAATCTTTTCATGATTTAATTAACTTAATTTTCTCCAATTTGGCTCTAATTAATTGAATCTCAATTTCACTAAACTGAATCGAATATTTAATTAAACTCCCAAATGGGTCCGTAATTAAAATTAAATTGATTAGCTTCTCAATTTTACTCCCTTAAGCCCTTTGGACCCTTAATTTCTAATTCTGAAATAAACCTTCGATAAAATCACATACGAGTCAGATTCCACAATTCTCATAAATCCCAAATAAATTATAATACTCGGCAATTAAATCTCAAATTTTCTTAATTAATCGAGTACTAATCATTATACGCGATGGGGCCGTTACAGGTGTTTAACCGAATATTAAGGTGCAACCAAGAGTTGGTGGTCGTATCTTTTAAGAACGGCCTGAACGATGACTACAAGCTTTGAAAGTCACTAGCAAAGACACTGACAAGAAGCATGGAGGACATCATGGCCAGAATCGAGAAATATACGAGAGCTGAAGAAGACAGGCTAGGAACAAAGGCGTCAAAACAAAAGAAGAGGAACGGCTCACCGAAGCGAGGATAAGGTAATACAACTTTTAATAGACAAGAAACATGACTAAGGGCTACACAAGCAATCACCACAGTGTTTCGGATCCCGATTTACAAATTCTTGGAAAGGATCAGAAACCAACCTTACTATAGAGCATTAAAGAAGATTCTTGGCGAATATATGGGAAGAAGCCTTCGGAAGCACTGTGCCTACCACAATGAGGATGGGCATCTGACTTAGGAGTACAGAGCCCTAAAGACATATCTGGAAGATCTGGTAAGACAAGGTCACTTAAGGGACCTAGTAGATGAGGCCAGAACAAGAGAAGAACAAGCAAGGTTACCCCAGGCATCGGCAACACCACCTACACCAATACCGCAACTGCAAGCAGACGGACCTCGAGTGATCAATATGATTCACTTAAAGGTCAACGAGAACGAGGTACGTGGGGAGACTCAAAGGGTAAAGCACTTACAGCATGTGTACTAGGTCCAACAAAATAGGCCTAGGGCAGACGAGTACCAAGGACCAATAGTGTCCTTTACTGAAACCGACCTAGACATGATGCAGCATCCACACAACGATTCTCTGGTGATATCCCTCAAGATTGAAGAATGCCAAGTAAGGTGCATTTTGGTTGACCAAGGCAGCTCTTGTGACATCATGTATGTCAAATGTTACAAGGAGCTCGGCCTATACTGAGATGACCTAGAGTAGTCCAACAGTCCAATGGTCGGGTTCAATGGAATCCCGACATGGTCCCTGGGAGCAATAAGTTTGGAGGTGCAGGTAGGCACCAAGAAAGTAAGTACAGAGTTCACAGTCATTGACACCTCCTCCCCTTACAATGTTATCTTTGGGAGGCCATGGTTGCACGCAATGAGGGTTGTTCCCTCAACACTGCACCAGCTGTTGCGGTTCCCAACAGAGCATGGAATTGAGGAGGTCCGAGGCGATCAGGTGCAGGCAAAGAATTGCTCCATGACAGCAATGAAATCCACCTGCAACGTACGAGAAACAGGAACAGTAGAGATTGAGGACGAGGACATGGAGGTCCTGGATGACGTCGGTAAAGAGTCGGTCGACAAAAGTGAGGAAGCCTTGAAGAAAATTCTGGTCCAGCAAGAGGATGAAGAGCGCTTTTTCCTCCTCGGCTCAAGCTTGGCCAAGAAGGAGGAAAGGGAGTTAGAAGCATTCTTGCGAGCAAACATAGAGGTGTTTGCCTGGACGCCATACAAGATGCCTGGCATTGACCCCGAGGTTATATGCCACAAACTAAACGTAGAAAAGTCAGCTAAACCCGTCATTCAACGAACGAGGAAGCCGACGTTGGTTCATATGGAGGCAGTTGAGGAGGAAGTGGACAAATTATTAGAGGCCAGAGTCATCCAACAGATAAACTACCCTACCTGGTTGTCCAACACTATGGTTGTGAAAAAGAAGAATAGAAAGTGAAGGGTCTGTGTGGACTTCACTAGCCTGAATAAGGCTTGTCCCAAAGATAATTTTCTACTCCCCAGGATCGATCAATTAGTGGATGCCACTTCAGGGCATGGAAGGATGAGCTTCCTGGATGTTTACAGGGCATACCATCAGATAGCAATGTACCCCCCTGATGAAGAGAAGACTGCACTTATTACCCTAAAAGGGCTGTATTGCTACAGAGTAATGCCTTTTGGGTTGAAAAATACAAGAGCAACACACTAGAGGTTAGTGACCAAGATGTTCAGACATCTGATTGGAAAAACAGTAGAAGTATACATTGATGACATGGTCATGAAAACCAAAGAACCTGAGGATCATCTGGCCGACTTGAAGACAATTTTCGACATCCTTAGCACATATTGGCTCTGACTCAATGCTTCGAAATGTGCATTTGGAGTTAGATCTGGTAAGTTCTTGGAAAACTTGGTTACCAAAAAGGTGTATTGAGGCAAGCCCAGATCAAATTAAGGATATCCTGGATGTAAAAAGCCCAACGTCGGCAAAACAAGTGCAGATGTTGACTGGAAGGGCCGCAGCCCTAAACAGATTTATAAGTAGAAGTTTAGATAAGTGTAAACCATTTTTCAATCTGTTAAAAAATGCCACAGATTTCTTGTGGACAGAGGAATGTGAAGTCGCCTTGGCCGACTTGAAAAGATACTTGACCACAGCTCTAGTTCTTTCAAATCCAGTACCTGGAGATGAACTATTTTTATACTTGGCGGTTTTGGAGCATGCAGTGAGTACAGTGGTAATCAGAGAAGAGAATAGAGAACAAAGGATAATATACTATGTTAGTAAAACTCTTGCAGGTGTAGAGACCAAGTATTTACCCCTGGAGAAATTAACATTAGCCTTAATGATGGCCTCCAAGAAGTTGAACCATTATTTCCAAGCCCACAAGATTGTAGTATTAACTGAGCACCCCTTGAAGTCCCTGCTACAACAAGGAGATCTGACAGGCAGGGTAACCAGATGGGTAGTAGTACTGGGCCAATATGACCTAGAATTTAGGCCTAGAACAACAATTAAGGGCCAGGTTTTTGCCGACTTTGTGGCCGAATTCACACCTAGAGCCATCCTACGTCAGGCTCCGATAAGCCGTGTCTTAGGGTGTCTAAGGGAACAAGAAGAGACCTAGCTGGGAATGAAAAACTCCACAACAAAGTAGAAGAAGGAAGAGAAACTCAAGCCCTGTAATATTTATATCGGTGACTCCTTCCGCTTGTTTGTAGATGGGAGTTCAAAACGTCAAGGAGCGGGGGCAAGAGTAGTGCTAATATCGCCGGATGGGCAGATGTTAGAATAATCTATTCGACTGGGTTTAAGCCCGCAAACAATGAAACAGAATATGAAGCACTGATCGCAAGATTGAAGTTGGCAACAACAATGGAAACCAACGAGGTGGTAGTCTTCTGTGACTCCCAACTTATTATGAACCAGACAACAAGTAAATATGCAGCCAGAGATAAAAGAATGATAGCCTATGTCAAAGAGGTTGTTAGACTGTTAGCCTTGTTTCAAGACTGCCGACTACAACAGGTTAGCTGAGATGATAACAGCCATGTCGATGCCTTGGCTAACCTGGCTAGTGCAATGAAATCAAGGGAGACAAGAGCAATAATGGTTGATTATTTGTCAGGCCCAAGTGTGGAACCACTAATCACAGAGTACGAAGCAATATGTGTAGAGATGGGCCCAAACTGGATGAATGCAATAGTAATGTTCCTTAGAGATGGGAAGTTGCCAGATGATCGCAAAGAAACACATAAGACCAGACTGAAGTCAGCTAGGTTTAGCCTGACAGTAGAATGACATCTCTATAGAAGATCTTTCACTCGTCCCTTTTTGAGATGTGTGCATTCCTCTCAAGTTGAAGACTTCTTGTATGAAATATATGAAAGAGTATGTGGAAACCATGCTGGGGGCAGATCACTTGCTCATAGGGCCATTACTCAGGGGCATTGGTGGCCCTATATGCAAAAGGATGTTGAAGCCTATGTTAGAAAGTGCGAGATGTGTTAAAGGTTCACGCCTTTGATATATTAACCAGCAGCAAATTTGAACCCAGTGTCCAGCCCTTGGCCATTTGCCCAGTGGGGCATGGATCTTGTTAGACAACTACCCCAAGCAACTGGACAAAAGAAGTACCTACTAGTAACAACTGACTATTTCACAAAGTGGGTAGAAGCTGAACCCCTTGCGAAGATTCGGGATACTGATGTAAAGAACTTCATATGGAAGAACATCATCACTAGGTTTGGGATCCCAATGGTAATAATAGCAGACAATGGTGCACAATTTGACAGTAAGCTAATCAAAAGCTTCTGTGCAAAGTACAAAATCAAGAACTATTACTCTACTCCAAGTTTCCCTCAGAGTAATGGTCAGACAGAAGCATCTAATAAGACTATCTTAGATAGGATCAAAAAGAGGTTGGCGGCAGTAAAGGGAAAATGGGTGGAAGAGTTGCCCACTGTACTTTGGGCATATTGGACCACGCCGAGAAGATCAACTCGAGAATCCCCATTTGCCATGGCTTATGGCACAGAAGCAGTCATCCCATTAGAAGTCGGCATCCCAGGGATCAGAACCCAAGGATTAGAGAATAGGACTAACAAGGCATTCCTGGCCTTAAATCTGGACTTACTGGAAGAAAGAAGGGAGAGAGCAGCATTCAGCTGGGGGCATACTAGCAGCAGCTTGCTAGGGCTTACAATAAGAAGGTCAATCCAAGAGAGTTTCAAGTTGGGGACCTCGTCCTCAGGAAGGTCGTCGGCAACAAAAAGGATATTAGAGAAAGAAAACCTGGCCCAAATTGGGAAGGGCCTTATAGAATTATCTCGGTCATCGGCAATGGGGCATATCAGCTTGAAGACAGTGATAGCAAAGAGTTACCAAGACCCTGGAACACTTGCAACTTAAAGTTTTTCTATCATTAGATTTTTGTTTTTTTGAAATTTATGTCGTTAGCCGAAATAATAATAAAATTTTAGCTTGATTTTGAAATTTGTGTAATAGGACTGACCAGTCCTTTGGCGATGCTTCTAATTAAAAAATGACGAATAACTTAGACTTATTATATGACAAAGTTGAATTATACTTGCATATAATAAAGTTAAACTAAGTTGGCGATGTTTCTGATTAAAACATGACGAAAACTTAGACTTATTATATGGCAGAGTTGAATTATACTTGCATATAATAGAGTTGAACTAAGTTGACGATATTTTTTTATTGAAACATGACGAATAACTTAAACTTATTATATGGCAGAGTTGAATAATACTTGTATATAATAGAGTTGAACTAAGTTGGCAATGTTTCTGATTGAAACATGACGAATATCTTAGACTTATTATATGGCAAGGTTGAATTATACTTGCATATAATAGAGTTGAACTAAGTTGAATTGAAACTAGACTTGCCATTAAACTTAGAATGGAACTAAGTGCATTTCAACTAGATTAACAGAGAAACTAGCGTTGAGAACCTCAGCTAGTCGTTGTTTGAATCTGACTTCGACAAAAGATTATACGTGTTTAATGTGAACATAAGTGAAACTTAGGTTCACATTAGGGGGCAGAGAGCTGGAGAATGATGAGTAAAAGTTTAAAGTATACTTGTTGAAATTTTATAGAAAAATTTACAAGCCAGAATTGGTTTAACACTTGTTGAAATTCAGGAAAATTTACAGGCTGAAGATTAGCCAAGGTAATATCAATAGAAATATCTGAGATACATACTGGCCGGGATGGCCAACTAGGTTGCCAAGCTTGGAAAGGGTGAAGTCTTGAAAAAAGATAGCATGTAAAAGTACAAAAGCAATACTGGATAACACTTGTAAAAATATTTTTGCATTTTTAAAGTGTTACTCGAGGTATACAAATGGTTGGCCGAGAAAAACATTCAAGGTTATATCTAAGATATTACATCCCGAAGTTATTACACAGTTAAGGTATACTTTGATGAAGTGCAAAAATATTCTAAGTATGGAAGCATGAAATGCATGAAAGAAAGTAATAAAACATACAAACATACAACACTTGAAAGAAGAAATCAGACTTGCATTTAAAAGATAAACTTGTCCATGGGCAAAAAGGCACTTCGGCCTACAAAAGGATTACTTGTTCAAAATACAGAAGTGGCACTTCGGCCCAATTAAAAGAAGAAGATTGTTACAAAAATTACAAAGTTCAGAGAGGACATCTTAAACGGACTGCTCTGCCTCGGCGATTGGTTGTCTTTCGGCCTCAGCAGATAGTTAGAAGAGCTTCTCGACAACCTTTTCGGCCTCGATCTCAGCGTCGATCTCTTGGAGAGTCTTGTCAAGGCTCTTCTCGGCGTTTTCGACCTCAACTTCAAGCACGTTCTTGGCAACCTCGTCCTTATTATCCTGAGTCAAGTCAACGGCTTGCTCATTCTGAGTTGGGGACTTGGCCCCAGTAGCTTCACTCTTTCCAGACTTGTTGGCTTCAGCTTCAGCTTCTTCATCATTATCAACCTCATCATCAGATTGGATTGGAGCAAGAGGGAATGGCACGACAAGTCGGCTCTCATCTTGGAGGAGTAAGTCCTTGGAGACAGCCAGTTCATTCAGAGCAGCCATCCAACCAAGAGTGTAACCCTTGTTACATGCCTGTCTAACTTGTTTTTTATATTCCTCGCGGACGTCATTGCCTCAAAGATAGGCCTTCTTGTCCGCCTTTTGGTTTATTGCCCTTTATGTGATTGCCATTTGGAGCTGGTTTAGGCCTGGGCCTCTTTCTCCTTGCCTTCTTTCGCCTCAGCCTTGGCAACCTCAGTAACATTTTTCATGGCCTCGGCTCTATCCTCGGCATTCTTTAAGGCTAGCTCAGTAGCCTTAGCCTAATCCAGGAGACCTTGGATGCGAGCCTTGGCCTTGGTGAGTAAGGAAAGGAGTTTGGCAGCCTCCTTTGTCTTTTAGCTAAGTTCTTTTTTGAATTTAGTCTTGACTGTAAGGGAGTGACCCTGCTGGATAGCCTGCAAGAGTGCAAAGGAAATTAATTAAGTATGGAAACCAAAGTTAAAGTTAGATAAAAAGTTACAAGTATTGAGACTTACCAAGACACAATGTTGCATCATCATTGCATAATTTTCATACTCCGAAAGCTCAGTCATCCAGTTGATGTCGGCTGGGAGTAGAACGGTGATGGAAATGTCGGCGCCGACCTCCAAACTGTCCAGAGCACTGTCTCCTGCTAGAAAAGGTCGGTCTCCGACTGTGACAGATGGATTCCATAGAGCGTCGGCGCGAAAATCGGAAGGATCAGAGAAGTCGTTGGACCTCAGCCTTTTGGATTGTGGTTGGTCAGACGCCTCTGCCTCGGCTGGTCTCTTGTCAGCCAAAAGAGTACTCTTTTCAGGCTCGGCCAACTTGGAGATTGGTACAGTGTCCTTAGAGTCGATTTAAGTCATTGTTACCTTGGCTTTGGCTTTCTTTACTCTCTTTGGCCAAACCTTGGGTTAGGATTGTGATGAGGAGGATTGAACTGTTATGACCTTAGGTAGGTCAGCCAAAAGGTCTTCAACGACAGCCTTGCTATAACCCATTTCTTCTGCAGTAACGGTAACAGTAACTTTGGTAACAAAGCGAATTACTGGAAGTGCAATAGGTGGGTTTGTTGGATCGTAAGCCGACACCTCAGTACCTTGGCATTTTCGACTACGAGTTCTGCCTATAGGAGCTAAGAATGGAGCTTGGCGTCGGCGTTGGCACTAGGCTAGAGGAATTAGTTGAGGAGCAGACATTGATGCAACCTTAGCTAGATCAGAACACGAGGCCTGGTTTGGCCTTGGTGAGGAAGTAACTATTGGAGTTGTAGCAGAGAGAGAAGTCCTACTCCTCTTAAGAACGTCGGGCAATGTGGATTTGTAAGTTGGAATGTAATTGAGCAGCAGAGGGGCTTTGCACTGATCAACTGGCAAGCCCAACAGCTCTCTCAAGTCCTTACTGGGAAAGAAGGTCTGGCAAAAATCTTTTGAGGGTTGAGGGAGAGCTACAAGAACAAAATTCATACATTAGAACATATAAAATAAAGTGATAAGTCTTAAGTAGAAAAGTTAACACTTGGTTCTTACCCTCATCCTCTTTAAACACCAATCGGCGCAGAGGATAGAGATGAAGGTCGTCGTCAGGTGCAAATTCCCAGTTGCCTGAGACGATGAAGTAATCATCTCCAGCACCTTGAGTTTGGGAGGTCGGCTATGAGTTTGTAGGCTGTGGATCTCGACTTGAGGTAATAAATGTAGCCTTTTTCAAATTTCAGGCCACACATGGTATAACAATATTGGATGTCAGCTAGTGTTACCCTAGCGTTTTCTCGGCTAGCTAGAGCAATTATACCATTGATGACCCTATAGGAGTTAATAGCCAATTGTATCGGGTTGAGCTTGTAATAATGAAGGATTTGTCGAAAAAGAGTGTCTAGAGGGAACCTAAGTCCACACTTTATGAAAACAACTACTGGGAAAGGCATGGAATCCCCATCAGGCATAATAGAGTCCTCCTCCCCAGCTAGCGTAAGGTGAACATCGTTTGGGATAGAGAACTCTCGACGAAAATACTCTATTTTTTCTAGGGTATCTACCCTCCACCTGAACATACCCATGATGTCGACTAAACGAAGAAGGTGCAAGATTTCAGAAGAGAGTGGTTGGTATGGGTTTGAAGGACCTTGGCTAAACCCTAAACAGGAACTAGGTCAAGGGTTTTTCAAGATCTAGGCAAATTTGTTTCAATTTTCCTAGAGATAGTGATTTCTATAAAAACCCAAGACCTAGATCTATACGGAAACAAGAAATCAAGGGAAAGATCTGGAAATAAGCAAGAAAAACAAAAAAGAGCAATGATTCAGACTCAAGAAAACAAACAGAAATTCAAGAACACTATGCAAGCGTGTGCAGATGTGCAAAAGCCAAAGAACAGTGACGAATTGCTAAAACATCATGCATGTGAACAGTTTGTATGTACATATGTAGACCCCGAAGATAGATTGAATAGTACGAATCACAAGTAAATACAGTAACAAAGCTCAAGGTACCACAGAATCCAAAGAAATGGGAAATTGATTCATGATCAAAGAAGAAATAAAGTACAACCATAAAAACAAATTCAACAGCAACGGGATAGGCATACAAGGAATATATACAGAGTAATGAAAGGCTGAAACTAGAATCGAAAGAAATAAAGAACTCACCAGTTGGGGCCGAGATCGAGGACACCGGTTTAAGTTTTGCCGGAGTCAGACGGTGACAACGAGTGAAGCAAGACGGTAAATGCTTTGCCGGAGGAGGTAAATGGAGTGATTGCAGAGAGCTTCAAAGGTACAAAAATGGAGGTTTGGGAGAGAAAAGTTTAGAGAGAGAAAACTTTGAGAAAGTGGAAGAATGTGAAGTGAAAAGACGGAAAGTATTTTTGTTAAAACACGAAAAGGCGGCAAAACCACAATGAATGTGCCTTGGATGACGTGCCTGTCAGGTGATGTGCGCAGAAGCAACGCAACCTGATAGCGCGTGTCAGGTACAAATCAATAGGAGAAAGAGGTGTGGCGGATACGGTTGAGAAAACTGTGCGTGACAACTCATGCGTAGGTGAAACTCTTGGAGTTCTTGATTTAATGAAGCAAAACCTCGGCTATAAGAGCGATCTCGGTTAAGGAACTTGAGGAACTTGGTTCTTGGTTCTCGGTCATTGATAAAGTAGACTGCAGAGTCTTGGTCATAAGAAGCTAAGTGTGATGATATCGGCCATGAATGGTGGAGTAAGTGTTAGCCGACGAGCTATGTGGGCAAAACAATATAGGTTCCATCACCTCAGGATGCCAAGGTAATAGAACCTAGGTGACGCCGATGTGTCAGCTGAGGTGCCACGTGTTGGTCTTGCACTGAGGTGATTTCGGCTAAGCCGAGGTTATTTGCGGAGATGTCGGAATCCAAGGTAAGTGGATAAGGGACAAGAGTCCTAGAATGGGGGAAGACCTCAGTTTGGATAAAGATAAAGCTCTTAGGGAGTTTATCTCTATTTGGCTGGGAGTCCAAGATGAGCATTGAGTCAGAGTCCATTGAAGCTAGGCTTCTACAGGGATCAAGTTGGTGCTGGCTATAAAGTAAGGCACCCTCGTGGATCTAAGGTACGTTTTTTGTATTCTAGCTAGTGAGTTAAGCACTATTTGCTATCTTTGAGAGATAACTAAGTACTGACTTGATCGTCGGAGTGCCCCCGCGTGGATGAATCACCGCCGAAGTCTTATATTTCTGTGATAGGTTGTTCGGACGTAATCTGTTCTGCCTGTGCTCTCCCGCTAAGTTCCTGTTTGGCAGTGTGGTCAGAAATTAGCACCCGCATAATGCTAGGTTGGAGATGGACTTAGCGTGATGATATTAAGTTAGAGATGTAAGATAAAATGTTTTGTTTGTATACTATTGTAGTGGTATTAGTTGTTGGAATTAAATTTATAAAATTACCTAAAAATTATTTTTATATAAAGGTTACTTTGTTATTTTTTGTGAAAAGAATGCAAAATGGTCTTTCAGCTTTCATCCAAAGGGATTTGATTAAAAATCTTAGCTCTTCAATGGGAATGTTAATCCCACCTTTAATTAAAAATCTTAACTTTTCAATGGAAATGTTAATCCCACCCTTTATGAGAGATTGGTAGTTTAATTAGACTAACAATCCCATAAAATTTTAACACAACCAAATATAATTTTGAAGAGCTTCCTGAATGTTAATCCAATCCCTCATCTAAGAGAATGAACAAATATAGCCTATAAGTATTGAGTTGGGATCCCCTCCTTGCAACTCCTCCTTATAATTATCCTTGCAATGGTTAAGATCAGCTATTGCAACATCCAACGGCTGATTTCAATTTCTTTAGCAGCTGATCTCAGCCGTTGGATGTTGCAACAACTGATCTCAGCCGTTGCAAGGAGGGGATCCAGACTCATAAGTATTGGCAGTCCAGAAGACTGGAGTGCAAGTCTAGCCAAACAAATATGGGATTAAGGAAAAATCTTATGGTGGTCTAAGGGCAAATCTACATAATATCTCAACTTTTAATATTTTTTGGTTAAAGATGTAAGACTCATTATTTTTTGTTAAAATTTTTAAAAATAATTTGACAAGTGTTAAGCTTTTAATATTTTTTGGTTAAAGATGTAAGACTCATTATTTTTTGTTAAAATTTTTAAAAATAATTTGACAAGTGTTAAATAATAAATAATGTAGAACAATATTTCAAAATAATCAAATAATCAAGTCAGAGTTAAGGGACAAATCCCTCTAGACAAACATGATTTGTACCTTCTTATTTTCTTTGACAATTAGTCCCCCTCCTAGATTATATTTTCTCCACCACCCAACAGTAAAAAATAATCCTTCAAATATTATATGAGCTTGTTTAGAGACTTTGGTTTTTAAATAAAATGTGATTGTAAGTTAACATATTATTTTCTTTATTTTTTTATACATGTCTTTCATAAAAAATTAAAATATTATTAAAAAGTTAATTCCCAAACACTAATCTCATCAAAAAATTCCATAATACTAAGAAAAAAAATAAAATGTGAAACTATGTACTGCTTATTCCCCTAATCCTATCCCTTCAAACAAATATTCCTTATTATTGCAAAGGACCTAATCCAATAAATGTATAAAATTTAATGTTACGGTGATACCATCCGACTAACAAAAAAAACTTACGTATAGCCAATGAATATTACCTTATCACATATACCCTATGTGTTTGGTTGAGGAATTTGGGGAATGATTTAAAAAGAAAAAAAAAAATATGTGTGAAATTAGGTGAAATATGAGTGTGCTTTATTCACATTTTATCTAATTTTTTTATTTTTCTTTCTAAATCTCTCCTCAAATCTGCCAACTAAAAACAACCTAACTGATTAGGTGCACCGTTTCACTCAAATTTTGTTTTTTCCCAAATACAGACCTTAACAAAAGACCTTCTGTGAAATCTGAACATTGGGCCATTTACCCAGCCCAGTCCAACCATTTTTACACTAAAGTCCAACTCAACCCTTGGGTTTCTTTAGGAAGGGCTGAACGGCCATACCACTGAATCTATTATTCCATCTCAACCATTGGGATTCTTTAGTGGTTGAACCCAAAATAATAATGTTGAGCCAAACGTTAACATGCTATGATGATACAAAAATATATATATAATTTAACAATTTTACTCTAATAGTACAAATGCTATTTTTTTATTTTTTATTTTCACAAAATCTTAAATTGAAATACTATTTATGAGTGAGTAATGTTATACAAAAAAAAAAATATTACACATAATTTTTATACATAATACTGTCACTCATTATGGACTATTCATTTCAAAACAAAATATAACTGTAAATGATATTTTGGAATAAAATTTCACATTGCTATAATTTGGCAATGTCAACTTTGCTTTGGAAATGATTATAACACACCATTTAAATTTGGCATTCCATTGTCAAATTTTAGTTGTGCTATGGTGCAAATATATTAAAATTTGACAATTATACTCCAATGTTTGTATATTTTTTACACAACCATCATTTTATCTTTACAACTAGTACTTGATCTTTGTAAAAAAATACATTTAGCTACTATTAACAATGTTAAAATTTAATAATTTGTCAAAACTTGTGTCATATTTGACACTACTAATAACAATGTCAAAATTTGACAATTTCAATGACAATGCCATTGGAATACCAATTTGTAATAATCTAACTATTGTAGCTCAACCCAAAAAGTAAACTCTTGTATCTCGTGTTTTTTTTTTATTTTTTATTTTTTTTTAAATAACACACCAAGGCATTTTAAACCTCACACACAAAATTAAGCACCACAAACAACCCTAAATAGGTTAGTAAGTTCAACTGTTTAAGCAATACAATAAAACTCTTCGCGACCAACTAGATAACAAGTCTCAGAAATTTCTCAATTAGGGCTGAATGAGAGGGTAAAGATAAGTAGAAGTGCACCTTCCTACACCTAGTTGAGAGAACATCGAGACCTCAAAATGAGGTGAATTTGCCATATTTCTACGGACTTACAAGGATGGGTCAAAGGTACCATTTTCTTGATCAAGCATTTGAACGACCTCAGCGACACCAGCTGCAAGTTCCTTCTGGATGAGACCATCGGGCATATCAAATGTCCTCCTTCGCATGGAAAGAGATCTGCCAGGAGGCTGAGGGTCTACCACGTCGAGCATTGCTTCCAGCTCATCAACCATCGACCTTTTTGCAGCCCGCACCATAAGATCAGCACCCTAATAAAGTGCAAAATCAGCAAATTAGAGGATCAGTTTTGTTGCCTAGGGATCGGAATAAGAAATGTAAACTTGAAAACCCGTAAAAAAAAAAATAATGAGTAGATCAAGAATCATAAAGAACACTATACTACTCCCATGCTAGGAGCACCAAAAAAGAGAGACTTCATCAGAAGAGAAAGCATGATTCACCATACAAAGACCTTCGAATTCCAATAAACGCCTTAGCCACACAGACACTCTTCATTGTCAACATAAATTACTTACATCATCACTCATCTGGGGCTTCATTGAACACCACTTAATTCACACCTATTCCTGATTTTATACTCTACTAAAATAAACTAGAACCCTAATATCAAACTTCAGCCAGTATAGAGAAATCATCAATGCCGTTAGCCAGCATCTGAACACTAAGAAGATATACATATTATAGAAGTAATACAAACATTAAGCTATTTGTTTTGTAGTTGAATTTGTTTTCATCAAAGCATCAGCATCTTCATGCCCTGCATCTTGCATAAAATAACCCAATCAAGTGTTTATAGTTGGCAACCATCCAATGACCAAATCATCATGCAAGACAAGGCATACGACAGACAGACAAATCAAAGCCACATACTTGGGATATGTTTGTAATTTGTTTTCATCTTGGATGATTTCATTTTACCTACTTGTTTTTCCATTTTTTGAAAGAAGGGGGAAAAAATGAAAAATCCAAAACCACCCATCATTTTCATTTTTGTGAAATTTTGAAAATTCATAAAACAAGTTACAAGTAATTTCTAAAAAAATGGGATGTTTTCAGAAATTTCCTAATAACAGTTCTCAGAAATAATTTTCCCAACAAGTTCTGTCGGTCAAGGCTGTGTGCAGTGTATAAATAAACCAAAAAAGTACTCATTAATCAATTGAAATTACAAAGTCTTTAAACAATTTAAGTCACTGAACTTTATGATGGCCCGATTCTAATCAAATAAAGCTCATAACAAAGCGCAATAGCGAAAGCTTTTGGTAATTCTATGTTGAAAACAACACAATAAGAACGTAGAAAAACAACAGAAAGATTACATTACCTCAATGCCATCAACAGTGAGAAGCAGGACAATGATCTTCTCAGAGAACCTCTGGCACTCCTCAGCATCACGAGAAATGCGACGCCGGTAACTGAAGTTATTGAACAGAGCCCTGATCTCCTTCAACTTGGCCTTGGCAACTGCCAACTCTCGGAGGGCACGCAGAGACTGAGACCGCCGTATCAGGTAAGCCTTGAAGCTCATCTGTATCATCATGGCTGCATCTTGCGGGGACAACTCCTTCCTCTTCCCCTTGCTCCTCTCCACAGCCTCTGGCCTCTTCACAAAAGCCTATCCTCCACACCACCCACGGAATTCATACAAAAACAATTTCAACCACGTTTTTTTTCAGCAGAAAATAACAGCTTAATTATAAATCAACAGTGATTAGTGATAAACGAGAAGGGTTAATTTTATTTTAATCCCCTTAACTTTCAAAATATTTCTATTTCATCCTTAAGCTATCAATTTCATTTATTTAATTCATTCATGTGGTTTAATAGGAGACGATTGTACAAATCAGTAACCGTTTAAACCTGATTTGATGGTCAGAAACTTCATTTCGAAATTTTGAACAATTTTACCATACAACAAAACAATCAATTGGATACTATTATATACATCAGTAACCGTTGAAGGCTAATTTGAAAGTTAAAAAGGTCATTTCAAAATTCAAATAGTATTTAACCATACAACAAAACACTAATCAAATTTGTTGTGGATGGGTAGTTTATTCAAAATAGTAAGAAAAATGAGTGTTGGGTAAATATGGTTTAAATGATTTAAATGACCTTTTTGTCCCATTTTTGATTTGCACACTAGTTAGACGACTAGAACTCAAACCATGAACTTGATGAAATTGACAGTTCGAGAATGAAAAAGAAAAACCCAGAACTCAAAACAGAAACTTTATGGCTTAAATTGAAGATACACACAGACCTGCCTTAGAAGGAAAGCACCATGATTGGGAGGCTCTTCAATCTCAACCAGTCTAATGGGGGCAGCAGCCACTCCCTTCTTCTTCTTCTTCTCCTCCTCCTTCTTCTCTTTCTTCTCCGACTCGCTGCATTCACCTCCATCGCCGCTCGACGCTCTGAATGTGTATGTCCTCGTGATCGGAGGAGCATCCTCACCTTTGTCCTTAATCTCAGCCGTCCATTTATAGTTCTTCTCCTTCTCTTCCTTTTTGTCCTTCTTCTTCTTCACGCCCTTGATCTCTGCCGTCCACTTGTACTTCCTGTCCGGATCCTTGATCTCCGCCGTCAAAGTATACTTCCGATCTCCACAGCCGCCGTGAACAGCCTTCGAGTTAACCAGGCGGTCGAAGCTGAGTTCGAGCTCGGAGACTCGGTCGCAGAGGCTCTGCAAATAGGACTGGGAACCGAATCGGTGCTGAACAACCCTCCGAGTGGAGGTGTAGAATGGGGTTTTGTCAATGTGAATGTGATCGGTGAGTGTGTCGAAATCACGGAAATCGAGGAGGGAAGGTGTGGGAGATGGGTTGAAGAAGAGATCAAGAGCGAAATCGAGGTCGTCTTCGAGTGGGAATGAGGGGAATGAGAGGGGGAATGAGAAGGGTTTGGGAGTGGAAATGGAGGTTTGTGTGAGGAAGAGAGATTGTGAGGGGTCGATGATCTCGAATCTTCTGAAACGGTTCATGGTTGATCGAATCACAGAGAGAGATGGATAGAGATGGATAGAGAGATAGAGTAAAAATTATTTTTTTTTTCGGTACATCGGAAAATAATAGAGTAAAAATTATTGATTAGGATCTCCGAGCCAATAACAAAACAGTAATGTTAGGTTTCTTCATAAGTCTTATATTAAAATGATCGCAAAAGGTTTATAATTTTTAATTTATTTTAATTAGTGTGTGATATTTTATTTTAAATATATTTTAAAAGTCATAAATTTTTTATAATTATTTTCATAAAAAAATTTTCACGATACATCAAATTATTGTTTTGTTATTGGCTTGGAGATACTAATCAATAATTTTTACTCTTATCACTCTTTCCATAACCAAATTACATGTTATCTCATATCTCAATCACATAATATAAAATTATAAATTTTATCTTTTTTATTAATTACAATCCATATAAATATTTACGTGGCATTGTTCCTATTCCAACAATAACTTCTTGAGGTCCAGTACTGGATAGGGTTTTAGCAGAGAGAGAGAGAGAGAGAGAGAGAGAGAGAGAGAGAATCTGTGGGTGAAGTGAAAGGAACACGAGGATGAGTCAAAATCAAAAATATTTTATAATTCTAATAAAGGAGTTTTAATAGTTTTACGTCTCATTGTGATAGCGATTTTATATTTTTTGTTTTTTTTTCTCTTGTTTTTTGATTTTTCACGTCGTTAGAGTTTATTAAAATTTATTAATTTAAAAAAATGTATCATTGTTGGAATCAAAATATAGGACAACGATTATGATAATTTTTTATGTTTTTTTAAACGAAAATTTCTTAGGAGTAATTATAAAAAGAAAAAACTTCGTAGCTCGATTTTCTTGACTCGATTTTGGTTTGATTTTTTTTTTTTTTCTTCTTTTTTTCTTTCATTTTCGAACAGACAGAGGGAAGAGGAGAGGAGAAAGAGGGAGAGAAGAGAGAAAGAAGAAGAGAAGAGAAGAGAAAGAGGAGGAGGTAGCACCACCGGCTCACCTCCCGCCGATCGTCACACTACCGCCACCGCCTGCTGGGATCATCGCAAGAAGACACCACCGCCATGGCCTCCGGCCCCGCCACCGCCTCCTCCTCCCCTGTGATTATGCCCCCTCCAGTCCTCCTTCCTCCTCCTCCTCCTCCCTTCTCTTCTTCTCCACCCTTCTTCTTCGTCTTCCTTCGTCTGCAACAAAAACACAAGAAAAAGAAAAAAAAAAAAAACTCGGTTTGGTGTCGAGCCACAGATTCGAGCTACGAATCGGAACCGATTATAGAAAGACCTTCACCTATTATAGCAGCTCCTTTAGATATGTCCAATTTAATGTGACAATTCAATCATTTTATTTTGACATAAAAAATTAAAGGGAAATTATAAAAAAAATTAGGGTTTATCGCTTTTTTCAATTTAAATTTAGATTTTTAATTTTGGTAATTTGTGCCCTATTATTTTATCCGTATTACAATCTAATTCTTCTATCCATCTCCATCTATATTAGTTAACGAAAAACTAATTTGGACGCCAAAATTACCCTAATCTTCACGATTTAGGGGAAAAGACTTTAATGGGCAATGTTATCAATTTTGGCCCCTCATATCCTAGCGCTCTCTCTCTCTCTCTCTCTCTCCCATCGCCTCGTCGTCGTCGTCGTTGTCCACCGCCACACCTTGTCGTTGTCGCCACCAATCCCATCACCGCCTTCACCGCCATCTTCTTCTCCCTTCTACAAATCTTAATTCTCATATTCCTAAGATAAATCCATAACTCTAACCTCCACTCTCATCTTCCCTTCTACAAATCCTCACTTTGATCAATGTCTCTCTTATGGATCACCACCGTTCTCGCTTTTGCTCTGGTGTCGCACGCGTAATCCAACCATCATCCCCACCTTGCCTCGCCACCTACACATCCTCTACTGCACAGATCTGGATCGAGAATCAGAGTTGATCCTTAACAAGGTTCCATCGACATGCTTCAACGACAAGGTGGATCTGGAGCTGTTCGATTAGCGACGTAGAACTCTCTCTCTCTCTCTTCGCCTTCTCTTCTTCCTCATCATACTCTCTCTGATATACAAGTATTTAGCTTCAAATATATGTATACGTATATGTATATGTATACAGATTTAAACCTTTTTTACCAGGGTTCATGGATAGTAAGCACCACATATTTTATGCTTATGGTGTTTTCTACTAAAATACGCCTTACATTTATAGTTTGTTGTTGTTGATTAGGGTTTTTTTGTTGTTTTGTTGTTGTTGTTGATGATAATGATGACGATGATGAATATATGTTGTGATGATGATGAATCTTTGTTTGTGGAATGATTTTAACAGAAAGTGGGTGATGAAGAAGTAACAGATTGCAAGAATAGATCTGTTCAAATATGGTGAAAAATTGAATAGATAGACAAAAATTTGGATAGATAGACAAAAAATTAGACAGATAGAATTTGATTTAGATAAATATTTAAATAGATAAGCGAAATTTGAATTGAAAAGGTTAAAAAAAAATGTGTCTTTTGCACTAAATCGTGAAGATTAGGACAATTTTGGCGCCCAAATCAGCCTTTCGTTAACTTATAGAGACAGAGATGGACGGGAGGATCGGATTGCAACACGAGTGAAATGGTAGGGTACAAATTGTCAAAATTGGAAACCCAGGGTTTAAATTGAAAAAGGCTCTAAATCCTGAGATTTTATTTGTAATTTCCCAAAAAAATAAACTTTAATTACCTGTCAAATGGTAAGTTGATATTTGGCATAAATTCAATATGTCAAATTTAATATATTTTATATTAATATCAAATGTTAAATTCACTCAATAAAATGACATATGAGATGGAGATTTTTTATGTCAAATTAACATATGTCAATTTATCATCTAAGCCTTCTGTACGGGGGCGAAATATCCTCTGCTTTTCGTACTCCTTGGACTCCAAGCTTCTTGTGACGGCATCTGACCTGGCAACACAGAAACGGTGAGCTGCCCGGTAGTGATTTGCCGGATAGACCCTCCGACGATCAAATCAGATCAATTGACGAAGAAGAAGGCTGTTAGAGAGAGAGTGTGTGTTTCAGATGGCGCAAATTGCTTACCTCTAACGTTCACCTTCACTCCCTTTTCTAGGCTGGCCATGCGCCACGGATTATGCGCAAGACTACCTCCGCTTCTTCCTCGACAGTGGCGGTGTTCTCTCACCACCTTATGCGTGTAAAGGCCAAATCTTCCAACCAGTACATGCAAAACTACTCAACGGTATTGACGCGTGCTTGGAGCAGATATCCTCTCACTCACGCCATGGGCCTAGGTGGCACACTTCGCCGAGGTACCACGACCGGCCTGTTCCTTGGGGAAAATCACAACCACACTCGACATGATCGAGCTTCCAAACTAGTCGGGCAGGCGTACGCCGAACACCATCTCAATCCAAACTCCTCCCGGGCTAGTCTAAGATGAGGCGTGCTGCACCTCGTCCTAAATTCATTCCGAACTGTCGTTTGCTCAGTTGTGTCGCGCTTATACGCATCTATCGCCACACGCCTGCAGTCACAGCTCGACCAGGCCTTAGGTCGTGCCTGGCCGACCAACCTACATCGGCCGTGCAGGTCAGGCCGTAGAACCGCACCATTCGAGCAGATAGCTTGGCACCGTGAGGTTTGCCACACCCGCGTTAAGGTAGCTCGGCCGTACCGTTCGGTGAAAATTTTCCCTCTCAATTGCCCCTTAATCCCATCCGAGCTAATCGTGATTGGGGTTACCTTCAAGACTGAGCTAACGGTCTCTCTTTTGCACCAGTATCAAGCCGAACGTGGTTGGGATCGAAGCAATTACCGAGCTATACAATTTGGTTGGTCTTTGAATTCTGCCCGTAGTCCTATCAAGGGTCGTACAACTGTACTGACAGCCGTCCTTTCAATGCCACGTAGCTTTATCCCATTGGCCCCGTGCAATCCCAAAGCTGTCTTTTCGTGCGCGAAATTCAAATGGCGCAGCCGTTTGGTTTCCCCCCTTTTTATGCACAAGCGAAGGGTCACTTCAACCCCTACTGTTCATCTCCTCCAAACCAAAACCCTAACCCTCAACATTCCAAACTTCCTCCATCGCCGCTACTTTTCTGCTTCATTCTCGCTTGTTTGTGCTCTTACAGAAGCTGCAGTTGAGCTCATGAGACCTGATTCTGCTTGGTACCTGGTTTTGGTGAGTCTTTCTACCCATATTTCTTGTTTTCAACCTCTACTCTTCAAGTTCTTGTCTACGTTCTTCATGTTTCCGTGCTTGTGTTCTTCATGCTCTTTACTTGGGTCTATCGATGTTCCCATTTATGCATAGAACCTGTACACCCTAGGCAGGATTGAAACTGAAGGGATGGATGGGGCCTTCGTGCCCCCATTTCTCCTTAGCTTGAATGAACGAACCTTGAACTTAGGATAAACAGCTTGAATCTGGGTAGAACCGAGCTAAGTAGGCCACTTAGATCTACAAATAGAACTTCAGCCGAGCAAAAACTAGTTTGTGGCTTCCCGTTGAGGCTGCAACCGAGCTGAAAGTAGGGATCAGAACCAAACTAGGAAGGCCAACTCGGCCAAGTAGTCGAGCCGAGATAGGAGTCGAACCGGGCAAACGCCCAAGGAACCCACAACCGAGCTAGGAGATCCACATTGAAGCCGTGCAACTTATGTTGTGCTAACCCTTGTTTCTTAACAATGCAGAACAAACTAGGACCGACCAGGCCAGTCCAGCACTATCACTGGTAGAGCTCAAAGTCCAAGCAAATATGCCAACATTTTTGACCGAGATACAAATTAAATCACCAAATAAAACCGAGATAGATGGGCAAGTACCGATTCATGGTGAGCTCGCCTGGTGCGCTAGCCAAGTTTCGTAGACAGTACAACATTCCAGACGATGTCATTTTAGAGCTGGCCAAGAAAGGAGATACCCTTAGGCGCATTTTAGACCGGTTCTTCACTTCGTGTCCATAGTCGAAGAAGGACTTCGCTTCCCAGTCCAACCCTTGATCTACGAATTTTTGAGGCAGACAAGGCTTTGTCCAACCCAAGTGTCGAACAACATATACAAGATAATAAACGGAGTCGCCGAGCTGAATAGGAGGCTCGATCTGAATCTCGGTCTTGCTGAAATATTCCACCAGTACAGCCTTAGTAAAAATAAATGTGGGTTTTGCTAGTATCTAAAAGTAAAGAAGGGCCGAGCAAAACTCATCGAAGGCAACCCGGACAAGGAGACCAATGATGACGACTTCTTGTGGGTGTCCGGTAATTACGAGGACACCGAGGTGCCCATACCGGGCTGGTATATTAGGAAAGATTTTGGCAGTGCTGGTGAGTAGCTCGACTAACCGCACTATTTTCTTTCTGCATGAGTCTCTCTATGTGCCGGTCTAACACTTCTTCTATCTGCAGATTACAAGCACTTAGCGGAAGACTACCACCGGGCTAACTAAGAGACCATAAGAGTCCAGCAGAAGAAAGAGAGTTACCAAAGCTGCTTGGCTTTGAACCGACCTACAACTACAAAACGCCGCGCAAAAGCCGGGTTACCGACTTCCTCCGTGCTCCTTCCCCAGAACCTTACCCAAATCTTTCGCCGATCAGACTTGTTCCTCTTACTGCCGAGCAAGAAATGGCGAAAATCTGAGCAATCAAGTCCATGATCACCGGTAAGGAAAGCGAGTCCCAACCACCGAAAGCGACCGGGGAAACATCTTCCACTCCAGCAGGGCAAAAGCGAACAACCAGCTGGCCGGTCGAAGAAACGACCGAGGAAAGACTAAGCAGAGCAGCACCTTGTTGATGAGGACTCCACTAAATATGCCTCCACTGAGCTGGGGGACCAGACCGAGCAACAACCAACCGGGCCATCCAAGAGCCCAACCTCCCCCTAGTCTGGGCGCCCGAGATCAAGTACAAGGGCTGGGCAGTCTCTGCGGTCGATTTAGTGTATGCGGACAAGGATTATTCCCTCGGTTTCAACATGACCAAGGGGCTAATCCTTCCTGCCGACATGAAGAAGCACGACGAGCTGTCCGACTTGAAGGTGCTTCGCTCGACAGCTAAGTCGATCGTGTTGATAAGTTCTCCACTCCTTTCTTCAAGTTATTGCTCGGTTTTTGCTCAGTTTTCTGAATACTCACAATCTTTCATTTGTTTGCAGGCCTCGCAAAAGAACTATCTCGCCCATGAGCGCATGATCGCCGTGCGGCAGAGTCTGCGCGAGGCCATAGTTGAGAACAAGGCCCAAGCGGCCGAGATAGCGAAGCTGAAGGCCGTGCAGGAAGCAGTTATGGCCGAGCGAGATAACCTGAGCTAGAAGGTTGACCGAGCTGAAGTGGACAAACAACGGGCCGTGAAGTCAACGAAGGCCTGGTATCTCGCCGAGCTGAGAAAATTGCGCGATGCCCACAAGGAGGAGAAAGATAAGGCGGTTGACGACGCCGAAGACAGGGGCTATGCTCAAGGCGAGAAAACGTATGAACGGCAAGTGTAGGCGACCAAGGACATATTTTTCCAGTGCGGTTGGAAAGCTGTCGTGGAGAAAGTTGGCCTTGGTCAAGACACTGATATGTTCCTGAATCCACCTGCTGTCTTCATACCGCACTATATGCAGGCCTATGCGACCGCCGCGCAGAAGAGGCTCACAGAGGAGGCCAAAAAGAAAGCCGAGGCAGAAGCCGCCGCCACGCAACAAACCGAGCAAAATTCTCCTAAAGCATCTCAAGATGCGGAAGATCAAGTAACCCATCGGAAGGTTGCCGCGGTGGAGGGCGCTGGTGATGAGGCAGAAGAAGGCTTGCCTGAGCACACTGAGGAGGTCGCCGAGCAAACTGTGGAAGTCGCCGAGCAGTCGGTCGACCTGGAATTGGATTGAAGATGTTCCTTTCTATTTTCCTTGCTTTTGTTTTTTGTTTTCTGTCTTTCTTTTTTGAATGTAACCGGGCTAGGCCCCACATTTTGTAATGCAATTTCCTTGATCAATGAAATTTAAACTTTTTGCTCGTTTATCTTCTCTTTCTGTTCGGTTGCAACGTGCAAAATTTCTTGATTCAAACTTTAATGCATCACAACTGGTAGGTCGGCTATGCCGCGCAACATGCCAAGCTAAAATCAGAATTTCTTCAACTAAAATGTCGCAAATCACAACTGGTAGGTCGGCTATGCCGCGCAACATGCCAAGCTAAAATCAGAATTTCTTCAACTAAAATGTCGCAAATCACAACTGGCAGCTCGGTTCTTTGATTTTTTGAATGAACCTAGAAATTTTCATTCAGCCGAGCAAAATCAACTCGGCCGAGCAAAATTACCTCTGCGGTTCCGGCGGGCAAAAACCAGCTCGACCTTGAAGGAAATTGGACAGGTCACCAACATTTTACTTCGGCCGAGCAAAACCAGCTCGGCACATATATATTGGACAAAACACCAATATTCTGACATGGTCGAGCAAAATCAGCTTGGCCTTAGAGTTTGATAAAACGTCAACATTTCTTTTCTCTGAGCAAAGTCAGCTCGGCTTCTTGTAAGTTGGACAAGGCACCAACATATCGCTTGGCCGAGCAAAGTCAGCTCGGCTATTATTGGTTGGACAAAACACCAACATTTCGTTTTGGCCGAGCAAAATCAGTTCGGCCTTAACATTGGGCAAAACACCAATATTTTATTTAAGTTGGTCATGACGCTAACATCCCAATTAGGTGAGCAAAAACCACCGCCCTTATGTGAATTGGACCATACGCCAATCATTTCCCTGGACAAATACACCAACTATTTGTGCGGTCCGCATCTATATCGGCAAAAGAAAATCAGTCCGGTCCCATTCAGGCCGATCTCTTTGCCCCTGGCATCCATAGTGGCCTTGTATCCTTGCGATGTCATTGTAAAGAAAGATGTGATACAAAACAACAAGAGGGTTATTTTTCATTACAAAAAGCAGTGCTATCCTTATATCAAATGCCAGAAGGCTAAAGGTCTAAAAAGCTAAGCAATAACAACAATTACATCTTAAAAGTAAAAAATCTTAAGGTTGGCTACATTCCATGGTCTGGGGACAGCTTTACCATCTAAATCTTCCAAATAGTATACCCCTTTGCCAGCGAGACCAGTTACCTTGTATGGTCCTTCCCAATTTGCACCGACCTTTCCTTCGCCAAGGACCACCGTATTGCCTAGCACTTTTCTTAAGACCCAGTCCCCGATCTTGAATAGCCTGGGGTGTACAGCCTTGTTGTATTTCTTGGAGAGTTCTTGCTGATAGGCCGCTATGTGGATTAGTGCCCGCTCCCTCCTTTCCTCGGCAAGGTCTAGCTTCAATGCCACTGCTTCATTGTTCAAATCTGGCTGGAAGCTTTCAGACCGGATGGTTGGCATGCCAATTTCCAGCGGGATAACGGTTTTCATGCCATAGGCCAAGGCAAACGGAGTCTCTCTGGTCGACCGCCTTGGCGTAGTGCGGTACGCCTAGAGTACATTAGGGAATTCTTCATCCCACATCCCCTTAGCTTTCTCAAGCCGCTTCTTCAGCCCGTCCAAGATGGTCTTGTTTGAGGCTTCTGCTTGTTAATTTGACTGCGGATAGGCTGACATTGAATTGTAGAACTCGATCTTTAACTCTTCGCAAAATCCGCAAAAGAGTTTCCCATCGAATTGAGTGCCATTATCCGAGATGAGTGCTTTTGGTATGCCGAAGCGAGTGATAACATTTTTCCAAACAAACTTCTTCACATCTTTTTCCTTTATTGTTGCCAATGGCTCGGCCTCAACCCACTTGGTGAAGTAGTCAGTGGCAGCGATGAAGAATTTGCGATTGCCTGGTACTGCTGGGAGTGGTCCAACAATATCCAATCCCCAAAGCACGAACGGCCAAGGACTTGTAAGAGGAAGCAATTCTCTAGCTGGCTGGTGGATCTGGTGAGCGAACTTTTAACACTTTTCACACCTGCGAACGTATTGCCAAGCTGCTCGCATGCACGGCCACCAATAACCCCGAAATTGTGTAAGCCAAAGATCTTCAAAGATGGTCTGCGCAGATGCCTTCATGGATCTCGTAGAGAAAAGCTTCCACCTTGGTGGGGTGGACACACTTCAGATACAGCCCGGTAAAAGGCTTCTTATACAAGGCTCCGGATGGGGAGAGCTAAAATCGCTCTGACTTGGCCCGGATCTTGTTGGCTGCCTTCTTTTCTTCTGGTAGAACTCTATCTTTTAGGAAGGCGATGATGGGATCCATCCAGGAAGGTCCCAAGTCGGCAGAGTACCCTGCTGCTTCCTGCCTCAATACTTGGCCGAGGTAAGAATTCTATCATCAAGGGATAGGAAAAGTCATTCGAGTAGAAGCAAGTCCGCCAATTCATCACCATGTTGTTTTCTTCGGTTGATTTGTTCCACTCTTATGGCATCGAACTTGATCTTCAAGCTCGTCACCGATACATTTCGCCATTCGCTCATCCCGGGCCTCATACTCCCCTGAGACTTGATTGACCACCAGCTTGGAATCACTGAATACCATAAGGGCTGACGCTTTCATTCTCAATGCGCTTCTTAGTCCGGTAATGAGGGCTTCATACTCCGTCTCGTTGTTGGATGCTGGAAAGCCGAGTGTAATTGTTTACTCGATGATCAGCCCGTCCGGTGAAGTCAGTACGATACCCGACCCGACCTCATGCCTGTTGGATGGCCCATCGATGAAGAGCTTCCACATCTCGCCAATGAACAGCTTCTAGCAATCAGAAGGGTTCTGGGAGCCTCTCAATTCCAAGTCTCTGATCAGCTCATTTGGGTCTCTTTCCTTGTCCTGGTTGAGTCCATCTTCTAATGAGTTACCCGGCTTCGCCAGTTCGGTCGCCTTTTGCCCTTCTTTCATTTGTGAGCCAACACTTGTCTCCATTGCCAGATCCATGGGCTGTACTAAATCCGCACCAGCTAAATCAACCGGGCAAACTGGATGCGTTCCAGGGGCGAACTCTGCCACAAAGTCTGCGAGAGCTTGAGCCTTGATTGCGGTGTGCGGGCGGAACTTGATGTCGTACTGTCCCAATTCCATGGCCCATTTCAAAATTCTCCCGGTGAAGTCTGCCTTTTCAAAGAGCACCTTGAGTGGAAACTCAGTTAGCACAACTATTGTATGGGCATGAAAATAGTGTGCCAGCTTTCTCGACGCCATCATCAGGGCCAGCACTAATTTTTCCAGCAGAAGATATTTCATCTCGGTCGGGAGCAGAGCCTTGCTTACATAGAAAATGGGCAAGTGCTGGATGCCTTCAGCGCAAATTAGGACGGCGCTCACCGCATGTTAAGAGACTGCCAAGTAGAGATACAACTCTTCGCTCGGCTGAGGTGTGACTAAGATAGGGGCTGAGGAGAGGTACACTTTTAAGTCTGCCAACGCACGGTCACATTCGTCATCCCAGAAGAACTTGGTCTTCAAAGTTTTGAAGAAGGCTCGCAACGATCCAAGACCTACCGATAACTGCTTCATGCACGCCATTCCGACAAGATGTTGCACGCCCTTCGAGAGTTTGGGCGCCCAAATCTTGTATAGCCTTGATCCGTGATGGGTCGGCTTCAATCCTCTGGCTTGTGACCAAAACCTAGAAACTTCCTGACTCGAATTCAATGATTTGGAGGCATTCAAATGAAGCTTGTAAGCATATAGCAAACATCTCGCTAGGTCGGAGAGGTGCCGAGATTTCTCCTTACTCTTCACCACCATATCGTCAATGTAGGCCTCCATGGTGCGACCCAAGAAGAAGCTTAACATCTTTGTCACCATCCGCTGAAAAGTTGTTCTGGCCAATCCAAGATGACTTTATAGCAGTACAAGCCTCTGGGAGTGGTGAACGATGTGATCTCTCGGTCCGGTTTATACATGGCTATCTGGTGGTAGCCGCGATACGCGTCCAGGAAGCTAAACCTTTGATGACCAGCGGTTAAGTCCACCAGCTGGTCAATTCGAGGGAGGGAAAAGCTATCCTTTGGGCAAGCACGGTTGACCGTCTTGTAGTCAACGCAGACTCGCCACTTACCATTCTTCTTCGGAACCACCACCGTGTTGGATATCTACCGAGGGTATTGCACCTCTTCTATGGCCCCAGCTTCCAACAGGTTCTTTACTTCCTCTGCCACTACCTCGGTATGGTGCAAGGCTGAGCGGCGTATCCTTTGGATGACTGGTCGTGCATTGGAGAAGACATTCAACTAATGGCAAATGAAGCTCGGGTCGACATCAGGCATATCGTAAGGCGTCCACGCAAAAGCCTCCAAATTGGAAGTCAAGAAGTTGACATAATCTAACTGCTCGGCGCTAGACAAAGATGATCCCAAGAGGAAGAACTTAGTTGGGTTGTTCTCGCCGACAAGACTTCCACCAAATCCTCGACCGATTTTTCCTCGGTCTTTCTACCTACGTCTTCAAGGACCTCCTTTCCCTCGGGTTCCTCAATCATCTGGACGAACCCCTTGGCTGCTCGGCTGCCATTTACTACAACGAAGCATTGTTTTTCCATCACCTGGTCTCCCCAAACTTCCTCTATTTGTCTGGTTGGCGCCGGAAAGCACAAAACCTGATGGTAAGGTGACACTATTGCTTGTATGGCGTGCAACCAGCCCCTACCCAAAATTAAGCTGTAGGTAGATGGGACCTTGAGCACCCAGAATTCCACTTGCTTCACAACTGAACCCGCTTTGACCGGCAATATGATCTTCCCTACCGGCCACTCTGGCTGTGAGTTGAATCCAACCAAAGGAGACGTCGCTGGGGCCAAGTCTTTGTCCTCCAGCTTCATCTGCTTGAAGGCGTCATAATACATAATTTCGACCGAACTCCCCTCGTCGATCAAGATTCTCTTGATGTTAAAGTCTTTGACGCGAAGAGTTGCCACTAGGGCATCATTGTGGGGCATCTGGATCCTTTCCAAATCCTTACTTGAAAAGGTAAGAACGTCTTTCTCCTCGGTCTTCTCCTTCTTCACAGCGGGCTGAACAGAGAGCACTTCCTTCTGTGCTCGGCCTTCTTGATCATCCCTCTCAGCTCGCAGACCCTGGCCAGTTCAATGATGCCATGGATGACATTGATTACACTCACAAGGCCTTGGCGTCTGTATGCTAGGCCGTTTGGTTCGGTTTGTCCTGATGGTGCGGCCTTCATACCCCCATCTATGTATTGGTCAAGATGCCCGGCCACCACTAATTCCTCCAAGTGTTGTTTGAGCGGCAAGCAGTCCTCTGTTCGGTGCCCTTGTTCTTCATAGAAGGTGCAGCGATATTTTGAATTGAAGCCTCTCTGCGCACTCCCCAACTTGGCTGGCTAGTGGACAAAAGTCTCGCCTCAAATCTTGCTCAAAATGCGGTAGATGAGAATTTTAAAGACCGTGGTGATTCCAGTCTGCGCCTTCAATTTTCTCTTGGCATCTTCTTCTGCGTCACGGGGAGCATCAACTCGGTCGTTTCTACGACCTTTGTTTCTGTCATCGTGGTTTAGGCCACGACGTTGATCTTTTAACCGGTCATTTGGGCAGCTATCCTCCTGCCCGACTAAGTGAACTTTCCTTACCACCTTTCTGTCCGCCGCGACCGGATTAGCCTTCTCGGTCGCAGAGGCAGCATCTTCCTCCACACGGATGTGCTCATTGATCCGCTGCATCAAGGACTCCATAGTGGTAGGCTGGTGCATCGTGAGCGAATCTCGCAGCCTATGTCCGACTGGGAGACCCCGCTTGTACTGAGTGATCGCCAGATTGGTAGGGTAGTCGAGGATCTCGTTATAAGTTTCCCAGTACCTTGCATTGTATGCCTTCAATAAACCTCCAGATTCCATCTTGATGCCCAGGAGATGGTCGACCTCCTTCGGTGTTCGAGTGTTGGTTTTGAATCTGGTGACAAAGGCTTCCACTAGTTGCTGCCACCCCTCGATACTCCCCTCCGGAAGCCTTTCGAACCACTTCAAGCCTAACTTTCCCAAGCTTGCTGGGAATATGAGGCACATCAGGGCGTCGTTGCGCCGGTGGCCAGCCATTACTTGCCAATAATGACTTACGTGCATGTACGGATCCGTCTTGCCGTCGTACAAAGTGAACTTTAGTTGATGGAATCCGGTGGGGAGTGGCGTACTCTCGATCTCTGGAGACAGCGGCGTGGCTGTTAGTCTTACCAGCTCTTTGTCCACCAATGCAGAGGCCATCACCCTGGGCGCTGGCATCACCACTTCTTCGCTACAATGAACTAGAATGCTCAACCTTTGCAACGTCGGTACTCTCTGAGCCTCTCGACGGCGCGCTCTCTCCTCTAACACATCCCTGAGGTCTCTGGAACGAGTAGAGACAAAGTATCGTGACGTCGACGACGGACGGGAGGAACGGTAAGTGCTGTCGCGAGTAAGGGATCTGCCCTCTCTTGGGTCAGAATCTCCAACCCCATAGTTCCTGGTGATGGAGAGAGAATGAGTACTCCCCTGGCAGCGATTACTAGAAAGCAGGGACGGGGTGCGCTCACTGAGGTTGCCCTCTCTAGCAACACCCTTCCCCTTAATCTGGCATTTCAGGATCTCCATCTCCGATGTCATCTTGCGAATGAGGGCGTCTTGGTCTTTGAATTTGTGCTCCAGGCACTGCGCACGGGACTCCCCCCGCCGCCGACGGCCCTCTAGACTTTTCGAGCGATCAGTACTCCTCCCACGTTTGTCTCGCACACCTCGCGAAGAGGTTTCTAAGCCCGCCATGGCTGGAACATTCGAGGGGCCTTCTCTCCGTCAGACAGACTCTGGTGTGATGCCATCGACGACGGACAGTGAAGTTTCGTCGTTTTGGCCATGGAAATGGTCGAAGAAGCTCGAAGAACAAGGGTGCAATATCAAAGAATTCCCACAGACGGCGCCAATTGTACGGGGGCGAAATATCCTCTGCTTTCCGTACTCCTTGGACTCCAAGATTCTCGTGACGGCGTCTGACCTGGCAACATAGAAACGGTGAGCTGCTCGGCGGTGATTTGCTGGATAGACCCTCCAAGGATCAAGTCAAATCAATTGAGGAAGAAGAAGGCTGTTAAAGAGAGAGTGTGTGTTTCAGATAGCGCAAATTGCTTACCTCTAACGTTCACCTTCACTCCCTTTTTTTAGGCTAGCCATGCAGCCTCTAGATTGTACACGCACTACCTTTGCTGTCCTTCCTTGGACAGGTGGCGGTGCTCGCCTCTCACCACCTTATGCGTGTAAAGGCCAAATCTTCCAACTAGTACATACAAGACTGCCCAACGGTATTGATGCGTGCTTGGAGCAGATGTCCTCTCACTCACGCCATTGGCCTAGGTGGCACACTTCGCCGGGGTACCACGACCGGCCTGTTCCTTAGGGAAAATCACAACCACACTCGACATGACCGAGCTTCCGAGCTAGTCGGGCAGGCGCACGCCGAACACCATCTCAATCCAAACTCCTCCCGGGCTAGCCGAAGATGAGGCATGCTAGGCCTCGTCCTAAATTCATTTTGACTGCTGCTTGTTCGACAGGTTATTTATACGATCCTTCGCCAAGACGCCTAGCAAGCATAACTGGTCAGTGCCTTAGGTCGCGCTTAGCCTAACCTACCTCGGCCAAGGCAAGTTAGGCCATAGAACCGCACCATTTGAGCAGATAGCTCGGCACCGTGAAGTTTGCCACACCCACGTTAAGGTAGCTCGGCACTGCTCGGTGCAATTTCCTCTCACCTTCTAAAAAATTTGACACACTAATTTTGAAGGTTTAGATAAACAAGCTCTTAATAGCCAAATAAATATCACTTTATTCCTTCTATTTTGATTTTCATCTCTCTAGATCACTTTCAAAATAGATTTATTTATAGGATTTTTATAATTAAAAAATCAATATATACAAATTCATAAATAAAGACCTATTTTAATTTTTTAATTTATTAGCTTTTTTGGGTCATATTACTTTCTTTTCTTTTCTTTTTTGTATATTTTTTCAAAAAAAATTACTTTTCAAAATAGGCCAAAAATATAAAATGATATTCATTAGTAATTGATGAAGTCTTTAGTAATTAACCTAAATCTTTGAGAGGGTATCCAATTGTGTGATTGATTTCTACGTATCATTTTATTTGATTTTTATGATGACATTTATAAGAGCATAATTGAAAGAAATATTGGCCATATTTGGCTTTATTTTTTGGGAAAAAAATTCAGAATTTTTTTTTTTTTTTTTTTTGAAGAAATGAAAACAAGTTTGATAAAAATAAATATCAAAAGATATTTTTTAATTTTTAAAAATTATTTTTGGCTTTACAAAAATGAAAATTATATATAAATGATAAGTGCATTTTATTTTATTAAAATGTATATAGTTTGACATTAATTTGTAATTTTTTCCTGGCACCACTATGCCGTTATTTCCCCTAATTTTAGTCTTACATTAACTCATCATGAAATTAACTAACCTAGTCTATCAGGTCATCATAATTTTCTTAAGAACTTAATCCCAGAAAAAAAGTCATAAACTTTTTTACCTCAACACAACCCCTCCTTCCCCCAAACACCCTCTCCACTTCGAATTAAAAATTTACATTTGAAAATCGTACTCCCACCCTCTAAACCCTATATCACAAGAAATTTTCAAATATTAATAGGATATCACATGGTACAACTTTTCATTAATCACAAATATATATGTCTATTATTATTTTTTAAACACTTAACATAAATGTTATAGATTCTATTATCAAAATCAATCACAATAATAAAAAATACCATATAACGTATACCTTGTCCGCATAAAAAAAATTCTCTTATATCACGATTGCAATTTGCAAATGAAGGGGCTTTGCCATCGCCACCACTCACTTTTGCAATGGTGAATAGAGAAAACGTGAGATAGTGGGGTTGTATGGAGTTCGTCCTCTTAAATTTTTTAAAATTATATAGAATAATTCTTAATTTTTTAAATTATAGAATAGCCTTTCAAAATCATAATCTTGATCCGTCCCTGATTATAGGATGTAGAGGTGTAGCCAGAAATTTTGCTCCTGGTATCATTTAATCACTAATATTTTTAGTTTTAAGAAACCTATAAAAACAAGTTTTTTTTTTTATACATAATATACTATACTATATTTTAATATCATATGTTAGTTATGTTAATATCATAAAATAATTTAAACTTGTCAAATTATATGTACAACTAAATTTAGAAACATTAATCTAATTTCAACAAAATTAAATTAAAGCAAGATTGTGCAGTTGTTCAAATAAAAAATAAAAAGTGAAATAGACAAAATAAGTCTTCTTGTGGTTAAAAAAAAAAAACACACACACACAGACTTATAAACATCTAAAAATTCCATACTTAGAAAAATGTGATTCAACAAAATTCTACATACAAAAATAGAAATAGGACAGCATCATGTTTATTATGTCTATAATGATTACATTTATTATATTTTTATGCGATATTTTGTTTGACATCTAATGTATTGCATTTACTAATAAATCCACATGAGTCTTATTAGTATTAAACAATTAATAGTTATGTCTGATAAGCAAAATATGATATATAAATATGATAAATATAACATTATCATATATTTTGAATAATTTCAGTGATGTCAATTTATGAAAACTTTTCAAAAATTTTATATAGCACTATACAACCCTAATGTTTATTTGAAAATTCACCCACACTTGTACGTAGCTACGCTCTTGGTAGGAAGGTTTTGGTGTCAATGTAGTAAGGGGAGAGAACGAAGATGGTGGAGAGATTATTGGGTGCTTTTGTAATCAAATAAAAAGTCAATTTTTAACTTTTTATTCATTTTGGATCATATCACTTCATATTTTTTATTTATAAAAAAACAAAATAAATTAACTTTTTACTAACTTCTTAATATTTTAAGCAATATTTTGAGTTGTTTTGGAAAATGTCAAAAAAATTGACTTTTTTACTTATTATAAAAAGATATATAAAAAGTAGATATATGATATGATTCAAATCAATTAATAAGTTAATAAATTAATTTTTTTTTGACACTTCTCGAAAGAGGCATTTATATCACTTCGCTTTTGACATTTGTCATATTATCACTTTAGTTTAATAATAATAATAAGGGAAAATTTCAACATAATGGGACAAAGAAAAAGAAATTACAAAAACATATAAAGTAAGTGTGACTTACACCCTCTATATTTATGTATAAAAAAAAATTCTCCCACTAGGATGTAATTCCTCTTAATAATAATAATAATAATAATAATAATAATAATAATGTTTAAATTAATAAAACCAAATTAGTCTTTATTTTAAGACTAAATAACTTTTTAAGAAAATTACAATTCAATAGACATTCCTAATTTCTAAAAAAATTATAAATTTATAAAAAAAAATTAATACTTTAATTAAAATTGATAAACTTTTGAATTTTTTTTTCAAATATACTTATTTCTCCTAACTTTTTTCCATTGAATTAGGGAGGACAAGGGAATCTCTAGTAGATGGATAAGCATGTGGGCTTTCCGATGCATGACTATACACATTCATTAAAAAATGTGAAGTCTTGGCTTCATCTTAAACAAAATAATTAAAGTGCTACAAAGATATATTATAAATATCTTTTTTCAAATTGCTCATAATTACTTATTATATGTCACATTAGAGATATTCAGAACACTGTAAATGAACTAAGTTTTAAATTATTTCAACTTAACTTGATAAGAATTTCAAAATATATTTAAACTAAAATTGTTATACAAATTTTTAACGAATTAAATTTGAACATCACTAGAAATATAAATTCTTCCTATCCTATCAAAATTTGTGAGCTTGTCATAACAAAGTTAATGAAAAAAATAAAAATAATTTATTTTCTTCCAACACTAATCCTGTATTTAGTTAGGAAATTTGGAGAGGAATTAAAAAAAAAAAAAAAAAAAAAAAAAAAAAAAAAAAAAAAAAAAATGTGAAACTAGATGAAATTTAAATATATTTTATTCGCATTTCACCTACCTTTTCTTTTTTCCTTTTCAAATCTCCCAACCAAACACAACATAAAAATGAAATTAGCTTATTAGCCTCTCTTCTTCTTCCTCAACTTCTCTCCTCTCATGTTTTTCTTTGCTCAATTTGTAATTTTTGAATAACTACATGTATTCAATATTTACTCTGTGAAATGGGTCACATGTGGCCTTACCATGAGGAGATTCCCCATCCAAAAATATTTTTTTTTGCTACAATCTGGATTTATATTTCTTCTGTTATTTCTCATCACAAATAACACAACCTAACCAAATTGCCTACAGACAACAATAAATAAATTTATAAAAAAATAAATGCCACACAAACAGAAAAATTGTACAAAATCCATCTACTGATGATTAGCCAAATTCAAGTCTCATAATTTTGGCAATATATGCCTATCAGAGTGACATAAAATTTCAACAATGTCTCTACCAACCATATCATTTTGCATAAAAATAAAGCCAGAAGTTCTGAAGATTCAATTTTTCTAAGCAGAAACAAGGCTGTAAAATATAAATACCTGAGGGTACAGTGAAGAAAACACCATGTGAAGTAAGCTAATCTCACCCCCGTCGAGAGCTCCCTCAATCCCACACAAACCAAAAATGCACCATATGGGTCTCAATATATGCATGATCTGAATGTATACTACACCAAACATCACATTCTTTTCCATTCTTTATCGGGTAGACCATGGTCATCTCTGTCTAGGCTTGTCAACCGATCCAATTTAATCTGAATCCGACCTGAAAATTCTTAATTTATTAATGAATATCCGATCCAATAATCCAATAAAATCCAATCCAAAAAATATGAATCTATAAATGAATATCTGATTTGATAACCAGATAAAATCCAAATATGATTGATCCAATTATTGTCGGATTGCATTCACATATACCATTCATTACTCACTTCTCTGACAACAGACTTCATCTTTGTGTCATATTGGCCAAAATATTACAATAACATTTAGCAGGATGAAGACAACAAAAAAGCGACAAAACCAGGCCAAAAATACTTGCCCATGTTCATGAATTTATACTCTTTTTTTTCCCCATACAATAGCCCCTTCTATATACAGAGATTGAAGCTTTTGGATATTCAACATAAATGGCCAAAAAATACCAGACCGCTGGTTGGTGTGAGAACCTCCAGTAATGTCTCTGGAACCTTCAAAATATTCATTCCCCCCTTCTTTGGGGTACGTAAAGCAAGGACCGTAGCAACAAAAGAAAAAGTCATCGGTAGTCACATTTGGAGCAGATTATTCACGGTAACAGTAACAGAATTTGTACGCTGCAAATCCTGCAAAATATTAATGCATTTTAGTCTCCAGGTAAACTAAGTCCGCAATTCTAAAAATTTTGACACAAGATTTGTGACTTGTGTGCTACTAATGCACAATCAATATTACTATTCCATCTACAAACGGAAATGGCAGATACAGTCATATTGGCCTCGTTTGGGAACTTGGCAATTTTAGGTGGCATTTTAGTTTTTCGGCTATTTTAGGAGATGAAAAAAGTTATGTTTGGGATGATTTTTGGATTTTTTTTGTAGTTAAATAGATAGTTGTGAGAGAAAAAGTGATTAATTGATCTCTAGGATGTGACATTTTGTCTTATTGGCTATTTTGGCCTTTTTTTGTCAAAAAATGGTTATTTTAGCCAACAAAGCTCTTGCCAAAGCGATCACTATAAAATCACAATACATGTTATAATTGAAAAAACACCTAGGTTTGGTTCTAATTCAACAGGATATAATGCCAGTTGAAAATCAGACCAGAAAAGGAAAAATGCTAGCAAAACATTGTTTGCAATTTTTAAGCCTCATTCTGTTATACCATCATTATCCCTCCTCTTTCAAATTAGAAGTAAACCCAATTCAGTCCCATTTGATGGGGTAGGGGTAGATTTGAGTACATATCTACTATGGCATAATTTGCAAAAAGCGATTGACATCATGTCCGATCCCACAACCTCAAGGTTAATAAGTTGAGTTTTAACGACTGAACCAGTGGTCCCCTTTTCCTTCTCTTCCAAATTAAATAATTAAATTGTTATGTATTGGTAACAAAATGTTAAATAAAGTAAAAAAAACCATACAATGATGATTACAGATTTGCAGTGAGAAAAGAAAGAAAAAAAGAAGAAAAAAAAATCAGAGGTCCATGTAACTCTGGCCAATGATAACAAACTTCCTAGTGTTTGCTGGTAAAGAACCAGAAGCGTGTGAAGCTACAGAAAATCTTTACTGGTGCCTGGCATAATCATACTCCACAGGATTAATGGCCTGGTTGACCTAAGTTCTCTAAAAAGAAAAGGCTGGAACTTATCCCAATAGGGAAAAAAAACCTTTGAAAAGATTTGGTTTAGTTTTTGGAAACTCATCAGTAAACTAATTCATATTTAATCACATTTTCTTACTTTTTTGATGCACCTAACCATCTAAAAAGTAACATATTTGTGAACAAATTTGAAAAAGGTTCACTAAAAACAAAAAATATGGAAGCTGGTTTTTTAATTTTTATTTTTGTATGTAGAAGTCTTTAGTGAACTTTTTCCAGATTTCTACACAAATATTTGACTACTTTTAGGTGCATCTCTAGATTAGGTAGGTGTACATCTAAAAGTTAAAAAAGAAATGACTAAAATATGGAAAAAGTTCATTGAAGACAAAAAAAACTCAAAAATAGTTTTGAGTTTGAAAACCAAACAAGATGCAACTTGAATTCAAATTTTACCTGGAAAAAGTTCATTGAAGACAAAAAACTCAAAAATAGTTTTTGAGTTTGAAAACCAAACAAGATGCAACTTGAATTTAAATTATACCTGGAAAATTAATTCATCTGGGATGTGGGGAAGCACCTCCCGTACGGTTTCAGCCATGGCAAGTACGTTTGCTATGTTGTCATTTGCAACTCGTGAGGTAGACCTCATATGTAACCCCCCAGCACTTCCAGGGTATCCCACAGAACCAGCAGGAGGAAGGGTTGAATTGGATGTACCAGCCTGAGAGGGATTCATAGGCCAAAGGCTCCAAGCAGTGTCTTCAAGGGTGGTCTGGGCATAGGTTTCTCCTACAGCTGCAAGATGCCTCATCATCATCTGAACTCTCCCTAGTCCAGCCGACCTCGTACCAGTAGATGGACCAGCCCCATCTAGACCCTGACGAGACCATGTTTGCAACCAACTTGAATCCAGTCCTGCCCCCCTAGAAAGGTCAAATGCGAGAGATGAAAATAGTAGATAAGTAATAGCAATGGTTTAAAGGATTACTGTAGTAGAAAGAAGAGTAAGAGATGATAACAACAAGGTCTGCTTACAATTGCTTAATATCACTATAGCAGGCTGTTTACAGCAATCTGGAGTCTAAGCAGTAATTTTCCTCTACCATTTCTTAGGTGAAGGGAGCCTCTATTTCCACACATCCTTTTTACTCAGTTCACACTTCATCAATAAATTTTTTATTACAATTATACCGTCAAGCAAAATGAATAATAAGGACATTACCGCACACAGACCATACCTTTGGTTTAGTAGTTGATATCTGACTAATGAGTTTTTGTTCAATAGTCGATATCTAACTCAAGGGTTTGGAGTGTGTGAACTAAGAAAATGTGTGAACTGAGCAAAAATGATGTGTGGGAATAGAGGCTCCCACGAAGTAACCAGAGTTTTCTATTTACCTTGCACAATAAAGCAGCCTAAAAAAACTTAAGACAGTTTGTAAACTGCACAAAAGTTTTGGTGTATGGTAATACCATTTACACATTGTTATTGAAAGGTTCAATCTGTACTATGAAGCTTATTTGTGTTCCAAAAAGTTAGAATTATGCGGGCAAGGAAATTCTTCCTGCAAAGCTAGAAGGGGTTGGTATTTTTCCTACCAAAAAATATGAGAAAATAGAGTTGGTATCTATGAACTGCACACTATTACTAAAAGAGTTGCTTTTCCACAACTATAGGACTGTTGGGTGCAGCTTATTTGAGCCGCTTATAGCTTTTTTATTCTTACAGTTTGTGTCAGACTGTTTAGAATAACTTCTACTTACAGCTTATTAGGCCGAAATAGTTTAAATAAGATGAAAAAGCTAATTATCCTAAAGCTGAGGGAGGGTACTTTTGGTTTCTACTTTTTGATTATCAGCTTTAGCTTACAATGATCTGCCCCAAACAAGCCCATAAATAAATAAAAAAGCACTCGCCTTGAGGAATGACATCCTCCAATAGTAACCGTACACAAATGCATAAGGAGACAAACCTCAAAGCACCACTTTCTAACGGGTTCTGTATCTGATTGGGAAATACTCCTGTGGGTAGGGTCTGATCAGGATGATTATGCAGTTCAAGAGCAGAATTTATTTGACGGGCTAGTTGCTCATTAGTTGAAACATCCGCAGCACGAGGGTTTGCTTCGTCTTCAGGTCTGCCCATGTGAAGTGGTTTTCGACAAGTGGGGCAAGAGTAATTCTCACTTAAACCTTGATCCAACCTAATATTAATGTGTCATTGTCAGCATAATTGAACTTTGTACAGTTGCAGTTCACATGCAAAGAGCAATCGTAACAAGCAACATAGATCATACCAAGATCTCAAACATGCTAGATGGAAAAGATGTTTACAAGATAGTCTCTTCGCCTTTGCCATTGGTTCCTGTCATTTGCCCACCCGTCAAAAAGCTTGGAGATTAACAGAAAATCAAACAGAGAATCGAGAATGAACTAAGCTAACAAGCTCACCCTACAGATAGCACATTCATCATCATATGCTTCTATCTCCTCTGGTGTTGCATCTGGAAGTGCCCCATGAAGGGCACCTAAAGCTATCTTCAACCTAATAAATCCTTTGATATGTTTTACAATTGCACCTAACAAGGCCTGGTCAATAATATGAAGTGTTAAATAAAATAAACATGAAATAATAGTGTTGAAAAGTCCAAGTCAAATGAATGTCAACATATTGCTACAAAAAAATAGCGAGAAACTTTACACGTATATTTAGGAAAAGAACTGCATCCACAAGATGAAATTTCATGCCATGAAGCCACCAGATATGCACATAATGACAGAGTGCCATCAATAACGTCATGATGTCCAGAAGAAAACCCAAGTTCCGTATGAGAATGCCTTTCCATTCACAGAATGAACCTGCAGTCAAATTCGTTAAGTTACAATAATGACAAATCCAATCCACAACAACAATCACAAGTACCCTTGGTCTTTAGCAATAGCATCAACAATAACAATAGAAAATGAATGATTGGCAAGAATCACGGAAAGCCTTAATCTTAGAAAGAATTACTACATAAACATTGCCAAGACAACCCACCAACTAAAAACATGTCAAATTACAATAATCATAAACATATAACCTTTAAGAGAAGAAGATAGAGATTGGTGCATTTTCTTGACATTGGCACCAACTGAGCAGCCTAGGCATAGGTAAAAAGGTCCCGTAAAGCTTTTACTATTGCACCAAGAAACAGCCCCCCTTATGTTTATAGGAAAGAAAGAAAAGAAGAAGACAAAAAAAAAAAAATGAGGAAAAGAAATAAAGAAAACTATACAGTGCCACACTTCACAAAACACATCTTCTTTCCAGATCATAAAATACTGGCTTAGAAGAAAGAAATAAGTCAGCAAAATAAATACAGCAACAATTTTTTTTTTATGAGATATAAGCGGACAAGAAAAAAATGATACCATAGTTGGCTTAACATGTTTTACCTGTTCATTCAAATAACTTTATGTTTATAGGGGGGAAAAAGGAAAAGAATATAAAGAAAACTACACAGTCCCATGCTTCACAAAACACATCTTCTTTAAAGAACAGGGAATACTGAGTTAGAGGAATGAAGAAAGAAAACAGCAAAATAAATGCATCACAAAAAAAATTTCGGAGCTATGAGCAAATAAGGAAAAAATGAATAACGGGACCAGAGAGCATGAGAACCCCCAACCACTTGATAACAGAACAACAAAATAACATGGCTACATTAAAAAAATTCGCAAACAACCTGCTGCTGATATATCAAGGAGTTTCGACCTTTGGCAATTTATGTTGTTCCCTGCCGAATCATGGAGCCATATATCGAGCAACTGAAAACCATGAATCACAATAGCCTACAAAAAAACAATTTGCAGACCAAAGAACCTTCAGCCTGTGTTTATTATATGTTCCACAGGGAAAATGTCACATGATCTACAGATAGATCTATCCATTATGAAAATGAAAAGACTTCCCATTAAGAGTACCTGTAATGTCTCAAAAGCAATACTAAGAGGCTCGAAAAATAACAACAGAAACATATACGATTCTAATGTTCTGTATATCACTAGACATAGCTTTATCCTGTAAGCAGCCAAAAAAACAAGAATACGTAAATGAGAAATTTATGAATAACCGAAAATTTGAAAAGGGAGATGAAACTAGCATTTAACTCCTGTGATTCACAAGAGGGAAAAGTTTAAAAATCGTCATTCCTTAAGTTTAAGATCAATTGGTAGAAGCTGGAGGAATCAACAGATCATCTCTTCCAATAATCTCCATTTGAATTTCTTCTGGAACCTCGGTCCAAAGATGTAATAATTAGTGTCTCAACATATCTATCAAATACTTATGCTGATCATAGTATTTTTCAATCTGTTAATAAAATAACTGACTGCAGAAGGTTTTAGCACAAATAGAATATTGGACCAAACAAAAGAATGCAATGGTAGCTTTGATGGTTTGCTGTAATCCAGAATTTTTAATCACTTCCTGTAAGTATTTTGTGCTCCCTCTATTCTTTTATCCTTCAAATGTTCTATAATTTATACAATGGAGAAGCATAAAAGAATAAAAACCCAAGGATGTAACCCCCTGAGAGATTGATATGTTTGGAAATTTGGAATCCTACACAATTGAACTTCTACAGCACACACCCAGAAATTTGATTTCTTTCAATAATCAGATTTTGATGGGCTTGAAAACCCCCATCCTTTAAAGAAACTGTTATATTTGCCTGATGTTCTACTTCCCTTCTAGCTTCAATTCTTGTTTTCTCACCATCACCTGGATTACAAATGATATGTATTTCTCGCTCTTCAAAATTTACGTCCACGGTGATGACATTACAGGGAAAGTCAATGTGGTCACTTGATACACTTTCTCCATCGTATGTCCTAGCTGGGAGATGTGTATGGCGAACTATCACGAGAAAAGTCGAGTTCCCAATCTTCATTAGGATCTCCAATTTCAGATGACTTTGCTTATTTATTTGAATGCTTCGATACTTCGTCATTTGACATACACTTGCCATTCACCTCATCATCCCTAAAATGCAATCGTTTTCTTGCCTTTTTCACAGGCTCAAAATCAGACCTACACCCAGTATCTCCTTGTTTTGTTCCCCTTACATATTCTAGAGTGTTTTGATAGTACATTGATGGTACTAGAGAATATTCTGGAGAAAAGGCTTCTGAAGTGTATACTAGAGAAGCTGGTGTATACTCTGGCGAGTCAGGTATACAAATAGGAGATGTGATACAATCTCCTTCCCTAACTGGTGAGGCTGGCATGTACTCTGGAGAAGCTAACATATACTTTGGGAAGTCAAGCATACAAATAGGAGATGTTATACAATCTCCTTCTCTAACTTTTGAACAAACTTCATCTTCATCTTCATCATCATCACTCAAAACAATGATGGTTAGGCAAAGGGCCACAGTAAATTTTTTCTCCCTTCTCTTATCAAAGTACATCTACAACTCCAGAGATTGAAGTTTTGAAAGCAAGAATTCCTCCAATGTGACTGGGATAAAGGGACATTGTTCTAATTGTTCATCAAGAACCAATTTCTCCCATTTTTCCTTCTTTGGGTCCTTATTTCCTTTTCTCTTACTTACTTTAGCCTTTTTTTGTTTCTTGGAAACTTTTGATTTTTGTTTCTTCAAAATTTTTAGTCCTTGTTGTGTTATAGAAGCAACCACATTTCTCGCTTTCACTGTGGCATTTCGTTTTTTCTTCATTCTTTTCACATGATAAACGACCCATTCACTTTCATTATCATTGTCGATCATGATTGGGTTAGCAAATGCTTTCTCTTGAGGAGGGAGCTCAATAATCTTAGGAGTCCAAAAGTTTCTGAATTTTATTTTCTAGAACAAAGCACTCTCTTATCAGATGGCTAATCAAAGATGGTAGGGACAATACTTTGGATTGTTCGTTTTTCATACCTCATGTGGTCTTTTCACCTCAAGAAGAGCAATCAACTTTTGCTCCAATAGATCTTCAAATAAGTCTTCAACCAGATCATCCGTGAAAGAATATTTCTTCTCTAACCCTTCTTTCATAGTCACCTTTTTGAATTCCTTGGGCTTTTTAGCCCCAACTATAACAGGACCCTTCTTTCTAGTTTCAACTATGGCTGCGGTCGAGGACTCAACCCTTTCAATTGCCCTAGACCTCCTTCATCTTCGTTTGGCCAGATGCAGCTCCATATCATGAGCTTTAGTGCATAGATCGTTGAATGCTTCAAAAGTTTGAGCCATAAAAGCCGTAGAGAGCTCATGTCGAAAGTTGTTAAGGCACATCCGAATTAACTCTAATTGCGTGAACTTTTGAGGACAAGCAAATGTCAAAGCTCGTCACCTCGCAATAAAATCTATAACAAGCTCATTGTCACATTGCTTGGTTTCAAACAGTTCTAGAACTTCACCATGGAATCCCAATTTTGGGGTTGATCCCTCAAGAAGGTTAGCGTACCATGTAAATGCAGAACTTTCAAGTGATTGGACAAATAGCTATAGGTAAGGGCCTCATTCTAGGCTATTGGCCCGCATCTTGAAAGAAAGTGAGCCACGTGTTGTCTTGGATCTCCTCTCCCATCAAACATTTCGAAATCTGGTTGGGAAAAACCAGAAGGAAATAGAACAGCATCTATCTATGTTGGGTAAGGCTTTGTAATTACTCGAAAGTTCTCATCATCTTTCTCCTTGACTTTCTTTACTTGTTTTGTTACCATATCATCAATCATGGCCATGAGCATTGGATTCATACTACCACTGGTTAGATCAGAGTAACAAGGACCATTGCCCTCTGGGGCTAGTGTGCTTTGTACACCTATGGATGTTCCCACTACAAGTTGTGCCATTTGTTTGGGTGCACTTCCTGTTCCTGTCATTTGGGCCTCCAACTGTTGTATTTGCTCCAACATAGCAGCCATTTCCCGTTCTCTTCTCTCGAATTGTTCTTGTAGGACCACCACTTTTTCTTTGAGACCCTGTTGGTCTTGCTAAACCTACGAATTTTCGCCTTCTTTTTCGACATCAGTCATCATAACTGCAACGGTTTTGTTGACCTCTCTCAAATCATCACTTTCAGATGAGTTAGATGAGACAAAATCGTCTTGTTCGTATAAAGGATTATCAATCCCCACAGCATTACTTACGTTTGAAGCATCTAACTACGATGCTTTGTTCTAAGCCTCATGGATCATAGACCTTGTTACAGGCCCTTTTCTTATTCCCTCCATAGATAGTTGGATCAAGATAGAAATATTTTCCAAGGATTGTTTACCCTCCGCCTTTGAGAGACTTGACTTTCCAGTTGAGTCCAATTCTATACTTCTTTCTAGTGTGAAGATAAGACTTTCAATTTGTTTTTGGCATTCATCTTTCGAGAGAGCCTTTTCAACAGCTCCTATAACATTTGTCGCCACTGTTCTTCGTTCCAATTTCCTTAAGGCCTTATTCTTCCTTCGCCTTTGTCTTTTCGAAATTGGACCATCTGATGACATATCAAGTCGGGTTTTTGCAAATTTCTCTAATTGATGTTGATTCGAACCCCATTGGGCCAACGGGTGCTCCTTTTTTTTGATTTGGACCCTCAAAAATGATTGGGTTCTAAAGGCAAACTTTGTGCCTTGAACAGAACTGTCGGTTCGTAGGCCGCAGTTGTTTTTTCATCAACAGGAGCTATTGTTTTTCCATCAATACGAGTTTGGGTCATTACCCTCCTCCTAATAGCCCTAATGATGGCCATGTTTTCAATAGAGGCCCTCCTCTGGGCAGACTCTGCCATTTTGACGCAGTCTTCTACCCTTATGAGTAGTTGGGCTACAACATTTTGTGTTGCGCCTGCTGAAGCTGCAACAAAGGCAGCAGTTGCAACTCAATTAGCCTCCCTTGCCTAGATTAGAAAGCTCTACGTTCGGACTGTGGCCCTCACTGTTGTGTAATGCTTCGACGCCTTCTCATAATCTTCAGCAATCTTTTTCAAATTTTTAGCTTTCTGAAGAAGTATGACCTTCTTCGTGACACAAGTTGCCTTTGGGACAACCAAGAGCATTTGCTCCAGAGCCCCTTGGGCTACAGGTGCTAGGGAAAGAAGTGCATCTTTCTAGAATTTTGCTAGTTCTACCTTTGGGACAGCCAAGAGCATTCGCTCCAAAGCCCCTCAAGTGACAGACGCCATCTCCATCCTTCATGATTTCAGGACCAAGTGAGTGTAAGTTAGTCTCTTGACAGTTAATTTAGCATTCCTATAACAAAAGAATACGTTAGTTTCAGATATATGTATATATATTTTTTGTTCTTCAAAAGATGAGAGGAGAAATAGGTCCCACTGAGCGTGCCAGAATTTGTAGACATAAATTTTGAAACGTGAAATGTTTCAACACATTTCAAAATTTTATGTTACAAATGTCCACTGTTTAGTTTTTGAACTAAACAGTGTTGATTATTTGAATAGCAGGTTCTTATTTCTAATCTGTATTTCAGATCGTTAATTACACATTTTATTTAAATGAAACCTCCGATTAATGAAGAACAAAATAAATAACAGAAGACAATTTAAGAATAATAAATATTTTATTGAAATTGTTATGGGTTTTGAACCCTTGAATACAAAGTACATTTATTCGGCTTGGAACCCTTCAACTATTCATCGCCATTCTGCGCTTGTAGCATAGGCATTGGAGTTCTCTCGGGTTTCTTTTATTCTTTCTTATAACTTCTTTAGCTCTTGATTTCTCTCTCGATCTTCTCACTTCGATTTTCTATCCCTTTTTGTGTGATGATCCCACATATTTATAGAGGGTCATCCAAGTGATAAGAGGATCTCATCCTCAATTTGAATTTCAAATTGAATGACAATACCATTTGAATTTTGAATGATAGAGCTATCTCAATTTAGGTGTAACCATATCCCATTAATCGATGTCCGATTAACCGTATTGATCATTTGGACTTCATCATGTGTGATGTCATTCAGTAAGCTCTACAGTGTCATCTTTGTAGGCTCGTGTGTCACTTGAGTATCTTGAATAATGTTGTCAGATACGACGTCATTTTATTTATGCACTTCAACGAATCAAGTTGATCATTTTGGGAAGTGATTACCTACAACAATCCTATCATACGCTCAGGTGTCATTAACTAATTGACCAGATTTGAAATTTGAACATAAATTTCAAATTTATGCCAACACACATCTTAATAAAGGCTAAAAAAGTGTGTAGATTCTTTATTGCACACACACAAAGGAAATACTTTTGTGCTTAACAAAACTAGTTTCTGAGTTTCTTCTTCTTAGTATTACAAAATAGCTTTTTCTTGGAAGGTACAACTTTTCATTTCCGATACAAGACATTTTGTTTCCAAAAAATTATGACTGGTTTACATACCACATGTTTATTGCAAAAATGGAGAATCAGAATTTTCTTTTCAATGCATTTTTGTTTTCAATATTAAAATGCAGGAAAGACAAATTCTCAAAAACCAAAAGTATTTATAACCAAAAAAATGATCTCAAAGGTAGATAAAAGATTAGATGCAGTAAATTGTACCAGAGCAAGTCAACGGATATAACCAACAATAATGCAGAATATACACGAAAATATGTCCATGGGGTTGCAGAAGGAGATGCATTCAAGCGGTCTAGTCGATCTCTAGCCAAAGCTTGGAACATCTGTACATTTCACAAAAAGATGATTTAGGAAGAATTATACACCAGTCAGTTTCATACTTACAAGTTCTTCGTCTTAAAATATAATTCAAAATACCTTTAATGAACAAAGGATAGTCAACCATGTTGACCACAGGCCCACTTGAAATACTGTTGGTGGGACAATCATGGGAAGAAACGTCCCCTGCTCAACAGTCATCAATATTCAGACAGCAATTAGAGAAGAACAAAGATTTGACTTATTGATAATAGTGAGCAAAGCAGCTTATCTGGATTTCTAAAACCCCAAACATATGAAGGTATATGAATAGCAGATCAATTTGTTTTCTAAAACACTCAAACATTTCAAAATGCAACTAAGTTAAAATATCTCATTGCCATCAAGAACTCAACCACCATGGCAAAGCTTCATACTAATCCTAATTAGCAACCCTAATTGATTATAGTGATTTATTCAAGAAGCAAATTTTGGTGTGAAGATTCCTTAACCTGGAAAAACTCAAACAAGTTCAAACTAGCCAAAAAGCTGATGAGAATAGAGGAAATCCCAAGAAACATTCCTCCAAGCATGTGACAACCTTGATACAAATTCCAGTTTCCACATTAACCAGCTGTTTTCCTCCCTTGATATCAAGCTATCATGAAAGTCATGGCTAACTTATTTTAGGCCTCATACATATTTTAGCCACGACTTCTCTCTATATAACATTGCTTTTTTTTTCTTCGCCCCCATAGTCTTCCAGTTAGATGCCTGTTTTAATAGCAATTCTCCTAGCAATCCTGTTTATATGAATATGTACAAATCCCTTATTTTCTATGTCAACTATCATCCTATTATTTAATCTTCTTTTTTTATGCTTTTTTTACTAGACTAAATCTCTATTCCAGTTGTACTTCTTCAATATTTAAGGTCCTTCTCCTCTAACTAGATGAAGATATCATTTTCCCTCCTTCATGGGACAGGGAGTAGACCATAGTTGTAAGGGAAGACGACAGGGCAGAAAAAAAATATAATATTAAAATAATTTCCTTCTCATGAAGGTATACCAATGATGTATTCCCATTTGTAACAAAATCAAGAACACAATGTTTAATCAACAAATCCTAGATATAAGGTCAAACATGCATTCCTAGGTTAGCCAATTCTATGTTCTCCCATCCCAATAAAAAATTCTTTCATCTAATCTTGTCAAATGGATCTTCCAATTGCTTACGGTGTATTTGAATAGAACATTCTAAAAACCACTTCTCATTAATGGCTATTCTATCAACTTCTTCAACTTTTTTCCAAAATGTAATTATGCTTAAAATCTACTGTCAAATAAAAACAAACACTACCTGCTCCTAGCCTGTTTTAAACTTGTTCGCTGGAGTTTGCTTGCAAGGAAAACAATTTACCACCGCATCAAGTTCCACACCACCTCCAACACTGTTGCACTAGTTTTCTCCCTACCTCCAAAGCGTATCAATGTATGTGCACGTATTGTTTAAGAAAAAAAATAAAAGATTCATTTGCAACCAGAGTCTAAATCTTTTCAATGTTGCTCCGATCTTTACTTATTATCACTATGACACCATTTCACTTCTCACTTTATAAGGAATAAAATATCTTAGTTTCCAAAAGAGAAAGCTACTAAAAACTCTACCTAAATTCTCAACAAGGAGAAAAAAAGGATAAACAAATAAGGAAATAGAAAAGCGACAAGGATATACAAATCCAATTCATCTATTTGTGACAGATTAAGAACATTTACCTTATAAATAACATAATTAATAAGTCGTTCTACCAATTTTCGAAGTTTCAGACGGTACAGCTCCACAAAGAATAGTGTCTGCATGAAGAGAACAATAATAATGTTGATCAAACAATGTTACTCATGTAGAAGATTACTTCACCAATAAATCCAAAACAAATCCATCAACCAAAATGAATGGCACACGATAGAGTATACGGTAGCGTTGCAAGTCTTACCAGGGCTTTTTATGATTATGTGATGGAACTAATTGTTGGAGGATTTACAAGGATTTCTATTGATACAATTTAATTATTAGTAGTATTACAAGGTTTTTGAAATAATGTTACTGAATTTCACGTGTTTCATGTATTTATGATGTCTCCTACTTAATGAGAGACTTGAAAAATGTGATGTGCTTTCCCTATCATGTCTTTTCTCTCTTTTCTATCTCTCCTCATATATGGCCAACAAAAGTATTTATCTGCCTGTCACATATCCCACATAAAATAAATAAATTTAAAAACTTATGAGATCTAGACTACATCAGTTTGGTATTCAAGCAAAGATTCATGATGATGATCAAGATGATGTGAAGATCCCCACAATGTCAAAAAACCCAAAACTCAAGGCCAATCATTTTCCAACAAGAAGAGCTTGATGCATTGAATTGATGGATGACTGACAAGAAGAATTTTTAATTGATATAATTTAATTAGTGGTCTTATTACAAGGTTTTTATGATGTTGAATCTTCTAGTTTTAGTTATTTTAGGAATAAAATTTGATACTTTATTTGTTCCATTCCATATGAGGAAGGATGAATTTTAGTTTGTTTTTGTGTGGGTTATAAAGTCTGTATATAGGCCCTATTGATGTAAAACAAATACGAATAACATTTGGAAAAAATAATGAAAGAGATTCAACACAACACAACACAAACACTGAACACGATACAAACATGACATAGACACACCTAGATGAAAATTTTCAAAAAATATAAGACACAACACGTAGGACACACATGCAAAATATATAGTTTTATATATTTCTTTTAGGATATATATATGAGGCTAAGGTAACTTAAGTAATTATTATATGTCATGTATGCAAATATTTAATTCAAAAATAATAATTTTTAAAATCCAAGTTATTTTATTCAAACTTGTATGTATTTCATGTGTGTCTAAGGGTCCAAGCTATGCGCATGTTCCCCAAATGTCTTAAGCGTGTTAAAGTCTAGCAAATTTTTAAAATAGGAGGACACGTTTGGATGAGCATTCAATATGTATTGGGCAATGTTTGATGAGTGTCATGTCATGTCAGACATCAACAAAACAAGCCTTCTTAGAAGTCCTGGTGCTTCTTAGTCTTGACACTTTTTTTTTTCACTGCACTGCAATCCACCCTTTTTCTAAAGTCTCAGGTAGCACAAAAAATTTTGCCAACTAGCCATGCCTATATAAGACATAGTACTGGAGACTTTTTCCCCAAGGGGCCTGAGGAGCTACTCAAGAACAGTGTTGCCAAAAACACTAACATCCTAGTGATTTACATTTTGGAATGCACATTCCAAAACATGGTATATTTTCGTTTGAAAACGGTAAATTTAGTGATCTCAAGCAATCCAATAAAATTTTCTTTGTGTTTCATTAAAAGTTCTCCTTAATAGGGAAAAAATCAAATATGATGAACTAAAATCTAGATGGAGTATAGTTTTGGATTGGCAATATGCAAAACAATGGGTCATAACACCTATAGAATTGTGTTGTTGAATGATTAATTTGAAGGAAAATAAACTATAATATATTATATGTCAAAATAAGAAGTCTACACCTATCGTACCATGTTTTGGAGTACGTGGCATTCAACATTTTCATTCCCGTTTCTAATACCATAATGATCCGTGTTCTAGGTAGCGTAGTTCAAGAAACGTACGACACATACTAAAGTGAAACAAATAATATAGAATTTAAACTTAACCTTTTTAAAATTGTGCATGACCAACATGCAAAAACATTCACTGAGCCTTTGTTAGATAAACACTTCAAAATGCTTGGTTACATAATCAGTTAACACCCAATACACTTTCACACATGGATATAAGATATGCATTTAACATGCCCATGCCAATTTTGATGTGCATCCCCAATTTCAAAACAAGTGTTTAATAATGGAGATTAGAATGTATACTCATTCAGGGCAGAAAACAAAAGGGCACTGAAAGGATGTCATCATAAAGTTCTTTACTGCAATAATATTTCCACTATTTCAACAGATGCAACATGTTATATAAAACTTGTTCTTGTTTACATGCACTTAGTTGTACTAGTAGGATTAGACACTCATAATGACCCTGCCTCATAAGGGAATAACTAGATCTAACACAGAACAACACTGAAAATTTGGACAGCTGGATTCAAGTAACACAAGGTAACACGCATTGCGGTAACATTGGGGGACACCTATTTGGTTTTAGCATATAAATATAACGCTACTAGAACAAATATGTTTAATTGGTAAGATTATTTACAAATATTAAACGAATTATATCAAACTAGACAATCAACTATGTACAAATGTCCAACAATACGTACCCAAAAGCACAACTTTGACAACAATTACATCACTATAAGAAAGAGACCCATAATGGAAAAGAAATAAACAACTAAAGAAAGAATCCTAATAGAAGAAATAATCAATCTTTGCCTATGGCACGAATTGACCCCTTGACCTCTTAGTTGAGAATGTACAAGAGTTGCCAATGCCAACTAGATGTGTACAGCTTTGCATGCTTCTCATGTAGGAAATAATAATCAACAAACTATAAATTAAAGGCAGTTAAAAACAGACAAAAGTTACCTTAAGACCCAGAATGAGCAGGACAAACACATTCAGTGCAAAATTAGCCAACAACGCAATTGTGGCTTGAGAACCAAAAAGCAATTGTAAGGCATGCCTGGCATTCACAGATTCAACAGAATGCCCACCAACTAACCCATCTGATTTTAGCTTCTCAAGTGATAGTTCCGTCCAATATTGGAGGCCAACGAAGCTTAACAATGTGCAGACTGCTGAGATTGATAAGTAGCTCACACCCATGGGCAATACCAATAGCTTCTTCACCAAAACCAAGATTCCAAAGTTTCATGAGACTGTAATTACCATGACACTTTGGCGGCAAAACTTAGCATAAAAGCAAGCTGGAGAGACCAAAACTATGACTTGGCTTGTACACCCTCCAAGATCAACCTTTTAAATTATCATGGAAATGCCCCAAGATGAAGTCAATAAACCTGCATCGAAAATCAAAAGTGAACCATAATCATACTCTAAGTCAAAGAGGCCTAGTATACTTTTGACAGGCACCACAATCTTGAGCATTGTCACACTCACACAAACGAAGGATTGTCGTAGCTTTCTCTAAAAGGGTTAAAAAGTCTAAAAATGCACATCCCTGTAGACATTGTGGTCCAATTACTATTCGGCCTATTATGCTTTCCTTGCATCCTCCACGTTATCATCTCAAGTTTCAACACAACAATACTTGCACCATCTTATCAGGAAAGTGTAATTTTTTTTTTTTCACCAATTCACTCTATCCAGGGTCATAATTTCAGTTAGACAATACACCAGGCTTTATTTCCTTCCAACCTAACCGGTCATTTACGTATCTTTTTCATTTAATTTTGTATGAATCTTCTATAGAATTATTCTTAAGAATTATACATTTTCTAAGGGTGTAAGATATTTATGTCAAATTCTCAACTTAAAAAATCATACATTAGCAACTGTTGAAGAAGTGTCAGCCTCATGTTTAATTTTTAGTGATAGACATGGCCAAGAAGTGACATACACATCGCAAAATGAGTGTCGAACAAGTGTCTGAAATTAAGATTTTTATTTTTAATTATAGATATGGAAAAAAGAGTATTAGACACAAGTTCAAGAGTGTCCGAGAAGCGTTGGTGTCTGACACAGACATGTCACCTTCTTAGAAGTGTCCATACTTCTTAGCTCTATCCAGGATCATAATTCAGTTAAACAATACAGCCTTTCTTTCCTTCCAACCTAACCAGTCATTTGCTTTTTTGTCCTCCCATCCCTATATTCCTCTCACTGTTCTCTAGCATACTTAAATCACTACAACACATTAAAACCAATCTCATATTACTGGGTAATGAACATCTTTCCAGACTAGAGTATCGGTTTTCTTCCTAACAAATTTAAGATCCCTTTTCTGCATTGGTTTTCGTTTTCCTGCAAAATTTGAGTCAGGAAGCTGGTTGCAGACTCTCCTAGTTAGGGGTATACCCCTATTGCTGCTGTACATATGGTCTTTTCTTTATTAAATTATTTAGGGGAAATTACCTATCAGTGGTATTATCACAAAATTATTACACAATCATGAAAATATTTATAACTTTAATTATTAATGAATATAAAGTTTACCACTTATCTGTAATTTTATTTTATTTTTTTGGAAAGTTTACACTGATTTGAAATTCCCCCAATTATTTACCTACCCAGAAAAAAAAACTTTTCAGGCTAGATTAGTCTAGACCACCAAAAAAAAAAAAAAAACTTTAAATTCGAACAATTTATAAACATACAAAACTGATGGATAGAGCTTCTTAATGGATCTAACAATCGACAAAGTTCATACATAATTCTACAGATTTTGATACAATTGAAACAACACAAGGAAGACCCAGAAACCCTAAAATTAAGCACAAAACCAAGAGCAGAAAACGGAGAAGAACAGGGGTGAGGCGTGAAGTAGAGAGAGAATAAATGGATTGAATTGAATGAAAAACAATAATCTACCCATGAATCTGCAAGAGCATGTAAGCTTTGATTGGGTAACTATGGAAGTGCATATATATATATACACACACAAACATGAAAGAAATCAAATTATTAAAAGAGAGATAGGATAGGAACAAATTGAGAACCTGGTTCGATCTGAAGTCGAATGTGATTTGAGTTTCTCTGAGCTTTCACCTACATTTCACGAGAGGAAAGAGAGAGAGAGAGAGAGAGAGAGAGAGAGGGGGGGGGGGGAGAGCGCTTTTGGGACCATCGGGTTAGTTTTTGCGGGAAAGTATATTATTATTATTATTATTAATTATTAATAGTAATAACAAATAGAAATTCTATAATATCGGGAATGGAACCTTCCTAAGTATCATACCAATAAATAATGAAAAATTTAATCAAAATCTCTTTATTATATTTTTATGGAAAACTCCCCATAAATCCCTCTTTTAGAAATATTATTCTATTTGGTCCTAAATGTTTTCTTATATTCTGTTTGGCCCTTTTTTAGTGTAAAGAATCTGGGAGCTTCTATTTACACACCCCACATCCACTTTCTACACATCCCCTTTCTACACTCTTCACACACCTCCTTCATTAAGTATGTGTGTGAGAGGGGTTGTGTGTGTAAATAGCAGCTCCCAAAGAATCTGTATATTTGATTTGTTATTAGTGATATTTACAATTTTACCCCTATACAATGGGAATGAGTAAATTCTGACAAATAATGTGAATTTTGTACTTCAATGGTAACACAGTGCAACATTTTTGTCTTATATAATATTTGATTCAGTGATTTGCGTTGCATTGGTTAGGTTGTTGGGTTTTGTGTTTATTCATTGTGGGGTTTTTGTCTTCGAAGTTTGTCGTGCTGTGTTAGGTATTCTCGCCACGGTGATCCGCATCTTCTTCATCAAGGCAAGTGTGTAATGGTTTTCGTTTATTGGATTTGGATTGTGTGGGTTTTATGTTTTTTTAATTTTTTTGTATTTAGTTGGGGGGTGTGGGTTTGGAGAATGTACTGTTGGGGGGTTATGTTATTTATTTATTTATTTTGGGTTGCAGCCATGGAGGTTGTTACTTTGTTGCTGTGTACGTTCAGCCAAACGAATGTTGTCGTTCGACTTCATCAAGCGTTGACATTTGCGGAGTTGGTAAGTGGGATTTGCGCGAAGGTTGATAGTTTAGACCCCGAGATGGTGGTGTTATTGTTTTCTATACCCGGGTACAATAAGTTTAAGGTTGTATATGATGAGGATGTTCAGAATATGTCGTCCCTAGCCAAGTCTTTCGGTCTCGATCATGTCGATGTTCTCGTTGAACAGTAGAATGTTAAAGACAGCATAAATCACAGTGCCAATGATTGTAGATTTGATGTTGGGAGCACCAGCAGTGGTCACAAGTTTTTCGAGGTAGATGACCTAGCAAACTTGTTCGTCAGATTGCTAGACGCACTCAAGACGCTTGATTGGGCAAGTGGTATTTCAAATGTAGGTCAATTTTTATGGGTGGAATAACAAATTTTGACGGTGCTTTCCAAATACGCCGCCGAGTGTGGTTTTCAACTTAGGTATGTTAAAATGATTCACTGTGTTACGATGTGTGTAAGTTTGCAGGGTCGATAGGTTGTACGTGGTGGTACATGTGAGGGTGTTAATATCGAACGATATCTTTTGTTTGAAGAGGTTCAATAGTTTGCACACGTGTGGTACGGTCGTGTAAACGTCTAGGAATCCACGCACCGATTCTAATTTGGTAGCCGAAGTTGTCGCGGATCGTGTTCGTGCTCAGCCATTGACGCGGCCCACCGACGTCGTCTTTGGCTTGAAAAATGGCTACGGTCTTGATATTAGTTATCGAGTGGCTTGGCTTGGTGTTGAGAAAGCGCGAGGTGAAGTGTATTGTCATGACCCAAACCCGCCCCTAAGGGTTAAGGACATAACCGGCCAGTAATCCTGAGATTACCTACGGCCTCAATACAAAACAGATATAACTTATCAGGATAAAAAGGCCAAACGGAAGAAAAAATTTAAAACTTTGTCCGTAGAGCTATGCTTATATGCACCCAAAACAAACCGTACTCATATATGTTAATAACCCACATCAAAAGTGCAGTAGCATAAACTTCTTTACAGACAGGATCATCTAGACTGAGTCAACCCATAGCAAACTATATACAAATATACACAAGATCCTTGCCAACAAGACAGAATATAAATACGTAACAAAATGGCAAGGTTGAGTCTCGTGCGTGAGACACAATGCTGACTCTCCTAAAACTCCTGCTTTTACCGATTTCCTTGAAATGGGTTGGACCTCATTCGGTTCACCTACAATTACATGAATGAGCGTGAGCGAACACCCAGTGAATAACATCAAATAACAAGTTACATAACAAATATTGAACAAGATAAACAAACGCCTTCCCATTCATTTATGTCAATCGACGCCAGCTCAATCATTCATGTCAATCGGCCTTTGGCCCAATCATTCATTTCAATCGGCCTTTGGCCCAATTATTCCTTTCCATCGGCCTTTGGCCCAATTGTTTATTTCCATCGGCCTTTGGCCCAATTATTCATTTCCATCCATTTTTGGCCCAATTGTTTATTTCAATCCTTTGGCCCAATTATTCATTTCATACCTTTTGCCCCATTATTTATTTCCAACGGCCTTTGGCCCCATTGTTTATTTCAATCGGTCTCCTCCATTCAATTTAATGAACTTTCAATGCAAAACGCACGCAGATGTTACAATTGGACTATAACATACTACAAATATCTTGTTAAGATATTACTCACAAGGATCACTTGTGGATTTGCCTCGAGCTTGACCCTACATATTTTATGAACACAAAAGGGTCACTAAGTTCAATCCGTTCTTTAATTCATATATTCCTCTTTAGGCTTTTATTCTCATCTCATTAACTCATTTACAATGCTCAACATATGCCTAAGAGTGCTTGCAAGTGAAAAGAGAACGGAAAAATATAACAGATTGCATTTTTAGAATTCCGAGCAGGTCCTCGCCGGCGTGGACTTCCCGCCGGACCCTTGAGCTGCAAAAGTGCCGTTACCTCAAATTTCGCCGGCGTGAACTCTACCGCTCAAGCGAACTGCCTGTCTATATAGCTTCCGGCGTAGGAACTTCCCATTCGGCACTATGTCTGTCAAAAATGCTGGGAGCTCGAATTCTCCGCTTAAGCGGCGGTTTCCCCGCTCGAGCGGGCACCAAACTTTCTGGGTTTTCCAGAACTGTTCTTGAGCTTCAAATACATATTCAAACTGATATTTCTTGCATTTCACAGCCCATAGCACTCACATTCATATACTTACATGATACAAACACCAAATTACAACATATTGAAGCTCAATTCCCATGAATCAATCACATGCAAGCCCAAATTATACCAAACTTACCTCCAATACATTAAATTCATGCATTTAAGCTTCATATCCTCATCAATCATGCATGCATGTCAATTCTTGACTCCATTTCTATTTCAAATGGTACAAATGGTGCTTCTAACCATGAAACTCAACAAAACTACGCTTGCATGTATGATCCAACACTCATATTTTCATATTCAACTTAATACATGCTTGATTATGCAAAATCATGGCAATTCTATACATGCATGTGCATATAAACTTCAATTTCATCATACTCAACACCATTCATGTTCTTGATCAGATATTCTCTTTGAATTTACATTATTACATACACAAATTCATGAATTAAGGGTTGATCACTCACCTAGGAGCTTCAATCTCCACCAATTCTTGTTAATTCTAGAGTGTAGCTTCTCAATCCACAATCTTGAATCAAAATGCCCAAAGGTGCCTCCCCTCTCTCTCAAATTCGACTCTCTCTCTCTCTCTCTCTCTCTAAAGAGTTAAACTTCAGCCAAATGATATAAGGAAGGGAATTAAATGTAATAAGGGCCCTTATATGGCCCCACTAGCTCAAAATTATTAATATTAAATAATTGGGCACTAAATCCTCAATTTAATCTGACCCGAATCAATTTTTCAATTAAATTTCACCGTAGGCTTTAAAAATTATGCCAATCACAATGGCATAGTCAATTTCGGGTTCTGTGGCCGATAAGGCCCTCAATTTAATTTCCAAAGCGGATTGTTCAACAGATATTCCTACGGTGAACAGGTAGAACTTCGAAATCACATATATTCACATAATTGGCACACAGAATCATATCAAACACATAATCACATCATATTAAGGGCCAATTAACATATTACAGAACATGGCATTACATGTATGGTGATCATACTATGTCGTTCGACCAACTTATGTGGTATAGTGATGCTGCGATGGAAAGTAACTCAAATAGCTGCATAAATCTAGACTTTGAGCAATATACCGTGAAAGTTTGTGAGGTATTTATATCATTTTTGTGCATGCTAAATGGGTTCAAGCATTATTAGTTATTATTTCTAGATAATACGTTTACGAATAGCAGATTCAAGGGTAATTTGTTTGCATACTACGTGAAGGGAACCAAGGTAATGTGTGTTGTGCTTTTTTGGGAAATTTATATTATATCAATTATGTATCCACGTTTACTACTCAATTTTTTCATTGTTCTCCCCATTTGTTAAATTGGCAGACATTGTAGATGGTATGATTTATTGTGTGTGTCATGAAATTTAACCTGGTGGTGTTTATTTATTTGTTTTTATGTATACATCATGTGGGTAGGGGGGGTTAACGTTTTGGTACATGGGTTTTTGGGTTTATGTTTGTTGTGATTTGTTCCTGCGAGATCTGAGTTTGTTCTCTATCGCATTACGCAATTGTTGAATCTAAAAATCTGACAAAATATGAGTGGTTTCTTCCGTCGCTTATCGAGGTTGTTGACCGTGATCCGGACATTAACATTTGTATCAAACCGTCGCATTAGTCTGTCCTGGCTATGCCGCATGTATTCTCGTTGGCCCATTATGCATTCTATTTATTACATCTTCAAATGAACCTAAGAGGCAAGTATAAAATATGTCAAAGCCGAAGCGAAAATTGGATTGATGTGCAAGTTATCTTGAAATGACGTCGCATCTATGATGACATTGTTTAATCGAAAATTAAGGCGTTGAAATTATGTGGCCCGGTTCTTGGGGAGTTTTTGAAAGATTTACACCCGGAACATTGGGCTAATGCTTATTTCAGGTACGTATATGCAATGGTTTTTTTTTTTTTTTTCTCATTTTGGTTACAAGTTATGTTTAATGCATGATTGTTGTGTGTATGTAGGGGTCGTCGGTACGATGAGATATGTTCAAATGTTGCCGAGTCATATAACAATTGGATTCGAGAAGTCTGGCCATCTTCCTATTACGGTGGTTGATACTATTAGAGGTCAAATTATGGAGCAAATATCAAAGCAAAGGGTGAAATCTAGCAAGTGGGCTGCCCAGATTTGTCCAAAAATGGATAAGAAATTGGAGGTTGAATACAAAACTAGTAGAGCTTAGATTGTAAGTCAATCGGATGAAGATGTCTACGAGGTTCACTCACAGCTGTCGGTGTTGGTTGATGTAAATCGGAAAACATGTTCATGTTGCATTAAGCAAATGAATGGGTTCGTGTTCGCGACGCTATGGTTGCATTTCGTAATAGTGGGCAAAAACATATATGATTCAATTGAGTTTATTACCATGTTATTGAGTTTAGAAGCAACGTCTTTCAGTCTATCCACCGTATTAGGCGGTTGAGAAAAACCAATCGCGTCTAATGTATATATTAAAGCAACGTCTGCTGCCAAGCGCACACCAGGAAGGTCACAATGGAGGAGGTTTCCATCTAGAGGTGAGGTAGACCGACGTATTTGGAGTGGCCGATGTGGGACGATGGGTAACCATAACAGGGAGGCATGCAAGGAACCGATTAAGCCATAGTGCAGTCTTAAGATATCCGTGTTGACACCCCATTTTGACCGACCTTAAGACTCAAGCGTCACCGATTGAGTGCACGGTGATGTTGCGTATTGTGCTCGTTCAGAAGTCTCAGAGTCGCGGCCGTGAGTCCTGCCTCCGGACTTAAACCTCTTCATGCCTTGCTCGGTTTTGCGAACGGACTTCGATTTTTGACTGTTTCTTTTCTGAGGGAGAGGTCTAGTAGATCATCTCTCTGGTAGTGGGCTACATTTTTGTGGTCAGAGGCCTTTTGCCCATTTCGAGCCAGTTCTCGGTTTTGAGCCGCCACGGGCACCGTGTGCTCGACGCGCTTAACTATCTCCGTTGCTCGGTTTTAGCATCATCCTATTTACTCCCTTGAGGACAACGTGGTCTGAAGACCAACTTCGTGGTCGACGCCACTTCCGATGCTTACGATCGATTTTTGGGGCCCTGACTGCAGCGTTGACCACGGAACCTTTATTTTGCATCGGTTTTTGGTCATTTTTGGCAGGGGCCTCTGTTTCATCATCGAGAAGGTCATAGAGGGAGGCCAACAATTGTTTCAGCCAGTTATATTCTCTGGCGCTCTCCGCCCTTTTCTCACTTCAAGCCAATGTTGACCACAAGGTCACTTTCTTCAATCCTAACCCCCATATTTGTGTTGTAGGCACAGGAGGACACAAATATTATATGGCCATTAATTCTACTTGAACCTTTTGAACCCCTCCTAAAAATGGCCTATTCTCTCTCTTGTTTTCTGAGTTGCCAATTTTGAACCATAGGGTTGTATTGAAGGCACACAGGAGGACACCAATATCGGTGGTCGGCCAGAAATTCAATTTGACCATTTGCCCTTGGCCAGAAGGCCATGGGGGTGATCGCCGACCACTGCAACTAAAAAGTTGGCGGCCATGATCCTTGCGATGTGTATATACCAGTATATCTTTTTTCCCTCAAAAAGTCAGATCAGAAGGAACTCTTTTGGAAGAAAACAGGTGATTTCCTCCACTTTTTCCCTCCATTTCTCCCCCCATTTTTTCTACATATGAGCCTCCAGGCTACGTGTTGAGGGTTGAAAAATTTGCCTTAAGCCTTGTATACATCTCCTCTATCTCTCTAAGCTCAGCATCCAAGTCCTACATCTCATTTCTTCATCACCACTGGCACCACCACCACTACTCCATTTCCAGCAGCTTGAGAGCTTTTCAGCTAGGAGGCATCACTTCTTAAGCCAAGAAGCATCCAAGGGGTAGTCTTCAAGGGTAAGCATCATTTCCCCTCTTTTGAACTCAATTTTGCAACATTTTTCTAGCCTCTTTTCTTGCTATTTTGGGCTCCGACCAAAACTGAAAAGGTCATTTTTTTGAGCTCATTTTCTTGTTTCATTAAGGGCTCAACACTGTTTGAGCCCCTATGTTGCACTGGCTTCAATACCCTTTTTGAATGCCATTTTCTTGCATGATATTTTTAGCTTGTGTGTGATATGTTTTGGGGCCTGATGTAAACTGTAAATAGGCCTATTTTGAGCCCCTCTTCAACATTTAAGAAGGGCTCAACACTGTTGGGGACCTCCATATATCACTTGCCATTGTACCCTCTTTGGTCCCCCATTTTTGCATGTTTTGTTAGCTTGTCTTTCTTGTGTTTTTCAGCCATGATCAGAACTGAAAGTGGCCATATTTTGACCCCCTTGTCATGCTTCATTAAGGATCTTTGGCTGTTTGATGAATATTTTGTATACTTTGTGTTATAGCCTTCTTGTGGCCTTAATCTTACATTGCATTTTGAGCATGTTTGTACACTGATTTGGGCTTGATCGTCTACTGTAAAATGATATATTTTGGGACCCTCTTCAACATTGTTGAAGGTCCCTCACTCTTTTGAGCCCCCCATATATCAGTTACTTATTTGCTCCTTTGTTGGCCTTAATCTGGCATTGCATTTTGAGCATGTTTATATACTGATTTGGGGCTTGTAATCTACTGAAAAACATCATATTTTTGGTCCCTCTTCAGTGTTGAAGAAGGGTCTTTTTCTGTTTGGGCTTTGCATCTACCACTTGCCTTATTGCCTCCCTTGCGAAGCTATTTTTTGTATGCTATTTTAGCCTACTTGTGCTTGCTTTGTTTGGCCATGATTTATACTGTAAAATGCTATTCTTGGGGCTTCCTTGCTTCTTATTTTACACTTCATATTCAAATCATGCATGCATTGCATAGCTATAGGCCATTTCATGTGCTTAATTCCAGGTTTCGGGAGAGATTCCATGCATCGGGTGTCATTTCGCCTTGTTTCGGGGCTGTTTTCCTCATTTGCTACTAATTTTTGCATGTTTGCATATCATATTCCATGTCTTTGCCATGTCTCATTAGAGTGGCATTCCGCGTCGTAGGTTCGGTCGCCGGTTTTGCGCACTTGGCAGCGGCACGCATCTCAGTTGTCTCATTTTCATCTGATGGCCTCCTATGTGAGTGTGGGTGAGGCTCTCTCATGTTGTTGTAAGCCCATTATTGCATTATGTATGCCATTTCATCCATAGCATTGTGTATGCTCGATTTGTGTATCACCGTCGTGTATGCCATTCCATAACATTGTGTATGTTAGGATTGTATCTTAGTTGCATTTCACGCATATCATGCATATTGCGTCGATGTTGAGGATAGAGGTTAGCGAGCATCGGAAGCGAGAATTCCATGCCTCGGTCGGAACATGTCTCAATTCCCAAGTCCGACACTAGGGATTATCCATGGCGAAGTTAGGTTTTGTTGTAGTGTTCATATGCATTCATTCTATATTAAGTTGTGTAATTGGCTCCTCGGCCATCATGCATCGAGATGCGTGATTAGTGAATGTAGATCGAGACATGCATACATTTGTGAAAATACATTGCTATGCCCCTTTCCTCGTTCTCTGCGGCATATCAAGAATCGGTCTTAGAAACTTGGCGCTTTTTAGAATCATTGCAAAACAAAGGCTAAGTGGGGCATTCGATTGGATTTCGCGCAAAACGCACAGGCATGCATCATTCATCGAATCAAAGCGATCCCCGGCTTACATGCGATTTCTGACTTTCTTATTTAATTTGTTAATTAATTAGGAATTTGTACATTATTTGGATCATATCATTTGATGTATTATTCTTCATTAATTGTATATTTATTAGGACCCTCTCATGGGCATAATTGTAATAAGTGTGCGTGTGTGTGATATATGTCTTCCAACCCCACGTCTTTCTTCCTTTTATTTACACCTTATGATGGTTAGATTAGGGCATATTTCAATTAGCATACTGAGATGATAGCATGTTTGCATTCATTCAATACATTTTGCATGCACTTGCCTTTCGCATCATACTACTGCATTTGTATTTCAATTCCAAGTTGAATACATGTTAGATATAGCATTCCATATGCCATGTTTAGAATATTGAACTTTATAGTTTGCATCTTTGCATGTGTTGCATTAGGCATTTCTGTATAATTAGGATCATGCATGATTTCTAATTAGTTTCATTTGGCTTAGAGTACTCGGTGAGTTTTATGCTTTAGCATCCTTGCATACGATGTGAGTGATACCATGAATAGCATGCTTACTATGAGTATGTGCTTATGTGATATAAGCGCCTTGAATGCTGTGGGTGGAGGGTTGGGTTACTTGGAGTGGGACAATTCATCAAATGTTTGTTTTAAGCCCACTAGATAGTGGCAAAATCATGTTTTTCTAAGCCTTAGGGTGGCAAATCACGTCTTAGCCTACCTGCGGGTAGCACCATCAAACCATTTTCAAACAAACAAACATGAAATGTTTTGTTCCAATTCAGGCGACTCAATCTATACTTGTATGCTGTGCGCATTACATAGTAAATCTAGGCTAATAACCGGAATAAGAACACACAATGTTTTCAAAATAGATATCATGGTTAGTAGAGGCGGTCTTTGACCCGGTGAGCGAGTGCTCGCAGTGACCTTCTAATCGTACCTAAGTTCGAAAGCCGAGGCAACTTTGGTGATGACGGACACGTGGCCTTTGGCTGAGTCGGGGTTTCTAAATTTCCCAAAAATAAAATATTTAGGTGGCGACTCATCACGCAAGCAGTCCATGTTTGGCACTTCTTTCAAAAATCTGTTTTCAAAAGCGATTTGCGGTTTGACGGACTCTTTGGTTCAAGATTAAGAACAATGACATTTGAGTCCTTGAACTGTAGTAGACCATTGGCGAACCCGAACGGGAGTCGCGCGCCGACGTTGGGGGCGATCTAATTCGATTATTTAATTATGTCGTATTTTGTAACCATGTTTCGTATTGTCCGGATACAAGTACATGGAATTTTATAATTTTGAGATTATGTAAACCTTGTTGGCGTTGCATTATAAGACGTCAATTTTCATTAAAATACCATCTCTCTATGTTAACATTTGCTCATGATGTTCGCTTCGCAACATACATTAATAAATGAGTATAATTTTTGGGCCTATGATGATGTTGGATTTAATTCCACTCATGTGTTCACTACAATAATACCGTATGTTTGTTCACTCTAGTACTTCCCAAAATAAAGTTTGCATATAAGCCACATTTTCTTATGGTTTGAATTCCTCAATGCTACGATGTCGCAAAGATACATTAGTTGTGAGTAATATTGTAACAACCCCTTCCCGCGATTAACGCTAATCCATGATTAAGCATGATAAGTAAATGATTAAGACAAATCTAAATTAATTACATGAGTGCGTTGCTTTAAATACATTTTTATCTTTGATGTAAAAATATATATTCATGTTTTAGTTTTGACTTACTTGAATTAAAAAGCCTTATCGGCATCCGATTCAGAAATTGACTTGATTTATATGTTAATTAGGATTTATAGAATTTTATGACGGGTTTAATTGAAATTCGATTTGGAATGATTAAATTAATAATTTAAGATCTACTTGATTAACTTGATCAATAAATAATTACATTTTTGCCCAAGCCTATATAAGGCAAATTGTTGAGTCAAGACTAGGAAAATACATTTTCAATCCCTCATTTTGTGGCTCAAACAAGCAAAACGTGGGAGAGAATGAGAGGGGAGGAAAATTGAGATCAAAGTTAGGATATGAGAGAATTGCTAGGAATTGTTGACATTTGAAGAAGATTTGAGAGTTTCAACTTCAACTCTTGTGAATTCAACTTTCTAGGTAAGGAATCAAACTCTTAATTGTGTAATTGAGTTAGACTCTACAAGACTTCAAGTGAATTAGGTGAATTCACGAGGAAATTGCACTAGAATTAAGGAGAATTGAGCAATACCTTGCATACATGTTCATTTCTTCACAAATTGGGCATGATTTCAAAGAATTCTTTCATGCATGTGTTCATCTCACTTGTTTTGGGAATTCATCATGTTTTCTATCAATTTGCCAAGTTTGATCATGTTTTGAAGTGGTGAGTTCAAGAGAATTTATGCATGTTATATTCTTGAAACATTCATAAGTTTAAGTTGAATTTGTATACAATTGGCATATTTTTTGAGCTTTGATTTCATGAAATGATCTTTAAATCATGATGTTTGTGAGTTTCTAAGTGTTTTTCAGAATTTTGGCCCAAAAGGATGAGTTTTGAAGTGTTGAATTCAAGGTTTGCAATTTGGAGGCAAATCTGGAAAACCCAAAATTTTGCCTTTATGCTCGAGTGAAGGATTCCACGCTCGAGCGACCGCTTGCATTTTCACACTTTCGCTCGATCGACAAAAAGTTGGCTCGAGCATAAATTACATGTTCTCAGAAGTTTGCGTGTTTTGCGGCCGCTCGGCGACAAGTTGCGAGTGAGGACCTATGTCTCACGCTCGGCGGATCGGGCGGAAATTACCGCAACGAGAACTTTTACATTTGCGGATCGCTCGGCGAAGGAGTGGCGCTCGGCGACCACTCACATTCGGCATGTCCACTCGGCGAAGAAAGCTACGCCGGTGAGACCCCTGTTTAACCAAATTTTTGAAAAATATTTTCAAGTACATTTTGTATCCTCATTCCATCGTAGGCATTCATAGGCCATGATTAAGACATCATAATGAGGATAATGAAGTAGAACCATACCAAAACAAGTGAAAGGACTAAGTTATCAGTTTCGAATTGTATAATTTTAGTATAGGTTAGATTCTGTAGCTATGTGGGTTCTGCTGCGTCTCTTAGGAAGTTGAATATGGCCGCTTATAAATACTAAGTATACGTAGGCTAACAATGTTGTAAAGCTATGTTAAATTATAATTATTTTTACGAATGATTAGTGTATTGCTTTCTACGAACGACATTATTGTTTATTTGAATGAATGTTTATCCTATTTTATGAACTATACTGCGTGGCATCTCATAGCAACTTCTGTGTATCGATTCTTCATGGCTACTTTGCCATCGATGTGTTATCCCGATATTCTTATTCACGAATGTAGATATGCTGTCAATTCAATGTTGAACTACATTTCTGCGATATGATGGCCATCAATTGACCTCTTGATCTTTTAAGACCCTCTTGTCTTGTTTAGGCTATTGGATGTACCCGCATCTTATGACTACTATAATTCCTATCGCTGATATTCGATAAGATTTGGAATTATGAAATATTGATCAATTAAATGGTTTACTTATGCAAATGAGGCTGAAACTTTTCAAACATTGAAGGACATTCATTCTTAACCCGCTTCATATATGTTATTCACGGATTTTAGCTCTTCATTTTATATATATGTATGTAGGTGACCGGTACCTAAGCAAAGCTAAAGCAAAGATTGACCCAAATTTGTTTTGTCGAAGCCAACGCGTTGCGTCTCACTGCTGTGAGACTTTTGATCCGATTGATGTCAAAGGCTTTTGGGTGATCTCTTTTCCAATTCCTCTTTTGAGATGAGTTGTTTCTTTGTCCTAAGTACATATTTGTGCTTTATTTTTTGTTTATTTTTTTGGCTTAAGAATTCTACTCCCTAATATGTCACGGATGTTTTGGACTTGAGCTCTTATGTATATGATGGACACCGGACTTCCGAACTTATGTGATGATAGCTTGAGTATAGATATATATATATATAGAGGAGAGGATGTTTGTTCATTTAAGATGCTTCACATGACTCTTTAGACATCATGACTTAATTTGTTCGGGCTTCCACCGAACCCCTTTATTGTTTAATGTTATTACTCTCACTTATTTGAGCATGGGCCCTTTGGTAATCAGCGGATTCTTGAAATTTTGGTTATGATCACCCTAAACCCTTAAAAGGAGGCGGGGTTTTAAAATTAAGTGACAAAATATCGAGTGAGTTAAGCACATATAGGAATATACGTAGGGTTGATGAAAGCCGTAAACAACATATGCCTTGTGTAATAGGGTGTAATGTTTGTTGTATTAATTAATCATTTTTTAATGTAAGGTGTGTTACATGATCGTTTTACATTGGTTGTGGTTACAACCGTTGTTGGGCGATAGCAACAACCGGCCACAATACTGACGTCCATAAACCACATCAACTTTACACTATTGTCACATCATATTATAGAAGTGGATACGATTATATAACATATTAATTGTTCACATTTAGTTTGTGTTTTCCAATGCGTTATCCCCAAGACGATGGCAACCTGCTGACCCGCGATGATAGCCCGTCTGCCAAACCACATCCAAGCTGACACTATTGTTACCTTATCTTTGT